>CM035118.1:54048336-55248336 GCA_020205555.1 Panax stipuleanatus | reverse complement strand
CTTGTTGATCGATTACCCGGAATGGATTCTCCTTCGTTGTGAAAAAAGTGTAGTCTTTCTTTTAAAATAGCCGGAGAAAAAACCAAAATCCAATTAAGGTGAAGTGGCCCGGAAAAGAAATATTAAAGTCACTTGAAAAGAAGTAGATGAAGCATTCAAGAAGAATCCAAATATAAGAAACCATGCGAATAAACAAAAGAAAAAAGGAAATAAAAAACGGGAGGCATCCAAGCCCCCTAGAGTTTGGGGCTCCTAGGGCTCGGCCACCTGGAGGGAAGTCTCTCCGTATCTTTTTTCGTCCCGATTTGTTGAATGTTTGCTTGACTTTTTCTTGATGACCCTTTGTTGAAGAAAGAAAGAAATTTGAGAGAAATTAAGCTAGAGGAATAAAAATATATGAGTAACTTGGGGTGGATATATATAGTGCTCCAAGTATGCTTGCAAGGATTATGAAAACAAATATTCAATTCCTAAAAAGGGAAAGATTCAATTTTGTTTCCAAAATAAGATAAGATATTATTTTATTTTATTTGATAAATATCTTATTTTATTTGGAAATATATAATTTCCATATTTAATTTGATTCATTTTGATTTTGTTTCCAGAAAATTAAGGAAACAAAGAGATTGAGCAAGATTTGATAAAAGATTGCACAAGATATCTTAGGAGAGCTCCCCTGCGGCTCGGCCCCCATATGGGCTCCCTCTTCTAAGGACTTCATTTTCAAGGCTTGCAAAATTGAATTCCGAGGATTATTCAGAAAATTAAAGGGGGACTTAAAGACTTGAAGTATTTTGCACGATCGCCACTCTAAAGGTGCGACTCACGTGCACGGGGCAAATGTGGGCCCAAGTACAAAATAGGGTTCACATGTGACCTAAAAAATTGAATGAAAAACGGGAAAGTCGGAAATAAATGAACAAGATAAGCAATAAATGAACAAAGGGGGAACACCTAGGGTTTTGGCCCCTAGGGTTCGGCCACCCTTAGGTGGTCCCACCTCAAGATAAAATTCGATAACAACTTTTCTGATTGAACTTGATTTGAACTACTGGAACGAAACAAGGACAAAACAAGGAAAACGAACGAAGAAGGAACAAAAAGTTTAGGTGCCCCCCAGGCACCCTAGGGGTTGGTGTTGTATAATTTTGATATTAAAAATTACATGCAAGTATATACGGTCAACAAGTAATATAATGATAAGAAAGATGTCGATCCCATAAAGAATTATGACTAATAATTACCAATTACTAAAATTATATCAAATCAATCTTATTTAAACAAATGATTTAAGGTTAGAAAATAAAATTATTGAAACTAAAATCCAAATTACTGAGCAAAAATTAATATCAGATTAAAATGCTAAGACTACAATTTCCCCTAATGCCTCATCTAAATCTCTTCTCTCCTTTTAATTAAATAATCATAAAAAATCGTTAATAGAGAATTCAAAATTATTAACAAGCCTCTTCCGAAGATTAGATAAAAATATCACCTCTAATTAAATCACTATATTCCTATGAGAAATACATTAGAACATATTCATTAAGTTCAAATTCTTCCAACAGTTACATGCAATATATAGGTATATTTCTATTTTATACACAAATCACGTTATTAAATCCTAAGAAGAATAAGCAAGATACATGTTATCAAATTCAGCTCTAAACCCTATAATCCACTTTCCAATTTTTTATAGATTACCAAGATAATCGCTAGCCAAACAATCAAAACATGAAGCACAAAATATGATAAACGATTCGCATATAATTAACAATAATCAAAAGGAGAGAAAATCAATTTAAACTAAACGTTGGGTTCCATTGTAATCTTAAATTAGTTCATAACGTAATAAGAAAACATCCAAAATTTAAATAACATTCTCGGATTACAAAAATAAAAGAAAAAGATTAGAGAATAAAAATTGTATAGCGCAATCCTCAATCTCCAAATCTCTGCCTCCAATCCTTGCTCTCCTTTGCGAGTTCTCCCTTCCGCTTCTTGAAATCTGATCAGTAATCCAAGCTTCAATATATCTCCATTAGAGCCTCTTGATCATGGATTTATAGGACCTCTTCACGCGACCTAGCATATGTCTAGTCCAACTCAAACTCAGCAACACAAAGCGTCCCAAGTCTGATAGAACAACTACTCAGCCTGACAAATCAACGCCTCGGCGCCTACTCTCATCTGCTGCTTCTCGCACCTACTCGCGCCAACCTGCTCCCCAACGCCCTTGGCTACGCCTAGCTACTTCCATTTTCGCGTTGCAGCGCTTCTTCCTAATGCCTAGGCGCTGGTTTCCTTCTTGCTCGTGTGCGGGGATGCAACATTCTTCGCTTGGTTGCCCCAGCGTCCCATTTGACGCCTCATTGTTGCTGGCCAATACCTAGCTTTGACTGCTCAGCTTCACTTTGACTAAAATGCAATCAATTTTCTTCCAACTATACTTATTTGTTCCCGCTTCCTTTTCCTACCCAAAAACAATAAAACACGTAAAAAAACAGAAAATACTCAAGAATTCATAATTCATCAAGCTAAAAATATTCAATTTGTAGGTATAAAACATACTAATCAAATACCCCCAAATTTGAATCTTTGTTTGTTCTCAAGCAAAACACTAAGAACAAAAACTATAAAAAATAACTCAAAATCAACCGACTCGAGCAATGAATCAACCTGAATTTCAACATTGGCCTTAAAGATTTCTTTAAATGATATCTCTAGGAATATTTCAAGAATATGCAATGTCAAAAATTTCAATATAATTGTCAACTTTACTTCCACTCGTGACCCTTTAAGTGTATGTATGCGTGTCCAAATGTTTCAAACGAGTCATAACTCTAATAAGCTCATGCAGCCAAATGCTTCATAAAAGATTTCCACAGACAATTCTATATGCTTACTATTCACATCACTCTTCACTAATTAAAAACATATACTAGAGGATCAAAATGATTTTTCAAACATTTAAATGTGCTAGGATCATTATTAGCGTTCTTACATACCCTCCCCAGTATATGAGTAAACTATTTTTTCCTTTTCTTACGTGAGTGTATTTTATCCGCCATCTCACTTATGCTTATAAGTGAGTGCGTTTTACGCTTCATCTCACTTCTTGCATGTGGTTACGAGTGATTGCATTTTACGCTCCATCTCAACCCACCACATGATTTGCTATTTCAACTTGGGAAGACTCAATTTTATCACATAATCCAAGAAAAAATGCCAAAATCATTTCCACCAAACTTACATGTTGCCTAAGATTTCGCTTTGAATGATGCTCAAATAAGTTCTAGAGTTTCACTGATATCTTCCACGAGAATTTAATCAGATAAACTGTTTCTAAGAATACAACTAGCTCAACCAAATGAATAATTTATGTGCTCAAAAGTAAAAGGATATCAAATAGTGTAATAACCAACAAAAAGCCAAAATATAGACAAGCACATTCATTAATTTCCTATGATCAATAACTAATTAATCATGTTCTTATCATTGGTCACAATCTTATTCACATCAACATCATTGCCCAAGTAATACTAATTAAAAACAAAAACAAAATATCTAAATGCATAGCTAACCAAATAAAAACACACAAAAGCATAAATATCCTCAAACTTACTAGACATTGCCCTCAATGTATTAAATATAACAAGAAAAAGCAGATGACTTCCCTGAGAATATGTCAATGGTCATCGTCCTCCTCGTGCTATGTCTGGGGTGTATTCCGGGAACATGGGAGGATGGGAAATTGCACTTGATTCGGACCAGAATTGAAACTGCAATTGGAGAACATTTGGGCCAAAGCAGAGTTGAAATCCGTGGAATAGGCCATGAATGAATCTAAATGTTGCGCAACTTAATCAATTCGTCTTGTCTGTCGTCGAGATTCCCGACGGAGCCCATGTACTTCATCCTCAAGTGACCTTGTTCGTGTGGAGGTAGAAGCCTGCTGTCGTGGCTCGGATGGTCCTTCAACAGCATTAGAACTTGCAGAAACAATAAAGCCGACACCCTTTAGATGAGAGCTGCCGCCTTCTCACACTTTATAGCAGGTGATGGTGCTATGATCTATTAAAGCCTTTGGTGGCTGAAGAACTTCATCGTCACTCCACGTGACCTTATCACCTCCCAAATTTGTTGAAGAAAATTCAATCCGTGTAGATGAAGAGATTGCAAATTTTTGGTACCTTGAATCCTCTTGATGCACTTTGAGATTGAAGTTTATATGATTGGGAGAGGTAGGGATTGAATGAAATTGGAAGTATGTTGGAGAAAAGGAATTATGGCCTGAATGGGATTACAATTGTTGCGAGTTTCACCAATTTCGCGGCTGCTAGTTTTTTTTTATTATTATTATGAACATGCAGGGCCGCGACGCTCAAATACAGTGCCTAGGCGCTTAACCTGTAGAATGTTTGACTAGGCCCAGCGCTGCGGCACTTGAAACGGGCGCCTAGGCACTGAACGCTTGTGCGCGTTGCCTGAGCGCACGCCTCAGCGCTCAATTCTAGCGCCTCGGCACTAGAGTGACAGTAAGTTTGGCTAGGGCAGTACCACAACGCTTCAAAGCAACGCCTAGGCACTTGACATGCAGTGTGTTGGCCAACGCTTGGGCAAAGCGCCTAGGCGCTTGGGCTGCAGTTTGTGGCTTTCGTGCGTGCTCCCATTTTATGTGATAATTGGTGTTGTACGACCTGAAAGCATTTGGAACAACTTATTAGACAAACATAGCAAAATGAACTAAAGAACCATTGAACATAATTCGAACATAAAAACTAAACTAAGCTAATATGGAATTAACTAAAACAAAAATAAAAATGAAACTTCAGTTGCCTCCCAATTAGCGCTTGGTTTATAGTCATCAGCCTGACTTCTTCATGTCTTATCCCGGATCGGCAAGGGTGATTGAGGTCTCTTGGCGATCAATTTTGCCCCTAGTAGTGCTTAAATCTTCGCCCTTTTCACTTTGAATGTTCGTTTCGAGTCAGCTTCTTCAATTGGTACTACTCCATGAAAGAACACCTTCTTGATCTTCTTATATAACTTGGCACTCTCTAGAGGGTCAGAAATACAGCTCCCCAAAAATATATCATTGACCGCACCTTCAACTTTGTCGACCCGATATCATTCCTCAGCATCACTCTGGAATTTCATAGCCTTGAACACATTGAACGTTACCTCTTGATCGTGGACTCTCATGGTCAACTCGTCTTTCTGTACATCAATGAGACTTCTCCCAGTTGATAAGAATGGACACCTAAGAATAATAGGAATCTCACGATCTTCTTCAAAGTCGAGGACAACAAAATCTGCTTAAAAAGTCAACTTATCCACTTTCACCAACACATCTACTATTCTCCTAGGATAAGTGATTGACATGTCCGCTAATTGCAAGGTAACATTCATAGGCTTAGCTTCCTTTAAACCGAGCTTCTGATAAATTGAAAGTGACATAAAATTAATTCTAGCTCCCAAATCACACAAAGCTCTACCGATAAATTGGCTACCAATTGTGCACGAAATAGTAAAGCTTCCTGGATCCTTAAACTTGGGTGGTAGCTTTCTCTGGATTATAGCACTACATTCTTCTGTAAGCGTCACTTCTCAAAATTGCCTAGCTTTCTTTTTTTGGATAAACCATCCTTCATGAACTTCAAGTAACTAGGCATTTGTTCCAATGCATCGACGAACAAGATATTGATATGAAGCTTTTTGAACACCTACAAGAACTTAGAGAACTGCTTTTCCAACTTCTGTTTCTAAAATCCATGCGGAAATGGTACAATGAGCAAGGAATTTGGTTACTGCCCTTAAAACTCAAAGTTGGATCCTCTTCTGTCTTATTTTCTTGTTCCCTGTTCTTGCTATTCTTGTTTTCAGCATCAATATCTTCTTCCCTAACAGTTTGTGACTTTTGTGTGGGTTCTCCAATAGTCTCGTGCAATTCCTTACCACTGCGAAGTGTAACTGGCTTGTAATTGTAACGACCCCAAAAATTTTACTTAGTTAAAAATGAAGTATTTTAGAATATTATTAAATAAAATAAGATTTTATGAATATTGCTTTGTTTGATGTGCTAAAAGTGGAATTTTTGTGGTGGAATTTACGAGTTTTAGGATCGTATGAGAAAATTAAAAAAATTCGAGAAAAATCACTATTCATCCGAAAACGTAAAAGCGTTTTTTTTTATTTTTCAATTTTTCGAAGAACGTGCCAAAGTATGATAAAGAAAGACAGAATGTCAAATAAAATTTGAAAAAGAAAAAAGCAGTTTTTCGCCTACGTAACAAATTTTGGGAGGTTAACGAAGGATAAAATGAGCAGAATAAGAAAGTTATGCGGTAGAAAGACGAAACGTGTTGGAGAAGTTTGGTAAAACCTCTCCAATAATTTAATGGAAGTCTAGGAATTAAATTTTTAGTAATGTTACTTTTTATCAGTAAAGGTCAATTAGATCGGAAGAATAATACAAGTATAATATGTCAAGAATATGCTAAGGCACATTCCAAGCATATTCCATTAGTATAAGTTAAAAAGAAATATGCCAAAGCGTATTCCTTTTGGATTAAGTTAAAATGGCATATTCCAAGAATGTGCCAAGGGTAAAATGGTAATTAGCCATGAAAAACTTAGGAAATGACTAAAAAGCCCCAACTTTGGTTTCCTATAAATACTAGCCCATTCTCTTCCTAATTCCTTACCAATTCACTATTTTGAGATAGGAAACTCTAGAAATTTGAGAGGGTAAGTCAGAGCTCGGGAGATTATACATGAAAGGACGTGGAAACGCTGGATCAAACCAATCGTAGGCTAAGAACACGAAAAAACAAACGGCAAGAACGAATAAATCAAGTCTTTAGTTTATTTAAAGATTTGTAGTTTATTAAATCGAAGTGATTGTTGGTGGATGGATGATTCATGATGAATCATATAGTGTTCCGGAGAAATAAGGAAGAATTAGTGGATTTAACATACTAATAAATGCATGAAAAGTGGAATCATAATCCAAATAACGACTTAAAACGAAGAACGCATAAAAATTTAGAGCTTGTTATTAATGGACAAATTTAAAACCATCTTTTGATGTTGTTGATGGACAAGTTTAAAACCATCACTTGTAAGTTAGTTTTAATATCCGAGAAAGAAAATAGACATGAATGGATTAAAAACAAGTTATAACAAAGTAATGACAAAAGTTGCCAGAAAAGATATTAAACGAGTATTTAACGTTTATGAATAGTATTAACTTTTGGGGGGAAATATAGAGGCAATTAAAACAGAGTCGTAGGCTTAATAATGAACTCATTCCGACTTCGAATGAGTAAGTTACGAAGAATTGAAATTTTAAAATGTTAAGAACGTAAAGTTGAAAAAACTGAGCGACGGGGGACTTTTGAGCAAGTTTAAAGGCTTGTTAGAAAATCCCGAAAATTATTTTGTCCGGGGTGATTTCTAGAGTATGTTTCAAGCTTTCCAACGCGTTAAGAACGGACTCATTCCAATATCGGATGACGAAGTTATGGAGCGGTGAAGTAGAGGCGACGAGCCTAACAATTTTTGGGACTTGGCCATTTTGGTCGAAAAACACACTGCCTCACAGCGCTGGGGCGCTGGTTTTATGCCTTGGAGCAGCGCTGGGGCGCTAGGCCCCAGGTGGGGAAAGTCTGCTTTGACGTCCTTAGTAATTTGGGCATAACTTTTTCATACGAACTCCGACTGAGATGATTCAGGATGATTCGGAAAGATAAAGAGTAGACTTACAACTTTCATTCTTTAAGTTTTAAGATTTGAGGTCGGGATCAAGGTACAAAATGAGCATCTTTGGGACGGTTGTGTATTCGGAGGCAAAACGTGATGGTTTCTTCAAACCGCCGAGGCGCCAAGCCATGTTTGACTATTATTTCCGAGTTCTAATCATTGGACTTGGAAATATAGTCTAGAGTAATGTAAATCAAGGAATGTTAGACGTATTGGATGTTTTAATCGTACGCAAGGGCTTGTCGATTATGCATTCGGGTTAAACAAGTCGGGTCGTGTCAAGTGTTAATGAACTTGAAAAGTGTTCCAATTCTAATGAATTGGACATTATAAGATATGAAATAAAGTTAATGTAAAACCATCGTAGAGGATGATTATAAGGGTTGGGGCGTTCCCGAAAGTTGTAATGCCGAAAGACGACTTTAAAAGTTTGGTCGCGTAAATTATAAAACATGAACCATATAAAATGAAATGAAGATAGTAAAGACACAAAAAGTGACTTTGAGATTTAAGTCTCAACTATGAACGACGTTAAGGGAAGTGTTACCAGTCTAATAACATGGACATACAAAGAAATGAATAAAGTTAATTTAAGCTGATAACCAACGTCTTTACGTGACTAATAGATGTGTTGTCCTTATATGATATATAGAGCATTTGAAGAACGGTATCATAGTTGTCAAGGCGTCGCCTAGGCGATGGCAAGGCGTCTAGGCGATGGGGAGAAGGCAAGGCGAGACACGACTTGGGACAGAGATGCTACGGCGAGCGCCTTGGCAGCTCCTTAAACCATCTGCCCATTTTATAAGTTCCGACCCATTAACCCATGGACCCATGACCCATCGAATTAGAAAAGGAGAAAAGGAGAAAGAAACCCTTATCGCTGCTGCAGAGAAACTCAGTCGACTCGACAGACTTCATCGTGAATCTCGCAACCTTCGAACCCTCACGTCTGCTCGTCTGCTCTGACTGCTTCGACCTTCATCTGCTTGACTGCTCCGACTGCTCGATCTGCTCCGACCTTCATATGCTCGACTTCATTTACAGGTTTGTTTCTTCATCTGCTCGACTTCTTCTCTGTTTTCCTTCCCCTCTGTTTTACTTGAGTATGACATGCATATATCTGTAAATTGTCCTGCTCCTGCATATACTAATATACTAATCTATTATATGTAAATTATGTATACTGTTATGTCACTTATATTATGTGTCCTGCATATACTAATATAGTTATTTATTAGTGTAAACTGTTAACTTATTACTATATTAATCTATTATATATTTATATGTAAATTATGTATACTGTTATGTCAATGTCACTTATGTGTCCTGTATATACTAATATAGTTATTTATTAGTGTTAACTTATTACTATACTAATCTATTATATATTTATTAGTGTTAACTTATTACTATACTAATCTACAATATGATGTCATATGTTAATTGTTGTCTCTTATATTGTTTGTTTGATTGTATTTTGTAGAAACTAGAAAATAAAATTGCAGAAAGTTCGGGAGCTAATGGTTATGGCATAACCAAGGACCCGAAAAGAAAGGCTAAATCAAATGACCCGGGTTGGAAATATGGGTATTGGCCGAACATGAGTAATAAGGATATAGTGCAATGCATCCTTTGTGGGAAGCAATGTCGTTCGGGAATCAAAAGGTTGAAGCAACATTTAGCAGGAAATTTTGGAGATGTAGCAAAGTGCCCCAAAACAACATAAATTATGAGGGAGATGCAAGCGGCTTTGAATAGTAGAAAGAGGAACAAGCCACTTGAGCTAGATGATAATGATGATGATGTAGTAGAAGTGCAAGAAGCACAATCATCTACTCGTTCAACCATGGCTTCCAATACTTCTAACACTATCCCAAGTTCTGAGACGGCTTCTTCTCGTTCAACCATGGCTTCCAATACTTCTAACACTATCCCAAGTTCTGGGACGGCTTCTAAAAGGAAGAATGTTGTATTTCAATTTCAAAAGCCACAACCAAAAGCTAAGACAGTTGAAGCACTTCTAAGGAAGACTCCCGAATAAGTTGTAGAGGAGAGGTATAGCAAGCGTTTGAGCCAAACGAGTATTGAAAGTCGTTTGAGGACACCGGAGGAAAAGGAGAGAATCCAAATGCACGTTGCCGACTTTTTCTACGAATGTGGCATACCATTCAATGCTGCAAATTCAAAGAGATTTAAAGTAATGGTCGAGTCCATAGGGCAATATGGATCCGGTTTCAAGCCTCCAACGTATCACGAGTTGAGGGTTTCTTTACTTGAGAAGGCAAAGAAGAAAACCGATGACTTAAAGAAGAAACATGAAGTTGCTTGAAAGGAATACGGCTGCTCACTCATGTCGGATGGTTGGACAGATAAGAGGGAAAGACACTTGTTGAATTTCCTTGTTAATAGTCCGGAGGGGACTTATTTCATGGGTTCTGTTGATGCCTCCAGTCAGTCGCAAGATGCCACAATGTTGGCAAATCTACTTGATAGCAATATCGAGGAAATTGGCCCCGAGTATGTTATTCAGGTGGTCACGGACAATGCCTCTAATTACAAGGCAGCAGGGCATATACTAATGGAGAGGAGACCTTCACTGTTTTGGACACCTTGTGCCGCTCACTGCCTTGACCTTATGTTAGAGGACATAGGCAAGTTGAAGCAATCACAGCCCACAATCACAAAGGCAAGAAGAATCACAACATTCATTTATAGGCACGGTCGTCTTCTTAGTGCGATGAGGGAGAAAACAAATGGGAGGGATCTTGTGAGACTCACAGTTACTAGATTTGCTACAGCTTTCCTCACCTTGCAGAGTTTATACAAGAATAAAGATGCATTGAGGCAGTTGTTCATCAGCGAGGATTGGTCAACATCAAAGTTGTCGGCTACTGAAGCGGGGAAGAAAGTATGTGATACTGTTATTTCAACAACATTTTGGCATACTGTTGAGGATTGCATTAGGGCGTCACAACCACTTCTTATAGTCTTGAGGATTGTTGATAGTGATGAGAAGCTACTATGCCAGAGGTTATTGCTGCGATGGAATGCGCGAAGAAAAAAATCAAAGATGCATTTGATAACAAACAAAGATTGTATTAGAAGGTGATTGAAATTGTTGAGCGGCGATAGAAAAATCAGATGGAGCAAAAATTATATGGGGCTGCGTTGTTTCTCAATCCGGGCAAATGCTTTGATATCAAAGAGGAACGTCGGTTGTTTGCTAATGCTTTACGAGATGACTTCAATGACGTTCTTGCAAAGATGGTGCCCGAGTTTGATTTGCTAGACAAGATAAGCAATCTAGCCGACAAATATGATGCTTCTCGAGATACTTTTGCAAGAGAAATGGTGATTAGACAACGAAAATTAAAGAATCCTCGTAAGTATATTAAAATATATATAAAGATATAAAAGCTAAATTATGATTATATTTATATACATTCTACCTTTCCTCCCTTTAAAAATATTTATATTTCTTTCTAGTTGATTGGTGGAATACTTTTGGAGCACGGGCTATTGAGCTATCCTCGTTTGCAAATAGAATTCTAGGCTTCTGTTGTTCTTCCGGTTGCGAGCGCAATTGGAGTACATTTGAGTTTGTAAGTACTTTCTATTGTTAGTTCAAATTTTAAATGTTTGGAAGTCATTCCCTACTAATACTAACTATTTTTTATATAATTAAAATTGTATCATTAATATTATTATTTTTTGTTCTATTTATTTTAGATTCATACGAAGAAGAGGAATAGATTGGAACACAAACGATTGAGTGACTTGGTGTATGTCCTGTACAATCGAAAGATCGACTCAAGGTTCCAAAAGAGGCGTGAACTTGAAAATGATCCATTAGTCATTGATGACTTTGAATGGGGTAATGAATGGATCGATAATGAGGCCGATATTGTTCATCCCGGTGCATCCAACACGCTTGAGGGTCGCAATCTTTCAAGGAGGGCTCGTGCTAATACTAGTGATAATCTCATGACGTACTCTCGACGTTGTGGTGGTTCAACTTCAAGGGAATCAAGGTTGATGAATTCCGACTCCAATAATGAAGTTGATGAAGAAGAGAGAATTCCAAATGATGATGAAGATGTGGAGGATGATTTTGGAGAAAGACCACCACCTACGCCTTTGAATGAGAGTAGTTCTCGTGGAAGAGATGGAGATGACCTTTTTATGATGATTTTGATTAAACGATGTTTTTAGACTAGTGTAGAAAGTTTAGACATTATTTTGGCTTGCTACGGTGGTGTTTTATTAGTTATTAGATTACATATTTGTGATGGTTGGTTGCAACTTTATTTTCTATGCGGTATTTGTTGAATTCTTCATTTCTTTTACTAATTTTTAATATCAAGTGTTTTGTTTTTGGATTGTAATTGCTAAGTATTTATATAATTATTCATTTAATGTTATTCCATAGTGTTATGTTTTGAGTTTAATGTATATGAAATTTTATTGCTAATATACTTGTGAAGTAAAATAAATAATATATAAATTGTACATTGTAAACGACTTGTCGCCTTACGAACGCCATGGCGGTCGCCTTGTCGCCTAGGCATCCAGGCAGTCGACTACCGCCATGACTCGCTGTGGCGCTATGACAACTATGAACTGTATAGCGTAAAGTTGTAAGCAGCGCTTAAAGTAAGTTTCCTGACCTGTACATGATATTACTCTGTGCAAGTTTCTTTAACTTACTCAAATGTTGTAACTGAGCAAGGTGTTATCTATGTGCAAATGTTTTATATTTGTGCAAGATATTTATCAATGTATTGTGCTATGTACTTGTAAGATGAATTGTTCAAGTTGTTATAGTTCTGTTAAAGCCTGAATTGCGTAAGGAGTCTAGGCTGGATATTTCAGCTAAGGAGTCTAGGCTGGATATTTCAGCTGGGCAAATGTTAAGGTGGCAATTAAGTTTAAGGTTTATGTGTGTTGTGTTTTAATCGTTAGCTTGTAGTAACTGAGTTAAAAAACTCCTTTGTATGGGCAGAGGTTTAAGATGAATTAGAAACCGATCTAACTCACTGTGAAGACAGTGTAGACGAGACGGGATTCTAATTCATTAGTTTTCGGTGGAGAGCCACTCAGTTTACTATATTGATAACTATTGAAAACCTGGTTGTGTTGTTTTATATATATGTTGAAAATGTGATTCTTTTCACATATGTAAAGCATTGTTGTTAATGGTTATGAGAAGATAGATGTTAGTGATGTTTAAATAATAGGAATATGAATTATTCCTGTTTATTCGAGCAGCTTCATAACTATTGTACATTTATTGAAGTTTTCTAAAGAAAGAATATTTGATTTTTGATATTGTTCTTCAACTGCTATAACTTGTTGGGTAATTGAATGCTCACCCTTGCTTTTAAAATAAAAATGTTTTCAGCGAAGTTATAAAGAACTGAAGGATCCAGTGAAGACTAGAGAGAAGATCAAGCCAAGCTTTGTTATGTAATTGTTAAATTTATTTGTATCTGTTGTGGCGGATAAAAGTCGCACTTACATTGAGGAAGTAAATGAATAATGTAATGTATTGAAGATTTTAAGGTAATAGAATCTGGGAATTTGAGAAAATATAGTGTTACATTTTGGAGGTTTATTTATATCTTAAGGATATGGAAATGAGTGTATGGAATGAGAAGCACCGTAACGCACCGGACTCGGGTTTTTAGGTAAACCCGAATTTAGAGGCGTCACAGCAATACTCTTTACCTTTTCTCCTGGGGTTGATCTCAGCATCACTTGGTAGAGTGCCTTGAGGACAATTATTAATAGCATTGGAAAGTTGTCCCACTTGGTTCTACATGTTTCGAATCGACGCCTCTGGGCTATTCATCCTCGACTCATTCTGAGCTATGTACCTGGAAAGAAGTTCCTCCAAGTTTGACTTCTTTTGTTATGGAGGAGCTTGAGTCTGGAATCCTAGAGGGTATGATTGTCTCGGGCAGAGGTTTGGGCTTGATTATTATTGCTCCATGAAAAATTTGGATAATTTTTCCAACCAGAATTAAAATTATTGGAATTGTTGTTGTTTTACTACCGATTGTAGTTGCCTACAAATTGAACCGGCTTTGCATAGATGGTGCATTAATTGCTAGGATGATTCCTAGCACATAAATAACAAGTTACCAACACACTCTAAACAGACTGAACCCCAAGAGCGTCAATCTTCTTTGTAAGCGTAGCAACCTGTGCAGCTAATGTCGTAACTGCATCGAGTTCATAAATCTGTCGCCTTTGGTTGTGTCATCCTCGCAGAAGGTCACTGGTAATTATTGGCAGTCATCGTCTCCAACAACTCATATGCATCATCAAAGTTCTTCCCCATTAATGCTCCACCTGCAACAACATTTATACTTGTTCGGGTATAACTAAACAACCCGTTGTAGAATGTCTGAACTTACAACCACTTAGGAATGTAATGACGTGGACATCTTCGGAGTAGATCTTTAAATCGTTCCCAAGCTCATACAAGAGTCTCGGAATCATGTTGTGCGAAAGATGTTATGTCATTCCTCATCCTTGCGATGTTAGCTGGCGGAAAGAACTTTGCTAGGAATTTCTAAGCCAAATCAGTCCATGTAGTAATCGACCCCAATGGAGGTGAATGCATCAAACTCTTTGCCTTATCACAAAGTGTGAAAGGAAATAGTCGGAGTCTGATAGCATCGTCGGTAACTCCATTGTACTTGAACGTGTCACAAATTTCCAAAAAGCTCACCAAATGATCATTTGGATTGTTGTTAGGCAACCCACCAAACTATACAGAATTTTTAATCATCTGAATAGTACCCGGCTTAATTTTGAAATTATTAGCTTGAATAGCGTACCTTTGAATGCTTGAACTTTAATCATCTCGAAAAATTATTCTCGATTTTCTATCGAACTTTAACAATTTGATGGGGGCCAGGAAAATAAGATAGGAAGGAATTGAGTGAAATCAAAAGATATCAGGAATTTTGACTCTTGATACCATTAAGATGTAGGACGGGGTAAGAAGAAAGAATAATAGTGGTTATCTTTGCAGAGAATCGGTAAAGAAACACACAAAAGCATACAACTTTAATTTCAAATCAATTCATTCAATAATCTCTAAAATAGAATAATGAAGAAAACCCGACTAAGTAAAAATCCCTATTCAAAAAAAGAAGCAATCCTCTAACTAAAATCTACCACTACAATAACTCTCCTAATTAAAATCTACTACCATTATTAAAAATCTCCTAATTAAAATCTACTACCATAATTAAAACTTCTAGAATATCCTACTAAAATAATTACATTAATAATCCAACATTTATCTCTAAATAACAATACAAAATTAATAATAAACTTCTTGAATTTCTTCTTCCGTATCGCATCAATTGATTCTCTAACCCTATCTGTGTTTCAAGATTTAACTCGGGTCAGTCTCCAATCTGCAAACAAATTTTACTTCTCATTGTAACTTGTTCTGTCTCAAGTCTCTGAAAAAGTCAAAACCTCAAAGATAACTAATCCCTAAGGCACCCTAAGAAAAATGTATTTGAAAAAACTAAATAGAAGGCTATTCCAAAACAATTTCAATAAATGAAGTCTCAAATAATATTTTTATATTGACTTTTGTGTAATTTTTTTAGATTCATCCTTTTATTTTGATTTTATATATAATATATTTATATATAGACATATAGTGTCATTTAATATTTTTTTATATTGTAGTTGATATTCTAATATTTATTATAAAAATGTTATAGTAGTTTAAAATTTCAAATCTTGCCCACCATAAACAAAATTTATGCCTCCATCACTGAAGCTGATTCTCACTTCTACCCATTAGCTTCTAATTTAACACTAAAAACCATAAGCCACACACCATACAAAGAATTAACAATAGAAGCCTTTTGATAACCAAAACCTGTAAAATAACAAATTAGGCAACAATTTTCTAGTTTTCTGAACACTACCCTAAGTCATGGTCTAATTTAACACTTAGGTCATGTTTGTTTGCAAGAATTATAATCTCGAGACTATATTCTCATGTATTATAATCTCAAGACTATTAATCTTAGAATTAAATAGTCATAGTCACAGACTCACGTGTTTGTTTTTTATGAGATTATTCATGGGATAACTTGAAAAAGTCTCATGTTATGTTTGTTTTATCCAAGATTATTTAAAGGATTGGATAAAAACTTAACATTTATACTATTATACCCTTACTATTAATAACAAAGATATCATATTCTTATTAGTTTGAGTACAGATAGATAAGATAAGATACACTGGTATTCTTATTAGTTTGAGAATTCAAGTCAGGCTCCATAAGTCTAACATAGTAACATAATTTGAGCATCTGTTAGGCTGCCAACAAATTAGGGAAAAGGGAAATTTTGAAATTATAACTTTTAAGTAGTACTATAAGGTTTAATTGTAGAATATTTAAAGAATTTAGTTCAAATGTTCAATTGAGCACATTAAAGAACTGATTGAACTGATTTTTATTTTGCTGAAGTGACAAATCCCATATTCAGATACAATCATGCTTTTGTCAAAAAAAGCCCTACTGAAATAACGAAGAAAATATAATAAATTTACCATCTAGAAGCTTTGATGCCCTTGTTGAAGAAAGAATCAAGCATCGACATTCTTCAAATAGCTCAGATCAAATCCGCCAAACAATGTATGAAAGAGATTTAGTGATATTTTATATATTTTTATATTTAAAAAGTATATGTATTATTGAGCTCTGTTCCACTCGGATCATAAGCAGATTACACGCGTATAATTCTCAAAAAACAGTTCTAGTTTCCTTGGGATAGGATTGAAGATATTTTATTCTCTGTCGGTCTTCATTTTCATGGAATATGGATAAGTATAAATAAAACACTCATTGTGCTTAATAAAAGTTTTAATTTTATAAAAATAAATAGATAATTTAAATTGATCAATGGTAATATAATTATGTATGTCTCGATGGGAGATAACTTGAATATCAACTTATATAAGAGTTTTAAGATTTATTGAATTTAAATATAAATTTATAAATATTATTTTTATTATCTGAATTTATGAGGATCGAGTCTTTAAAAACACTTGTGAGATATCACGTGCAAAGGACTCACTAATTTGTTATATTAATTTATGGGTAAAAAATATCTTAGATTAACCTAAGATAATTTATCTTAGGTAAAATATTATTTGATGGTCAATTTAATAATTTAACCATACAGATATAATGAACATGCAAAAATGTGAGTGTGTAAAATTTTATTTAATTTAACGCATTAGAACATCATTTTTGTAATAGTGTAAATAATATGCATATAAGCATCTATGTCCACAGTTCAGAATTTTAGTAACTTCTATTGTTATAAAGTAATAAATACATAACTTCAAATCAAACAAAATTTTACATAATATCATATTTTTACATCGGTACGATTAGATTATTAAGTTGGTAATCAATCAGTATTAGACGTGACCTATGATAACTTATCTTGGGTCAATCAAAGATATCTTTTACTCTAATTTTATATGTATATAAGTCAACTTCTTATGGATTGGAAGAATTGAATAGAGGAGGGAATGAAATAGATAAGGAATTGAATAATTTTTAAGGATTCCATGTGCATGTTTGGTTAGTGTTAGGAGTACATTATAATAGGTAATTTAAAAATGACCTAAATACCTCCAAAAATATTCAATTTTAGCTTCAATTCAATTTATCTTTAAAATTTGACTCATATTTCTACTTATAATTTTTCTCTAATGTTCCTGTCTTTATTTTTTTCCTTCATTCTTTCTTTTCTCTATCTCTATTATTTTCATAGCTTACTGAGGACGAAAAATCAAATATTAGTTTAATGGTATAGTCAAAAAATTATTTAGATAATAAAGACTGCGATAAATAAACTGTTTATTAAGGGCCAAAGTATTGTGCATTCTATGCTTTAGACTCCATGACTTCTTGGAACACAAAACGATTGGTATAATTACACTGATTTACACGAGTACAATTTTTAATAATACAGGACTAAAAATTATTTCTAATTACAAAAATTCTAGTAACATGGACTAGAAATTGCTTAAAAAGAATATAATTAGGCTATTCCTACCTTACAAAACCTCTCGGTGATGCGTTCGACAGGTGTCTATTTCTACTCCTAAGATAGATACTCTAAAAAGAGTTTTGTTATGTTGTCTGTTTGTAGACACTCGAAATTTTGCATTCCTGTTACTAACCCTGCAGGAGGGCAAAATCGTCTTTTATCTTTTCAGAGACAACCTTGGAAGTCCAAATCATCAAACCTCACCCCGGCAACAACACCGGAATGTCAAGTCAAACCCCGACAACAACACCGGAAGAACAAAGTTCACCCTGGCAACAACACCGGGATATCAAAGTAAACCCCGACAACAACACCGGGAGACCAAAGTTCACCCCGGTGACAACACCGGGATGTCAAGTCAAACCTCGGCAACAACACCGGGAGACTAAAGTTCACCCCGACGACAATACCGGGATGTCAAGTCAAACCCCGACAACAACACCGGGAGACCAAAGGTCACCCTGGCAACAACACCGGGATATCAAACTTAGCCCCGACAACAACACCAGGATATCAAATCAACCTTCGGAGATAGCCTCGAATCATCAAATCATCCCCAGAGACAACCCTGGGATACCAAGTCAACCTCGAACACGACCCTGAGGAAGAACAGAGTCGGGTGGGATTAAACCTCGGAGACAACCCCGAGAAACAGTCGAAAACCCTGTCAATCTTGGAGACAATCCCGGAAGGGTAAAATGGTCATTTTACCAACTTGACATCAAATCAAGTCAAAATCAAGCCATATTAATGCCATGAGGGACATGAAGAACCATAACGTTAATCCCGAGTGAAAACAGCACAAGACAACTCAACGAACGGACTGCGAAGATTCGAAGATCTGGTCATGGACCCATCTTCTTGGATTCGGAAAAGGTCAAATCCCATGTCATTGTGTAGCTCTCGGAAAGGGATTTTTGAAAAGGTATAGCACGCCTCAATCGGACTCCTAGATTGAAAGTTATGAAGGTTCAAAGCATACAGCGCGTTGGTCGGAGTGCACGTACTTTGAGACAACGGGACCCGCGGGAGTAGGGCCCACTCGGGGAGCCACACCTCTACCCGCGACTGCCGCGAATAGACCCGCGGCCATCTAGTCTATAAATAAGATCCCCCACTTAGCAAAAAATGAGAAGAAAGAAAAGAAAAAAGCAAAGAAACTCCGCCCATTTCGACCCTTAGCCCTACCTATAGTGCTCCAAACCTCAATTTTATTCTTCTAATACGTTTGCATACATATATTCAGCAACATATCAAATTTTAATCGGTGGAAGCGGAGTTTTGAAGCCATCCAAGTGGTTTAAAGTCCGTAACGCTACACACTGTAAGAATTTTTACGATCAAAAACTTTCTACTGCTTTATCATATATATATGAGTGTATATATATATTTATAGCTTCTGGTTTCACCTAGATTTCAAATCCGTGGCCTTTCTAGCTTACTTTTTTGTATATATAAGTATATATATACGTTTTTAATTGCTTTTGTAGCCTGGATTGCTAATCCGTGGCTTTTTATCGCTTTTATATATATATAACTATATATATATATATATTTATTCTAACTTGTTTGGCCTGAATTGCTAATCCGTGGCCTTTTTAGCTTTATTATATATATAACTGACTATATATATACTAACATTTCATTCAGTCAAGCCTAGATTGTTAATTCGTGGCTTTTTACCGCTTTCATATAAGTATATATATATATATTTATATTAACTTGTTTGGCCTGTATTGCTAATCCGTGGCCTTTTCAGCTTTAATATATATATATAACTAACTGTATATATTAACGTTTCATTCAGTCAGGCCTGGATTGTAAATCCGTGATTTTCAGCTTATATATATATATAACTATATATATATATATTTATATTAACTTGTTTGGCCTGTATTGCTAATCCGTGGCCATTTCAGCTTTAATATATATAACTAACTGTATATATTAACGTTTCATTCAGTCAAGCCTGGATTATAAATCCGTGGTCTTTTTCAGCTTATATATATATATGTATATATATATATTTACGTTTCTCAGTCTAGCCTGGATTGGAAATCCGTGGCTCTTTACAACTTTCATATATATATATATATATGTATATAAGTATATATATATATTCTTAACTCAATGTGATTAAATATCTGTTTTAACCGTTCATTTGATATGAATTTGCTCTAATGTAAATTTTGTGGGCTAGATTCATTTAAATCTAGCTATTTCTAACTTTCAACTGTTCAAAAGCTGTCAAACCGAAACCGTTAAAGCTAGAATGGATAAGATTTATTTAAATCTAGCTTTCTTTCTAGTTTTGTAAATATTCAAGCGACTACGCGACCCTAGATCCATATCTAGTGGAAACGGGAAGCTTCGACTACGCGCATGCAAGGATTTAACTGATAAATCCTTTGTCTTGCGATGTCTAGAGTACAATTTGCTTTCTCTATCAATATCTTTGTTGTGAAGGTTTTTTTGATCATACTTTATGAGCCTAGGAATCACGGGATTTAAGATCAACCACATGGATCTAAATCCGATTCCCACAATGGACAAATTGCACTGTAAATATAGCCTGCCAGTCCTCTTGTAAATGTAAATCAGAGGGACCTTAAAACAGTTATCCGGATTTAAGGTCTTAGCATAGTAAAGTTATAGTTTGTAGTGCGCGGGTCACTTCGATGGCTTTTATGCCCATAAGGATCCCGACACTTGTATAAACATTTTTTGGTCAAGGATGCTTCGCATCCAGATAATAAAATCAAAATCAGCCGAAGGCAAAATAAAATGCAAGTATCAAAAGGCTTCAATTCCTATGTGAGCGAAAGGGTTTGAAAACCATCTTTCAAAACATCACTCTTACATCTTTTCTAAAAATGGACTTTTCATCAAATCAAACCCTTTGTATATAGGTCCAACGAAGCACGTCACTACTTCCAATCAAACACGTAGGCTCAATTACTTCAAGCACACACACACATTGCAAATAAAAAAGGGAAAATTGAAAAGATGCGGTAACCGTGTTTCACGGAAGTCGGGGGGTGCCTAACACCTTCCCCCCGCTTAATCAAGCCCCCGAACTTTATGAATCTCGGTTTCCAAGGCCAAGTTTTTACAGAGTCAAGGAATTGGGCCTACTTGCAAACTTTTCAAACAAAACTCGATTGAGTTGGTACAACTATTTCAAATATACCAATTGGCGACTCTGTAAAACTTTTCAAATCGTCGACATGATACATATTGGTCTTTTCCTAAAATTCTCCCTTCATAAAATAGATAAGACAAATAAGGGTAGAAAATATCAAATTAGGGAAAGGAAGATCTGTCCAAAGATTTTTTTCGACGTCGACAGGTGGCGACTCTGCTGGGGACAGTAGAGGGCTTAAGCCGCACTTTGAATCTTTTCAAAATTTCCCTTTTTATCTGCGTGTGTGTGGATGTTGCGTTTACATTGAATGGATGTAAATAAATGCGTTACTGCTTTATATTAGTGCTTCGCACAAATGTCATCATTTCATACTGTGAGGCACGATGTATGTGAATGTATGCTCTGTGATTCCTCCACCAGGAGGCAAACCCGTCGGTGATTGATTAATGGACTCAAAGGAGATTAATCCTGCGAGGCTCAGGAAAGACGCCACTCAGATCCGCTACAATTGAAAGAACGGATTAATTTCCCCTCTAGTAGATTGCGATGATCTGGGGACCTTCATGCCTAAAAGCCGCGAGAGAAGCCTAAGATAGATCAGCCTCTGATAAACCAAATCTGAAGGGGAGTTTTTTCATGCCTTCACTTTTCAATTCCATGTAAATATCAAATAAATGTAAATATACATTCCATATCTTGTAAATCCTATCATGTTATCTTGTCATCAAAAGAACTAACCTTTGTTTTACAGGATAAGATTAAAAAACATCAAAAAATCATAACACATTGCATAGCATGCATCCTGTTAATATATATATATATATATCAAAATTAACATACCTACTTTTATTGTAGGGAAAAAATTGGTCCCGTTACCAGATCAAAGTCTAAAAAGGCACTAAGCCCATCTTCAGACATAACTTCAAGTGCCTAACTTGAATCCACCCCGGTCTCGCTGGAAGAGTTCGAAGGACTAAAGAACCAGATAGCTGAATTAGCTATTTTTCTTAAAGAACAAAGCAAAAGTCTGCAGGGTAAATAAATACACATTCAAACAGAATCGTCCACACAAGGAGGCAGTCAAGACACCTGCAAAAAAGATACTCAGACACCTGAGCTCCAAAACAAGGATCTGACTAACAAAACCCCTGAAATCACCAATCTTAACAAAGATCAGGAAACTGGTGATATCAAGAAAAAGGTCTAACAAATGGAAGAAACAATCCGGTCCATCAAAGAAACTGGGGCATTTGGGAGTGTAAACTACTCAGATTTATGTATATTTCCAGGGGCTCGATATCCAGACAAATTTCAAGTCCCTGATTTTGAAAAATATAACGGATTAGGAGATCCTTACACTTATTTAAAAGTGTTCATTGGAGAACTCGGATCCTATGCAGAGGATGAAAAACTCAGAATGCAGTTATTCCAAAAGAGTTTGACTGGGGAAGCTCGAGCTTGGTATGTCATACTAGACAATTCCAAAATCCATAGCTGGGAAAAGCTACCACATGCCTTCCTAAATCAATACAGCTTCTAGTCTCAGATGGCTCCTAATCGATATCAAGTGACCAAGGTCAAAAAGCAAAGCAACAAATCTTTCCGTGAGTATGCCCAACGATGGAGACGGATGGCAACACAAGTCACCACACCTATGAACAGAGACTGAGATAGTCATGACTTTCATAGACATCCAGGAAGCTTCATATTATAAGAGGGTCCTAGCAAGTATCGTAAATGATTAAACATGGAGAAATGGCTGAAATGGGACTGAAGTCTAGGAAGATCAAAGACCTTACCGCTTTGGAGGCAGTGACCGAGCATATTTAATCTGGAAGCTATGGCAGTAATCCTCAGAGAGTTCACAAAAAGAAGGAAGAGGATGTGTCCTTGATACTTCAGGGATAGAATCAGAGAGGCCATCCAAGCTTGCTCATTCAAAGGAGAAATTATTCCCCTTTCCAAGCTCCTGCTCAACCTTCTAATCCTCCCTTTCAGAAAACCGGAGAAGTTAAATGTCGAAGAACTTTCACACCCTTAGGGGATTCACTGGAAAATGTGCTGAAACTACTAACAGCACAAAAGAAGATTGTCCAACTCCTTTTGTCGGCCAGTTCAAGCGGACGAAATTTTGACCCGAGCAAGAAGTGTGCTTATCATTCGGGAGCACCGGGCCATGATACCTAAGATTGTTGGCCTCTCAGACATAAAATCCAAGACTTGATAGATAATGGGGAGATTGTGGTGACAACACAAGAACAACCACATGTTCAGGATAATCCTCTGCCTCAACATAATGAGGAGAGTGTCAATATGATTGACATGGGAAGCGAAGAAGGATCCAAATACCTCCAGTATGTTGGAGAGTCAACACAAGCAAGCACCAATAGCCCGAACAATTGGGAATTCTCAGAAAGGCAGTTCCTGATATAACAGGAAATCAAATCTATCAAGGACCAGGTTGGACAATTGGTAGAGCTGGTAGTTTATCAACATCAGATAACGAGACAATTGATAAATCAGACCAACCAACAAGAAGCAAATCTTCCTACGCATGAAATTAGTCCCATTGCCAGGAGGGATCATTATCGATTTCGTGAGCACGAGCTCTGGGCCGACAAGGTTGCTAAGGAAGAGAAGTTCCAAGCTCACAGGGAGTTTGCCTTCAAAAGGAATTTCACTAATTTGAATCAGCCCATGAAAGAAATTCTCCAAATGCTGATCAACGAAGGGAAAGTAACGGAATTGTTACCCCATGTGGACCCTCGATCCAGAAAGTTCAAGCTTGATAGGATTCGTCAATATCATTCCAACACGCCTGGTCATGACACAGAGGATTGTTGGGGACTTCGTCACCTGATTCAGAACCTAATTGAAAACGGTGAGCTGATGAAGGCAAACCTAGAATATGGCTATCTTGTTGAGGAAGAAATCTTTCTGCCCAGGGCATGGAATCCGAAAGAAGTAGTGGCTATCATTTCCTGTGAAAAGGATCTAGCCATCACGCCCTTGATACTTCAGAAAAAAGGGGCCCAAGAGAAAGAATCATGTGAAAGTGGCTGCACCCGAACCTCTAATATTGCCATTCAGACAGCAATATCTTATAGTCAGCTTGAAGAAAGTCCCATGGAACTATGGGAAAGATGAATGATCAACATCAAACCACATTACTATTGTATCAAAGGAAAACCCGCTGTACCTGCCTCAGCGGGTAATCAACCCAGTCATTAAAGCTAAGGGAATAGTGTCTGAGGAGAAAATTGAAGAATTCCTCAGCAAGATGGGGCATAATAAAGTCAGAGTGGTGCAAAGCTTAAAGGAAGCACCCAAACAGATATCCATTCTGGACCTGGTCTTATCTTCAGAAGATCATCGCATGATTCTAGTGCAAGTACTAGAAGAAGCACATCTGCCGAAGACGGTAGATACTGAAAAGTTTCATCACGTGATAGAGCATATTTTCAACAGTAATGTGATATCTTTCACTGACGATGATATTCCAGTGGAAGGGACTAGTCATTGCAAGTCATTGTACATAGTAGTGATGTCCTCAGGATATGTGGTAGGAGGTGTGCTGATAGATGGAGGATCGTCCCTGAACATCTGCCCCTACGACACATTGGAGGGAATGAAGATTAATCCAAATCAAATCCGGACTAGCCATATAGTCATTCAGGCTTTTGATGGATCTCGCCGAGAGGCTGTGGGAGAGATTAAGCTTCCACTGGAGATTGGGCCCCATATTTTCTACATATCCTTTCAGGTTCTAAACATTACCATATGATATAATTTATTGTTAGGAAGACCGTGGATCCACATGGCAGGAGCAGTTCCGTTCACCCTTCATTAACAACTCAAGTACACCATTGCTGGCAATCTGGTCACTGTAAATGTCAAGCCAGAATATCTTGTCTGTATACAGGGCGATATGCCGGTAATCAGTTTTGATGAGGGGGTTGAACCTGCCAGTTTTCAAGCTTTAGAGGTGAGCAACACTCAATACCTACCTATTGGGACACCAGCCTTAAAGCCAAAAGTTTCCATCGAGGTAATGATAGTCGATCAGAAAATGGTATTCTTGGGTTTTTGCCCTGAAAAAGGTTTAGGGAAAAATCAGCAAGGAATCAGAAGTCCAGTGCAAATCCCTACAGACAGGGAAAGCCGGATTAGGATATTCATCCGAATCAAACTACCAAAACCCGCACAAGCACCCAACGGTTGCTGCTTCCACTATCCTGCTGTCAAACCTCACTGATGCAGGGTTTGTGAAACCAATGTGGAAGATTCCTACTGTTGTGTTAGTTATGCTAATTCCTCAGGTCAAGCCGGAGAGTGAAAGAGAAGTCCCAAAGCCTGATGGGGAAATAAAAAAGGGCAATGAAAAGTTCCTGCATGAAGGGCGAGCCCGTTTACCAACATGTATTTTCTGGTGCACACTGAGGGTCTGAATGACGATATCCCAGACGATGACTATGAAGAAGATCAAATCTTGATCCCTCGCATCAACAGGGGTAGGAAGAGCAGGTCAAAGAAATACATTGGCCATGATATGAATGATGTCTTAGTCATCATCAAAGAGGAGATAGACAACAACAACTCCTTTATCCTCCATGTTTATGATGACCTGACTCTAGACAATTGGAGCAACACTCCATGCCTCAGTCGAAAAGGGTAAAAGGGTAGAAAGTCCATCTGCCCTGAAGCATGGTTTTATTTACTGCTTATTTTGTTGCACAGCGATAACAAATACTTTTGTCATGCTTTTTACTTTATATGATTAAATAGTTTCATATATTAAAGTGAAAGCATTTTGTTTTCAGGACTCCAGAGTTGGATTTGTTTGTAATTGCTGATGAGATGCCAAATTTTCATAGTGAATACAACTTTGATGTAGAAATGGACTTCAACTTGATGGAGATTAATCAAGAGGAGATGGATGACTATGAGGTGCCTGAGGAAGTCAAAGAGTGGGTCAAAGACAAACCTAAACCAAACCTCGATCAAACCATCACTGTTAATATCGGAACCTCAGAAAACCATAAAGAAATCCAGATAGGCATAGACCTTACCCAACCAAAGAACAGACCTGATTGAACTCTTAACTTAGTTCTAGGATGTGTTTGCATGGTCACATGAAGACATGATTGGTTTTTCTACTGACAGTGTCATTCATCGACTGCACATTAAAGATGGATTCAAGCCAATCAAGTAGAAGCTCAGGCGATTGAAACCTGAGTGGAGTCTGAAAGTCAAAGAAGAAATTGTAAAATAATTCAAAGTCGACATCCTCATGGTGTCAACTTACCCTAAGTGGTTATCCAACATAGTTCTCGTGCCTAAGCCCGGAGGGAAGGTACGAGTACGTATGGATTACCGAGATTTGAACAAGGCTTATCTTAAGGACAACTTCACAGTACCTTTTATCCACATATTGATAGACAACACGGCACAATATGGCATGTATTCTTTTATTGACTGTTTTTACGGATACCATCAAATCATAGTTGCTAAAGAGGACAGGGAGAAAATAACCTTCATCACTCCCTGGGGAACCTTTTGTTATAGACGTTTGTCTTTCGGCCTTATTAATGACGATGCCACATATCAGCGAGCTATGATGGCCTTTTTTTCATGATATGATGCACAAAGAAATAGAGGTTTATATGGACGACATCATCGTCCAATTCCGGAAGGAGGATAACCACATCATCCATCTTAAAAAGGTTTTCAACAGGTTATGCAAGTACAGCCTAAAGTTGAATCTGACCAAATGTGCTTTTGGTGTCAAATCAGGCTAGTTGTTGGGATTTCTAGTGAGCAACAGAGGCATTGAGCTGGATCCCGCCAAAATTTAAGCCATCACAGAGATGCCCGTGCCCCAAACAGAAAAGGAAATACAGGGATTTCTGGGGAGAATCAATTTCATAAGCAGATTCATCTCCCAACTCACGACAACTTGTGAACCCATCTTTAAGCTGCTAAGAAGAATTCCTCCATGAAATGAAATGAAGATCGTCAAAAAGCCTTCCTTTCCATCAAGAAGCAGTTAATCAAAGCACTTGTCTTGGTACCCCCAAGGGATGAGGTTCCCTTGTTTATATACCTGTCAGTCAATGCCAATGCAATGGGTTGTATGCTGGGGCAGAAGGATGATAGAAGCAAGGAGAGAGCTATCTATTATCTCAGCAAAAGATTCAGTAGCGTCGAGTAGAAGTACACTTTGATTGAAAAGACCTGCTGTGCGTTAGCATGGGCCGCCATGAGATTACAACATTATCTGCATGGGCACACGACCTATCTTATATCTTGCATGGATCCACTGAAGTACGTATTCAACAAACCCATGTTGAATTACCGATTGTCCAAATGGCAGTTGATCTTCCAACAATTCGACATTGTCTACGTGACTCAAAAGTCTATCAAAGGTTAGGGGGTTACAGATCAATTGGCTGAAGCACCGTCAGGGGATTTTGAACCCTTGGAAGCTTATTTCCCGGACGATGGGATAATGACAATTCAGCAAATCCATCAAGAAAATACAGTCTAGTATTGGATAATGTATTTTGATGGAGTAGTAAACATGGAAGGTGCTGGAGCTGGGGCAGTTCTTGTATCTTTTGCAGGAGAACAATATCATATAGCCATCAAGTTGCAGTTTGTCAACACCAACAACACAGCTAGTATGAAGGTTGTATAATGGGGTTAAAACTAGCTCAATCCATGGGTATTAAACGTTTACCAGTCTTTGGGGATTCTGAGTTGGTTATCAAATAAACCACCGGGGCGTATCATACCAAAGAATTGCATTTGCTGCCATATCATCGGCAAGTTATCAAGATATCTATGGAGTTTGAAGAAATAACCTTCAGCCACATCCCTCGAGGTAGGAATGACTTTGCTGATGCATTGGCAACGTTGGCTTCCTTGATCCACATGTCTGATAGGATGGGAATTCCTAACATCAAATTTGCAAGTCAAAAGCCCCCGACATATGGGAATTACATTGGAGAAGTATCAGATGAAATACCTCCTATCAAACAGCCTTGGTGCCAAGATATAAAAGAATATCTGTGAGATGGATCTAAACCCGCTGAGGCAAGTCAAGCTGAAAGAAAGCGGATTCATAAGATGGCAATGAAGTTATATCTGAGCGGAGACACACTCTATAAAAGGGATACTAGAATAGGCCTTTTAAGATGCCTGGATAAGAATCAAGCCCAGAGACTGATGGATGAAGTTCACGGTGGAGTCTGTGGTCCACACATGAGCGGTCCTTTACTTGCCAGGAAGATATTGAGAACATGGCATTACTGGATCTCTCTCAAAGCTGACTGTGATGATCACATCATAAGATGCTACCAATGCCAAGTCCATTGAAACTAATCCACGCTCCTCCAAACGAACTGCACAATATGAGTTTTCTATGGCCCTTTTCCATGTGGGGAATGGATGTGATTGGGCCAATAGAATCCAAAGCCAACAATGGTCATCGATTCATCTTCACCATGATTGATTACTTCACCAAATGGGTTGAAGCTGCCTCTTTTTCCAAAGTCACCAAAGAGGTAATCATTGGTTCATCAGAAATAATGTGATTTGTCAATATGGACAAACAGAGGTGATCGTATCAGACAATACCAAGAATCTAGACAACCAGATGATGAGAGAATTATGTAGCAAGTTTCATATCAAGCATCTCAATTTCGTCATCTATCGTCCTAACATGAATGGTGCAGTCGAAGCGGCCAACAAGAATATCAAGAAAATAATGCAAAAAATGTTCGCCAATCACAAAGGATGGCCTGACCTATTGCCTCTGATTCTGATGGCCTACAGAACGTCAATGCGTACTTCTATTGGGGTTACCCCCTACTCACTAGTCTACGACATGGAAGCAGTACTCTCCACAGAAGTGGAAATGGAGTCATTGAAGGTGTTAATAGATGCTCAGATGGAAGAAGACCAGTGGTTGCAAGAGCGGTACCACCAATTATCCCTGATAGATGAAAAAAGGGCTACAACCATATTTCACGGGCAATTATATCAGCAATGGATTGCTCGGTCATACAACAAAAAAGTTCAACTCCGACAATTCAAAGAAAATGACTTGGTATTGAAGAAAGTCCTTGCCAATCAAGATGAAGCCAAAGGAATGTTTGCCCCAAATTAGGAAGGCCCTCTCATTGTCGAAGAAGTACTGACAGGAGGAGCTATCAGATTGCAAGAAATGGATGGGAAAGAATTTTCCCAACTCATCAATTCAGACATCGTGAAAAGGTACTCTGTCTGAAACACCTGCAAGCCATCATCCTGGTCTTGTGAAAAAAATCAAATCAATTCAGGTCTTCATTAGAAGCCCGAACTACGAATGACCTGATCTCCCTCAAATCGGGAGTACGTAGGCAGCCATTACGGTGCGGTTAAACCAAATAAAAAATTCAAAAACCCCTCAAACCAAGCTCAAACCCAAATAAACACTTCTCAAACCTCTCAGGCCAAGCCTGAACTACGAATGACCTGATCTCCCTCAACCCGGGAGTACGTAGGCAGCCATTCATGGTGCGATCTAACCTTCAAGAAAGAAAAAACAAAACCCTATTAAAAATAATCCCAAGACACAGAAACCAATATAAAACCCAAATATTATCAATCTTCCCTAGTCAATAGGCCCCTCTGAGGTACTCTCCGACATCTCAATGTCAATCCATCAAAGAAAAGCTCATGACCCATCAAGACAACAAGTCATGAAAAAAGTGGTGATCACTCAGCAATGACAATACATATCCAACAGGGAAATGAATCAAAATATATTTCTCTGCTATATAATACTGTTTGATATATACAATGTATCCTGCACATGACAAAAATGGATGATCTAGTATGTGCAAGAAAATGAAAGCTAGTCTATAAGCCCATGGATAAACAGGATAACAAGTCCAACATGGCGTTCCTCTCAGAAGATGGAGGAGCATTTGTAAGATTATGTCCCACTGTCTCCATAAGAGCTAGAAGATCCATAGCCATCTGCATGGTGCTACTGTGACCATCTATGAAGTCACTCATATCTGCAATGATGCTATGTGTATAGAACTTGAGTGCAGTGCTATCAGCAATATAAACATCCCGGGTATTAGGGCCTCATCCCTTTCAATAAAATTAGCATCCCGAGCGACTAGAGCCTCCTTAATCTCAACAAAAGCGGCGTCCCGAGTAGCTCGAGCATCGTCTCTATCAACAAAAGTTGCATCCTTGCCAAAAAGGGCTGTCAACATAAGCGCTCTAGCCTGATCCCTCTTAAACGTCGTTTGAGCTAACGAATCGATAAGAGCTGGATCCGTCCCAGTAAGAATGCTCGGGGGGTCACTGACCAAAGCTGATGTCAAGCTGACAAATAACTCATCCTCGGTGGGAGAATCAGGATCCTCCATAGGCTCCTCCTCATCAGAATCAATGCTCGGAACTGAGTGGATAACCACAACCAGTGCAATATCTGCCTTCAACCATGCAGAATACTCTGGAGAACGATCCGAATGGCTAGTCAAAATATCAGCATGTTGGGTATTTTCTATACGCGCTACACGCAAGTGTAGGTGGTCAACAAGTAATATACTGATAAGATCAGGTATCGTACCCACAAAGACAATAGTTCCTATTTAATCAAACAAGTACCAGTTTTCTATTATTTCAGCTTTATCAAACTATTGATTAAAAAATGATTTTCTAAATAAATTACTACTTAAACCAATTTTAACACTAACTCAGGATTTTAACAAGTTTTAGAGAATTAAGCCTACAACTTCACTTATTATTTCACTTCAGATAATATCCTTTTCTTTAGTTTATGTCAAGTACTTCATATTATTAATCAAAAACACTAAAGCAGATAAAATCATCTCTCGATGCATTATACCCATACTCACTCAAATCCACAGATAATAGAATTAAGCAAGACACCTTAAATAACTAATTCACTATATCTCTATGTGAATTACAATTAAATGAGGTTTAATATCAAGTTCTTAACATATTACACATGGTGCATAGATATCTCTATCCTATACATGAATTATGAATCCCAACTACGCAGAAATCACAAACATATGTCACTATGGCTAGTTCTAATCCCCTATGTCATCTCTCGAATTCATATGGATAACGGATAATTGATGATCAAGCAATTATATAGATTAAGCACAACTCATAGCAAATAATATTCATAAACTGAATTAAAGGCTATTTAATCATAAACGAATAAAATCCAATAATCCACTTAGTATTAATCATTCTGAATACAAAGTAAATATGAATAGAGAAAGAATGGAATATGAAACTCCGTCGTTACTCGTCTCCACGTTCGTTTTGCGTTCATCGGGTTAAGCTCTGCTTCAATCCTCCTCCGCTGTCCAAGTCTCAAGCTAGGGCTTGTGTATGGCTAAGTATCCCTAATATGAGCCTCTCCAGCCATATATAAAGTCTATTTATGACCAGTAACTTGCAGCAACCCTTACACACAATCTTACTCAAAATAGGACAATAAGACCCAGTCTGCCGTACACGCGCCCCGGCGCGCTTTTAACTCTTTGAGGCACGCCCCGCCGTAGCTGCGCCTCGGCGAACATTTAGCTTAGGAAATGCGCCTCGGCGCGGCTTGTAGAAATCCAGCCCACTTTTGCTTGTAAACTACCATTCCATCCACTTCTTTGCCCACTCAGTTCCTGCACACAAAACCCACACACATGCATGAAAAGAACCTAAAGCATACTCAAAGTAGCGATATCCTAAGTTTAAATGATACCGATTTGTAGGTATGAAACCTACTTATCAAACACCCCCAAACTTATAATTTCGTTTGTCCTCAAGTGAAAACAAAAACAAAACTAAAAACAACAAACGATGTATCTATATGCATACATATGCATGACCTACTCCTTACATGCCTACGAATCTAACAATAGATCAACATGTTATTCAACACAGGCCTCAAAGATATCATATGATTCTTAAACAATACTGAAAATTCAATGTACAGTTAAATAGTACTCAATCAGTCCATCCAACCCTGTCCTCACTCATGTCGTGCGTGTGTGCTCGTTAACTATTCTATTCACCAACAATTCACAAACATCACATACATACTTCTTAGCGGGGAAATTTTAGTTATATCTTGACTATTCTGCATTTATGACAAAACCAATCAATCATAATAATTACTGAGTTCGGGGATTTCAGATAGGGCTTATTTTTCTTATTTTTCATTCATGGGTGCGTTTTACGCTCCATCCCATGTTCACAATAGACCGTGCAATGTCTGCATCTATTAAGCTTTTCAATGCTACCCGTTTATCGAACTTTCGACCAACGACTCCCAAACCAGATGGTTTTAGGGCGCTAGGTGTAAAAACATCCCCAAGGGTTTACTTATTCAAGTAACAAAGGCCACAGATACAAACTAGTCCATGTGTTTATTCTCTCTTTCTTTTCTTTTTTTTTCTTTTTTTTTCCATTTTCTACTTTCTTTCTATATTTTTTTTCTTCTTTTCTTTCACCCCACTGACTCCCCCAAACTCAAGTTATTACTTACTTTTAAGCCATTAATGTTAATATAGCAGTTTCATCAAATTTTAACTAAGATTTTCCCCCCAGAAACCAGTTGTGACCCCTTAAACCGAGTTGATTAGACAGTTAAACTTTTACGTGCTAACCAGTTACAAAAGTTTCGAACAAAATCGGAATTTCATCTTGATTAACATCAGAACTCATCATTAATCTTCACGTTTGTTCGAGTTAAAATGCAATACCAATCCTATCATCAGCCGAGCTAAATACATGTCAACCTATTGCTTAAACTCATGCAACCTATATGCCTAAATGCAAAACGAGTATTTTTGTGATTTTTCTTTATTTTCTTCATTATTTTTTTATATACCATATAATTAATATAGATATAGCTAATAATAATATACTCTATTCTAAAATGCAATTAACTACCATGTAAAATGACATGAACATGCAATTAACTAACATGCAAACTAACTAAATGACTAAACTACCCCCAAACTTAAACAATTCAATGTCCTCATTGGATAAAACAATAAAAGTTTGAGGACTGCCCTGAGCGATCAAACGTCATGCTCGACTGGTGGATCCTCGGTAGGTGGGTCGTCAACCGGGTCCTCAACGTGCTGTGGAGGAAAAAACACTGGTAAGGGCTGTGGAACTAGAAACTGAAGTCTGTACTGGTAGTATTGAGTCGGGCAAAAGTGGCGGCTAGAGATGCATTGAATTCATTTTGCGTGGCAAACATGTGGTCTTGCCTAGCTGCTAACCCTTGGAACCGCTCATCAACATATTGCTGCATATTCTAGAACTGGGAGCTGAAAGTATACTTTGTTTGGGATGAGGTGGAAGTCCCACCTTGTTCATGTTCTTGCTCTTCCTCCTCAACAAAATCTTTATCCTGCTCGTCATCACCCTCATCATAAGGAAATTTATATCCAAGGCCGCGCGGGTGTGACTGCCCCCCTTTCCAGCTTGAATAATTCTAAATCAAATTGGGGTCTAGGCATAGTAAAGGCTACTAGATAGGCTCCGTGGAACTCCATAGTACCCATGTTGATCATTTTCCTGATCAATATATGTGTGCAAGTATACACGGTCAACAAGTAATAAAGAGTAAGTAAAGTATCGTTCCCATGGAGAATTAGCTAATAAAAGTCCACCAAGCACTAGCCCATAACCATTTCAATTTTATTTAAACGAATGATTCAATATTGAGAATTTAAACTAAGTAATTAAACTACTATTAAATTATAACCCTAGAATGAAACTAGATAACGAAGATATGAGATTACAATTTCCCCTATTGATTCATCTAAATCAACACACTTCCTGTTAAGCCAAATTAATTATCATGATTGTTAGTCGAGAACACGAAAGTAAGACAAGACCATCTTTCGATGTACCAAGTTCATACCACATATAATCCACAGATGATAGAATACATAAGAACACCCACATTACCTAAACCACTATATTTCCATGTGCTTTACAAATAACTAGGGTTTATACACAAGTTCTCAAAAGACTACAAGTGGTGCTTTGGTATATGTCTATCCTAAGCACAAATAATACATTCCAACGCCATGTAGAACATACAATCACAAGCTATTACGATCAGATCTAATTCCATACTTCGTTTCTCAAGTTCATATGGATTATCACGGTAATCGATGGCCAATCAAGTAAGCAATTTAAGCATGAATCATAATAGACAATCCCATAACAATCAAGAAGACCAACAAGGAAGTATATCAAAATAAACTACTTAATAAGTTCCATTGAAATCCCAAAATAGAGTTTAATTCATGATTGAATCATCTCTATCATCCACAATTTGAGTAAACATTAGAAGATTATAAATAACAATCAAAGAGAAGATAAGAATAGGAAGTGCAAATCTGTTCTCTTGCTCCAAGTCTGAATCCTCAATATCTTCCAATTGCTTCAATCTCCAACTTGAATCTACTCTAGGGTTCTACTCTAATCTAAAGATGAAATTCAAAAAAAAGAGAAAACAATATTAATCTAATTGATCCCTAAGGGAGAGATGTCTGAATAAAATGAATAATGGGCTAATATATGGTCCCAAACTCGTTTGCCTCCTTGCCCAAGCAACATTCTAATTGGCCACTTAAAATAAGTCAACTGCTGAAAATCCTGATCGGCGCAGCTACGCTCCCTGAAAGCTTTATACTGGCGCAGCTGCGCTACAAAGTATCTGTCTAGAGAATCTGGTGCAGCTGCGCTGCACCCAAGAGCAATTTGGGCGCAGCTGAGCCGTGCACCAGATATTATTTTCTGCATTCTGCTGTTGCAGTCTTCAGTCATCAACCCTTTTCTTTGCTTCTTGTATCCTTTATTCTGTCCACCATCATGCCTAGCTCCAATTACACCAAGAGAGTTCCTGATAAGTACACAATATTCATGATTTTTTATTCCTTTACATTTAATTTTATTACATGTTTTATGTGTATATGAGCTTAATAAGTTGTTTATTATTTTCAGGTGAATTAAAGCTAAAAGGATGGAAACAAGTTGATTTGGAGTTGAATTGAAGAGGAGTTTGACCAGCAGTTGACTTTCTCAATATTTTGAGATTCCTACATGGAATTGGATTGATATTACTATTAGAATTAGGACTTCTTTGGACTGAGATTTTATTTCCTTATTAGATTCTATTTCTTTATGGAAACTAGTTATAATTGTAATTCCTTTTAAGATTTGGATTCCTAGTTCTTATAGGATTTAGGCCCTTGTCTAGCACTATAAATAGAGGATGATAGTCAAGGTTTTATTCATTCAATCTTCTACCAACTATCATACCTCGTTGAAGTGCAGACTTGGAGCATGTCAGGCTAATTTCTTTATTCAGTTCTAAAGGGAGGTGGAACCTTGTTACAAGTAATTAATTAATTGAGTATTATTATTTATTCCTTCTTGTATGAAATTTCTTCTGATAATCTGTTTTCATTGATTGCATGCTAATTGATCTAATTAATTTGATATGGTCAATTGAGTTAATTTAATCATTATCATATGCTAGATTAAGATTGGTATTACGTGTAATTGATATCTGTCTTCATCACAAGTAGTAAATTAGTGATACTAATTGTGGACAAGCTTTTATGTATTGCTAAGATTATCAGAAAACAAGTTAAACAAATCGAGCTTATGTGTTTGTTGCTTGGATTAGCCTAATTCTCTATTTCTTAATACTTCTATCATATTAAATCTAGAGAGCTTGTTCTAGGTTATATGCTAGTTGAATCTGGTGAAGAGCTTGTTTCATACAGTGAATATCTAAGGAGAATTTCGGATAGCAGAGCTTATTGTTATCTAGGGTTAATAGTTTCATTGAAGGGTAAAGAATAATAACTTGATTAATTGATTGCTGTGCTTGGTGAAACTGAACTACAGAACTGAAGTTTTTACATATTTGATTAATCTCTTTATTTAAATTTTGTTTTTCTTAGTTTAAAACAATTTCAAAAATCCCCCATCTTTATTTTTTGTTAAAATAGTAGAATAAATCTAAAATAAACTTACTCTCTGTGGGATCGATCCTTGCTTACTACTGTGCTAATTATTTAAATTCGTGAAGTGAAAGTGAGGTTAATTTAGGAGTGTAAACGACAGCTCCCAGTTCCCATTCATGAAAACTATAAAAGAAAGCAAACAATGCATGAAAAGCTACAATAATACTTGAGTTTAAACAACAATTAAAGCTAGTTAGCATCTAAATAAGTGGATGTAAAACCACTTATCAAATACCCCCAAACATAAACCGTTGCTTACCCTCAAGTAACAAAACAAAACCATACAAAAATGCAAAGCAACAGCTACAATGTATGCAACCTATACTAACATGAAAGTGAATCTAAGTATCAGTCAGAATTGATATTCATATGAAATGCCTCAAAAAAACTATAAGATAATCAAACAGAAAAGCTACCCAAGAACAAAATCATAAAGCATATCACTCTGCAAATCCAAATCTCTCAGAAATGATGTAGTGTGTGAGTGTGAAGCAACCATTAAACATGTTATTGAACAAATTCTTCACATACTATGCTTCTTAGGGGGAAAAACCAGTTTCAACTTAAGAAAAATAGTAAATCAGATAAGCTCTAACCAAGACAATGCATCACTTAAGCTAAGGATCAACAGGGGTTTTATTATGCTTTTATTTACTCACGAGAGCGATTTTCGCACTTTTTCGTATACACAATCGACTGCACAATGCCTAGTCCTCTTAGGCTTTTCAATGATACCAGTGTAATGAGTTTTCGACCAACGACTCCCAGACCAAAAGGCCTTAGGGTGCTGGGTGTAAAGATACCCCTAGGGCTTACTTGCTCGAATATCAAAGGCCACAGGACTCGACGTAGCTGAAGTGTTTATTCACATTATATATATATATATATATATATTTTCTTTTTCTCTTTTTCTCTTTTTATTTTATTTTTCCACATATAGCATGCGTACCCCCTGTTTCCCCCAAACTTAAGCTTTTTACAGTCCTAGTTATTACCACTTGATTACTAAAACTCTTTCATTAAAACACAGATTTCCCACTAGAAGACAAGTATGTGAAAATTTAAATTAAGCAAATCATGGTGGTTACTCTAGAGTGCTATCTGGTTACATCAACATCAGACAGATAAGGGTCTACATTGTGATATGACAATACAACCAAGCTTAAGTCTCAAATCAATTCAAAGATCAAGTAATTTCAGTTTCCTCATAGGCCAAATAAATAACAAACCAACCGATAATTGGATTCATGCAATATGTCCTAACACAATCAACTAAAATAAAACAATTTTTTTTTTGAAAATTTAAACAAAATAAGCAAAATACGTCCTAACATGCACTATATGAACTAACACAATATGCAATATGAAATGAATTACACTAAATGCAAAATGAACCTAGTACCCCCAAACTTAAAAATTACAATGTCCTTATTGGAGATAAAAGGTAAAGGGAACTCCCCTAGTCGGCCTCGTCATCGTCCTCCTCATCAGCCTGCTCTGGCGATGTGTCTGGAGGAGGGTACTGGCTGCCTGTGCCAACTATAGGGAACTGTGCATGCATGCCAGTCATCTCGAATGCACGAGACAGGGCCTGAGAAAACTCGGATGTGTAGGTCTAAAAGTCCATGTACATCATATCCATCCGTCTCCTCAGCTGTCGTATCTCCCTTTTCTGATCAGCAAATTCTGTAGCGAGATGGCCCTGCTGCCTGTGGAGCATGTACTGGAGCACCTTCTTCTTCCTCTTCCTCATCTAACTCTGCTACAATGAATACCAGTCCTCGGGGATGAGACTCTGCACCCTCCTATATAGTGTACTGCTGTATAGCTTTATAATCTATGTCTCGCATCGGGAGCTACAAAGCCTCGTTGTCCCACACCACTCCAGTAGTTAAGCATAGACGTGTGATGACTGATCCACGCCGGATCCCCCCTGAAGTGCTCCCCCTCATAAATCTCAGCATGGATTGGTTGAAGATATGCCCTATGTCAATCAACTTTCCTTTAAGGATGCCATAAAGCAATACAGCCCTGTCAATCGTAACATCTGCATGTGGCTGGAAGGAAGTATGCTCGCGCATATGAAGTTGTACCACGCTTTAGCATAGTAACTCAAAGCAGTCTGTGGGAAGTTCACTTTTTTGTCTGTGCCTGCGTGAGTCATCCACTTAGTGCCTGGCTTGCACAATTTTTTGATAAGCTTGTTGAGGTCAGTTTCCAAACGCTAGGATTCAACCCAATTTGTTGGGCCAGATGGGACGGTCGCCACATGAAATATAGCATTGATTTCCTACTTTGTATACGACACCTGCTTCCCTTTGACATAAGATATGCCATTCAGCGTCTCCCGAGCGTTGGCATAGAACTCTCTGATGAGGGGCATGGGAGCTGAAAGTGGCTTGGCTATAACAAGTGCCCAACCATATTCTATGATTTGTTTCTTCATCAGCCCGTCATCATTTCCCGGCTTCAACCCCCTTTCTTTCACAAAATTTTTGCCGTCCAAGACATCCAAATAATAGTGTTGGGCTAAGAGATTTATGAATCTAAAACTGTCCAACACATCTCTGGCATTGCCCTCATTGTGCTCACTGGTAGGAGGAGACAGGGTACGAATTCGTTTAGGCATACTGCTGATGAAGAAGTTAACTGATGAAAGTAGTTCTGACTTTACTGCTCTGTAATCTTTAATTAACCCAAACTCTGTCAAACTCTGTATCAAACAACTGATATGCACTCAAATAACTGAAATCTGCCCTAAATCAAACTCTGTCAACACTAGTTGTTTGATGAAGTGTATCAAACTTTGTCAAAACTTGTATCAAACAACTGAAGTGCACCTAATAGAAGCCCTAACTTTGCCTGGGATGCTTAGAAATTCAGATATGTAATGGACGAGAGGCGAAGCTAGGGATCCGACAGGAATGGAGAAAGTAACTGGTGAAGATGGAGGAATCGGATGGAGTAGGGATTCGGTAGGACTGGATAGAAACTAATAAGGGTTTTCGAATGATGTAAGGTTCTATTCTGTTTGGGCTTAAGAGAGAGAGCTGCCGAAAATTTGTGTTTAAGTTGGGAAATGAATTAAGTCATCGGGTTGGGTTGTTTTTTAAAAATAGAATTTTAAGATGGGCGCAGCTACTCTGGGTTTGCTTTTAATTATGGCGCAGTTGCGCTGTTACATGTAAGCCTGATCTTGCCCTAACGCAGCTGCTCAGTGATTACCCATGCAGATGGTGCAGCTGCGCTTGTTATGACTACTCTCTGGACCATCTGGAAATTGGCGCGGGCACTCTAAATTTGACCTTGAGGCTAGCGCGGTCGCGCCCATAACCAGTCTCCAGACTGCCTTGACTTGTTTTGGCATTTCAAACTGCTGCCCAATTAAATATTCCTGGAAAGGATTACAATGAACTATTAGACCTTATTTAATCTTAACAAACAATTGCTATTAAAATCTAATTAACTATATCAAAAATGAACTTATTAATCAAAGCAGTAAGAGTTAAACAAAGGGGAAGGAAAGTGATAGACGTATGTAATGGAGAATTAAACAAGGAGGGAGAAAGAGAGATTTGATTGGGTGCCTCCCATCGAGCGCTCGGTTTATAGTCCATTAGCTGGACTTTTTCTTGCCACCGCTATCCGATTCCTCTACGATAAGCAAGGAACCCTCCATCCATTAGAACCGCAGTGTGCGTTGGGAGGTTCCCCTTCGCGAGAATTATCGATTTTAAGCCACCTAACATATTTCTTGTACATGAATTCCCCATTTCCATTGCATAGCTAAGTGCTTCTTCCGTTGTATTTGTTAATAGATTTTTGCATTGAGGCATGAAAAATACAATGGGCTTTTCTTCTTCTACTCTCTCTTCCTCAGCCCACCATGGTTTGTAAAATGCCTCACTATCACAAAGACTTTTGCTGTCAACGTGACTACCAAGGGGGCATGGGTGAGAAAAATTGACTGGATATTTGAACTTTGACGGAGAAGGCTCTTGGGGTACTAGCAAGGTCTGCTCCTTTTCCTTATCCCCATATTTATCCTCAATTTTAACTTTTTGCGGCTCATCCAGTTGCATATATGACTCCGGCTCTCCATTAGTTTCATCATCCATGTCATAGCACCAATTATTTTGATGGCAGTTATTCACGGCTTCAAACATTTGATCCAATTGACTATGAAGATTTTGAATTTTCATTCCTTGCTCAATCAATTGCTCCTTAATTACTACCATGAACAGTTGATCCATCTGATTCTGAAGATTTTGAATAGATATTGCTTGACTCATCACCATCTCCTTCATTGATGCTATACACCATTCTTCCTCCAATCTTGCCTTTCCTATTTCAGCCTCGGAATCCATGTATTGAGGATCATTGATTGTAGTTTGGAATGTGGATTTTGGTATGTTTGTTGAACTTGGATCATAGTATTGGTCTGTATAAGCATAATTCCATGAAGAATCTGGGTGATACCCCCAATTTTGATGATAATTAGGATAATCATCGTGGTTGAAGTAATCACCCCCATACTGAACTTGTCCAACACTGATGGAGCACTGATGACTAGGATGCTCGCCAACACAATATTCACATGTAACTACTATCTCTTGAGTATGTTGGCTTGCAATAATTTCCAACTTCCTCGAAAGTATCTCAAGTTGTGCTGATAATGTAGCAATTGTGTTGAGTCAATCAATCCATGTTTTCCTTGGTTGATCCATCCTCGTGTACGACCATTGATAAGCATTGTAATCCATGGTACCTAAAAAGAGAGAATATAGGAAGAGAATTAAAACAAAATAAAAATGTTTAAATTAAGACTAATTTGATTGAAGCTAATGTTGACAAAAATTATTAAACTAATTCCCCGGCAACGACGCCAAAAACTTGTTGATCGTTTTCCCGATCAATATATGCGTGCAAGTATACACGGTCAACAAGTAATAAAGAGTAAGTAAAGTATCGTTCCCATGGAGAATTAGCTAATAAAAGTCCACCAAGCACTAGCCCATAACCATTTCAATTTTATTTAAACGAATGATTCAATATTGAGAATTTAAACTAAGTAATTAAACTACTATTAAATTATAACCCTAGAATGAAACTAGATAACGAAGATATGAGATTACAATTTCCCCTATTGATTCATCTAAATCAACACACTTCCTGTTAAGCCAAATTAATTATCATGATTGTTAGTTGAGAACACAAAAGTAAGACAAGACCATCTTTCGATGTGCCAAGTCCATATCACATATAATTCACAGATGATAGAATACACATGAACACCCACATTACCTAAACCACTACATTTTCTATGTGCTTTACAAATAACTAGGGTTTATACACAAGTTCTCAAAAGACTACAAGTGGTGCTTCGATATATGTCTATCCTAAGCACAAATCATACATTCCAATGCCATGTAGAACATACAATCACAAGCTATTACGGTCAGATCTAATTCCATACTTCGTTTCTCAAGTTCATATGGATTATCACTATAATCGATGGCCAATTAAGTAAGCAATTTAAGCATGAATCATAATAGACAATCCCATAACAATCAAGAAGACCAACAAGGAAGTATACCAAAATAAACTACTCAATAGGTTCCATTGAAATCCCAAAATAGAGTTTAATTAATGATTGAATCATCTCTATCATCTACAATTTGAGTAAACATTAGAAGATTACTAATAAGAATCAAAGAGAAGATAATAATAGAAAGTGCAAATCTGTTCTCTTGCTCTAAGTCTAAATCCTCAATATCTTCCAATTACTTCAATCTCCAACTTGAATCTACTCTAGGGTTCTACTCTAATCTAAAGATGAAATTCAAAAAGAAGAGAAAATAATAGTAATCTAATTGATCCCTAAGGGAGAGATGTCTGAATATAATGAATAATGGGCTAATATAAGGTCCCAAGCTCATTTGCCTCCTTGCCCAAGCAACATTCTAATTGGACACTTAAAATAAGTCAACTGCTGAAAATCCTGACCGGCGCAGCTGCGCTCCCTGGAAGCTTTATATTGGCACAGCTGCGCTACAGAGTATCCGTCTAGAGAATCTAGCGCAGCTGCGCTGCACCGAAGAGCAATTTGGGCGCAGCTGCGTCGTGCACCAAATATTATTTTTTGCATTCTGCTGCTGCAGTCTTCAGTCATCAACGCTTTTCTTTGCTTCTTGCATCCTTTATTCTGTCCATCATCATGCCTAGCTCCAATTACACCAAGAGAGTTCCTATTTATGAAAACTACAAAAGAAAGCAAATAATGCATGAAAAGCTACAATAATACTTGAGTTTAAACAACAATTAAAGCTAGTTAGCATCTAAATAAGTGGATGTAAAACCACTTATCAACCCCTGCCCGGGCACATAGTGCGCATATCAATGATGGGTGAGCCAAACAACCCTGACTGATCCATAAAGATTACGACGGATATTGTGATGAATGAGGCGGCCCATGTCGATGAATCGGTCTTCACATATGGTATATAGCAAAACCACCCTCTCCTTCGTGACATCGCTTACGTGTGTACTGGGAAGCAGTTTGGCACATAAGAACGCATGCCAAATTTTTCCATACAGACTTAGGTGGTTGCTTTGAAAATGAGACCCATTCGACGCCCATGTATCGTCTGGCTTGCACAATTCTGACAAAATCTGATCATAGTTGGCGCCGCTTTCCTTAAGGACTGAATACTCACAAGTTATCTGTGGAAGATGGTAGTAGTCGTTGATCTTCTACACGGTAAATGGGACCATTTTTCCTTTTACGAAGGCGAAGAACGGGGATTTATCGGGCGCATTGGCGTAGAATTCTTTGACCACTGCCACTACGGTGGCGTCCGAATGTGCCACGAGCGTCTCCCATCTCTGCTCACGAATCTGATTAAACATTTGCCCATTAAATTCATCAGGAGCCAAACCACGCTCCAGCACCAAGGATTTGTTGGAGAGGTACTCAAATCGGTCCGCCGCCTCGACATTCAAGAATTTGTGTCTGTCAAATTACCGCGAGGCGGTGAACGAGCCTTCCCCACGTTGCCTTTTCATTTTCCTGGACGTCATTCTGTAGTCGGTGTGCCTTTAACTTACAATGGGGTGATGGAATTGTTGTTGAGACTTTTTGTCGAACACTTGGTAGGCACACTGTTAAAGCTTGATTATCTTACCCCCAAACTTGAATTATTATGCCCAATTGATGACTTCTTCAGAAACCAGTGTAGAAACCTGATAAATATCATGGTTATCCCAAAAATCAATGTTACCTCTTAATGATTGTGATAAATTCGGAGTGTATGTCTTGTAGTAGTGAAGAATCCCTCTTTTCTTTGGAATTGAGTTGAAGAAGGAGCCCTAGACGGTGAATGATGAAGTATAATTTGGTTAGGAGTATTGAAATCGATTTTGAAGATTGATTGGGAATATGTATTGGCATAAAATTGTTTTTCCTTTTTTGGTTTTGGATGGGGGTGGGTTGGATTTGTATATGATTTGTGTTAGGTGTGTGAAGTGCAAACTGCTGGTGCCGATTTTGAGAAATAAGAATTCAGGTCGCGCGCCGGGGCGCAGCTTTTTGTTCGTGGAGATACGCCGGGGCGCAGTTGGCCAGAGAAATCTGGGCCGGGGCACGAGATTTGATTCATGAATCTGAGCCAGGGAAAATATGACTAGAGGACTTGGCGCCGGGGTGCAAGTTTTTCTTCACCATTTTTGGTCGGGGCGAATTTTTCCAGAGCCCTCTTCGCCAGGGCGCGATTTTTAAGCTTCCGAAGTACGCCGGGGCACGTGTGATGTTTGTAAGCTGACCATTGTCCTTGTTGTTTGCATGCCCCTATCCTTGAAATATTATAGAGCTGATTCTTCTTTGTGGTGATGCTCAGTTTAGGTTCTCACCTGCAATGCAAACCATACACATACTTAGTGTCTATGTGAATTTAACAATGACATAACTTCCTAATCTACGGCTTGTCCTAATCTACTGATACTCTACTTAAATCAAATCAAATAATTTTCACAAATATGAAATAAACTAATGATTGGGTTGCCTCCCATCAAGCGCTTAATTTATAGTCTTCAGCCGGACTACTCCCTGTTGTAATGCTGGATAAGCGAGGTCAATTGAGGTTGCTTAGCGATCGAGATCACCCCTTGTAGTGCTTTAAACGTTGACCGTTGACTTTGAATGATTCAGTCGAATCCCTGCTGTATATTTCAACGGTGCCATGTGGACACACTGCCTTGATGGTAAACGGGCCCGACCACCTGGATTTTAGTTTTTCTGGAAATAATTTCAACCGAGAGTTGAATAGCAATACTGACTGACCCAGTTTAAACTTTCTATCCATTATCTTCTGATCGTGCCATTTCTTGACTTTTTCTTTGTATAGCTTTGAATTCTCATATGCTTGTAGGAGGAATTCATCTAACTCATTGATTTGAAAAAGTCTCCGCTCCCCTACTGCTGATAAATCAAAGTTCATTTTCTTAATAGCCCAATATGCCTTATGCTCGAGTTCTATCAGAAGGTGACACACCTTTTCGTAGACTAACTGATATGGGGACATGCCTATCGGGGTCTTAAATGCGATTCGATTTGCCTATAGAGCGTCGTCCAATTTCAACGACCAATCTTTTCGATTTGGATTGACGACTTTTTCCAGGATTCACTTGACCTCCAGATTAGACACTTCTGCTTGGCCACTCGTCTGAGGGTGATAGGCTGTGGCAATTCGGTGTTTGACCCCATACTTCGTCAAGAGAGCGGTGAAGTATTTGTTGCAGAAATGGCTCCCTTCATTGCTGATGATTGCCCTCGGGGTGCCAAAGCGTGTTAAGATATTCTTCTGCAAGAATTTTAAAACCACCTTCGCGTCATTTGTCAGTAATGCAACTGCCTCCACCCATTTCGATATATAGTCCACTGCCAATAGGATGTATAGATTACTGAATGAAGACGAAAATGGTCCCATGAAGTCGATTCCCCACACATCAAAAATCTCGACTTCTAAGATCATATTTAGTGGCATCTCGTTCCGCTTCGAAATATTTCGGACTCTTAGACATCTATCACAGTTTTTCACGCACTGATGTGCGTCTTTGAACACTGTGTGCCAGAAGAAACCTGCCTGAAGTACTTTAGCGGCTGTTCTTTTGCTTCCGTAGTATCCCCCATATAATGAGGCGTGACATGCCTGTAATATGCTCTCTACTTCACTTTCCGGCACATACCGCCGAATCATTCTATCAGCACACTGGCAGAATAGATACGGTTCATCCCACATATACCACTTCACATCGTGTAGAAATTTCTTCTTTTGCTGGCGAGTTAAATCTGGTGGGAGGATGTTGCTTACCAAATAATTATCGAAATCCGCATACCACAGAAACTCGTCGTGGATCAAAAATAATTGCTCATCGGGAAAAGACTAGTTGATTACTACCTTGTCTGTCTCGTTCTGGTTTGGATTCTCTAGCCGCGAAAGATGGTCAGCCACCTGATTTTCTTTCCCCTTCCGATCCTTAATCTCTAAATCAAACTCTTGGAGGAGCAAAACCCAGCGAATAAGTCTTGGCTTTGCGTCCTTCTTTTAAACTAGATACCGGATGGCCGAGTGATATATGTAGACCACCACTTTTGTCCCCACTAGGTACGACCGAAATTTATCAAAAGCATACACAACTGCAAGTAATTCCTTTTTCGTGGTTGTGTAGTTTAACTGTGCATCTGGCAGTGTCTTACTCGCATAATAGATGGCGTGAAAGATCTTATCCCGGCGTTGTCCAAGCACTGCTCCTACTGCATAGTCACTGGCATCACACATGAGCTTGAACGACTTTGTCCAATCCGGTGCTATGATCACTGGGGCAGTGGTTAACTTCTTCTTCAATTGCTCAAACGCCGCTAAACAGTCTTCATCAAATTTGAATAGGACATCTTTCTCCAATAGACTGCAGAGTGGATTTATGATTTTTGAGAAGTCCTTGATAAACCGTCGGTAGGCATGACCAAGAAAGCTTCGAATACCCTTTACTGAAGTTGGCGGTGGAAGATTTTTAATTGTCTCTAGCTTAGCCCGATCAACTTCTAAACCTTTTCCAGAAACTTTATGTCCGAGTATTATCCCTTCTTGGACCATAAAGTGGCATTTCTCCCAGTTGAGCACTAGGTTCGTCTCCACACACTTTTTCAATACCAATACTAAATTCTCGAGGCACCTATCAAACGATTCCCCAAATACTAAAAAATCACCCATAAATACCTCAACACTACGCTCCACCATGTCTGAGAAGATTGCCATCATACATCGCTGAAAAGACGCTGGTGCGTTACACAGTACGAATGACATCCTTCTGAAGGCAAAGGTGCCATAGGGGCATGTGAATGTCGTCTTCTCTTGATCATCCGGTGCAATGACGATCTGGTTGTACCCAGAATATCCATCTAACAAGCAGTAGTACTCGTGTCCTGCTAGTCTGTCCAACATCTGATCAATGAAAGGTAAGGGGAAATGATCCTTTCTAGTTGCCTTATTCAGCTTTCTGTAGTCCATGCAGACCCTCCAGCCGGTCACTGTCCTTGTCAGTATTAGTTCGTTGTTCTCGTTCTTGACTACTGCCATACCACCTTTTTTCGGGACACATTGGACCGGTATCACCCATGCACTGTCTAAAATTGGGTAGATAATTCCAGCATCCAGCCATTTCAAGATCTCCTTCTTCACTACCTCTTTCATTATGGGTTTGAGCCTCCTCTATTGTTCCACTGTTGGCTTGCTATCATCCTCCATCAGAATCTTGTGCATACAGAATGGCGGGCTGATTCCTTTGATGTCGGCGATTGTCCATCCAATAGCAGACTTGTATTCCCTTAGACCTCTTAACAACTTACTTTCCTACAAGTCGTTAAGAGCAGATGCAATAATAATAGGTAAAGTAGATGAATTACCTAAATAAGCATACCTGAGGTGATTGGGTAATGGTTTGAGTTCTAATTTAGGTGGTTCCTCAAGGGATGGTTTCATCTTTGCTGATGACGTTCCTGCTGCTTCTAATGGCTCAAATGGTAGTTTGAACCTGTTTACTCTCGGATGCGCTTCTTACAGTTGTATGTACTCCTTTATCTCTGAATCCTCTTCATCATATTCTCTCATCAGCGTTGATTCTAATGGGTCGGTACTAAGTATCCGATGTTGCTCATCACCCACCACTGTGTTAATAATATCCATCCGGAAACACTCCTCAACTTCCTTTGAGAAATTCATGGCCTTAAACACGTTGAAGGTGACCTCTTGATCTTGCACGCTCATAGTCAACTCTCCTTTCTGAACATCAATGAGAGTCATGCCAATAGCCAGAAATGGTCTCCCAAGGATTATTGGAATATCCTTATCTTCTTCATAGTCGAGAATGATGAAGTCCGCTGGGAAGATAAATCTATCCACTTTTACCAAAACATCCTCAACAATTCCTCATGGATAAGTTACTGATCTATCTGCTAGTTGTAGGGAGATGTTGGTCGGTTTAGGTGCTGGTAACCCTAACTGAGTATAAACTGACAATGGCATGAGGTTTATACTGGCACCTAAATTACATAGACATTTGTTGAAGGCTAAACTCCCTATCTTGCTTGGAATGGTGAAACTACCCGGATCTTTCAACTTTGGTGGAAGTTTCTTTTGCAGGATCGCACTACATTCCTCTGTTAGTGCCACAGTTTCGAAGTCCTCTAATTTCTTTTTCTTCTACAAAATGTCCTTCATGAACTTAGCACAACTGGTTATCTGCTCTAATGCCTCCGTAAAAGGGATGTTGATGTGTAACTTCTTGAACACTTCCAGAAACTTAGTGAACTGTTGCTCTAATTTCTTTTTTCGGATCCGTTGTTGAAATGGCGGTGGAGGGTAGACTACCGATGTAACCACTTATTCTTTTTCTGCAGATTTTTCTCTTGCTTTACCTTCCACTGTCTGTTCCACACTGGTCTCAACCTACATATCTATAATTGGCTTCTCTAACTCTTGCTCGGCTAGTTGTTTCCCACTCCGAAGTGTAATAGCTTGACATTGCTCATGTCCTCCCCTCGGATTCTTTTCTGTGTCACTTGGCAAAGTTCCTTGGGGTAGATTATTTAGTGCACTTGCAATCTGTCCAATTTGAGTTTCTAGATTTTTAATCGCAGCCAAATGAGTTTTCATCGCCGCTTCATTTCCTGTTATGTATTTGGCCACTACTTCCTCTAAATCTCGCTTTTTCTCCTACTGTGGAGCCGCTTGTTGATGCTGATTCTGAAAACCAGGAGGGTATGCTTGTCGTGGAGCCTGCTGCTGGTTCTGATTCTGGTTGTTGCTCCAAGAAAAGTTCGGATGGTTTCTTGCCCCCTGATTGTATGCATTTTGATATGTGTTGGGTGGCCTGTTATAGTTTCCCATATACTGAACTGAAGCTGGGTTGATCGCACACTGTTCTGTTGGATGCTCACCTGCACATAGTTCACATATAAATGCTACCTGCTGCCCGTTTCCCATAGACATGGCATCCATCTTCTTTGATAACGCTGCTAGTTGTGCCGATATAACTGTCATAGAGTCCACTTCCAAGATACCTGTTGCCGTGGGTTGAGTCAATCTCTCAGTCGACCTACTAATAGTCGTTTGAAGCCATTGTGTCTATCAATGCCTATGCCTCCTCAAATTTCTTTGCCAGAAAAGCTCCACCTGAGGCTGCATCGATGCTAGTCCGTATATGTCTCCCTACCCCATTGTAAAAGTTACTCAGCTGCAACCACTGCAGAAATCCGTGATGTGGGCTCTTTCTCAACAGCTCCTTGTACCTTTCCCATGCTTCATAAAGTGGCTCCCCTTGTAGCTGTGCAAATGAAGATATCTTTGTTCTCAATTTATGTGTCTTTTCCTGCAGAAAGAACTTAGCTAGGAATTTCTGCGCCATACCATTCCATGTAGTGATTGACCCCGGTGGTAGAGAATGGAGCCAACCCTTCGCCTTGTCTCTAAGTGTGAACGAAAATAATCTTAATCTGATTGCATCGTCTGACACCCCGTTGCACTTGAAGGTGTCGCAGATTTCAATGAAACTGAAGATGTGTTCGTTCGGATAGTCATTTGAAAGACCCCCAAACTGGCAAATATTCTGCACCATCTATATAGTCCCAGGCTTAATCTCAAAATTGTTTGCATTGATCGCCGACCTAGAGATACTCGATTGAATTTCTGAAATCTTTGGTGTAGCATAATCCCTCAGTGGTTTATCTTCCTGTTCAGCCATGTTTGCTTTGGGTGCTTCAAGTTCTTCTCGAGTCTTTGCAATCCACTTAGTTAACTTCTGAAACCGTTTGTCGAAGTCGTCCTCGAAAGGCAACAAATCTGGCTTCTTCGATCGAGTTTGCATGCACTACTAGAATGTACCTGAAATAACCAAACAACAACAAATTAAGAATATATATATATATATATATATATGTTTAACTAAAACTGATATAATTAAACTGATATTGTAAGTAATAAACGCAATTACTGTCCCCGGCAACGGCGCCAAAAACTTGTTGGATATTTTCTAAACGCGCTACACGCAAGTGTACGTGGTCAACAAGTAATATACTGAGAAGATCAGGTATCGTACCCACAGAGACAATAATTCCTATTTAATCAAACAAGTACCAGTTTTCTATTATTTCAGCTTTATCAAACTATTGATTAAAAAATGATTTTCTAAATAAATTACTACTTAAACCAATTTTAACACTAACTCGGGATTTTAACAAGTTTTAGAGAATTATGCCTACAACTTCACTTATTATTTCACTTCAAATAATATCCTTTTTTTCAGTTTATGTCAATTACTCCAGATTATTAATCAAGAACAGTAAAGTAGATAAAACCATCACTCGATGCATTATACCCATACTCACTCAAATCCACAGATGATAGAATTAAGCAAGACACCTTAAATAACTAATTCACTATATCTCTATGTGAATTACAATTAAATGAGGTTTAATATCAAGTTCTTAACAGATTACATATGATGCATAGATATCTCTATCCTATACATGAATTATGAATCCAAACTACTCAGAAATCACAAACATATGTCACTATGGCTAGTTCTAATCCCCTATGTCATCTCTCGAATTCATATGGGATAACGGATAATTGGTGATCAAGCAATTATATAGATTAAGCACAACTCATAGCAAATAATCTGGAAACAATATTCATAAACTGAATTAAAGGCTATTTAATCATCCATTACATAACAAGATCCATCATAGGCTTAAATAAGAAATTAGTTCATCATAAACGAATAAAATTCAATAATCCAGAGAGTAGTAATCATTCTGAATACAAAGTAAATATGAATAGAGAAAGAATGGAATATGAAACTCCATCGTTACTCGTCTCCACGTTCGCTTCGCGTTCGTCGGGTTAAGCTCTGCTTCAATCCTGCTTCGCTGTCCAAGTCTCAAGCTAGGGCTTGTGTATGGCTAAGTATCCCTAATATGAGCCTCTCCAGCCATATATATAGTCTATTTACGACCAGTAACTTGTAGCAACCCTGACACACAATCTTACTCGGAATAGGATAATAAGACCCAGTCTGCCGTACATGCGCCCCGCGAGCTTCTAACTCTTTGAGACGCGCCCCGGCACAGCTATGCCCCAGTGAACATTTAGCTTAGGAAATGCGCCCCGGCGTGGCTTGTAGAAATCCAGCCCACTTTTGCTTGTAAACTGTCATTCCATCCACTTCTTTGCCCACTCAGTTCCTGCACACAAAACCCACACACATGCATAAAAAGAACCTAAAACATACTCAAAGTAGTGATATCCTAAGCTTAAATGATACCGATTCGTAGGTATGAAACCTACTTATCACAGCCCTCTCACGAAGAGTCCAACAATATTAAATCCTGGTCAAGTCAGCTGATGACAAAGACGAAGCTGATAGTCGCTGACCTAAAGCCCCCTCAAAGTGGTGGATGTCCTGAAACTGATCAAACTGTCCCATGACAGCCAGTGGATGATATGTGGTCACCCTTCTCAATCCCGCGAGGGGCAGATATTACATGCCAACTGCATAAGTAATGAAGCTATAAGAAGTGCTAAGCCTTGAGCAGGGCAAGATCGAAAATGGATGCTCGATCGCCTTCAAAAAGGCCAACCATAATGCCGCATCTGTACACTCCGCCGGATGAAAGGAGTAGGACATGGCTATCTCATGAGTAAAGCAGTACCCATGATGTCTTAAAGTGACAATGGGCCTCAAGTGTGTCATAAACCACACGTACAGCAAAACGGCACTACCCCTGAAAAACCCCATTGGATGGGTATGGCAGAATGTAGCCGACCTCAAGGTCTCTGCTAATATCATGGGCAGGATGGTACAACCATGTCTGAGAGCACGAACCATTGAAATCAGGCCAATATCCAGGTGGTCCATATACAATGGCATGTACAGATAAGCTATGACACACATCAATAGAACATGCACGCGTGCAAACTGCCACTCATCTGCAGGGATGATAAAGTCTACGTAATATCACGTGTAGCTGTCTAGCTAGTCAAAGCGATCTATCAGGAAGTCCAGGGACACTACATGCCCCGCAGTAATCTCATCTGTGATGACTATGCGCCTCAGACCAGTCATGGTCATGAACTGTCGTCTCATATCACTAAGGGCCATCCTAGCACAGGGCCGATTCAATGCCAAACCGGTGATGCGCTCATACTCCTCCAACGTAGGAGTCAGCTCATGGATGCAAAATCTGAAAACCTAGAGCTCAGGTATCCAATAGGATAATATGCTATCCACAAAGCCAAGTGGGACCTGAAAAGCTAAGATGGACAAAGAATGCCCCAACATCTGATCAACTATCGCCCTGTCTGTGGGAAGCAAACTGTCATACCAGGATCACAAAGAAGATGCTATCAGTAAAGGTGGCAGATGCTCAATACAGCTAACAGTAGATGAAGACATCTGTAGAATCGTATCATGAGACCATCCAGGGGTCAATGCTAAACTCACCTATCTGAGTGCATATCTATAACATAATGCATGCATAATGATAGAGGATAATGATAAATGACAATAAGATGCAATAGATAGGAAATATCATGCATTTTTAAATACACTGTCTACTGAAAGCATCATCTCTGTCTGCTAATAAAATGCAAAATAAAAAGTGCAGGGAAATGGGGCACAACCGCCTAATGACTAACAGAGGCCTATCAAAAAAGAAAACGAGAAATGGGGCATAACCGTCCAATATCTAACAGAGGCCTATCAAAAGATATAACGAGAAATCTATCAAAAGAAGTTTGTGATATCTGCATCTAGAAGATCAACCTACTGCAACTCTTCTTGAGTCACTGAATCTCGGCCAGTAGGAATGTCTGGTCGATAAAGAGGAGGATCAGCACCTGCATACTGCCAGAATATAGTCCTCCTGAGGGGCCAGCTGCGGAGCTGGAAGGATCAAACGAATCTGCCTCTGAAGGATCCCTGCCAAGATGCTTGATAAAAAACTATGCCCGCTCCAATCGTTGGGTCAAACCTAAAATCTGCTCCAAATGAGTAGGCTCTTTGAGGCAAGTTATCCAGTCTGTCATCATAACAGACCCAGGCACCATGTCTGCCATAAACTGGGTAGCACAAGTCTGATCCCCAATAGTGCGAGGACTGCACCAATAATGAAATGCCTCCTGACTATAAGGACCCTCTGACAGGGTAAAACCATCTATGCCCGCCAGGGGAATATTCGTGACTGGCTGAGCTAAGGGTCAATGATGCCAAGCAGGAGGAACAAATGGAATGCGGATCTCTCCTGTGACGCTCCTGATAGTGCGCTCTCCCAAATAGAGCTCCCAGCCTCCATCGGTCAAAAGAGGAATCCGGTGAGTGGCCAATGTAAACTCTAGTTCGGTCGGAAAGCCATCCTCAAATATGACTGTCAGATAGTCCGGGGTGTAGGGAACCCACATGATGGAGTCGACAGCCAACAGCTCTAACTGTAAGTGGGAATGGGTGAACCCCTCTGCTATAGGGAGCTCCGTCAAAGTGGAATGATGCCAACGCCGTCCCCTCGGATATGTCTCAAAGCACAAAGTAGTAGCCGGGCGTAGGCAAGGGAGCCTATCATATGCCCACAATTGGCAGTGCAAAGATCAAATGTCCTCAGTGATAAAGATTAATAAACACATATGAGGGATATTAAAAGATGAAAGGGAAATTACTCACCAGCAGAAAGGGATAAAAACCCAGTCAAGCCTCCGTCACGCCCTCAGAGCGTAAGGCGCAATCCACGAAGAAAATAGGCGAAGGTGAAGGTGCCCCAGTTGAAATCGCTGATGCGCTCTACGTATCGAGTAGCGCTAACCAGAGCGAAAGAGACCGTCGAGGAGTTATCTGCAATGAAATAACACATGATAATCACCAAGAACAGTCGCCTAAGAATGCGATCACTAACCCTATGGTCATCAGGCAGAGGCTCAGTCAAAGCATAGCTCTGGGCATCAACACTCAAGGGACCTGAACAGACAGTCCGACCCTTGATGGCCATCGCAGGAACTCCCAAAAGGGATGGAACGGCAGCAGGTGAAATGTTAGCCACCAATGACACTGGATCACCTGTAAAATCTAAACCTGTGATGAACCGCCAGTCCATCAATGTCATCATCACCTCACAGTCCAACAGATGGAGAGACTAGGTCTGGTGGAACCAGCACTCAGATAATGCCCATAGATAACCCCAAGGGCAGCGACGAGGAGGAATAGGAAAGAAGGCCTCGAAACCCCAAGTGTTGACGATGGCCTAGTACTCTGGATGCAGAGTATAATATAAAGAATGGACGCTGAACTAGTTCCCCCTGGGCTGTGTAAAGCCAGGAACTTGCATCAAATTGCAAATCCAGATTAAACCTTTGTCCTAAAAAGGAAAAAGAAAGAAAGTCCAGAATAAAAACTTCAGTCAACTCGTTGGCGTGAAGGTAAATCAAGGGATGACGTTTTAAATCGCCCAAAAGCTCCGAAATCGGCACAACGATGGCTGGAAGCTCCATACGTGGAGCATGAGCTGGAATAGGATCCATAAATGGGATATCCTCGTCGTCCACATCATCCGGCCTCTCAGCCTGGATTAGACGAATCACAGACTCAGCCGACCGACGAGGTGGCCGGGCTGGACGAGGCTGGGGAATATCAGAAGCTCTCCTCCGCCTCACATCTGCAGAGACCTTGCTAGCATTGCCTGGTCTATTTGGCTTCATAACCTGGACAAAATCTCCAAATCACCTCAGAAAGGGTGAGGTAAGCCTTGAACTTACGGCCTATTAAATCATTGCTTTATACATATTCTAAGTCCTAAAGCATGCATTAGTTAACATACATCCCTAGTAGAGTTAAAATTGCATGTTCATTAAATGCTCAGGCTTTTGAAAAAATTTGGCCAAAGTCTCCTTTATAAAATGAACTATCTGCATGCACATAGACATGACTAGGTGGCCATTCAGTAGCACACCTACCCAAAATCATAAATAGTTTATATATATGAAAAACATTAAAATCAAACTCCCCATGACAGCTAAATTACCATGTGTATTTTTAGTTGAAAATCCAGGCTCATTTGTCTTCAAATAGGATGAGTAAACTGGCCCAAAAGGGAACCAAATGACTGTCTCAGAAATTAAATTTTTTCACATCAAAACGTTTAGCGTAGTAAAACATACATATTTACTAAGTCTGAAAATTTTTATCAAGTCATAAAAGCATGCATATTCGATATATTGTGTTTAGAAGCATTCTATATGAAATCTAACGTTCTAATGGTCAAAACTTGAAAAGAAAGGATGTAAACGTTACCAGAGATGTGCAGAACGATTGTACGGTGACAAAATTTGAAAAAAATCAGTCCGAACTCAGTAGATTTGAAGAGGAAATCTCGGATTTTCTTTATAGTTCAAACTTAAAAATGACTTATAAAAGCCACGGGGGCAAGTTATACTCGTAGGGAGTAGCAAACCTACCTGCGGCTACCACAAGTGGACCTACAACACCCTAGGGTGGGTCCCACCCCCTCCAGTTCGGTCCAATTAAAGTTAAAACGGAGTTTACAGTAGCTGAAAAGTCAAATTAGGTAAAAAAAATAACTACGCGATTGAGCAGAATGGCCTGAAACCCTGATTCTAAGCGTTAAGCTCCTGACAAAGGAAGAAACTTCATGTAAGCCATTGGTAGAAACCATGATGTGGTATTCAAAATGCCGATGATGAAAATTGCTAAAAACTACCTCTGTCAGAGCATCGGGAAGGTCCAACATTGTGAACCGTGGGTTTTGAATGCGTCAAAGTATCCAGATTGGTCCGAGGGTATGATCTATCAAAAAGATACCCCCACATCAAGATCAGATAGATCTAACATTGCAAACCATTGGCAACAACTACAACGTGGCATCGAGAATGAGTAGGTGGTGAAAGTCGTTGATAACTGCTTCAACGAGGGTCAAAGTATCTGACATTGCAAACCGTTGGCAAAAACTCCAGTGTGGCATCGGGAATAAGTAGATGATGAAAGCCGTTGATAACTGCTTCAATGAGGGTCAGAGTATCGGACATTACAAATCGTTGGCGATAACTCGAGCGTGGCATCGGAAACAAGCCAGTGATGAAAGCCATTGATAACTGCTTCAACGAGGGGTCAGAGTATCTGAAATTACAAACCATTGGTGACAACTCCAGCGTGGCATTAGGAACGAGCCGGTGATGAAAGCCGTTGATAACTGCTTCAATGAGGGTCAGAGTATTTAACATTACAAACCGTTGGCGACAACTCCAGCGTGGCATCAGGAAGAGCAGATGATGAAAGCCGTTGATAACTAATTTGAAAGTCCAATAATAATCTAGAAGGGGGGTTAAATAGATTATTACAGATTAAAATTAATCTTAGGCCTTTTTGATTTTTTAGATAATTAATTTGCAGTGTTAGAAATTATTATGCAAGATAGTAAAAATTCAATCACACAATGCATAGAGATTTGTCTGGTCCACAACATACATCCCGGGTATGCTGATACGTCCAGTCTCAAGCTCCTCTCCAGGACTTGAGATCTTTTTACTATCAGTAATAAATACTCCTTCAACAGGCGGAGAAGCCTTTACAAAGTTTTATAAACAAACTTCCAACTATACACAACTACCTATCTTGGACAGCAAGCTCCCAGCTCCCTCCTCAAGCTTAGTTGTACCTTCTTTTGAGTTCAATTCTATTATATGATCTGGTCTTGAAACGACAGCCTCTTTCTCACCTCACAAGTATACTAGAGATCCAACTCCCAGCTGACCTCTCTACGACTCTGGTCTTGGTCAAAGAATTACTCGTCTTTCTCACAAGTACATAAAATAAAATAACTCTATCCTTTTCCCTTTTTACAAAATGTTTGACAAAATTTTGCTTCTAAAATAAACAGATACAATTTAGTACAAATGTATAAAAGTTTAAAAAACTTTTATATTTTGTGTAAAAAGTGGTTCTTGAATAAGAAAGTATATGAATTTAAGCTTTGATTAAAAAGTGCTTCTGTATAAGCAGATATATGTTTTTAGTTCAGATTTATAAAGATTTAAAATTCTTTATAGAATAAAGAATGTGTTTCTATGGAAACAAATTTTAAATTTAATTACGAATATAAAAGTTTAAATAACTTTTATAATTATGCTTCTTGTTAAGCAGATAAATTCACAGAAGTTCGTGATATAAAAGTTTAAGTAACTTTTATTTTATTCAACATGTATATTATGAATGTTCAAATAATGACAGATATCAAGTATAATAAATTAAACAATTTAAGTAATACATGATATAACAAATAAATTTATTATACTCTAAAATATCTATAATAATATATTTTATCTATCCTGTGAATATTAAATAAGGCCACTTAGAATTTTAATGAACGTTTGAAAGATATTCTTGTTTAAGAAATACCTCCAAAAAGCGGAATCTAAAACTGACCGAATTTAAAATTTCACGGTTAATATTTGTATAAATATTTTCAATAGATCACTTAGAATTTTAATGACCGTTCGAATGATATTCTTGTTTAAGGAATACCTCCAAAAAGCGGAATCTAAAACTTATCTATTTTACAATATTTATATAAATAAATTATATATCTATAAAGAGCTACTCAGAATTTTAATGACCGTTTGAATGATGTTCTCAAGGAATACCTCCAAATAGCGGCACCTAAAATTGGCTTTTTATATATTGATATGGATAGATGAAATATAGATATATATAAATGTGTATAATTTCTATTTGTATATCTATATTTGTACACAAGTATGAGATAATATCAAATAAAGTAATTCAAGAACTTATCTCAAAATATCTTGACCAATTTTTCTCTTATTCAAGAAATCAGAGCATTGAGTAAAAGAGAGAGAAAGCTTCTTTAGAGAGAGAGAGAGTATGTAGGCATGGAAGAATGAACTTTTCTTTTCTTGTAAATTGGCAAGTTAAAAGTGAAGAAAAGATACCCTATTTATAGGAAATTCTAGCCAGGGGTAATTTTGAAATTTTGAAAAATTTAATTTGAAATTAAGGGCTTGGATTGTTTTGAATTAAAATGGATGGATCACACGGATTGGCAACAAATTTGGCCCATGTTACATTCTCTCATTTTCTTCATTAATGCAATATTTAGTCCTTAGCCCATGTTACATTCTCTCATTTTCTCTATTAATGCAACAATTCCTATGCATACATATGCCATATATATATATATACACACACACACACACACATACGGTTTTGCACACACATACACATAACTTATTTTTATCTCATGTATGCAACCAAAATGTTTTAACACTTTATATTAAATTATCAAGATCAAGAAAATCAATTCAATAAGATTTTAAAAATATTTTTGGTCAAAGTAAATAAGATAATTAAAATAATTATAATACAAATCCTATGAAGAGGATTCTACCCTTTTAATTAATTAATTAATTAATTTTTGTTATCATCAAAATAAACCCAAAAGTTAGAGACCCAACAATCTCCCTCTTTTTGATGATGACAATCAACTAAAAATATTTTTTATAAAAGCTCTTCCTTAATTTATGCAATCATTTTATAATTTTTGAAAAACTAGCATGCAACAATATATAACAGTTCATGTATATAGCATGTGATAGCATGAAAAAAATAATGTTATTTTTCTTCTCCCAATAATATTTTTCTTCCCCCCCTTTGTCATCATAAAAAAATGGGGAAAATAGTATGGAGTACTTTTTAGAACTTGCAGAAAAAGAAATTTAAAATCTTAAAAAAATTCTTTTAAATATATAGTTTGCTATTTGTCTTTTGATCAAACGGTAGGAAGCTTGCATTATTTGAATCAAATGGAGGTTATTTACTTATACTTAAATATTAAATATACGTAATAAGAAAATATATTTATAATAACATTATAAATATAAATATTTGTAAAATTCTACACATTTAAATATTTCTACTATGTTAAAAATCAAATTTAATCAATAATTTTTTTTAAAAAACACATATATTTTAATGCATAAATAATTATGATAGAACTGACATATGCCACTTGTACTTTTACGATTATGATGTCCTGCATAGTCAAAATCTTTCTTACCTTGTTTGATTTGCAATTGAAGAAGTTTAATGCTCATTTCAAATTCCTTATTCATGCTTTCAGAAAAATCATTTCACAAAGTAATATAAATAGACCCAACAATGATGTCGTCAGTTATTTTTACTAGGATCAACTCCAAGACATACCTGCAACATTTAATTTCACGAACTGGTACCCTTTAATAAGAAGGGTCCTTTGGGTGAGTTTTATGACGCCCCCAAATTCAGACCGTTCTCGCCTTGAATTCGGTTCGTCACATGCTAAATATCTAACGACATAAATAATATCTCGCGCAACGAAAATCACATAATAGATTATATTTATTTAATATAAACATTCATGTCCCAAGGTTTTGTAACTTAAACATCTCATACATAGTTTAAACATAACTTAAACTTATCTAATACATAATAGAATATAATCTTATTACAATCATAATAGTTCTAATCAATGACATGCTACTCCGTAGCCTTGCCCTTGCCCTTGTCAGTGCCCGAGGGTCCGCCTTGTTCTGCCTTAACTGAAATATTTTTAGGAAAAACAAGAATGAGCAACAAGTTTGCTCAACAAGTAATATAGCAATAAGGGTCAATATAGTTTTCAATTTCCAAGGGTACAACAATAACTGATAGTTCAAGAATAACAAGAAGTATTAATAATTCTCAACAATAGTCACTAAGGACGGAAAGATATCAATAAGGTTCAACGCTTAATCATTTAGAGATTTCAAAACAATTAATACTGAGCAGTCACTAAGGACTATGAACTTCTACTAGAATTAACAGTAATATGTTGATAATCCAATCAAAAACAAGTACAACAGGTGATCAGCCTAAAGTACCCTACGTTATGCATATCCTTTAATCGTACTCAAGTGCGCACGTCGGTCTTCCGACAAATATAGTTTCCCCTTCAAAAGGGTTGTTCATCTTAGTCAATTATAAGATTCTGCACCAATCAATTAGTTTGGATAGCTTTCTAACATAAGATATTAGTCTACACTTTTGTAATACATTTAGGAATGATAAGTTCAACTGCTTGCAACAACATCCAAATATAAAGTTGATGTTTGAATAATAACAAATATTAGTTGGTATGGCAACAATTCGGATTTATACACTATGTAAAGTGAAAGAGTTAAGGAACTTGGTCAATAAAAGTAAGGTCCGAATACTTGCACAATATTCAACATCAAATGAAGTTTAGGAAACTTGCACAATATACGAGGTTGTGTAAGTTAGGGAACTTGGCTCAAGCGTAGTTTATCAACCTTTTAGCTTATCAATACTTTGAATTCCTTTCGTAATATAGTTACGTATATATGCATCTCATTAGTTACATAAGTCGAATACATATACTTGATATGAACGTTAAGAATATACAAACGACCCTATCTTAGTCGTATGATCCTACACGTATGTCATTACGTACCTTACATACACTTAACACAGAATCAGTTTGTAAGACGCTATGAAATCAAATAACATAGTTCGTAATCATCTTGACTTAATAATTGGAAGTTTGTAACCATTTATCAAATCTATGATTTTACCGTTAGCATGCTTATTAACCTTTGGACATACCACTAAACATGTATCGCAGATTAGGGTAGCAATGCTAGCATGTGTCAAATTTTAGATTTATAATAACATACTCTGTCCATTCTGCAGGGTGGCGCAGCCGCGCTTGGTTTGAACTAGGGAGTGGCGCGGCCGCGCTGTTCCTAGTTCAAACTAGGAAGGGCCTGCTCCTGCAGAATCCAAACTCATCCCGATTTGCACTTTAAATGGTGATACATGTGAAACACACATGTCAAGAGGTATACAACTAGGTTTGATCCTATACCTTGTCTTTAACATGGTTCGTTATCAATTCTCATCTAATCAAGGTTTTAAGTGTTCAATTGACAAAGTCCTCCATGTTTAGTCATTATACATAGACAATGAGATCAATAAGCTTCAATTATACATGCTCAAGTTATTTTAGTCATGTATTTGAAGTTATATAGTTTCACTTCTTTAAAACTTATTTTAAATCATGCTCAACTAGTTTATAACGCACGTGGCTAGTTAGGCATACCTTTCAATCATATAATTATAAATTTTAGAATACATGTAAGGTGGTTATTAACCAATTTAGTTTTCCAAACCTTTAAGTTTCCTTTGAAACCTCATTTTAAACCAACTAATCATGCAAAATAACTTTACATGTCATATTTCATGCTCATGCACATACATAATCAGATCACATAAGCATGCTCACAAGTTCATATCGTATAGTATACTTAGTTCATTGAATTTGCACTTTGAAAACTCTAAGTTTCCTTTAGAAACCAAGTTAAGGTGGGTGATAACATGTAAGGCTACCCATACTAGTATGTCAGGGATATAAGTAGATCTAACTAAGCTAAACTAGCATGCTCAACATTTCAGAAAGCATAAAAGTCAACAATTTGTTCTACAGAAGGGCGCGACCGTGCCCTATTTGTACTAGGGAGTGGCACGACCGTGCCACTCCGGTTCAAGACAGGAATGTTTCTGCTATAACAGAGCTTCCAAGAATTCACCAAAAATTCACTCAGCTAGCATGCTTGATTGCTATCACATAGCATATACAACATATATATGAACTTAACTAACACTCCCATATTAACTTGAAATCAACTTAACAAGAATTTATGGAAATTCTATAAATCTATCAAACTAAGAATCAAGAATTAAGAATTGTAATAATACCTCTTTAAGGCTTGAATTTGGTTAAGCTTGCTTCCCAGTTTCATATTACACTCACTATCAATATCCTTACTCTCTCTATATCACTTAGTAAGAAACTCAGCAACATAGAAATGAAAAGAGAAGCCTCAATTTATAGAAGATTCATTACCCAAAGTTGGGTCTTGCACATTGAATTAAACTAATGGAATGAAGAAGAATACATTGGATTGAGAGGAGTTGTTGGACTAGCAAATCATGGATACTATTTAGCCCACTCCCTTCTTCATTATTAGCTAGTTTGCTGAGTTTGAGATAAGGATATAGGCCATTGGGCTACACACGTGAGGAAGAAAGAAGAGTGACTCTTGTTATGGGACAAGCTTCTAATATCAGCATTTGCAAGTTGGAATGAAATAATGTCACATACTATAGGTTTATATACATATACACATTATGTATACTTAGGTTTAAATTCAATTGGGTGTATACATGGACTCTTAATGAAATAATTATATTACATTATAGCAAGTTGGGGGTATATATCTATACACACACTATAATCCATGTACATTTTGATAATACCGAATATAATCTAATTGAGCATTATCTTTCCATATTATCATAAACTTTATTATTTTAATTATATTAAATTATTGAAATAATTATTAATATCAATTATTTATATAGTTTAATTTAATATTGCACAAAGTGCACATAACATGTATTCACATAGGTCCATTTATGTAATTCATGTGACTCACTTTATTTTACCATATAGTTCCTATATTATATAGTCGCATTACAATGTCACACTACACTTTATATTATATAGATGTAAGTACTACACAATATACCATTACTTCTCACATAATATTGCACTTAGCAATTAAATGAATAAACACTAATATATTATATTAATTAATTATTTATTCATTAATATGTGATTACTCACAATAAAAATTAATTAACATTATTATATTAATTAATCATTCACTTATTAATTCCTTCTTTAATTAATTAATCCATCATAATTTTCATCACCATGCCACACAAGGCATTCTACGAGCTTATCATAAACTCCACATTTTCTCAATTATCATTAATTCAATTTAATTTAATTTATTTACTCACTTCATGATATATAAACATTTATATAAAATAAATATTCACATTCTTATTAATATAAATATTAATATTTATTCATAAAATTCACAGGTATTACAAGTTTCCCATTTTATATAAGGAACATTTGTATTTTTCTTTACAAAAATGGGTGCATGATAATCAATCTTAGTAGACACGAGTATTTTATGAGTAGCAGGTCTATAAGATGCATGATTTACTCTATTTTTATATCTTGAAAAACTTTGATGAAAATTTCTATAAGAATTTTGACTTTTATTTTTCTGATAATTATAAAACTCTTTCCTTGTATTTTTAATGATTGGTGCAATGTATGTTCCTTTTGGTACCCAAATCATTTTTTCTTTATAATTTTCATTTATAGCATTACACATGAGAAAAGAATGACCATTTCTCTTACAGTAAGTGTTGGGTTTGTACGAAATTGTGACGCAATCAAATTGCAAAATTGGCGGAAGCATGGTATATCAGAGTTTAAAAAAAAATTCTACAAAATCATTACCCGGATCATCCTTTATGCAAATTATTAATTTAAAACGATAAATAAGAAGTTATGGAATCATACCCTTGTAGAACGAAGCTTCCACAGGTACTAGTTCAACTCCTTGTTCTTCGTGATCTCCTTGAATTTTCGGGTTAGATTCCTTTCTTTGATCAACGTTAGCCACCCAAGTGTTTGGCCTCTAGAGGTGATCCACCAAGGAAGAGGAATTATCAAGAAGGAGGGTGTTTGGCTAAACCTTAGTTTTCTATCCTCTATAGAAAAGGAGTACTCTCCAACAATTGGAATTGTATCAAGTAATATCTATTATAAGACTCCTCTTATATAGACATTGGTCAACCCTTCTAATCCTATTAGACCTGGGATTTCTTTTAATTAATTAAACTCCTTTAATTAATTTAGGCTTCCCACCACATTGGGAATAATTAATTAAATTCATTTAATTAATTTGTCTCCTAATCTTATTAGGAATAAATGAGAGTACTAATATTAAATTAATTACTAAACTCCTTTAGAAATTAAAATAATAATAATTGTAATAATATTAATAAGACTCCTCTTATTAATTTATATTTAATATTTTTAAAATATTAAATAATAAATATTAAGCTATTTAATTTATTCTATCACTATATATTAAATTAATTACACTTAATGTATTATTAAGATTATGCCATTACCTTCTTAAAAAATTATTCTTCCTTTTATGGTGTGACCCTTTAGGTTCTCCATATTAAACCGGTTGTGAATAAATCAATTAGAACAATTCTAATCTTATTTAAATAAATAAATTAAACTAATAATCTATTTAAATAAATAATATTTATTCTACAATGGGGATAAGCCTCCCTAGCGATCAACGACTATCCAGATAATATAGATTTCAACATTAATCATAAAAGAACCTGTGAGTAAATAGTTACCGTACAATTCAATCCTTCCACCATACAATGTCCCAATTAAATATAAGACATGAATTTACTGTTAAGTCTTATTTTATTTAATTATATGTATTTCGATTAGAAAATGCACAACTCCAAATAATACAAATTAGAAACTCCTTTCTAATTTCATTTTACCTTGGCCAAGGATTCCTGGTTTGTCATTTAACGAATCACATATGATATATCTTCTCTTTTACTAGAGGTGGTAGATTCTTTATTGATCATTCATTATCTCCATATGTAATTCATTATACCCAAGCATACCCTTTTATATACCCTAAAGGGCTTTAAGGAATAAGTCAAAGTATAATTCATTACATACAAGATACTATGATGATCTCAAGTCCAAGGATCACTTGTACTACTATCACCTTAGGAATTTCTATTGACAGGCGAGTAAAACTCCATTAGGTATTCCATAGCGAGTCACGTTCAGTGAACTTATTCTCCAATAAGCACCTACATACTTGCTTTAGTGTCTCCACACAAATGACCATGAGATCAGTCATCCTCATCCAATGAGCAAGCAACATATGTACCAATCTATCCGAATTTACTAATCCCCTTTTTAGTAATCCCATGATTGGGAACTATTTTAGTTTTAAGCTTTCTAAGAATTTAAATCTCATTAGCATGATCAACATCATGATTCTAAAAGCATTGCTTAAAACTATGGGTTATTTACATATTATAAAAACAGCACCATGTAGATAATTAAATGTCTTTAATAAATGAATATTTTATTAATAAATAAATAAGATTGTTTACAAAGTATGTGCTTTATCATTATACATGATTGGCTTGTATGCACACTACTATCAATCTCCCACTTGCACTAAAGCCAATCGCTATGGTATCTCATACCCATCTTCTCTAAGTGACGATCAAACTGCTGTTGTGTTAAAGCTTTAGTAAATGGATCTGCAATGTTGTCTTGAGAGTCTACACGCTCCAATGTGACGTCTCCTTTTTCAATGATCTCCCTGATCAAGTGAAATCGCCGCAACACGTGTTTAGATTTCTGATGAGACCTGGGTTCCTTAGCCTGTGCAACTGCTCCTGTGTTGTCACAGTAAACGGGAACTGCTTCTCCAATGCTAGGAACCACACCAAGTTCAGTTATAAACTTTTTCATCCAAACAGCTTCCTTTGCAGCTTCACTTGCAGCTATATACTCTGCCTCTGTCACTGAATCAGCAACTGTTTGCTGCTTAGAACTATTCCAACTCACTGCGCCTCCGTTCAAGGTAAACACATACCCCGAAACAGATTTACTGTCATCTTGGTCTATTTGAAAACTTGAGTCTGTGAATCCCTCGAGTTTTAATTCAGACCCACCGTAGACAAGAAATATATCTTTAGTCCTTCTCAAGTACTTTAGGATATTCTTCACTGCCTTCCAGTGCTCTTCTCCAGGATTTGACTGGTATCTACTCGTTACACTAAGTGCATGAGCAACATCCGGTCTAGTACATATCATACCGTACATGATAAATCCTATTGCAGAAGCATAAGGAATCTTACTCATACGGTCTCTCTCCTCAGGTGTCTTTGGGGCCTGTTTCTTGGAGAGATGTGATGAGTGGGATTTATACCCGCAAATCGGATACCTTATGGCTTAAATAGTTGCCTGATCGTCGTAGTTTTTATATAGTTTTATATGTTTATTGTATTATTATGCTTAACCGATGTTTTGCAGGCATTACAGGACTTTTCTAGCTTTTAGGGGACAAAACGGACAATTTACATACATTGGCGCCGCAGCGCCAATGTCTAGTCTTAATCTCGCGTCGCGGCGCCGCCCCTGGTCCTTGCTGATGTCATCCTGGCGCTGCAGCGCCAAAGTTCCTTTATGGGCTCGCGCTGCAGCGCGACCTCCGGTCTTTTGATTTTAATATGGCGCCGCAGCGCCACTTATAAGCTGATTGCCCGCGCCGCAGCGCGACCTCCGGTGCCCAGGCAGAAAAGGCTTGCTTTTGACCTAGAAAAAGGAGAAAAATAGATATATAGAAGGAGAGGGAGCCTCTGCCAAAAATAAAAAGGAGAGGAAAAAGGAGGAAGACGGTTAGCTTAGCTTAGCTTAGGATAGATTAGATCTCTTTTGTACTTTCTCTCTCTAGTTATTGGGTAATGTTTGTAAATATAGATTAGGTAGATTAGGGTAAAGTTTGGGTTTTCCTTGGAGCAACAAGAGCAGTGAGCTACACGGATTGGAGAGCTTGAAAGGAGCAAAATGCTTGGAGACTGAAGAGCCTTGACAGAGTTTATTCTTGTCCATTCATTTCCTCTATTTTTGTAATCCATAAATGTTGTCTTTATTGCTACTTATATTTTGTTCAAGAGCTATGAACTAAGTATTGGCTCTAAGGTTATAATGGAACCCTTTGTTAATTAAATTGACTGTCTTATCTCTTTGGTTGGCACCATATGGTTTGGTTTAATATATTCATGCTTAACGATTCTCACTAAGACATTAGTGATGATTTTGGTAATCTATATGATATCGAAAGAAGAATTGTAGATTTACACCTAAATATATTGGCATGTGATTATGGGTTTCGACTGCATAAGTTGTGCGTAGAATAGACATATATCTGTGTGCCACATGTGACCTAATTGAGAACTTATGCTTAAATCCTTATTAGGTTAATTCGCATAGACATGTGTAGGATTATCACTTAGTTTGGATGTTCTTTTCTGTTCTATTCCCTTTCGGGTGGATCTGGAGAGGATATGTTTGTGCATACCTCGACAGAGGTGTATGAGCACCTGTGTGTTCTCGGTTGACAAACTGTCGTGACCATTAAGACCAAAGAGAGAAGGGTAGGAAGTTTGATGAAGCATAGCACGCCAGGTGTTCGACAGAATGCCTGTGTGGGGTGAAGTTGTAACCTTAGCTTGTAATTCCTTCGATTACCATTCGTTATCCGTTTACTTGCTTTAATAATTAGTTATAACTAGTTTAACCGCACTCCTATTAGTTTACTATTCGAATAAGACTAAAGCGATACAAAGTTGGTATTTGGTAAATATTAGTGATAGTTCCTCGTGGGTACGACACTTTTCTTATCACTGTATTACTTGTTAGACCGCGTATACTTCCGCGTGTTTAGTGATCGGTTTTCCGACCAACAAGTTTTTGGCGCCGTTGCCGGGGAACTATTATTCTAATATTGTCCAATATTGATTTAAATCAATTTAGTCTTAATTTGAACGTGTTTATTTTTCTTTTATTTGTTTGATCTTCCTTTGTGTTTTTAAGTTTACAGGTTATGGACGATCAATGTTATCAATGGCCTTATGAGAGGACTACACAACCAAACTCGGAAGGACTCGAGAAATTGCGAGCTCAAATTGCAAATGTCTTGAGGTTTTTTGATAATCTTGAGTGTGAGTCCACTCAGACTGCCTACTGTCAGGAACAAGCTGACATTGAACAGATTTCCTATCATCCAAACTGTCAGGGTTATCCAAACTCTTGGGACTATAGTCAAGAGCAATATCATGATCCGAATTACTCCTATCCGAATCAATTTGAATGTCCATCTCCTCTGCAGTATAAGGTGACATTCCAACCCAATGAGAGCTTTTCGGCAGACTTAATAGAAGAGAAAAGGCTTGAAGAGCTCCTCACCAACTTTATAGAAAGAAATGAGGTTCGAATGGCATGCCAAGACGCCGCATTGAAAAGCCTCGAAAATCAATTGGGACAACTCGTCAATGCCATTATAAATCTATCGCAGGACAATCTACCGGTCAATACCGATCTCAACGATGAAGCAGTAGAGCATTGCACGGGGGATACGCAAGGAAAAGGCGATGAGTCTCACAAAGTTGTTGAGGGAGATGTCATGGTGCAAATTGTCCAACAGGTGGAGCTTGAAGTTGGAGAGAAGAGGATAAAGAGTGGTTGTATTGTCAAGACTAAGCAACAACCGGAAGCCACGCTCACGATTGTGGAAACCCTGGAGGGCCCGCTAGTGCACAAAGAACGCTTTCAACTTGATGAAAAAGGTGAATTATTGGATAATTCCAGTGGTGAAAGATTCTTCGTGCCGATGGGTGAAGAAAACGAGGATGATCAATCATCCATGTCCGCTACAAATTTAAAGGAGTTGACAAATAGGCGGCATGAAATGGTCATTTTTGCTTATGAGCCGGATTGAGCGACATCGGTATAGTCAAGCCGACGACTTTAAAACAAGCGCTTGGTGGGGAGGCAACCCCATCTCAGTATCAATTTTCTCTGTTTTCTTTACTTATGTCTAGTTTATATTGTGTCTTTTCTTTTTTACCATGTAAACATCGTTGCCAATGCGTATGTTTTTGTGATTATAGGATGCAGGCAGCATGTTATTTAGTATGTTGCTAGTGTATATCTTAGTTAGATTTAGTATATAGCATGTTATTTACTTAGCATGATATCTATGTAATATATGCTTTCTAATACATGGTTTTTGTGCAGGAAAAAAACTCAGATACAAGGCTGGCGCCGCAGCGCCAGCATATACACTGAACTTCGCGCCACAGCGCCATGCTAAAAACTCAAATTTTCTTCCCGCGCCGCAGCGCCAGAATCAAGCAAAGCTACTGCCAAGTCGCGCCGCGGCGCCAATCAACAAAGGAATGCTCGCGCCGCAGCGCCGGTAGCGAATTTTGGTTTTTAAAAGCACAACTGAAGCCAGCAGTTGTACTCGTTACATTCCATTTCTCTCAACACTTCGGCGGCACAAAGAGAACCCAACTGACCCAAAACCAAAACGTGCCTTTCTCCACCTCGAACCTTTGATCAATCTACCCACAAGAGAGCAATCCATTCATTCTCCCACAAGACCGCAAGCCAGTGCACGCAGCAAGAGGAGATCAGAGTCAATCTAGGGTTCCCACTCAAGGTATTTGGGAGATTTCAGTCATTCATTTACGTTTGATTTCGATAATTGGGTTGGTTTTACTCTGTTGATTGGGGTGATTTCCACTGACGGAAATCGGGACAAAGCACTGTCAAGCAAGGGCTATCCAAAGTGGATTTTCAGAACGCACACAAGGTGTTTGATAATTTGCCTACTAGAGAAATTTGACGGATTTGGCTTACAATTAGTGGGTTTCATTGGGGATTTGCTACCTATTTCGTTAAGGGTTGTTTCTACAGAGAGTGGCATTGCTTAGGTACTATTTTTGTCCACACCAGCTGCAAATTCTGACATGGCTTCAAAAAGGCAACGCCTGAGTGTCGGCGGTTCCTCGTCCGCAGCACCAACGGCATGGGACAATACCAAATTTGTTAACGAAGAGGCATAGAAACGATACAAAAGCTCCTTTGCCGCACGAAATTTGATTCCTGAACGGGGTTTGAGGCTTGACAAAACAAAGGATGGCGAGTTGTTAGCAATGATTGCGGGTCGCCAGTGGGTGCACTTCACAAAACCTCCTGAGTCGGCCATTGTATCTGTAGTTAGAGAGTTCTATGCAAATGCTAGTCCCGAAGGTCTTGCTGTTGTTCAAGTTAGGGGGCGATCAGTGGCGTTTGGAAGCCAAGCCATCAATGCACTGTTCGCGACGCCCGGTTTCGAGGGTAAGGACTATATGGAGCAGGGACTCCGCAGCTATGACCTCGAGGATATTGTGAGGAGGCTCTGCAAGCCCGGGACTACATGGAAGACAAATGACTTCACGGGTGAGAGGACCAGTTTCCCGCATGCTGCACTCAGTCGCTATGGGAAGGCATGGTTCAGCTTTATTTGTGCCAACATGATCCCGACTCGTCACCTGAGCAACGTGACTAAGGATAGAGCGATCCTATTATTTTCCATTGTCACGGGTCTGAACGTGGACATCGGAGTTCTCATCCATGAGTCCATCATAAAGGCAATCAAGAGCAATATCTCTACGGGACTTCCACATCCATCCTTGATCACCCGACTGTGCAAGAGGGCAGGTATCCATTGGGGGCCAGAAGAGATAGCTTTGCCGCCCATGTTAGTCATTGACCATCAGACCATCTCACGCTTCGATGTGTGGGACGGGGCTATTTCTCATGTTAGAGGTGAAGGATTCGGGCCACCTACTGAGCCACCTCCTACAGCAGAGCCTTCGCAGCCACCAGACGTAGGCCCAGCTTCACAGGGACTACTGGCAGAAATCATGGCATCCCTCACTCTGCTACATCAGAACCAGGATGCTAATGCTCAGAGGCAGCAGAGGCACATAGCAGCGGTGGCCTTGAGGCAAGACATAGCAATGCAATATCAGGCTGAGCTGGTCAACACGATGCAGAGCATATACACCGTGTATAGTGGCGAGGATTATGAGTTCACGCCATTCCAGTTCCCAGAGCCTCCTGTCTTCCCACCATACCCTCCACCATCACCGCCCGCCGAAGCTGACGAGGACGCTGCTGCTGCCGAGTGACCAGACTTCAGGGAAGCCCTCTTGGTTAGAGTGATATATGTTTAGCAATGAGGGCATTGCCCACCTTAAGTTTGGGGGTGTTATGGTTTATTATCTATTTTATTTCTGTCTATTGCCATGATAGGTTGCTATTTTAGTACTTTGCTTAGGTTTTTATCAGGATTGTAGTGCAGTCGTTTTGAACTGCGGTATTATGTTTTGGGTTTATTATGATGGATGCCATGAACAGTTTTTGGTTATTTATTAACGCTTTGGTTATTATTAGCATGTTTGTGGTTTTTAGCCATCTTTTTGGGGCTTTTACAGATTTATATGCTTGTGCCATGTTAATGGCTTTATTACCCTATTTTGAGCTGCTTTTATGCAAGGGTGGTATTTTTTTTCACTAATTTTTTGATTGTGGCTAATGACAAGCGTCAAGTAAATTATGCTTATCTCTTAGAGTCGTGTCAAGCATGTATGAGCTAGGGGTTGTTTAATCGATAAGTTGAGACTGTTATTGATCCGTCCTTTTTAGCAAGCACCGACCGACTGGGCTAACTAGTTATTTTTTGAATTTAGTTCGCCTATTTATTGCTTTGGGAGTATGTTCACTCTTATAAACTTTCATTGTTACAAGGTAATAAAAGACTTCGACGCATATACAGTTTTGAATCTTGGATTCTGGCATGTTGTAAAAAAAAAAAAAATTGAAAAGAAGATTGAATATCGAAAGTCTTGCGGTGGGTCGAGATGGAGCGTAAAACGCACTCATCCATAAACGCAGGACCGATGTTGAGATGGAGCATAAAATGCACTCATCAAATAATCTTCAGATTTCGTAAAGTCTAATTTGGCTTATGTTGATTACGTGGCCTTTGCTGCTCGAGTTATTAGATTCATAGGGGTGTTCCACGCCTAGTGCCCTAAAGCCGTCTGGCTTGGGAGTCACTGATCAAAAGCTCATTAATGGGTAGCTCTGATTAGCCTAAGGTAATTAAGTACTGTCCGAGTCAGATTTTACTTCCTTTATGCTAGAATCTTTTGATCCTTGTCTGCAATTGCGTCTTATTCTTAATGCTTGTTGAATGTTTAAGTTACGGAGTGTGCATATGGGTATTAACAATCGATTGTGCGAACTTATTTGAGCAATGATTAGTTAGGATGGTTGGTCCCCGCACACACACATAGAATGGATCGAATACAGTCTTATGCTTGTAGCTGAATGAACTCTTACTTATATCTGTGTTTGCCCTGTTCTTTGGGAGTAGCCATGATCGAGCTTAGAAGCCATGATGCTAGTATACAGTGATTTTTTTTATTTCGCGTGTGTTTTCTATTATGAGTTTGTGTTAGATAGTTTGCTCGAGGACAAGCAAAGACTTAAGTTTGGGGGTATTTGATGAGTGGGATTTATACCCGCAAATCGGATACCTTATGGCTTAAATAGTTGCCTGATCGTCGTAGTTTTTATATAGTTTTATATGTTTATTGTATTATTATGCTTAACCGATGTTTTGCAGGCATTACAGGACTTTTCTAGCTTTTAGGGGACAAAACGGACAATTTACATACACTGGCGCCGCAGCGCCAATGTCTAGTCTTAATCTCGCGCCGCGGCGCCGCCCCTGGTCCTTGCTGATGTCATCCTGGCGCTGCAGCGCCAAAGTTCCTTTATGGGCTCGCGCTGCAGCGCGACCTCCGGTCTTTTGATTTTAATATGGCGCCGCAGCGCCACTTATAAGCTGATTGCCCTGCGCCGCAGCGCGACCTCCGGTGCCCAGGCAGAAAAGGCTTGCTTTTGACCTAGAAAAAGGAGAAAAACAGATATATAGAAGGAGAGGGAGCCTCTGCCAAAAGAGAAGAGGAGAGGAAAAAGGAGGAAGACGGTTAGCTTAGCTTAGCTTAGGATAGATTAGATCTCTTTTGTACTTTCTCTCTCTAGTTATTGGGTAATGTTTGTAAATATAGATTAGGTAGATTAGGGTAAAGTTTGGGTTTTCCTTGGAGCAACAAGAGCAGTGAGCTACACGGATTGGAGAGCTTGAAAGGAGCGAAATGCTTGGAGACTGAAGAGCCTTGACAGAGTTTATTCTTGTCCATTCATTTCCTCTATTTTTGTAATCCAGAAATGTTGTCTTTATTGCTACTTATATTTTGTTCAAGAGCTATGAACTAAGTATTGGCTCTAAGGTTATAATGGAACCCTTTGTTAATTAAATTGACTGTCTTATCTCTTTGGTTGGCACCATATGGTTTGGTTTAATATATTCATGCTTAACGATTCTCACTAAGACATTAGTGATGATTTTGGTAATCTATATGATATCGAAAGAAGAATTGTAGATTTACACCTAAATATATTGGCATATGATTATGGGTTTCGACTGCATAAGTTGTGCGTAGAATAGACATATATCTGTGTGCCACATGTGACCTAATTGAGAACTTATGCTTAAATCCTTATTAGGTTAATTCGCATAGACATGTGTAGGATTATCACTTAGTTTGGATGTTCTTTTCTGTTCTATTCCCTTTCGGGTGGATCTGGAGAGGATATGTTTGTGCATACCTCGACAGAGGTGTATGAGCACCTGTGTGTTCTCGGTCGACAAACTGTCGTGACCATTAAGACCAAAGAGAGAAGGGTAGGAAGTTTGATGAAGCATAGCACGCCAGGTGTTCGACAGAATGCCTGTGTGGGGTGAAGTTGTAACCTTAGCTTGTAATTCCTTCGATTACCATTCGTTATCCGTTTACTTGCTTTAATAATTAGTTATAACTAGTTTAACCGCACTCCTATTAGTTTACTGTTCGAATAAGACTAAAGCGATACAAAGTTGGTATTTGGTAAATATTAGTGATAGTTCCTTGTGGGTACGACACTTTTCTTATCACTGTATTACTTGTTAGACCGCGTATACTTGCGCGTGTTTAGTGATCGGTTTTCCGACCAACAAGATGTATTCCATGGCTCATCGGCATGAGACCTCTTTTGGAATCTTCCATGCTAAATCTCTTTAGCATTTCATCAATGTACGTTCCTTGGGATAAACCAAGCATCCTTTTAGATCTATCTCTATAGATCTTTATCCCCAAAATATAGGTTGCTTCTCCCAAGTCCTTCATGGAGAAATGTTTAGATAACCAGATTTTAATCGATTGTAGCATAGGAATGTCATTCCCTATCAGTAATATATCATCAACATATAATACAAGGAATGAAACTGCGCTCCCACTAACCTTCTTGTACACACATAGTTCATCGTCATTTTTGATAAAATCAAACTCTTTGATTGTCTCATCAAAACGAATGTTCCATCTACGAGAAGCTTGCTTCAATCCATAAATGGATCGTTGCAACTTACAGACTTGATTTGTTCCAACCTTTGAAACAAATCCCTCTGGCTGTGTCATATACACATCCTCCTCAAGTTTTCCATTGAGGAAGGCCGTTTTCACGTCCATCTGCCAGATCTCATAGTCGTTATAAGTTGCAATCGCAAGCAAAATCCGAATGGACTTGAGCATAGCTACTGGTGAAAAGGTTTCATCATAGTCAACTCCTTGTCTTTGTTTGAAACCTTTTGCAACCAGTCGGGCCTTATAGGTCTCTACCTTACCGTCCGCTCCAGTCTTTCTTTTAAAGACCCATTTACACCCAATAGGCTTAATGCCTTCAGGTGGTGAAACCAAAGTCCATACTTTATTTTCATACATGGAGTCCATTTCGGATTTCATGGCTTCAAGCCATTTCCTTGAGTCTTTATTACTCATAGCCTGTTCGTAATTTAATGGATCATCATCATTCATGATGTGTACCTCATCATCATCCTCTATAACGAATCCATACCTCTCAGGTATCTTCGGTACTCTTCCAGATTTACGAACAGGGTGTGGTATAGTAGGTTCTTCTACTTGGTCAGGTACCTGACTTTGATCCTTGGTAATTTGTGGTTCTTGAACTTCTTCAAGATATATCTTACTCCCACTGACCCCTTCATAGATAAACTCCTTTTCCAAGAAGGCAGCATGTTTCGCAACAAACACCTTTTGATCAGTTGGATGATAGAAATAATACCCTAAAGTTTCTTTAGGGTATCCCACAAATCTACACTTATCGGATTTAGTCTGTAGCTTATCATTTTCAAACTTTTTGACATAAGCTGGGCAACCCCAGGTCTTAACATGCTTAAGATTTGGTTTCTTCCCCTTCCACATCTCATATGGAGTCTTTGGGGCGGATTTGGTAGGTACCTTGTTAAGTAGATATGCAGCCGTTTCTAGGGCATATTCCCAGAAGGAAATTGGAAGGTCGGTAAAACTCATCATGGATCGAACCATGTCCAACAGTGTTCGATTTCTCCTTTCAGATACTCCATTTAACTGTGGTGTACCTGGAGGAGTCCATTGTGAGATTATACCATTTTCTTTGAGACAATTGAGAAACTCACCGCTTAAGTATTCTCCACCTTGATCTGATCGAAGTATTTTTATACTCTTGCCCGTTTGTTTCTTTACTTCACTTCTGAACTCTTTGAACTTTTCAAATAATTCTGACTTGTATTTCATTAAATACACATATCCAAATCTTGAGTGATCATCAGTAAAAGTAATAAAATAAGAATACCCACCCCGTGCACTTGTTGTCATAGGCCCACAAACATCTGTGTGAATCAATGCCAACAACTCTGTAACTCTTTCTCCTTTTCCACTAAAAGGAGATTTAGTCATTTTACCCATGAGACAAGATTCACAAGTTGGATATGATTCATAATCGGATAGCTCGAGGATCCCATCTTTATGTAACTTGGATAATCTTGTTTCATTGATATGACCGAGTCTACAGTGCCACATGTAGGTATAATTAATATCATCTCTTTTCCTTTTCTTAGTTTGTTCAATTTGAAATATATTTTCTTGTAAGTCAAGTGTATAAAGTCCATTTCGCAAATTTTCAATACCATATAAAACATCGTCTTTATAAATAGAACAACTATTGTTCTTTATAACAACGTTAATCCTTCCATATCCAATACAGAAATTGAAATAATGTTTTTAATAATATTCGGAACATAATAACAATTATTAAGATAAATGGACTTGCCCGAAGGCATTGCTAAATAATAAGTTCCTACAGCTAATGCAGCAACCTTTGCTCCATTCCCCACTCGTAGGATCACCTCATCATTGTTCAGCTTTCTACTTCTGACCAGTACCTGCAAAGTATTACATATGTGAGAACCACAGCCGGTATCCAATACCCAAGTAGAATTATGACTTTCAGAAAAATTAATTTCAATCATAAACAAACCTTGATTGGAAGTCGAAGCTTCTCCAAGCTTCTTCTCTGCTAGATACTTCTTGCAGTTCCTTTTCCAATGTCCCAGCTTGTTGCAATGAAAGCACATTCCTTTAGCTGGTTCAGGTTTCTTTTGTTCCTTTTCTTTCCCCTTTCCCATAGCCTTCTTAGATTTCTTCTTTTCAGAAGATACCTTGGGCCTCTTCCTTTTATTGGAAGAATCCACCATCAAGACATGGTTCTTCTTGGATGGGAAGTGACCTTCTGCAGTTTTCAGCATGTTAAGCAGCTCAGGCAAGCTGACATCTAGCTTATTCATGTGAAAATTAACCACAAACTGTGAGAAGGTCTCAGGGAGTGACTGCAAGACCAAGTCTTGACTCAGCTCCCCATCCATGACGAACCCCAGCTGTCCAAGACGTTCAATCAAATTGATCACCTTTAGGACATGAGTCTCGACGGCAGTACCCTCGGTTATCCGAGATCGGAAGAGCTCCTTAGATATCTCATATCTAGCAGTCCTACTCTGTTCACCATACAACTCCTTGAGGTGAAGCAGCATAGCAGGAGCATCCATGTTTTCGTGCTGACGCTGAAGCTCGTTATTCATAGATGTGAGCATGATGCATTGAACCACAGATGCATCATCTTGCCACTTATTGAAAGTGACAATCTCTTCCTCAGAGGCTGTTTCCGAAACAGATTCAGGGACAGTTGAATTTAGGACATAAGAAATCTTTTCAGCAGAGAGAACAATTCTCAGATTTCTTAGCCAGTCCTCATAATTCGGCCCGGTAAGCTTGTTTGCATCAAGTATGCTTCGTAGTGAGATTAGTGATTTAGACATTTTTAAAATTCTGCATGTGAAAAATAACATTTTTAGCAAACATTCATTTTATTAATTTTTGCATACCAAAATAAATTTAGGTCTTTATTTTAAATTGGTATCTCCCACTATTTTCATCAAACTATATTACCCTCACTTATATAGTTCTGCAACATCTAATTAAAGATTTGCTAGTGAGAATAAGGATCCCATTTCAAATGTATATAACCTTGCGGATAGCACAACAAGCGATATACAAATAAATAGGTAGACAACTCTTGTCAATTACATCACCATGTAATTTCTTTTATTTTGCCTCTTAAATCATAATGGTCAAGTGTGTGCACATCCGAACTAAAATGATTTAAGTTAAATCCAGCCTAGCACTTTCATAAATTCAAAAAAGAAAAATGTTCGTCCTTGTGGATAGCACAACAAGACTAGATCGTTCAATTTTCTTGATAAGCATCAAATGTGATTATATAACATCTTAAATACGCAATACTCGCCTTGTGGATAGCACAACAAGCTCATATTAAATATTTAATACTCTATTAATTTATCATGCTAGAAGGCGACGTTCGATATTTCTAATATCATTTGAACGCTTCGGACATAATATTATTTCTTTGAGGAGTTTGTTATTATTTGTCTCATCTTGTTTAGAGCGCATGCACATATATATATAAAATACGCGTCATTTTATTAAACATGCGAAGCATGTTTGCATAAAATATAATATATATAATATTTAGCATGCAATATAGAACTATATTCTACCCGGATTGATTATGGACTTTTATTCTAGTTTGATTCACTAGAGCCACCAAGTGAACCAAAAGGTCAAACCTAGGAGTGCAAGAATTTAAATTTAAATATAACTATTACATTTAAATCCGGGCTCCATACAAACGGGTCTTCACGCGCTCCTTGCTCCTTGGTCTCCAATTTCTTCAAGATAATTTTAACTATTTCTATTACATTAAACTATTTAATTTAAATAAAAACCTTGATCAGCAGTCAAGGGAAAGTACATAGGAGAGAGATAGAATTTTACATCAAGAATTTTTTTTTTAGAGAAGACGAGGTACGCTGATCCCATTTAATAAAACTCATTCATTCAAGCGTTCAACTAAAATAAAATCCAATCACATTGGTCAAATAGTCCATAATCAATCCCCATTTATTATCATACATATCACATATATATTAATAAATAAATATTCATCTCATGAATTAAAATATTTCATATATATATGAGTATCATTTAATGGACAATTTTAAATTGCATGAAATCTAATTTCAAGATTAAAATAAACTCTTTATTTTAATTATAAAATTATCAAGAATATTATATATAAATATATATATAATATAAGCCATTCATTCATTTTGAAATCCTTAAACGCCCCAGGAATAGAATAAGGTAGTTTTTTTTTTGTTTTTTTGTTTTTATCACATTTTGAATGAAAATCCTTCCTGATTACCTTCTTAAAAAGTAATGATGATCCCTCCTTTTGAAATAAGATGGACCAGCGAGTAACCTCGTGACCCAGGAAAGAAAAGCTGCAAATCACTTTTAAAATCCTTTTTGAATCACTCGGATTCCAGCACCATGAAAAAAAAAAATCTTTTCGCGAATTATTATTATTTTTTGTTTATTCTATAAAAAAATAATTTTATACAATTAAAATTATGCCCAATAAATTATTCTAAATACATACCCATATGTATATGAAATCAAAACAATTAATAATTGTATAAAGGTTTGGCTCTGATACCACTGTTGGGTTTGTACGAAATTGTGATGCAATCAAATTGTAAAATTAGCGGAAGCATGGTATATCAGAGTTTTAAAAAAAATTCTACAAAACCATTACCCGGATCATCCTTTATGTAAATTATTAATTTAAAACGATAAATAAGAAGTTATGGAATCATACCCTTGTAGAACGAAGCTTCCACAGGTACTAGTTCAACTCCTTGTTCTTCGTGATCTCCTTGAATTTTCGGGTTAGATTTCTTTCTTTGATCAACGTTAGCCACCCAAGTGTTTGGCCTCTAGAGGTGATCAACCAAGGAAGAGAAATTATCAAGAAGGAGGGTGTTTGACTAAACCTTAGTTTTCTATCCTCTATAGAAAAGGAGTACTCTCCAACAATTGGAATTGTATCAAGTAATATCTATTATAAGACTCCTCTTATATAGACATTGGTCAACCCTTCTAATCCTATTAGACATGGGATTTCTTTTAATTAATTAAACTCCTTTAATTAATTTAGGCTTCCCACCACATTAGGAATAATTAATTAAATTCATTTCATTAATTTATCTCCTAATTTTATTAGGAATAAATGAGAGTACTAATATTAAATTAATTACTAAACTCCTTTAGAAATTAAAATAATAATAATTGTAATAATATTAATAAGACTCCTCTTATTAATTTATATTTAATATTTCCAAAATATTAAATAATAAATATTAAGCTATTTAATTTATTCTATCACCATATATTAAATTAATTAAACTTAATGTATTATTACGATTATGCCATTACCTTCTTAAATAATTATTCTTCCTTTTATGGTGTGACCCTTTAGGTTCTCCATATTAAACCGGTTGTGAATAAATCAATTAGAACAATTCTAATCTTATTTAAATAAATAAATTAAACTAATAATCTATTTAAATAAATAATATTTGTTCTACAATGGGGATAAGCCTCCCTAGCGATCAACGACTATCCAGATAATATAGATTTCAACATTAATCATAAAAGAACCTATGAGTAAATAGTTACCGTACAATTCAATCCTTCCACCATACAATATCCCAATTAAATATAAGACATGAATTTACTGTCAAGTCTTATTTTATTTAATTATATGTATTTCGATTAAAAAATGCACAACTCCAAATAATGCAAATTAGAAACTCCTTTCTAATTTCATTTTACCTTGGCCAAGGATTCTTGGGTTGTCATTTAACGAATCACATAGGACATGTCTCCTCTTTTACTAGAGGTGGTAGATTCTTTATTGATCATTCATTATCTCCATATGTAATTCATTATACCCAAGCATACCCTTTTATATACCCTAAAGGGCTTTAAGGAATAAGTCAAAGTATAATTCATTACATACAAGATACTATGATGATCTCAAGTCCAAGGATCACTTGTACTACTATCACATTAGGAATTCCTATTGACAAGCGAGTAAAACTCCATTAGGTATTCCATAGCGAGTCACGTTCAGTGAACTTATTCTCCAATAAGCACCTACATACTTGCTTTAGTGTCTCCACACAAATGACCATGAGATCAGTCATCCTCATCCAATGAGCAAGCAACATATGTACCAATCTATCCGGATTTACTAATCCTCTTTTTAGTAATCCCACGATTGGGAACTATTTTAGTTTTAAGCTTTCTTAGAATTTAAATCTCATTAGCATGATCAACATCATGATTCTAAAAGCATTGTTTAAAACTATGGGTTATTTACATATTATAAAAACAGCACCATGTAGATAATTAAATGTCTTTAATAAATGAATATTTTATTAATAAATAAATAAGATTGTTTACAAAGTATGTGCTTTATCATCATACATGATTGACTTGTATGCACACTACTATCAGTAAGAACATTTAGTAAAGGGAGAAGTATGACTTTTTTTTTTCTTTACTTTTAACATAATAGAGTCCTTTATCTTTTCTTTTACTAGATTCTCCAACATATCCTAGGCCTTCTTTGTTAAATCCACATCTTTGTTGATTAAGCATGACATCAAGATTTTATTTTTCTTTTGTGGATTTAAGAACTATATTATTTAAATCGTCACGTTCTTTAGTTAAAATATTAATATGATCTATTAAAGAAGAATCTTCACTTTGTTTTTTTAATTCTATCTTTAGAGATGAATTTTCAAGATTGAGATTTTTAATATCTTCACTTAACACTTAATTTTGTAGTTGAGTATTTTCATTAATTACATTAAGTGCTGAATTTTCTATCTCTAGATCTTTGTTTATTTTTCTTAATTTTTCTAATTCTTCCTTTAGTAATAAAATTTTTGAAAAATCATTTTCTAATTCTTCTTTTTATTTATTTAAACTTTCATTTTCTATTTCAAGATTTTTGTTAATTTTAATTAATTTTTCTAATGAAAATTTTAATTTAATAAAATCTTCTTTAATAATTTTATTATCTTCATATAAACAATTATACGTTTCATGTAATTCATGGTGTTTTTTATTTATAGTATCTAAGGTATGTGTGACAAATGAAGTACTAGGTAATTGATATTCAGAATTTACCTCAGATCTTGGTGATGAATCATTGTTTGCCATTAAACATAGATTTGTAATTTTCTTGGTTTGTTTACTAGCTTCTTCATTATATCTTTCTTGATTTACAAATAGGGCTTTGAAAGCAATTCCTTTCTTCTTGAGATCTGTATCCGATCCTTCTTTTTTGACTAACATGTCGACTTCGTGGGCACGAAAATTTCCAATAAGGCTATTAAGAGGATAAGTAATTAGGTCTTGCCTTTCCTTATTAGCAATAACCTTCATTTTCCAGATGGATGGAAGAGCTTTGAAAATTCTTCTATTTTTCTCATTAATTGTATATGCCTTCCCTAGATGTTCCAGTTCATCAATTATTCTAAAAAAACGTGTTTCTATATCAATGATCTTTTCACCTTTATCCAGCTTGAAATTTTCATACTCCTAAATTAAAGCATATTTTCTGGTTTCTTTAATATGATTGGTTCCTTCATAGGTTAAAATTAACTTTTCCCAGATTTCTTTTGCATTCTTGCAATTGCTAACTCTTTTGTATTCTTTTTCAATGAGAGCACTAGTAAGCACTTGTTCAGCTATGGATGCTATGTTCATAGCCTTTTCATCATCAGTAGTGAACTCATCAACATCTTTCTCCACCATTTTTTCTCCTACAATTTTTGTAAGAACTTTTATACCTCGTTCTATTGCCAGCCAAACTTTAATTGCTGTGATTTGGCATAGAATTTGAATCTGCTCTTCCAGGTGACAAAATTTGTGCCATCAAATAATGGAGGTCTGGCCATTGATAGTCTTTCTCTGCAACCAGTAATACTATTTGCCATAGACGGATCTACTCTTAGGTATGCCTGTATTTACTCAACAAACAAGTTAAAGAGCACCGCTCTGATACCAATTGAAAGTCCAATAATAATCTAGAAGTGTGGTTGAATAGATTATTACAGATTAAAATTTATCTTAGGCCTTTTTGAATTTTTAGATAATTAATTTGTAGTGTTAGAAATTAATATGCAAGACAGTAAAAATTCAATCACACAATGCACATATATTTGTCTGGTTCACAACATACATCCCGGGTATGCTGCTACGTCCAGTCTCAAGCTCCTCTCCAGGACTTGAGATCATTTTACTATCAGTAATAAATACTCCTTTAACAGGCGGAGAAGCCATTACAAAGATTTATAGAAAAACTTCCAGCTATACACAACTACCTATCTTGGACAGCAAGCTCCCAGCTACCTCCTCAAGCTTAGTCGCACCTTCTTTTGAGTTCAGTTCTATTCTATGATCTGGTCTTGAAACGACAGCCTCTTCCTCACCTCACAAGTACACTGGAGATCCAACTTCTAGTTGACCTCTCTATGACTCTGGTCTTGGTCAAGAATTACTCGTCTTTCTCATAGGTACATAAAATAAAATAACTCTATCCTTTTCCCTTTTTACAAAATATTTGACAGAATTTTGCTTCTAAAATAAGCAGATACAATTTAGTACAGATGTATAAAAGTTTAAATAACTTTTATATTTTGTGTAAAAAGTGCTTCTTGAATAAGCATGTATATGAATTTAAGCTTTTATTAAAAAGTGCTTCTGTATAAGCAGATATATATTTTTAGTTCAGATTTATAAAGATTTAAATTTTTTTATAAAATAAAGAATGTGTTTCTATGGAAACAAATTTTAAATTTAATTATGAATATAAAAGTTTAAATAACTTTTATAATTATGCTTCTTGTTAAGTAGATAAATTCACAAAAGTTCGTGATATAAAAGTTTAAAGAACCTTTATATTATTGAACATGTATATTATGAATGTTCAAATAGTGACAAATATCAAGTATAATAAATTAAACAATTTAAGTAATACTTGATATAACAAATAAATTTATTGTACTCTAAAATATATATAATAATATATTTTATCTATCCTGTGAATATTAAATAAGGCCACTTAAAATTTTAATGACCGTTTGAATGATATTCTTGTTTAAGGAATACCTCCAAAAAGTGGAATCTAAAACTGACCGAATTTAAAATTTCACGGTTAATATTTGTATAAATATTTTCAATAGATCACTTAGAATTTTAACGACCGTTCGAATGATATTCTTGTTTAAGGAATACCTCCAAAAAGCGGAATCTAAAACTGATCTATTTTACGATATTTATATAAATAAATTATATATCTATAAAGTGTCACTTAGAATTTTAATGACCGTTTGAATGATATTCTTAAGGAATACCTCCAAATAGCGGCACCTAAAATTGGCTTTTTATTGATATGAATAGATGAAATATAGATATATATAAATGTGTATAATTTTTATTTGTATATCTATATTTATGCACAAGTATGAGATAATATCAAATAAAGTTATTCAAGAACTTATCTCAAAATATCTTGACCAATTTTTCTTTTCTTCAAGAAATCAGAGCTTTGAGTAGAAGAGAGAGAAAGCTTCTTTAGAGAGAGAGAGAGAGAGAGAGAGTATGTAGGCAAGGAAGAATGAACTTTTCTTTTTTTATAAATTGGCAAGTTAAAAGTGAAGAAAAGCTCCCCTATTTATAGGAAATTCTGGCAAGGGCTAATTTCGAAATTTTAGAAATTTTAATTTGAAATAAAGGGCTTGGATTGCTTTGAATTAAAATGGATGGATCATATTGAGTATTCATGGATCACACGGATTGGCAGACAAGATCAACAAATTTGGGCCATGTTACATTCTCTCATTTTCTCCAATTAATGCAATATTTAGTCCTTGGCCCATGCTACATTCTCTCTTTTTCTCCATTAATGCAATATTTCCTATGCATATATATATATATATATATATATATATATATACACACAAACACACACATATACGGTTGTGCACACACATACACATAACTTATTTTTATCTCATGTATGCAACCAAAATGTTTTAACACTTTATATTAAATTATCAAGATCAAGAAAATCAATTCAATAAGATTTAAAAAATATTTTTGGTCAAAGTAAATAAGATAATTAAAACAATTATAATACAAATTCTATGGAGAGGATTCTACCATTTTAATTAATTAATTTATTAATTATTGTTATCATCAAAATAAACCACAATCTCCCCCTTTTTGATGATGACAATCAACTAAAAATATTTTATATAAAAGCTCCTCCTCAATTTATGCTGTCATTTTAAAATTTTATAATTTTTGAAAAACTAACATCCAACAATATATAACAGTTCATGTATATAGCATGTGATAGCATGAAAAAAATAATGTTATTTTTCTTCTCCCAATAATATTTTTCTTCTCCTCCTTTGTCATCATAAAAAATGGGGAAAATAGTATAGAGTACTTTTCTAAACTTGCAGAAAAAGAGATTTAAAATCTTAAAAAAATTCTTTTAAATATAAGTTGACTATTTGTCTTTTGATCAATCGGTAGGAAGCTTGCATCATTTTAATCAGATGGAGGTTATTTACTTATACTTAAATATTAAATATAAGTAATAGGAAAATATATTAATAATAATATTATAAATATAAATATTTATAAAATTCTACACATTTAAATATTTCTACTATGTTAAAAATCAAATTTAATCAATAATATTTTTTTTAAAAACACATATATTTCAATGCATAAATAATTATGATAGAACTGACATGTGCCACTTGTAATTTTACGATTATGATGTCTTGCATAGTCAAAATCTTTCTTACCTTGTTTGATTTGCAATTGAAGAAGTTTAATGCTCATTTCAAATTTCTTATTCATGCTTTTAGAAAAATCATTTGACAAAGTAATATCAATAGACCCAACAATGATGTCGTCAGTTATTTTTACTAGGATCAACTCCAAGACATACCTGCAACATTTAATTTCACGAACTGGTACCCTTTAATATGAATGGTCCTTTCGGTGAGTTTCTCATTTTGTATAAGAAACATTTGTGTTTTCCTTTACAAAAATGGGTACAGGATAATCAGTCTTAGTAGACACGAGTATTTTATGAGTAGCAGGTCTATAAGATGCATGATTTACTCTATTTTTATATCCTTAAAAATTTTGATGAAAATTTCTATAAGAATTTTGACTTTTATTTTTCTGATAATTATAAAACTCTTTCCTTGTATTTTTAATGATTGGTGCAATGTATGTTCCTTTTGGTACCAAAATTATTTTTCCTTTATAATTTTCATTTATAGCATTACACATGAGAAAAAGAAGAAGTATGACTTTCTTTTTCTTTACTTTTAACATTATAGAGTCCTTTATCTTTTTTTTACTAGATTCTCCAATATATCCTAGTCATTCTTTGTTAAATCCACATCTTTGTTGGTTAAGCATAACATCAATATTTACTTTCTCTTTTGTGAATTTAAGAACTATAGTATTTAAATCGTCACGTTCTTTAGTTAAAATATTAATGTGATTTATTAAAGAAGAATCTTCACTTTGTTTTCTAATTCTATCTTTAGAGATGAATTTTCAAGATTGAGATTTTTAATATCTTCACTTAACACTTGATTTTATATTTGAGTATTTTTATTAATTACATTAAGTGTTGAATTTTCTATCTCTAAATCTTTGTTTATTTTTCTTACTTTTTCTAATTCTTCCTTTAGTAATAAACTTTCTGAAAAATCATTTTCTAATTCTTCTTTTTCTTTATTTAAACTTTCATTTTCTATTTCAAGATTTTGTTAATTTTAATTAATTTATCTAATGAAAATTTTAATTTAATAAAATCTTCTTTAATAATTTCATTATCTTCATATAAACAATTATACGCTTCTTGTAATTCATGGTGTTTTTTATTTATATTATCTAAGGTATGTGTGACAAATGAAGTACTAGGTAATTGATATTCAGAATTTACCTCAGATCTTGGTGATGAATCATTGTTTGCCATTAAACATAGATTTGTAATTTCCTTGGTTTGTTTAGCAGCTTCTTCATTATATCTTTCTTGATCTACAAATAAAGCTTTGAAAGCAATTCCTTTCTCTTTGAGATCTGTATCCGATCCTTCTTTTTCGACTAATATGTCGACTTCGTGGGCATGGAGATTTCCAATAAGCCTATCAAGAGGATAAGTAGTTAGGTCTTGCCTTTCCTTAATAGCAATAACCTTCATTTTTCATATGGATGGAAGAGCTTTGAGAATTCTACTGTTTTTCTCATTAGTTGTATATACTTTCCTTAGATGTTCCAGTTCATCAATGATTATGAAAAAACGTGTTTTCATATCAATGATCTTTTCACCTTCTTCCAGCTTGAAATTTTCATACTCCTAGATTAAAGCATCTTTTCTGGTTTCTTTAATATGATTGGTTCCTTCATAGGTTAAAATTAACTTTTCCCAGATTTCTTTTGCATTCTTGCAATTGCTAACTCTTTTGTATTCTTTTTCAATGAGAGCGCTAGTAAGCACTTGTTCAGCTATGGATGCTATGTTCATAGCCTTTTCATCATTAGTAGTGAACTCATCAACATCTTTCTCAACGATTTTTTCTCCTACAATTTTTGTAAAAACTTTTACACCTCGTTTTATTGCAAGCCAAACTTTGATTCCTTGTGATTTGGCATAGATTTTGAATCTGCTCTTCCAGGTGACAAAATTTCTGACAAAAATTTGTGCCATCAAATAATGGAGGTCTGGTCATTGATAGTCCTTCTCCACAACCAGTAGTATTGTAGGCCATAGATAGATCTACTCTTAGGTATGCCTATATTTACTCAACAAACAAGTTAAAGAGCACCGCTTTGATATCAATTGAAAGTCCAATAATAATCTAGAAGTGGGGTTGAATAGATTATTACATATTAAAATTTATCTTAGGCCATTTTTAATTTTTAGATAATTAATTAGTAGTGTTAGAAATTAATATGCAAGGCAGTAAAAATTCAATCACACAATGTATAGAGATTTGTCTGGTAGTATTCTGCTATGTCCAGTCTCAAGCTCCTCTCCAGGACTTGAGATCATTTTACTAACAGTAATAAATACTCCTTCAACAGGCGGAGAAGCCTTTACAAAGATTTATAGAAAAACTTCCAGCTATACACAACTACCTATCTTGGACAGCAAGCTCCAAGCTACCTCATCAAGCTTAGTTGCACCTTCTTTTGAGTTCAGTTCTATTCTATGATCTGGTCTTGAAACGACAGCCTCTTCCTCACCTCATAAGTACACTGGAGATCCAACTCCCAGTTGACCTCTCTATGACTCTGGTCTTGGTCAAGAATTACTCGTCTTTCTCATAGGTACATAAAATAAAATAACTCTATCCTTTTCCCTTTTTACAAAATATTTGACAGAATTTTGCTTCTAAAATAAGCAGATACAATTTAGTACAGATGTATAAAAGTTTAAATAACTTTTATATTTTGTGTAAAAAGTGCTTCTTGAATAAGCAAGTATATGAATTTAAGCTTTTATTAAAAAGTGCTTCTGTATAAGCAGATATATGTTTTTAGTTCAGATTTATAAAGATTTAAAATTCTTTATAAAATAAAGAATGTGTTTTTATGGAAACAAATTTTAAATTTAATTACGAATATAAAAGTTTAAATAACTTTTATAATTATGCTTCTTGTTAAGTAGATAAATTCACAAAAGTTCGTGATATAAAAGTTTAAATAACCTTTATATTATTCAACATGTATATTATGAATGTTCAAATAATGACAGATATCAAGTATAATATATTAAACAATTTAAGTAATACTTGATATAACAAATAAATTTAGTATACTCTAAAATATATATAATAATATATTTTATCTATCTTGTGACTATTAAATAAGACCACTTAGAATTTTAATGACCGTTTGAATGATATTCTTGTTAAAGGAATACCTCCAAAAAGCGGAATCTAAAACTGACAGAATTTAAAATTTCACGGTTAATATTTGTATAAATATTTTCAATAGATCACTTAGAATTTTAATAACCGTTTTAATGATATTATTGTTCAAGGAATACCTCCACAAAGCGGAATCTAAAACTGATCTATTTTACGATATTTATATAAATAAATTATATATCTATAAAGAGCCACTCAAAATTTTAATGACCGTTTGAATGATATTCTTAAGGAATACCTCCAAATAGCGGCACCTAAAATTGGATTTTTATTGATATGAATAGATGAAATATAAATATATATAAATGTGTATAATTTCTATTTATATATCTATATTTATACACAAGTATGAGATAATATCAAATAAAGTAATTCAAGAACTTATCTCAAAATATCTTGACCAATTTTTCTCTTCTTCAAGAAATTAGAGCTTTGAGTATAAGAGAGAGAAAGCTTCTTTAGAGAGAGATAAAGTATGTAGGCAAGGAAGAATAAACTTTTCTTTTCTTATAAATTGGCAAGTTAAAAGTGAAGAAAAGCTCCCCTATTTATAGAAAATTATGGCAAAGGGTAATTTCTGAATTTTGGAAATTTTAATTCGAAATCATGGGCTAGGATTGCTTTGAAATAAAATAGATGGATCAGATTGAGTATTCATGGATCACACGGATTGGCAGAAAAGATCAACAAATTTGACCCATGTTAAATTCTCTCATTTTCTCCATTAATGCAATATTTAGTCCTTGGCCCATGCTACATTCTCTAATTTTCTCCATTAATGCAATATTTCCTATGCATACATATGCCATATATATATATATATATACACACACACACACACACATACGGTTGTGCACACACATACACATAACTTATCTCATGTATGCAACCAAAATATTTTAACACTTTATATTAAATTATCAAGATCAAGAAAATCAATTCAATAAGATTTAAAAAATATTTTTGGTCAAAGTAAATAAGATAATTAAAACAATTATAATACAAATCCTATGGAGAGGATTCTACCCTTTTAATTAATTTATTTATCAATTATTGTTATCATCAAAATAAACCCAAAAGTTAGAGACCCAACAATCTCCCTCTTTTTGATGATGACAATCAACTAAAAATATTTTCTATAAATGCTCCTCCTCAATTTATGCAATCATTTTAAATTTTTATAATTTTTGAAAAACTAACATGCAACAATATATAACAGTTCATGTATATAGCATGTGATAGCATGAAAAAAATAATGTTATTTTTCTTCTCCCAATAATATTTTTCTTCTCCCCCTTTGTCATTATAAAAAAATAGGGAAAATAGTATAGAGTACTTTTTAGAACTTGCAGAAAAAGAGATTTAAAATCTTAAAAAAATTCTTTTAAATATAAGTTGACTATTTGTCTTTTGATCAATCGATAGGAAGCTTGCATCATTTTAATCAGATGGAAGTTATTTACTTATACTTAAATATTAAATATAAGTAATAGGAAAATATATTTATAATAATATTATAAATATAATATTTGTAAAATTCTACACATTTAAATATTTCTACTATGTTAAAAAATCAAATTTAATCAATAATTTTTTTTTTAAAAAAACACATATATTTTAATGCATAAATAATTATGAAAGAACTGACATGTGCCACTTGTACTTTTACGATTATGATGTCTTGCATAGTCAAAATCTTTCTTACCTTGTTTGATTTGCAATTGAAGAAGTTTAATGCTCATTTCAAATTCCTTATTCATGCTTTCAGAAAAATTATTTCACAAAGTAATATCAATAGACCCAACAATGATGTTGTCAATCATTTTTACTAGGATCAACTCCAAGACATACCTGCAATATTTAATTTCACGTACTGGTACCCTTTAATAAGAAGGGTCCTTTGGGTGAGTTTCTCATTTTGTATAAGGAACATTTGTGTTTTCCTTTACGAAAATGGGTATAGTGTAGACACTCGAAATTTTCTTTCCCTGTTACTAACACTGTAGGAGGGTAAAACTACCATCAGCTCAACCCCGATCTCAAAATTGGGCCGTCCCTGATTTTAAATATCGGGCCATCAGTTCAACCCCGATCTCAAATCGGGTCGTCAGTTCATCCTCGATCTCAAATTGGGCCATCAGTTCAACCCCGAGCTCAATATCGGGCCGTCAGATCAACCCCGATCTCAATATCGGGCCATCAGATCAACCCCGATCTCAATATCGGGCCGTCAGTTCAACCCCGATCTCAATATCGGGCCCTCAGATCAACCCCGATCTCAATATCGAGCCGTCAGTTCAACCCCGATCTCAAATCGGGCCGTCAGTTCAACCCCGATTTTAAATTGGGTCGTTAGTTCAACCCCAATCTCAAATTAGGCCGTCAGTTCAACCCCGATCTCAAATCGGGCCGTCAGTTCAACCCCGATCTCAATATCAGGCAGTCAGATCAACCTTGATCTCAATATCGGGCCATCAGTTCAACCCCGATCTTAATATCGGGCCGTCAGATCAACCCTGATCTCAATATCGGGCCATCAGATCAACCCCGATATCAATATCGGTCCGTCAGTTTAACCCCGTTCTCAATATCGGGCCATCAGATCAACCCTGATCTCAATATCAGGTCATCAGATCAACCTCAATCTCAATATTGGGCCATCATATCAACCCCGGTCTCAACCCGATAAGTACAGGTCAGCCCCGGTATCAACCTGGGAAGTGCAGGTCGTCCACGGTCTCAACCCGGGAAGTCAAGTCAACTACAGAAACAGTCCTAAAGCTTTACAACATTTCCAGGGGAAAAACTTGGAATGACCAAGTCAACCTCGAGAACAACACTGAGGACAAATAGACTCGAATGAGATCCAAACCTTGGAAACAACTCCTGGAAGTCAACCAGAGGCCATGCCGACACTAAGGGCAACCCCGGGAGGGGAAAAATGGTCATTTTACCAACCCCAAGTTGATTTGTTCAAACTCAAGTCGAATTGATGCCCGTCAAGGTTAGAACGAACCATAACGATGATTCCGAGTGCAAACAGCGCAAGACAGCTCAACGGATAAACTGCGGAGAATCAAAGACCTAATTATGAACTCGTCTTCTTGGACTCAAAAAATGTTTTATCCCATGTCATTGTGATATTCTCGACAAGAGCTTTCCTGAAAGGTACAGCACGCCTCAAACGGATGCTCCGATCAAAAGTTAAAAAGTTTTAACTTTGACCTCGCGTTGCTTGGAGTACACGTACATCGAGATAACAGAATCAGACAAGTGGGCCCCACCAGGGGAGCAGTACCTCTACTTGCGGCAGCAGCAGGTAGAGCAGAGTCTCCCTGGCCTATATATATGAGGTGACCCCCCCTCATTTTAAAAAATTCTGAAACGTAACGAACCTCTGCCCATTTGATTTTCTAACTTTTTCACCTCTTCCAAACCCAAATTGTTTCACTCTAACACGTAGATATACCCACATACTACAACATATCAGAAAATAACCGATAGATTTGGACGTTTAGAGCCTACAATTTGGCAAAAAGCCCATGTAGCAGTTCGTTGTAAGTATTTTTACGATCAGAAAGTTATTATTACTTTTTTTGCACTATTTTGAACTTGCATATCAGGTTTTGTTTTCTAAATATGCCCGGAACTTAGTTCCGTGGCCGTTTTCGTCAACTTTTTTTTACATTTTTGCACATAAATGCATTTTTTGGCATTTCTACAACTCGAATTGATTATCCGTCGCTTTCAGTAGCTTCGGCATACTTACATCTTCGTTATTAGCAACTTCGTCGGACTGGGTTATCTTCTTAGTTCGGGTTTGGCTTTTTTTGTGTTTATTTAACTGTATATATACTAACTTTTCAATCCTGTCAAGCCCAGATGGCAAATCCGAGGTAGTTTACTGCTTTTATATATATTTATGCATATATAAGCAGCCTTCACCACCAATGGGTTCTCTTTCCAGTCTTGGTTGACTATATTTCTATCTTTATATATATATTTATATATTTCAGTCCGGCTTGGATCATTCTGTGGCCTTTATACTATTTTTTGCACCCTTCACCATTATTGGGTTATTTCCCAGTCCCTGGTTGACTACTTTTCTGTATATTTGTATTTCAGTTAGGCCTGGACTATTCTGTGGCCTTTTTACTGCTTTTATATATAAATATGCATATATAAGCAGCCTTCACCACCACTGGGTTCTCTTCCCAGTCTTGATTGACTATTTTTCTGTCAATATATATATATATATATATATATATATATATATTTTAATTCCAGTCCGGGCACTGGTGTGAAAACCCATCGCCCTTACAGCTTTTGTATATATAACTATATATATATATATATATATATATATATATTGTTTTACTCGCTTTATTAAGCTGTTGCTTTAAATATTCATTTTATATGAATCGGCACTGACATATCTGCGGGCGAACTAGATTTATTTAAATCTCGCCAACTCTAGCTTTCAAACGGTTCAAAACATGTACAGACTGAATCGGGAAGCTAGAATGACTGATATTTATTTAAATCTAGCATTTTTTTAGTTTCAGTTACAAAAGCAACCTCGCATTCCTTAGATTGCTATCTAGTGGGAACGAGAGGCTTCGGCCGCGCGAACCCGGATTTACTGAATGAATCCTCGGTTCTGGCAACATTTGGGATATATATCTATTTCTGTACAAATTTGAACTGTGCAGGTTTATTGGCTACTCATATGTGAGCCTAGGAATCGTGGGATTCATGATCAAATTGATTAGAATCTGATTCCCACGATGGACAAACTCCGCTTTACAGATGTACCCTGCCAATTTTTCTGTAAAATGTACATGCAAAAGACCTTAAAATGGTTATCCAGATTTAAGGTCTCAACATAGTGAAAATATGATTTATCGTGTCAGGGTCCCTCCAATGGCTATCATGCCCACAAGGAGACCGACACTTACATTTATTTTTATGGTCGAGGATGCTTCGCAGCTCGACAAATCACCATTCAAATGCAAGCCTTAAGGCTTAAAAAGATAAAAAAAATGGAAGTATCAACAGGCTTTAATTTCTATGTTAGCGTAAGGGTTTGATAACCAGCTTTCAAAACATCATTTTCAATTCAATCAAAAGAAAAGCTTTTTGCAAATCAAATCAAATACTTTTGCAAATTAAATCAAAGACTTTTGCAAATCAAATCAAAAGACTTTTGTAAAATCAAATCAAACCCTTCGTATATATGTTCAACGAAGCAAAGCACTACATTCAATCAATCAAATATAGGCCCAATTTTCAAACAACATTCACACACACATTTCAGTTTTAAGGGAAATATTAAAAAGATTGCGATACCGTGTTTACACGGGAGTTGTGGGGTGTCTAACACCTTCCCCACACTTAATCAAGCCCCCGAACTCAAACTTTGTATTCAAAGATCAAGTTTCGACAGTGTCCAGCAATTGGGCCTCTTTCAAATAAAACTCGGTTGAGTTGGTACAACCATTTCAAATCTACTAACTGGCGACTCTGTAAAACATTCAATCGTCGACATGATACATGTTGGCCTTTTCTTAAAAAATCCTTCAAAATCTTTTTTTACAATAAAAAGAGTGAGGGTAGAGATAACTTAGGAAGAGAGAAAGATCTGGGTTGAGACCCGACCCACGGATTTTTTCCCGACGTCGACATATAGGATAATCAATCTTAGTAGACACGAGTATTTTATGAGTAGCATGTCTATAAGGTGCATGATTTACTTTATTTTTATATCCTGAAAAACTTTGATGAAAATTTCTATAAGAATCTTGACTTTTATTTTTTTGATAATTATAAAACTCTTTTCTTGTATTTTTAATGATTGGTGCAATGTATGTTCCTTTTGGAACCCAAATTATTTTTCCTTTATAATTTTCATTTATAGCATTACACATGAGAAAAGAATGACCATTTCTCTTACAGTAATAACATTTAGTAAAGGGAGAAGTATGACTTTCTTTTTCTTTACTTTTAACATGATAGAGTCCTTTATATTTTCTTTTACTAGATTCTCCAACATATCCTAGTCCTTCTTTGTTAAATCCACATCTTTGTTGATTAAGCATGACATCAAGATTTTCTTTTCCTTTTGTGAATTTAAGAACTATAGTATTTAAGTCGTCACGTTCTTTAGTAAAAATATTAATATGATCTATTAAAGAAGAATCTTCACTTTTTTTTTCTTTCTAATTCTATCTTTAGAGATGAATTTTCAAGATTGAGATTTTTAATATCTTCACTTAACACTTGATTTTGTATTTGAGTATTTTCATTAATTACATTAAGTGTTGAATTTTCTATCTCCAGATCTTTGTTTATTTTTCTTAATTTTTCTAATTCTTCCTTTAGTAATAAACTTTCTGAAAAATCATTTTCTAATTCTTCTTTTTCTTTATTTAAACTTTCATTTTCTATTTTAAGATTTTGTTAATTTTAATTAATTTTTCTAATAAAAATTTTAATTTAATAAAATCTTCTTTAATAATTTCATTATCTTCATATAAACAATTATACGCTTCTTGTAATTCATGGTGTTTTTTATTTGTATTATCTAAGGTATGTGTGACAAATGAAGTACTAGGTAATTGATATTCAGAATTTACCTCAGATCTTGGTGATGAATCATTGTTTGCCATTAAACATAGATTTGTAATTTCTTTGGTTTGTTCAGCAGCTTCTTTATTATATCTTTCTTGATCTACAAATAGAGCTTTAAAAGCGATTCCTTTCTTATTGAGATCTGTATCCGATCCTTCTTTTTCGACTAACATGTCGACTTCGTGGGCACGGAGATTTCCAATAAGGCTATCAAGAGGATAAGTAGTTAGGTATTGCCTTTCCTTAAAAGAAATAACCTTCATTTTCTAGATGGATGGAAGAGCTTTGAGAATTCTTCTATTTTTTTCATTAGTTGTATATGCCTTCCCTAGATGTTCCAGTTCATCAATGATTCTGAAAAAACGTGTTTCCATATCAATGATCTTTTCACCTCCCCCCCCCCCGCTTAATCAAGCTCCTGAACTTTATGAATCCCGGTTTCCAAGGCCAAGTTTTGACAGAGTCCAGTAATTGGGCCTACTTGCAAACTTTTCAAAAAAAACTCGGTTGAGTTGGTACAACCATTTTAAATATAACAACTGGCGACTCTATAAACCTTTTCAAATTGTCGACATGATACATGTTGGCTTTTTTCTAAAATTCATCCTTCATAAAACAGATAAGACAAATAAGGGTATAAAATATCAAATTAAGGAAAGAAAGATCTGTCCAAAGATTTTTCTTGACGTCGACACTGTTGATAAAAGATTCGTGTCCATTCTTCTGATATTGACATGATTATTGATAATGTTTCCCCCTACTGATAATTTGTATAACTTCCACGTCCATGAACTTCAATAACTGTCAATAGTGGATATTGAATACTAAAACTTCTTTAACGTCTTTAGTCGCTTCAATTCCATCTATCATGTGCTAATATGGTACCTGACTTTGTTACAAAATCCATAATACCCTTAATTAATAATTGTTGGCTAATACTAAATCAATGGTAATTATGTTATTCCTTTTATTTATATTTACCAATAATCTGTTTATATATATATATATACACTCAACACTTATAAACAACTATTAATTAATATTAAGAAGATTATAGAAAAACTAGTTAAGCTCATAACCACACATTTGCTAGGTGTTATTATGACTTTTCTCTTACTCCAACAATTAATTCAAATCCTTAAATCAACCTATTAACTTTATTTTAATTTATGACAACTAAAGACATGTAGTGTAAAATAATATACAAAATATAATACAACCAACAAAACTAAGTTATAAAGAACATAATATTAATAATAAGATAGTATGTCTAGACACTCGAAATTTCACTTTCTTTGTACTAACCTTGTAAAAGGGCAAAAGCTTAATTATACTTTGGAGACAACCCCAAGGTAGGGCAAAAGAGCCAGGTCATCTCGGAGACAACTCCGAAAGTGATACAAAGGACCAATGACGCCCGAACATATCGCGAACTGAGCGAGGATCGCCGAGCTGAGACAGTGTTCACCAGAAACCACCTCAGCAAACCTCGAATGGCGTACCATCTAAGATAATCTAGCTAACTGATAACTGGACCTGGAGGATATATCTCGGCTACGAGTATCGACTTCCCGAACCCTAATTCAGTCAGACTTGATCTTATCTTGCTGCATTCATCAAAGAGTGTCCAAAAAATCGAGCTGCGGAAGTCAACTTCTGCTGAACTAGAACCGAAGGAGCACCTGTCGAGAGTGTGGGGCCCACCTAGCCTAGCCGCAGCCATACATGCGGCTGGCTCGGACAGATTAAAACACCCACATTAGCTCATTTGTAAGAGAGAGAGAATTTTATAGAGCGAAAAAGACATTCTAGAGAGAGAGAGGCTCGGGTGGAACTCAAGAACGCCAACTTAAAGCTTAATCATCTCATTTAGTACCTACTTGAAGTCCCGAGAGTGTTCCACAATGGCCACGGGAGTAAAAACGCTTGTTCACGCGTCCACTAAGGTGAAACAACGTACTTTCTAGCTTCGTTCTTTGTAAACGTTGTTTAAATACTAGATTGATGCTATATCTTGTTTAAATATAGTTAAACTTGTTGTATTTTAAGCATATTGTGTAATAGTTGGTAGATATTACGTTTTTATCGGTTATATTGTGCTTATTACGTTGTAAATCGATCACGAAGGCTAGATCTACCTAGATCTAAGCCGAATCTAGCTTTTGAGGGGTTATTAAGCATGAAGCTTTAACCCGTGTGCTAGATTGGTTTAGATTCATGGTAGATCTATGGATTTATTACTTTAAATGGTCTCGGTTACCCCGTATAACCCTAAATCTATATTTAGAGGTGAAAGGGGTCCGAAATGGCTTAAAACGGTGATTTCAACCAATGAAATCACCTAATATTGAAGCCGAGGACATTGTATATATTTAATCCCGCACAAATAATGTGGGCCTAAGAATCCCGATGTTGAGATCCCCGAATGGATTCGACTTGATCCCACGATGGATCGATTTTTATGTTGTAATGCTTTAATAACGTAAATATCGTTGTATATGTAATATTTGGATCTTGAAAACAAGCTCGAGGGGTTAGTCCCGAGAAGAATGATTCAAGATCTCGTGATAGTGAAAATTTTAATTGCGGGAGCTTGGTTCATCGAGATGGCTTACATGTCCGATGATGATCCGACCCTTTTTTAACGCTTTTGCATGCATATCATCAAAATGATTTCTAATAAAGCCACAAAGAGCTTTCGATCATAAAAAGCGATTCGGGGTAGATCACCTAATGAACGTAAAGAATAAAAGGAAGTATCGAAGTCCTCGATTCCTAGTCGGGCAAATGATTTGAAAACCTTACTTTCTAAAACATCATTTCAATTCATACATCTTGTTAAAAAAGAACTTTTTGTCAAATCAAATCCTTCGTACCTAGGCACAAAAGAGGTACAACACTACTTTTAAGTCACCCAAAATAAAGACTTAGAATAAAAACTAATAAAGCTTTTCAAATAAAACACACACACACACACACATACACACTCTATGCATAGAAAATCAACAAGATGCGGTACCGTGTTTGCACGGGAGTCGAGGGGTGCCTAATACCTTCCCCCCGCTTAACCTAGCCCCCGGATTCCACGAATCTCGGGTTTCAAGACCAATCTTTTGGAGTCACGCATTGAACCATCTTGCAAAAAACTATTAAAACTCGGATGAGTTGGTACATCCATTTAAACCATACCAACTGGTGGCTTTGTCTCATTTGGTCCAATCATAAAATAATAAAATCAATCTTTTTAAAGTCGTCGACACTTATGTCGGTACCTCTTTCCTAAAACCTAACCTTCAATAAAATCCATAGACATAGCAAAATGGAAAAGGGTAGGTAAGCTCAAGTAAAGGAAAGATGGAAATCAAAACCAAAATAAAATGACTCCTCTGTCAACGAAAAAAGGAGAGAAGAATTTTTCCCGGCGTTGATAGGTGGCGACTCTGCTGGGGATCAAAGAGGGCTTAAGCCGCGATCAAACTTTTTGATTTCGTTCTGCATATGCATCTTATGTGAATGATCTCTGTGTGTATCAATCTTTAAGCATTTTGTATTAGTGCCTCGCATTATATTAGTGCTTCGCACAATGTCATCATATTACATACGGTGAGGACGTGAATGTATGTGAATGTATGTTGTGTGGTACCTCCATTAGGAGGCAATCCCGTCGGTTGTTTATTACTGGAATCCTCTGGGTGTTTCCATTATGAGGCCCAGGAAATGCACCACTCAGATTCGCTCCAATTAAAAAATGGATGTTTTCATCAAGTAAATTGTGAAGATTTGGGAACCAATTTCGAACAGCCCATGAGAGTAACCTTAAGATAGGTCAGCCTCTGATAAACCAAATGCGCGGTGTGCTTCTTTATGCCCTATTTGCTCTTCGTCGTATATAAATAACCATCATCTTGTACTGTTATTTGTCCATCTTTTCATATCTTGTTATCAATTTGACTAACCCGTTGTGTTGCAGGAAAAGATTAAAAAACCATTAAACTGATGCATAGCATATCATGCATCCCTGTCCACCAATATCTAGTCTAAACTAGATATCGATTTTGTGCAGATTGGTCCTAGAACTCGATTCCTAGCCAAAAAGGCCAGTTCACCACCGTTCAAGATGGTTGAAGGAAGTTCATCTGAACATATCCCTATATCTCGAGATGAATTCGAGGAGTTTAAGAAACAAATGGCCGAGATGACAACCCAGTTAAAAGAACAGTGCAAAGTATCTCAAGAATCTAAGCACAAGAGTCAGACTGAACCCTCTGTGTAAGGAGACATGAAAATACCCGAAAAAGAAGGTGATACCCAAATGTCCACACCTATATCTCCCCTCGATGTTGAATTACCCAAGGAGGCCTCAATCCAGAAGACGACACGGGAAATCATAGACCTGCAGGAGGACAAAGACATTGGAGACATTAGGAAGAAAGTTAGACAAATAGAGGACGCCATCCGATTTATGAAAGAGACAGGATCCCATGGGAGCGTGAATTATTCGGATCTATGTATTTTCCCAAAAGCGAGATACCCAGATAAGTTTCAAGTCCCCGAGTTTCGAGAAATATAATGGATTGGGAGACCCATACATTCACTTAAAAGTCTACATAGGTGAACTTGGAACTTACGCCGATGTTAAAAACCTCAGAATGCAACTGTTTCAGAAGAGCCTTACCGGTAAAGCCCGAACGTGGTACGCGAGGATAGACAATTCCAAAGTTAGAGGTTGGGAAGATTTAGCCCATGCTTTCCTCAACCAATATAGTTTCCAATCCCAGATGGCACCTGATCGTTATCAGGTTACCAAAGTCAAGAAACTGAGCAATGAATCGTTCAGAGAATATGCACAGCGGTGGAGGCGAATGGCGGCCCAAGTTAACCTACCAATGGATGAAGGTGAGATGGTGACAACCTTCATTGATATCCAAGAAGCCCTTTTCTATGAGAGAGTCCTCGCTGGGTTAGGAAAATCCTTCTTCGAAATGATCAAACACGGGGAAATGGCGAAAATGGGTTTAAAGTCTGAAAAAATTAAGGATCTCACTGCCTTGGAAGCCGTGGCCGAGCACATACAGTCGGGAAATTATGCAAGCGCTCCCAAAAGAGTATCGAAGAGGAAGGAAGAAGATGTCTCTTTAATATTTTAAGGATAAGCTGCTAACAAGAGCCCTAACTCGCCTATCCAGAGGCAGAACTCTCATCCAGCGAATTCTCAAAATTCTACAGCGCTGAAAATTGGGGAAAACAAGCGAAGAAGGATACTCACTCCTTTGGGGGACTCCTTGGAAAATATATTAGCACTACTGATCATCCAGAAGAAGATCGTTGAGCTCGCTCCACCTTCCAATCCAAACGGAAGGCGATTCGATTCCAGCAAGAAATGTGCTTACCATTCCAACTCACCGGGGCATGATACTCAGGAATGTTGGACGTTAAAACACAAAATTCAAAACTTGATTGACAGCTGAGGAGATTATAGTCAAAGCTCCCGAGCAGCCGAATGTTAACAACAACCCTCTGCCTCAGCATACGGAGGAAGGAGTCAATATGATCAGTGCCGGAAGCAGGGAAAACTGTAAATACCTTGAGGAAGATGGGAGACTTACCCTCTGTGCATGACCCTGCAATATGGGGATACCCTGAACAAAAGAATGGGGTAGAACAAGACTTGGCTTCAATCACGGGGCAAGTGGATCAGTTGGCAGAATTGGTTGTATACCAACACCAGTTGACCCGACAGCTAATGGACCAGGTCCTACCAAGGCTAACCGACCCCATATCTGTCCAAGATGTTTCAACCTCCAAAAGGGATCGGATTCACTGCCAAGAGCAAAATAAATGGACAAAAAAGATGGCCCGAGAAGCTAGACTGCAGAGTCGACGAGAATTTGTCGCCAAACAAAAATTCTCCCCCTTGAGACAATCCAGGGAGGAAATTCTCTGCACCTTGATCGAGGAGGGGGAAGATCACAGAATTTTTGCCACCCCTAGATCTGCGATCAAAGTGTTTTGATCCTTCTAGATCATGTCTCTACCATTTAAATGCTCTTGGACATGCCACGGAGGAATGTTGGGCCCTGCGGCATTTAATCCAGAACTTGATCGAATTAGGAGAGCTGGAGTTAATGAAGAAAGTTGAGATCTTCTCTGAGGAAGCGATAATCTACCCTCGAGGACCAAGGAATTTGGAGGGTATGGTAGCGGTTATCCTTTGCATGGAAGGAACGTCTGGCGGACCCATAACCATCCAAGGATTATCTGAACAGAGAAACAAAGCCACTCTCGAGATACCGGCGCCAAAACCCTTGATGTTGGCTCCTTGGCTACAACTCCCAATTCTTAGCTTGAAGAAGGTACCGTGGAATTATGGAGAGGGCATAAAATTGGCACCTGATTGTACGGCTGTCATACCTAGGGAGAATCCATTTTACCTCTTGGGGCATTCGGCCAAACCGGCGACCAAGGTATTGGGGAAGGTATCAACTGGAAAGATCGCAGATTTCCTCCATAAGATGGGGCACGGCGAAGCAAGGACGGTGAAGCAGTTGGAATCAGAACCCTATCAAATATCCATCCTGGATTTGGTATTAGATTCTGATGTCCATCGTCAAATTCTAATCCAAGTATTGGACGAAGCACACCTGCCCAAGACTATCGATACTGAGAAATTTCAGCACCTGATCAGCCATGTACTGGACAGTAATATGATATCATTCACCGACGACGATATACCAGCCGAAGAAACTGGGCATCACAAACAATTGCATATCGCTATTGTATCATCAGGATATGTGGTAGGTGGCGTGCTAATCGATGGAGGATTGTCCTTAAACATCTGTCCATAGGATACTCTAGAGAAGATGAAGATCAACCTAAACCAGATTTGGGAAAGCCAGTGGAGGTACGAGCTTTTGATGGATCAAGAAGGGATACCGTGGGGGAGATTGAGCTTCCTGTGGAAATTGGCCCTTTCACTTTCAATATACCTTTCCAAATCCTGAAGATCACTACCGGGTATAATCTGTTGTTGGGACGACCATGGATCCATATGGCTGGCGCGGTTCCTTCAACTCTTCATCAACAGCTGAAATATATCGTCAACGGCAATTTGGTCACTATCAGTGCAGAACCTGATTATCCGGTTCATGATCTGGGAGATATGCCCCTGATCGGCGTGAATGAGGGTGTTGAGCCTGCCAGTTTTCAAGCCTTCAAAATAAGCAATCTGTGATATAACTCTGTGGGGGCGCCGGTCTTAATTCCCCGGATATCTCCAGAGGTGATGGCAGTTAGCCAAGAGATGCTTTCCCGAGGACATCGACTAGGCCGAGGATTGGGGAGAAATGTCCAAGGAATCAGGAACCCAATCCGTATACCCATGCAGCTGGGAAAGGATGGATTAGGATATTTTGGTGGATCCAAACATCAGAATCTTCACAAGCACAAACCAGTTAATCAGCTGATTCACATCAAGCCAAACCTCAGTGAAGCCGGATTTAAAGAGCCATTAAAGAAGATCCCCGTCGTTATCTCAAGTCTTTTGATTCCTAAAGTTAATCAGAGCGGACATCAGCAGGTTGGGGATGAAAAGCCTCTCAAGGATGTGGCTCGAAAGGCCAAAGACAAGAAGTTTCTGGAGGAGATTCAGTTGCAATTCATGAGCAGTTTTTGCCTTTCTGAAGAGGACCTGAAAAAGTCCAATGGGGCAGATTTATCAAGTGATCAACCCATCCTCCAGGTCCTTAACTGGGGAAATGTAAACGTCCCGAATGAGGATCCAGGGACCAGTTTCAAACCAGTTATGGCCATCCTGGAAGACGCCGACAACTCCAGTAGTGCGTCTATCTCAGCACTCCCCAGGATCTCATGACTAGTAATTGGACGATCATCCCTTAGATAGTCCGGAAAGGGTAAAAACCAGGAAGTGATCGTTGACAGGGAGCTCTACCTTTATCTATATTTATGTCTATTTTATTTCATATGTAGCTTGTTATTGCTTGTTGTCATATTAGCTGATGAATCTTTTTGTAATTGACAACCACTTGAATATATTTAGCAATCAAGTTTTTGTCTCAGGTTTCCAAATTTGCGTATTTCTAGCCACGTCCATGACTTGCCAAATTTGAGTAATGATTACGATTTCGATATAAAATTGGACTTTGACTTGATGGGAATCGAGCAAGAGGAAGGGTGTGATGATGAGGTACCCGAGGAAATCAAAGCTTGGGTAGAAGATAAACCTAAACCCAACCTTGATGAAACCACCACCGTAAATATCGAAACCCCTGAATATCATAAAGAAATACAGATCGGAACCAACCTTCCCTCTAACCAAGAAAAAGAACTAATCCAACTCTTAACCCAATTTAAGGATGTTTTTGCCTGGTCTCATGAAGACATGATAAGGTTTATCCACCGATATAGTTGTCCATTGACTACCAATTAAAGAAGGGTTCAAACTAGTCAAGCAAAAATTGAGACGGTTAAAACCAGAATGGAGCCTGAAGGTCAAAGAAGAAATTATCAAACAGTTCAAAGCAGGAATCATTATGGTGTCAACGTACCCTGAATGGTTGTCCAACGTAGTCCCAGTATCAAAATTTGGGGGAAAGGTGCGAGTATGTGTAGATTATCGGGATCTCAACAAAGCCAGCCTTAAAGATGACTTCCCAATGCCGTTTATCCACATACTAATCGACAACACTGTACAGTTTGAGATGTATTCTTTCGCTGATTGCTTTACCGGATATCACTAGATCATGGTTGCTGAAGAAGACAGGGAAAAGGACCGCCTTCATTACCCCTTGGGGAACCTTTTGTTATCGAAGACTAGCTTTTGGCCTTACCAATGCTGGTGCTACTTATTAGAGGGCTATGATGACCTTATTCCATGACATGATGCATAAAGAAATCGAAGTGTATGTGGATGATATCATCATAAAGTCTCGATAGGCTAATGACCATTGCACCCATCTTCGAAAGTTGTTTGAACGACTTCGCAAATTCAATTGGAAGTTAAACCCAGCAAAGTGTGCTTTTGGTGTGAAATCCGGTAAACTGTTGGGATTTCTCGTGAGCAACCAGGGCATTGAATTGGATCCTGCTAAAATCAAAGCCATCACAAAAATACCCAAACCAAAGATAGAGAAGGAAATCCGAGGTTTTTTGGGAAGAATCAACTTCATCAGCAGGTTCATATCGCAGTTGACAGCAACCTGTGAACCCATTTTCAAACTGTTAAGGAAGAACTCTTCGAAAAAATGGAATAAAGACTGCTAAAAAGCTTTCCACACCATCCAGAAGAGGTTGATTGAACCACCTATTTTGGTACCCCTAAGGGATGAGATTATGTTGTTCATGTATATCTTAGTCAACTCCAATGCTATGGGTTGCCTACTGGGGAAGAAGGATGACATGGGGAAAGAAAGAGCGATTTATTATCTCAATAAACGCTTCAGCAGCGGAGAACAAAAATATACCCTGATAGAAAGAACCTGTTGTGCATTAGCTTGGGCAGCCATGAGGTTACAGCATTACCTGCACGGTCATACCACTTATCTCATCTCAAGGATGGATCCTTTGAAATACATCTTCAGTAAGCCGATTTTGAACTTCCATTTATCCAAGTGGCAGTTAATCCTTCAACAGTTCGACATCATCTATGTAACCCAAAAGTCTATTAAAGGGAAAGCGATTGCGGATCACCTGTCGGCTGCACCAGTAGGGGATTTTGAGCCTCTGGAAACGTATTTCTTGGAGGAGGAAGTGATGACTGTTCAACTGATCAATAAGGAGGATCAAGGTCAATTCTAGAAAATGTATTTTGACGGCGCATCAAACACTGAAGGCGCAGGAGCCGGCGCAGTCCTGGTATCTATTACGGGAGATCAATACCCCGTGGCAACCAAGTTGCATTTCAACAACTCCAACAATACCACAGAATATGAAGGGTGCATTATGGGGTAAAAGCTGGCTCAGTCCATAGGAGTAAAACGTTTAGCTGTGTTTGGAGATTCGGAGCTAGTCATCAGACAGTCTACCGGGGCATACACCACCAAGGAATTGCATCTATTGCCTTTTCATCAGTATATTCTCAGATTTGTAGGGGAATTTGAAGATATTGCCTTCATGTATATCCCCCGGAACTGGAATGATTTTGCCGATGCATTGGCTATATTAGCTTCATTGGTGAACCTGTCAACAAGAAGGGGAATGCCTGTCATCACTTTCACTGTACAGAATACACCGTCATATGGAAACAATGTAGGGGAGATATCAGATGAGATAGCACCTACTGGACCACCTTGGTACCACTATATTAAAGAATATTTGCGAGATCAGTTAACCCCTGAAGGAATAAGTCAAGCAGCGAAGAAGCGAATACAAAAAATGGCCATGAATTTCTACCTAAATGGAGATGCTCTCTACAAGAGAGACCCAGGTGTAGGCCTTTTGAGATGTCTAGACCGAGATCAAGCCCAGCGACTTATGAATGAAGTACATGGTGGGGTATGCAGAGCACATATGAGTGGACCTCTACTTGCCAAGAAAATTTTGAGGACAGGACACTACTGGATATCCCTTAAAGAGGATTGCGATGATCATGTAAAGAATTATTATCAATGTCAGATCCACGCCAACATTATTCATGCCCCACCGAATCAACTACATTGCATGACATCACTATGGCCTTTTTCCATACGGGGAATGGACGTGATAGGACCAGTTGAGCCTAAAGCCAATAATGGTCATCGATTCATCTTCACTATGATTGACTACTTTACCTAGTGGGTGGAAGCAGCTTCTTTCCTCAAGGTCACTAAGGAGGTCATCGTTGGTTTCATTAGAAACAACGTCATCTGTCGGTATGGACAACCCGAGGTTATCATATCAAGACAACTGCGAAGAATCTGAATAACGAGATGATGAGGGAATTGTGCAGTAAGTTCAATATCAAACACCTCAATTCAGTTATTTATCGTCCGAAAATGAACGGCGCTGTGGAAGCTGCTAATAAGAACATCAAGAAGATAATGATGAAGATGTCGGCTAATTAAAGGGGATGGCCTGATTTGTTGCCGTTAACCCTGCTCGCATACTGAACGTCGACTCGAACATCGACTGGGGCAACACCCTACTCTCTGGTATATGGTATGGAGGTTGTGCTTCTTGTCGAAGTGGAGATGGAATCACTGAGAATGATGCTAGATGCCCAGATAGAGGAAAGCCAATGAATACAAGATTGATATGATCAATTATCCCTGATAGATGAAAGGAGGGCTGCGGCTATCTTCCACGGTCAACTCTATCAGCAACGAATGTCACGATTGTGACGACCCCAAATTCGGGTCTCTCAAACACCTCGGATCCGGTCCACCACGATACATCTATCGCGGAACTATACATCTTTTATTCAAAACTTAATGAATAAATTTCACTTATTACAATATAGAAATATAATTTCTATTCATATCCAAGATCTTGTATGATGACCCTAAACCTTTTATAAGTTTTCAAATCTCGGTTATATACCATCCCTGTCTACACATCACATTTGATGTTACAAAAATGCGGAATAACTAAAACTTTTCTATCTTCTTGAATAAAATCTTTCATTGAGTTCATAATCTTGAACCAATTATAAAACCTTGAATCAATTATAAAATATGATTCACTATGTTCGAATTACTATGTAAACGTATACATTACAGTTCGAAACTCCTATGTGTTACATAACATAATTTTACAATTTAAACATGTATAAAGCATTGTGATTTACTATCGTATACATCTTCTAGAACTTAAACATGATTCAAGAGCATGTATTTAAATAACCAAAAATCTTCGAACTCTATCACGTAGCACGTAACTTTTATCGTGAGTCCTTAACCTGCAAAAGTGGTTATTTGCAAGAGTGAGCTCGACAGCTCAGCAATTCTAACAGTTTTCATGCATCACATAGCATATAATTTCATACTCAGTTTATGCATTCATAAACAATTAATAGTTACTACGCATGTTACTTCTCACATAACAAGTATATTATCACAGATCAACTTTCAATCTCATACATATCTCATATACAGTTCATATATAAATTAACATTATCATGGCATAATATAATTCATCTAACAGTTATTGAATTCATATATCAAATAAGAACTGAAAGACTTGCCTGATGCGTAGTTTAATAACTACGACTTAACTGCTTTAGATATTTGTGCTTCGTGTATTCCTACACAATTATACAATTATGGATTCATACATATCAGTTATACATATCCATACATTCTCAATATAATAACCATTGATTACATTGTTATCTAACTTGGTTCTTAGAACCTTCGTTTTACTTTCTCATCATGTTTTTAGAAAACTATGTACGTATAGGTATACCTTATCTATACATACTTACTATAATCTATCATATATATGTATCACACACTTATCTAAAGGTGTTTGACATATATTTAAACTTATATGATCCTTATTATTATACGTTTCTCAAACATTAACGGAATTATAGTTTTCGAGTTTATATAACCATTTGCACAAATCAACACTTAATGCATAATTAAGATTCTATTTTATAACTCCGAAATACTAATGTAAACATGCTACTATTTTCATCACGTATACATGCGAGATGTCATAATAACGTTAATATGCATGCTCACAATTGCCTTTATCATATACGCACAACTAGCATCGATAATTGCTTTAAAACATGTCTAATTCATGCTTAACTAACTTTCATAGTGTCTAGTAAGGTGTGTGCACATACATGTCATTTAAAAGCTCTAGCATGCAAGCTCAATCATATTAGAACACTAATACACTATGATCACGCAACTTAGTTTGCAAAAGTCCGAATCTTTCTTTTGAAACCATTACGACTTAAACCACAAATTTCTAGGGTAAACTTAACACTTTTAAATCTACATTTCATGCCTATCTAGACCATGTAATAATGCTCAAAAAGTTAGAATATAAGCATCAATAGTACGTGTCAAGGCTCATTTTAAAAACTTATAACTTTCTTTAGAAATCGCACACTAACGAAGTCAAGAATGTGTTGGGTTTGTACGAAATCGTAACGCAATCAAATTGCAAAAATTAGCGGAAGCATGGTATATCAGAGTTTTAAAAAAATTTCTACAAAACCATTACCCGGATCATCCTTTATGCAAATTATTAATTTAAAACGATAAATAAGAAGTTATGGAATCATACCCTTGTAGAACGAAGCTTCCACAGGTACGAGTTCAACTCCTTGTTCTTCGAGATCTCCTTGAATTTCTGGGTTAGATTCCTTCCTTTGATTAACGTTAGCCACCCAAGTGTTTGGCCTCTAGAGGTGATCCACCAAGGAAGGTGAATTATCAAGAAGGAGGGTTGTTGGCTTTGTTTTCTATCCTCTATAGAAAAGGAGTACTCTCTAACAATTGGAATTGCATCATCTAATATCTATTATAAGACTTCTCTTATATAGACATTGGTCAACCCTTCTAATCCTATTAGACATGGGATTTCTTTTAATTAATTAAACTCCTTTAATTAATTTAGGCTTCCCACCACATGGGAATAATTAATTAAATTCATTTAATTAATTTGTCTCCTAATCTTATTAGAAATAAATGAGAGTACTGAATATTAAATTAATTACTAAACTCCTTTAGAAATTAAAATAATAATAATTGTAATAATATTAATAAGACTCCTCTTATTAATTTATATTTAATATTTCCAAAATATTAAATAATAAACATTAAGCTATTTAATTTATTCTATCACCATAGATTAAATTAATTATACTTAATGCATTATTACGATTATGCCATTACCTTCTTAAATAATTATTCTTCCTTTTATGGTGTGACCCTTTAGGTTCTCCATATTAAACCGGTTGTGAATAAATCAATTAAAACAATTTTAATCTTATTTAAATAAATAAATTAAACTAATAATCTATTTAAATAAATAATATTTATTCTACAATAGGGATAAGCCTCCCTAGCGATCAACGACTTTCCAGATAATATAGATTTCAACATTAATCATAAAAGAACCTGTGAGTTAATAGTTACCATACAATTCAATCCTTCCACCATACAATGTCCTAATTAAATATAAGACATGGATTTACTGTCAAGTCTTATTTTATTTAATTATATGTATTTCGATTAGAAAATGCACAACTCCAAATAATGCAAATTAAAAACTCCTTTCTAATTTCATTTTACCTTGGCCAAGGATTCCTGGGTTGTCATTTAACGAATCACATAGGACATATCTCCTCTTTTACTAGAGGTGGTAGATTCTTTATTGATCATTCATTATCTCCATATGTAACTCATTATACCCAAGCATACCCTATATATGCCTTAAAAGGTCTTAAGGAATAAGTCAAAGTATAATTTGTTACATACAAGATACTATGATGATCTCAAGTCCAAGGATCACTTGTACTACTATCACATTAGGAATTCCTAATGACATGCGAGTAAAACTCCATTAGGTATTCCATAGCGAATCACGTTCAGTGAACTTATTCTCCAATAAGCACCTACATACTTGCTTTAGTGTCTCCACACAAATGATCATGAGATCAATCATCCTCATCCAATGAGCAAGCAACATATGTACCAATCTATCCGGATTTACTAATCCCCTTTTTAGTAATCCCACGATTGGGAACTATTTAAGTTTTAAAACTTTCTAAGAATTTAGATCTCATTAGCATGATCATCATTATGATTCTAAAAGCATTGCTTAAAACTATGGGTTATTTACATATTATAAAAACAGCAACATGTAGATAATTAAATGCCTTTAATAAATGAATATTTTATTAATAAATAAATAAGATTGTTTACAAAGTACGTGCTTTATCATCATACATGATTGGCTTGTATGCACACTACTATCAATCTCCCACTTGCACTAAAGCCAATCGCCATGGTATCTCATACCCATCTTCTCTAAGTGACGATCAAACTGCTGTTGTGTTAAAGCTTTAGTAAATGGATCTGCAATGTTTTCTTGAGAGTCTACACGCTCCAAGGTGACGTCTCCTCTTTCAATGATCTCCCTGATCAAATGAAATCGCCGCAACACGTGTTTAGATTTCTGATGAGACCTCGGTTCCTTAGCCTGTGCAACTGCTCCTGTGTTGTCACAGTAAACGGGAACTGCTTCTCCAATGCTAGGAACCACACCAAGTTCAGTTATGAACTTCTTCATCCAAACAGCTTCCTTTGCAGCTTCACTTGCAGCTATATACTCTGCCTCTGTCACTGAATCAGCAACTGTTTGCTGCTTGGAACTCTTCCAACTCACTGCGCCTCCGTTCAAGGTAAAAACATACCCCGAAACAGATTTACTGTCATCTTGGTCCGTTTGAAAACTTGAGTCTGTGAAGCCCTCGAGTTTTAATTCAGACCCACCGTAGACAAGAAAAATATCCTTAGTTCTTCTCAAGTATTTTAGGATATTCTTCACTGCCTTCCAGTGCTCTTCTCCTGGATTCGACTAGTATCTGCTCGTTACACTAAGTGAATGAGCAACATCCGGTCTAGTACACATCATACCGTACATGATAGATCCTATTGCAGAAGCATAAGGGATCTTACTCATACGGTCTCTCTCCTCAGGTGTCTTTGGGGCCTGTTTCTTGGAGAGATGTATTCCATGGCTCATCGGCATGAGACCTCTTTTGGAATCTTCCATGCTAAATCTCTTTAGCATTGCATCAATGTACGTTCCTTGGGATAAACCAAGCATCCTTTTAGATCTATCTCTATAGATCTTTATCCCCAAAATATAGGATGCTTCTCCCAAGTCCTTCATGGAGAAGTGTTTAGATAACCAGATTTTTATCGATTGTAGCATAGGAATGTCATTCCCTATCAGTAATATATCATCAACATATAATACAAGGAATGAAATTGCGCTCCCACTAACCTTCTTGTACACACATGGTTCATCGTCATTTTTGATAAAATCAAACTCTTTGATTGTCTCATCAAAACGAATGTTCCATCTACGAGAAGCTTGCTTCAATCCATAAATGGATCGTTGCAGCTTACAGACTTGATTTATTCCAACTTTTGAAACAAATCCCTCTGGCTGTGTCATATACACATCCTCCTCAAGTTTCCCATTGAGGAAGGCCGTTTTCACGTCCATCTGCCAGATCTCATAGTCGTTATAAGCTGCAATCGCAAGTAAAATCCGAATGGACTTGAGCATAGCTACTGGTGAAAAGGTTTCATCATAATCAACTCCTTGTTTTTGTTTGAAACCTTTTGCAACCAGTCGGGCCTTATAGGTCTCCACCTTGCCGTCCGCTCCAGTCTTTCTTTTAAAGACCCATTTACACCCAATAAGCTTAATGCCTTCAGGTGGTGAAACCAAAGTCCATACTTTGTTTTCATACATGGAGTCCATTTCGGATTTCATGGCTTCAAGACATTTCCCTGAGTCTTTATTACTCATGGCCTGTTCGTAATTCAATGGATCATCATCATTCATGATGTGTACCTCATCGTCATCCTCTATAACGAATCCATACCTCTCAGGTATCTTCGGTACTCTCCCAGATTTACGAACAGGGTGTGGTATAGTAGGTTCTTCTACTTGGTCAGGTACCTGACTTTGATCCGTGGTAATTTGTGGTTCTTGAACTTCTTCAAGATATATCTTACTCCCACTGACCCCTTCATGGATAAACTCCTTTTCCAAGAAGGCAGCATGTTTCGCAACAAACACCTTTTGATCAGTTAGATGATAGAAATAATACCCTACAGTTTCTTTAGGGTATCCCACAAATTTACACTTTTCGGATTTAGTCTGTAGCTTATCATGTTCAAACTTTTTGACATAAGCTGGACAACCCCAAGTCTTAACATGCTTAAGATTTGGTTTCCTCCCCTTCCACATCTCATATGGAGTCTTTGGGGCGGATTTGGTAGGTACCTTGTTAAGTAGGTATGCAGCCGTTTCTAGGGCATATCCCCAGAAGGAAATTGGAAGGTCGGTAAAACTCATCATGGATCGAACCATGTCTAACAGTGTTCGATTTCTCCTTTCAGATACTCCATTTAACTGTGGTGTACCTGGAGGAGTCCATTGTGAGATTATACCATTTTCTTTGAGACAATTTAGAAACTCACCGCTTAAGTATTCTCCACCTCGATCTGATCGAAGTATCTTTATACTCTTGCCCGTTTGTTTCTCTACTTCACTTCTGAACTCTTTGAACTTTTCAAATGATTCTGACTTGTATTTCATTAAATACACATATCCAAATCTTGAGTAATCATCAGTGAAAGTAATAAAATAAGAATACCCACCCCGTGCACTTGTTGTCATAGGCCCACAAACGTCTGTGTGAATCAATGCCAACAACTCTGTAACTCTTTCTCCTTTTCCACTAAAAGGAGATTTAGTCATTTTACCCATGAGACAAGATTCACAAGTTGGATATGATTCATAATCGGATAGCTCGAGGAGCCCATCTTTATGCAACTTGGATAATCTTGTTTCGTTGATATGACCGAGTCTACAGTGCCACATGTAGGTATAATTAATATCATCTCTTTTCCTTTTCTTAGTTTGTTCAATTTGAAATATATTTTCTTGTAAGTCAAGTGTATAAAGTCCATTTCGCAAATTTCCAATACCATATAAAACATCGTCTTTATAAATAGAACAACTATTGTTCTTTATAACGACGTTAAATCCTTCCATATCCAATACAGAAATTGAAATAATGTTTTTAATAATATTCGGAACATAATAACAATTATTAAGATAAATGGACTTGCCCGAAGGCATTGCTAAATAATAAGTTCCTACAGCTAATGCAGCAACCTTTGCTCCATTCCCCACTCGTAGGATCACCTCATCATTGTTCAGCTTTCTACTTCTGACCAGTCCCTGCATAGTATTACATATGTGAGAACCACAGCCGGTATCCAATACTCAAGTAGAATTATAACTTTCAGAAAAATTAATTTCAATCATAAACAAACCTTGATTGGAAGTCGAAGCTTCTCCAAGCTTCTTTTCTGCTAGATACTTCTTGCAGTTTCTTTTCCAATGTCCCGGCATGTTGCAATGAAAGCACATTCCTTTAGCTGGTTCAGGTTTCTTTTGTTCCTTTTCTTTCCCCTTTCCCTTAGCCTTCTTAGATTTCTTCTTTTCAGAAGATACCTTGGGCCTCTTCCTTTTATTGGAAGAATCCACCATCAAGATATGGTTCTTCTTGGATGGAAAGTGACCTTCTGCAGTTTTCAGCATGTTAAGCAGCTCAGGCAAGCTGACATCTAGCTTATTCATGTGAAAATTAACCACAAACTGCGAGAAGGTCTCAGGGAGTGACTGCAAGACCAAGTCTTGACTCAGCTCCCCATCCATGACGAACCCCAGCTGTCCAAGGCGTTCAATCAAATTGATCACCTTTAGGACATGAGTCTCGACGGCAGTACCCTCGGTCATCCGAGATCGGAAGAGCTCCTTAGATATCTCATATCTAGCAGTCCTACTCTGTTCACCATACAACTCCTTGAGGTGAAGCAGCATAGCAGGAGCATCCATATTTACGTGCTGACGCTGAAGCTCGTTATTCATGGATGCGAGCATGATGCATTGAGCCACAGATGCATCATCTTGCCACTTATTGAAAGTGGCAATCTCTTCCTCAGAGGCTGTTTCTGAAACAGATTCAGGGAAAGTTGAATTTAGGACATAAGAAATCTTTTCAGCAGTGAGAACAATTCTCAGATTTCTTAGCCAGTCCTCATAATTCGGCCCGGCAAGCTTGTTTGCATCAAGTATGCTTCGTAGTGAGATTAGTGATTTAGACATTTTTAAAATTCTGCATGTGAAAGAAAATAACATTTTAGCAAACATTCATTTTATTAACTTTGCATACCAAAATAAATTTAGGTCTTTATTTTAAATTGGTATCTCCCACTATTTTTATCAAACTATATTACCCTCACTTATATAGTTCGGCAACATCTAATTAAAGATTTGCTAGTGAGAATAAGGATCCCATTTCAAATGTATATAACCTTGTGGATAGCACAACAAGCGATATACAAATAAATAGGTAGACAACTCTTGTCAATTACATCACCATGTAATTCCTTTTATTTTGCCTCTTAAATCATAATGGTCAAGTGTGTGCACATCCGAACTAAAATAATTTAAGTTAAGTCCAGCCTAGCACTTCCATAAATTCAAAAAAGAAAAATGTTCGTCCTTGTGGATAGCACAACAAGACTAGATCGTTCAATTTTCTTGATAAGCATCAAATGTGATTAATTAACATCTTAAATACTCAATACTCGCCTTGTGGATAGCACAACAAACTCATATTAAATATTTAATACTCTATTAATTAATCATGCTAGAAGGCGACGTTCGATATTCCAAATATCATTTGAACGCTTCAGACTTAATATTATTTCTTTGAGGGGTTTGTTATTATTTGTCTCATCTTGTTTAGCGCGCATGCACATATATATATAAAATACGCGTCATTTTATTAAACATGCGAAGCATGTTTGCATAAAATATAATATATATAATATTTAGCATGCAATATAGAATACTATATTCTACCCGGATTGATTATGGACTTTTATTCTAGTTTGGTTCACTAGAGCCACCAAGTGAACCAAAAGGTCAAACCTAGGAGTGCAAGAATTTAAATTTAAACGTAACTATTACATTTAAACCCGGGCTCCATACAAATGGGTCTTCACGCGCTCCTTGCTCCTTGGTCTCCAATTTCTTCAAAATAATTCTAACTATTTCTATTACATTAAACTATTTAATTTAAATAGAAACCTTGATCAGCAGTCAAGGGGAAGTACATAGAAGGGAGATAGAATTTTACATTAAGAAAAATTAGAGAAGACGAGGTACGCAGACCCCATTTAATAAAATCCATTCATTCAAGCATTCAACTAAAATAAAATCCAATCGCATTGGTCAATTAGTCCATAATCAATCCCTATTTATTATCATACATATCATCATATATATCAATAAATAAATATCCATCTCATGAATTAAAATATTCCATATATATATGAGTATCATTTATTGGGCAATTTTAAATTGCATGAAATCCAATTTCAAGATTAAAATAAACTCTTTATTTTAAATATAAAATTATTAAGAATATAATATATATATATATATATATATATATATATATATATAAATATATATATATAATCATTCTTTAGAAATCTTGATTTCCGTTTCCTGGTAACCTTATATATATACCATGATAAAGTGATCCATTTAACCCTTTTTGAATTTGTTGTTCTCCTGGACTCCTTTCTTAATGAATCACCAATTACCCACGAAATAAATACTGGTGACCTTTTGTTGAACAAACAAATCGTGACTCGCAATTTTTGAAAAAACACGGATCCCTTGTATGTTACGTGTTAAAGGAAACAATTCAGATTCGTCCCAAAAAGAAGTGATTTTCGTTTTTTTTTTAAATAATAATAATTTTATACAATTAAAATTATGCCCAATAAATTATTCTAAATACATACCCATATATTTATGAAATCAAAATAATTAATAATTGCATAAAGGTTTGGCTCTGATGCCACTGTTGGGTTTGTACGAAATCGTAACGCAATCAAATTGCAAAAATTAGCGGAAGCATGGTATATCAGAGTTTTAAAAAAATTTCTACAAAACCATTACCCGGATCATCCTTTATGCAAATTATTAATTTAAAACGATAAATAAGAAGTTATGGAATCATACCCTTGTAGAACGAAGCTTCCACAGGTACGAGTTCAACTCCTTGTTCTTCGAGATCTCCTTGAATTTCTGGGTTAGATTCCTTCCTTTGATTAACGTTAGCCACCCAAGTGTTTGGCCTCTAGAGGTGATCCACCAAGGAAGGTGAATTATCAAGAAGGAGGGTTGTTGGCTTTGTTTTCTATCCTCTATAGAAAAGGAGTACTCTCTAACAATTGGAATTGCATCATCTAATATCTATTATAAGACTTCTCTTATATAGACATTGGTCAACCCTTCTAATCCTATTAGACATGGGATTTCTTTTAATTAATTAAACTCCTTTAATTAATTTAGGCTTCCCACCACATGGGAATAATTAATTAAATTCATTTAATTAATTTGTCTCCTAATCTTATTAGAAATAAATGAGAGTACTGAATATTAAATTAATTACTAAACTCCTTTAGAAATTAAAATAATAATAATTGTAATAATATTAATAAGACTCCTCTTATTAATTTATATTTAATATTTCCAAAATATTAAATAATAAACATTAAGCTATTTAATTTATTCTATCACCATAGATTAAATTAATTATACTTAATGCATTATTACGATTATGCCATTACCTTCTTAAATAATTATTCTTCCTTTTATGGTGTGACCCTTTAGGTTCTCCATATTAAACCGGTTGTGAATAAATCAATTAAAACAATTTTAATCTTATTTAAATAAATAAATTAAACTAATAATCTATTTAAATAAATAATATTTATTCTACAATAGGGATAAGCCTCCCTAGCGATCAACGACTTTCCAGATAATATAGATTTCAACATTAATCATAAAAGAACCTGTGAGTTAATAGTTACCATACAATTCAATCCTTCCACCATACAATGTCCTAATTAAATATAAGACATGGATTTACTGTCAAGTCTTATTTTATTTAATTATATGTATTTCGATTAGAAAATGCACAACTCCAAATAATGCAAATTAAAAACTCCTTTCTAATTTCATTTTACCTTGGCCAAGGATTCCTGGGTTGTCATTTAACGAATCACATAGGACATATCTCCTCTTTTACTAGAGGTGGTAGATTCTTTATTGATCATTCATTATCTCCATATGTAACTCATTATACCCAAGCATACCCTATATATGCCTTAAAAGGTCTTAAGGAATAAGTCAAAGTATAATTTGTTACATACAAGATACTATGATGATCTCAAGTCCAAGGATCACTTGTACTACTATCACATTAGGAATTCCTATTGACATGCGAGTAAAACTCCATTAGGTATTCCATAGCGAATCACGTTCAGTGAACTTATTCTCCAATAAGCACCTACATACTTGCTTTAGTGTCTCCACACAAATGATCATGAGATCAATCATCCTCATCCAATGAGCAAGCAACATATGTACCAATCTATCCGGATTTACTAATCCCCTTTTTAGTAATCCCACGATTGGGAACTATTTAAGTTTTAAAACTTTCTAAGAATTTAGATCTCATTAGCATGATCATCATTATGATTCTAAAAGCATTGCTTAAAACTATGAGTTATTTACATATTATAAAAACAACAACATGTAGATAATTAAATGCCTTTAATAAATGAATATTTTATTAATAAATAAATAAGATTGTTTACAAAGTACGTGCTTTATCATCATACATGATTGGCTTGTATGCACACTACTATCAGAATGTTCATGCTATGTCAAGGTACTTATTCATACATGTTAAACTTGATTTCATGCATGTCTAAGTCATTTACACATACTCAAATGGTCATAAATTACAAGACATAAGTCTTGGTCAAGTTCACTTCAAATGTCTTTAAGTTTTTCTTGAAAACCTCTTGAATCTATCATTCATGTATGCTAGTGTGTTCAACACTTTAAACATGCATTTTATGTCAATATAAACCATACTAACATGTTCATAAAATCAGAATGCTCATATGATGTGTTCGTGACAAGGTTCACTTTTGAAACTACAAATTTCCTTTTAAAACATATGTTTTCCTTTCATAAAACATGGCCATTACATATACGTGTAGCATCAAAGAATACATACTTATATCATGTCATTGTACTAATATCTACAAGTTAAATCAGGTTCACAAGCTTTCCTAAGTGATGCTACATGCTAGTATATAATAGGTTTTAGCAGGAAATAGAAAACTCTGTCCAGGGCCCGGCACAGCTGCACCACTAGCCAGTGCAAAACTGGCGCAGCTGCGTAGGCGTGCGGCCAGACCAGGAACAGGCTGCTTCGGCAGTGACTGCAAACCCAACTCAAAATTTCATTACGAAAATTATTCCAGCCATGCTATAATATACTTCTAACATGTTTATAACCTATATAGCACTCAACAACATATCCCAAATTAACTTAACAATCAATCCATGTTCAATTTAAGAATCAAGAATTTACAAAAAAAATGAGGAACAAGAATGGGATTATAGGAATTATACCTCTGCAATTGTTTACTGCTAGCTTTCTCTCCCTTAATTCACTAGAACCTTAGAATACAAGTCAATTGAATACTCTTAGCAAACTCAGCAAAAGAAAATGAGAGGAAGAGAGTCTCATTATATAGCCAATGCAATACACAGTTCATAACTTTGTTCATCATATCAAACCAATGGAAGAAGCAATTTGTTCAATAGATAAGAGAGAGTGGTTGAGAGTTGGTAAACTCAATCATGAATCCCACATCCCTTACAATTATTAGCTAGATTTGCTAAAATTGAGAAGGAGCTAGAGTAGGATAGGCTTCACGTGAGGAAGAAATGAAACACTCCTTGTTGGACAATGCTACCAATCACAGCAAATAGGTAACATGCCTTACACACAACACTTATATTATAAAATATACTTATTTCACTTCATATACTTTAGGTTATATATATGAATTAGAGGGTACACAATGTCATCCTAATAAATAATTATTACTACCATGTAGTAAATTTAATTGCACCTATATAATCTATGTACATTTCGTTAACACTGAGTATAATACAATTGGGTACTGTTATTACTTATTATCAAAACAGTTATTATTATAATAACTTATTGGAGTACTCATCACTTAACAATTGCTTACTACTATTACCCACACTCATCATACATAATATTATTATGTGATTCACATAATGCAATTATTTTTACTATATAATATATATGTGTCACAATGCATTTTATACCATATAGAGGTAACTTCCTTATATTAAAGGTTTAATTATCGCATGCATATATAAAATAGTTAATCAAATAAATATAAATCTCATTATATTTATTAATCGTTTGCTCATTAATATATTATTCGTAATAATAGTTAATTTACACATTAACAATTAATTACTCGTAAATCATCTATCCTTTGTGATCATAATTAATCATATACACGCTTATATTTTATTATTCTCAACAATAATAAATTCATACGTTATCGATTAATTATCCAACATATTAATTAATCAATCACGTTTAAACCTCTACACTATATTCAAGTAAATTAAATATTTAAATACTAATGCTTCTATTAATACTCTGATAGAAAACCTTAGGGTTAGTCTACTAATTTAATAACCGATTAGTGACTCCCTTTAATTACTCCTAGCAATAATTCGCATAAGCTCTAACTCACATAACATGTATACTTGCACATAGCAATAATTCTCATAATAATATTAATTAACCTCGTTTAATCATTCCTTCAAAACATGATATAATAAATATTATTATATCATTTCTAATAGAGGCATTAATCTTAATATTATTTAAATATAATATCTAAGCATTGTTAAAATAGTTACATATACGACACATGTACAACTTTTTATATAGAAAATAGACCATAAGTTTATTTCCTATTAGTATATTACACATAGCAAATATGTTTCGATATATTTACCCTCATTCATAATACCTCAGTCAAAGATATACAAGGTATTAATAACATTCCCCCTTTTTATTAAAATAATATAAGAAATTATTTTAATAATCTTTATTAGAAATATATAATAATTATTTCTCTTTCCACCAATCCACATAACTCAAGACATATATATATATATATATATATATATATATATAACACATATATACATTCCTTTAATCTACACTTCTCGTCGTGTATTCGATTAATTAATAATTCTCTAATACATATCTAACGATATATTGATTTTCTTTCTCTCTAACAACGTACATATACTCCAGAAAAATGGTGACTATCAAAATATTTAATGTCATCATCTTACCATGATAAATAATTCTATAAATCATTTAATAATGATAGATAAATATTATCCATCTCCTCTATTAAATCATCTCTAAAAATATATAATAATGATATATATTTATTAGACACTAAGAATCACGTATTACATAGTTCATAACACCCTATGTAATTCAATACTACAAACCTCATATCACAGATATATACATATTCGAATCTATCTCATGCTCTAAGAATTTTATTCATTAAATTCTTATTAATAATGATTCTTGGAAATTCAGGTTCTTACAATCACCACTTCTTCTAAGAATTTCGTCCTCGAAATTACAGTATACTAATCTCTACTCCTTTTATTCAACAAAACTAGGTTTTCAAGTAAACCTTTACTAAATTCATGCTCAATTTAATGAGTACATACTGCTTCCTTCTATAAGGAGCTCTGCTATCATATAACTTCTCTCTAAGGAGTTAAAACTTTTCATATCTGGATGAGGGGTCATATAGACCGTGAACTCTGGGTCGTACGGTATTTACCGTAACCAAATTTGTTAACCAAGCTGAACATTGGTATGTTTACAATCACGAAGAAGGTAAACTTCCAATACTGATACGTTAGGTGGTCAATCAATCGTACCTTAGTTCTTAAATTGGAATATATTATCCAACCAGTATATCCCCATTTTTCAGGGTTGTTCACCTCAGTTTTACTGTCAGAGTCCATTCCAAAACAATTTGGTTCGGGATAAATTCTCAAAGAGATGCTTGAATCTTTATAAACATTTGTCTAGCTGAATCAATTAGCTTAGACGTAAACCAATAATTCGAATATCAATCGAAACATATAACTGGCCAAATTACTTGGCATCTAACCTTTCTTTAAAGTTCTGAAAATCTTTTTTTATGACTTTGTCATACTACATCGTACCATAGCGAGCTTAAATCAAATCCCACACCAGGTAATTATGCATTGATAACTCCATCACTTTTTATTTTATGACTTTGTCATAATACATCGTACCATAGTGAGCTTAAATCAAATCCCACACCAGGTAATTCTGCATTGAAAACTTCATCATTCTTATCATTTTCGCATCAGGCTTCATGATGCATTGATGATATACAAAATACATTTTGATATGTCAAATCAATTTTGTCTAGCCGAAATAATTAGCATAGACTCTTCTTTAAATCGTTCAAAAATCATTACAGATCATTTTTGATGTTATCATGTCGTAATAGGTAACGATGTGTTAATGGCTCGAAGTCCATCTCCACACCCTTGTCACCTTGTTTTGAGGATAACAAAAATTCATTTTGTTCAAAAGGCACATTAGTGCGAATTTAGCTTGATGTCAATTTTTTGGAAGTCTAGCACAGCTAGAAGATTTAGAATACCTATGCTTCCATCATCAACTTCAATTGTTCTAATAATCAATTGCTTAATAATATCTATTAAAAATCCTCAATTCTTCATTCATAACTTTCCTATACCCAGTACCGTTCATCAAACATACCATACGTTAGGAGTTTCGGAACTTTCCACAATCATATGTGTTTAGGAACTTATCCTAGTAAGACCAAAGTCATCCATTCGCTGAGGGGTTCCATCATACGATTATGAGTTACGAACTTGCCCTACATATGAGTTTAAAGAACTTGCACCTAATCTTAGTAATATTTATCTATCAGAATAAACATGAGAAAAGAATCACCTTTCCGTCATATGTATAATGATAGCGCGACACCAATATTCCAATGATTATCAATGTAAGAAGCTAAGTGGTTGTCGAACCAAACACAATCCCCTGCCCATACAAAGAACTGGTCAATTCAGCCACTAATCAATATAGGAAGCTAAGCGGTTGTTACACCAAGGACAACTCCATGCCCATACAAGGAACCATACAACTTAGCTGCTAACAAGAGTCCTCAATTGAAATCCAACACTTAACTCTATCTTATTCTTAATTTGCTCTTAGTTCATTGCAAAATTTCTACATTTTGTCACATATAACTCCTCATGAGTTCTTCTCGTACCATACCATAGTACCTTCTCTTATAGCATCAATCTATAACTACTTGGTCGATACAGACCATTTATCATTACATTGTTCAACCTGATCACGTCATAGATTTAACTTAGGGTTCTTTCCCTATTATCAATTAAACTTTCTCAGGTTATAGTCTAAGGTACTCTTACCTAAGGTTTTAAACCTATAGCTTTGATACCAACCTATGACGACCCCAAATCCGGGTCTCTCAAACACCTCGGATCCGGTCCGCCACGATACATCTATCGCGGAACTATACATCTTTTATTCAAAACTTAATGAATAAATTTCACTTATTACAATATAGAAATATAATTTCTATTCATATCCAAGATCTTGTATGATGACCCTAAACCTTTTATAAGTTTTCAAATCTCGGTTATATACCATCCCTGTCTACACATCACATTTGATGTTACAAAAATGAGGAATAACTAAAACTTTTCTATCTCCTTGAATAAAATCTTTCATTGAGATCATAATCTTGAACCAATTATAAAACCTTGAATCAATTATAAAATATAATTCACTATGTTCGAATTACTGTGTAAACGTATACATCACAGTTCGAAACCCCTATGTGTTACATAACATAATTTTACAATTTAAACATGTATAAAACATTTTGATCTACTATCGTATACATCTTCTAGAACTTAAACATGATTCAAGAGCATGTATTTAAATAAACAGAAATCTTCGAACTCTATCACGTAGCACGTAACTTTTATCGTGAGTCCTTAACCTGCAAAAGTGGTTATTTGCAAGAGTGAGCTCGACAGCTCAGCAATTCTAACAGTTTTCATGCATCACAAAGCATATAATTTCATACTCAGTTTATGCATTCATAAACAATTAATAGTTACTACGCATGTTACTTCTCACATAACAAGCATATTATCACAGACCAACTTTCAATCTCATACATATCTCATATACAGTTCATATATAAATTAACATTATCATGGCATAATATAATTCATCTAACAGTTATTGAATTCATATATCAAATAAGAACTGAAAGACTTGCCTGATGCGTAGTTTAACAACTACAACTTAACTGCTTTAGATATTTGCGCTTCGTGTATTCCTACACAATTATACAATTATGGATTCATACATATCAATTATACATATTCATACATTCTCAATATAATAACCATTGATTACATTGTTATCTAACTTGGTTCTTAGAACCTTCGTTTTACTTTCTCATCGTGTTTTTAGAAAACTATGTACGTATAGGTATACCTTATCTATACATCCTTACTATAATCTATCATATATACGTATCACACACTTATCTAAAGGTGTTTGACATATATTTAAACTTATATGATCCTTATTATTATACGTTTCTCAAACATTAACGGAATTATAGTTTCCGAGTTTATATAACCATTTGCACAAATCAACACTTAATGCATAATTAAGATTCTATTTTATAACTCCGAAATACTAATGTAAACATGCTACTATGTTCATCACGTATACATGCGAGATGTCATAATAACGTTAATATGCATTCTCACAATTACCTTTATCATATACGCACAACTAGCATCGATAATTGCTTTAAAACATGTCTAATTCATGCTTAACTAACTTTCATAGTGTCTAGTAAGGTGTGTGCACATACATGTCATTTAAAAACTCTAGCATGCAGGCTCAAACATATTAGAACACTAATACACTATGATCACGCAACTTAGTTTGCAAAAGTCCGAATCTTTCTTTTGAAACCATTACGACTTAAACCATAAATTTCTAGGGTAAACTTAACACTTTTAAATCTACATTTCATGCCTATCTAGACCATGCAATAATGCTCAAAAAGTTAGAATATAAGCATCAATAGTATGTGTCAAGGCTCATTTTAAAAACTTATAACTTTCTTTAGAAATCGCACACTAACGAAGTCAAGAATGTTCATGCTATGTCAAGGTACTTATTCATACATGTTAAACTTGATTTCATGCATGTCTAAGTCATTTACACATACTCAAATGGTCATAAATTACAAGACATTAGTCTTGGTCAAGTTCACTTCAAATGTCTTTAAGTTTTTCTTGAAAACCTCTTGAATCTATCAATCATGTATGCTAGTGTGTTCAACACTTTAAACATGCATTTCATGTCAATATAAACCATACTAACATGTTCATAAAATCAGAATGCTCATATGATGTGTTCGCTGACAAGGTTCACTTTTGAAACTACAAGTTTCCTTTTAAAACATATGTTTTCCTTTCATAAAACATGGCCATTACATATACGTGTAGCATCAAGGAATACATACTTATATCATGTCATTGTACTAATATCTACAAGTTAAATCAGGTTCACAAGCTTTCCTAAGTGATGCTACATGCTAGTACATAATAGGTTTTAGCAGGAAATAAAAAACTCTGTCCAGGGCCCGGCGCAGCTGCACCGCTGGCCAGTTCAAAACTGGCGCAGCTGCGCAGGCGTGCCGCCAGACCAGGAACAGGCTGCTTCGGCAGTGACTGCAAACCCAACTCAAAATTTGATTATGAAAATTATTCCAGCCATTCTATAATATACTTCTAACATGTTTATAACCTATATAGCACTTAACAACATATCCCAAATTAACTTAACAATCAATCCATGTTCAATTGAAGAATCAAGAATTATAGAAAAAATGAGGAACAAGAATGGGATTATAGGAATAATACCTCTGCAATTGTTTACTGCTAGATTTCTCTCCCTTAATTCACTAGAACCTTAGAATACAACTCAATTGACTACTCTTAGCAAACTCAGCAAAAGAAAATGAGAGGAAGAGAGTCTCATTATATAGCCAATGCAATACACGGTTCATGACTTTGTTCATCAGATCAAACCAATGGAAGAAGCAATTTATTCAATAGATAAGAGAGAGTGGTTGAGAGTTGGTAAACTCGATCATGAATCCCACATCCCTTACCATTATTAGCTAGATTTGCTAAAATTGAGAAGGAGCTAGAGTAGGCTAGGCTTCACGTGAGGAAAAAATGAAACACTCCTTGTTGGACAATGCTACCAATCACAGCAAATGGGCAACATGCCTTACACACAACAGTTTTATTATAATATATACATATTTCACTTCATATACTTTAGGTTATATATATGAATTAGAGGGTACACAATGTCATCCCAAAAAATAATTAATACTACTATGTAGTAAATTTAATTGCACCTATATAATCTATGTACATTTCGTTAACACTGAGTATAATACAATTGGGTACTATTATTACTTATTATCAAAACAGTTATTATTACAATAACTTATTGGAGTACTCATCACTTAACAATTGCTTACTACTATTACCCACACTCATCATAAATAATATTATTATGTGATTCACATAATGCAATTATTTTTACTATATAATATATACGTGTCACATTGCATTTTATACCATATAGAGGTAACTACCTTATATTAAAGGTTTAATTATCGCATGCATGTATAAAACAGTTAATCAAATAAATATAAATCTCATTATATTTATTAATCGTTTGCTCATTAATATATTATTCGCAATAATAGTTAATTGACACATTAACAATTAATTACTCGTAAATCATCTATCCTTTGTGATCACAATTAATCATATACACGCTTATATTTTATTATTCTCAACAATAATAAATTCATACGTTATCGATTAATTATCCAACATATTAATTAATCAATCACGTTAAAACCTCTACACTATATTCAAGTAAATTGAATATTTAAATACTAATGCTTCTATTAATACTCTGATATAAAACCTTAAGGTTAGTCTACTAATTTAATAACCGATTAGTGACTCCCTTTAATTACTCCTAGCAATAATTCGCATAGGCTCTAACTCACATAACATGTATACTTGCACATAGCAATAATTCTCATAATAATATTAATTAACCCCGTTTAATCATTCCTTCAAAACATGATATAATAAATATTATTATATCATTTCTAATAGAGGCATTAATCTTAATATTATTTAAATATAATATCTAAGCATTGTTAAAATAGTTACATGTACGACACATGTACAACTTTTTATATAGAAAATAGACCATAAGTTTATTTTCTATTAGTATATTACACATAGCAAATATGTTTCGATATATTTACCCTCATTCATAATACCTCAGTCAAAGACATACAATGTATTAATAACATTCCCCCTTTTTATTAAAATAATATAAGTAATTATTTTAATAATCTTTATTAGAAATATATAATAATTATTTCTCTTTCCACCAATCCACATAACTCAAGACATATATATATATATATATATATATATATATATAACACATATATACATTCCTTTAATCTACACTTCTCGTCGTGTATTCGATTAATTAATAATTCTCTAATACATATCTAACGATATATTGATTTTCTTTCTCTCTCTAACAACGTACAAAAAAAGAAAAGAAAAAAAAAGAAAAAAATATATCAAGTCTAATTTTTCAGGTCTGAGCCTGTGTAGAGCCCCCAAATCCGGGTCCCCAGAACCTCGGACCTGGTACATCAATTCTATAACTATTGCGGAAGATATAAACATAAATTATTTATACAATAACTTTTACACATAACTCCCAAGGTTTGAAACCTTAACTTACATACATACCCTTAGATTCACAAAAGGTTTACATAAATAACTTACATCAGATAACTAAATAGTTAACTTGCATTACTCTCTCTAATCTTGTCCTTTGCTTGTGTCTCTGTCTTTCCTGGAACATTCATCTTAAGTTGAAATTTGTTATCATGATATAGCAAGAGTGAGCAACTACTTTGCTCAACAAGTTTAAATACAATAGAGATATATCATGATTGAAGAAAAAAATATAGCTTTCTGAATTTTCAACAATGTATAACAATTGTGAAAGATTAAGAATCAAATTTCACTAATTAAATGACTGAATCAATAATGTTGGATGGTCAACAATGACCATGAACAAATTTAACTGAATCTTATGGTAATGAAAGTGATCAGCCTGTCATACCTGATGAACATATGCAATTTGCACTAAGTGCGAATCAATAATCAGAGATGTGAAATAATTGTAAATAATTAAACCACTAGCATGCTTGAAACATAATAACTTGAGTTTGAGTTAGGAAACTTGCCTTGTCTGCAGACTACTACTATGCAATTTTATTTATCCGCTTAATGAATTTAACTTATCCTCTTTGGAAAGACCTATCATGAATCCTTCAATTAGTATAACATATAATTATTCATAACATTATTATTTTCATATATTATCTAACATTAATCACATAATTAAATATTAGATATCACATAACTCCTTAATAATATTATCATTCCTTGATAATATTATTATTAAATAATCATCTAAACTCTCAAATAATATTATTAATAATATTCTATTTGTTTTTAATATTATTAATAATATTATTAATCATTTAATAATATTTTAATATTTTAATATTATTAATCTTATTATCATTTAATATTAATTAAATAATAATTGATTAATATTTATACTTATTTATTATTAATTAAACAATAAATAATTAATTAACATTTATCTTTATTTATTATTTAATATTAATTAAATAATAAATAATTAATTAACATTTATCTTTATTTATTATTTAATATTAATTAAATAATAAATAAATAATTAACATTTATCTTTATTTATTATTTAATATTAATTAAATAATAAATAATTAATTAACATTTATCTTTATTTATTATTTACTATTAATTAAATAATAATTAATTAATTAATATTTATTCTTATTTATTATTTAATATTTAATTAAATAATAATTAATTTATTGACTTTATATTACTTAACTAACATGTAAATAAGTAATTATAATTATTTATTACTTATTCTCACTTGAATAATAAATAATTTATTAATTTACTTTAAACATTCCTTAATCATTCTTTAATATTAATTAAAGAATAGTTAATATATTATTTAACCCTATTCATTATTTACTCTTAATTAAATAACAAATAGTTAGCTTAATAACACTAATTTTTATTTATTTATTACTTAATGTTAATTAAATAATAATTAAAAAATTAATCATACTTACATAGTATTTAATTAGTTTAATAATCATTTATTATTATTAATAATTATTAATTAGTAAGTTTTAAATGATTTAAATGAGTTTAAACCATTAATTACTTAATAATTACATAACTGCCCCGAAAAATTCTGAATAAAATATCTTAATGTTCTTCACAATTTTAGAAAATTTTCTGTCCAAGAACCAACCCAAGAATCGGCTGAAAAAGTGGTGAACCGGCCGCCGGAAAATTCCGCCGGTTCGTCGGAAAATTGAACCGGTCCATAATCTTTAATTTTTCTAACTTTTTGGTTTTATTTTCAGTTTTGGGGTCCTCTACTAAAACTTTCATAGAACGAAATCTACAACTCCGATTGAGGCCCAATCAGACTAGTTGGATTCGTATCTTCCCGAAATACAGTTTTCAGTTATCAAACATTAAATTTGGACCCGCTTTACTCATTGAAAAGTGGCCAGAAGTGGACTGATTTTTCAAGGGTTTCAACCTTTAGAGTGTTTTGGCACAAAATTCATATCTCTCTCATTTTAAAATATTTTTGAGTGATTCCAAAGGAATTTTGTCCTTAACTTATATATCCATCATACCAAGAAAGAAACCACAAAAAATCTTTGTAGGTTTCAAAATGAAAAATATATATCACACCTTAAAAATCAATACTTATGAAAAAACTCCTTTTCATGTGTTTTACCAAACTTTTTAACATAAACTCATTTCAACCAACAAGTTAAACTTATTAAACTCTATATATATCATTCTAGCATGTTTCTAACCAATTAGATCTTGAATCCCATAGATCTTACATAAAAACATATCAAACACACTAGATTAGTTTTTTTTTCCTTACTTTTTGAACATAGATTATTTTGCTTCCTTTTTATCATCCCTCTAACACTTAAATAAGTTAGATCTAAACATGTAATCATAGAAAACATGTAGATCTATAGCTTTTAAATTGAAAAACACAAACTTTATAACCAAAAAAATGAATCAAAAGTTCAAAAGGTTAAGGTTTATACCTTGATTTGCTAGCTACTTTCATCTTCCAACCAAAATATGTTATAACTCTAGGATGCATATAGATCTAATCTCTCTTCCTTTTCTCTTCTCCTTCCACCGTACCTCTCTCTCTCTATTTCCTTTCTCTAGCTTCTTTTGTTCTCTCTTTCTTTCTCTTTCTAGTTTGGTTAGTTAAGAAAATAAAATGAAGTAAAGATAAGAACAAGTTAGCTTTTGCTAGGAAAGGTTTATAGATATAATTTGTATATCTATATCATTCTCCCACATTCCATCTCTACTTCTCCTTCTCATTAATTAAGTTGTTGCTTGTAAGAAAGAGTAAAAGAGGTGGACCAATGAGCAAGTGACACCTAGTGTAGTTGTTCACCTACTAAAGTTATGTAATGATTACATTCACCCCCCCTTCTTCCTCTCCTTAATAATCCGGCCATGTGGCCTTATTATCCATTCTATTTTTGTTTTGTTTTTTTATGCTTTAATTACTTAATTCAATGACCAAAATACCCCTCCATAAGTGGCCAAGATTCTACCCCTTCTTTCCATAAATTTTTGTTTTGTTTAATTAGTATAAAAATTAAGACCAAGGGCAAAGTAGTCTTTAACCATTACTAGGAATGAGCAAAATAATCTTTAAGTCATCTCAAGGAAATTTCCTAGAAATTTCCTCACAGGGCATATTGGTCATAATCAATTTTCTTTAAGGATAAAATTGTCATCTTACTACCCTTAGGAAATTTCATAGAAATTTTCTTCAAGGATTCCATGGTCATTAAAAAATTTCACTTAGAGCAAAATTGTCATTTCCCTATTACTAGGAAACTTTCTAGCAATTTCCTTCTTAGGATACAAAAGTCATTAACAATTTTTTGTTAGGGCAAAATAGTCTTTTGCCCCTTCAAGGAAATTTCCTAGGAAATTTCTTAATAATCATCACCCATCATTACTAGTGGGGCATATACCAACACTTTTCCTACATTTAACTCAAGTATGGTTAGTTCCTAATCATAGTTATTCTACTAGCACATGTCCCATTATTTTGGGTTACTAAATAAATCCTCATTGGGCTACCTAATAATTCTTTTTGGCTTGATAATAAAATAAATGGGCTATGTAAATTAACATAGTCCAATGCCTTAATTAGCTTACTAAAGGCCCAGAATGTCCCCTCTCCCATTGGGCTAAAGGATTGGGCTTTAACTAATTTATCTTGGGCTTGCAATAATTATTTTGGGCCTACTAATATACTTGCCCTATACCTCTAATATTGGGCCAGTTTAACAGTTTAGTTGCTCTTAAACTAAATTATCTACAAGTCCAATACTTAAATAATTAATTGGGCTTGTTTAAATCACTTGCACTTCTTATTCTTTTAAAACTTTCCATCATTCTCGTTTAATTTCTTTACCTTGTTTAAAATTCAGATTAAACCATATAGGTTCTTTAAAATTTTAATTAATCCTCAAATTTCCATCTAGGTTTTATTCCTTAACCTTTATTTTAAGCACTCAAGATCTATAAATTTTCGGGTTGTCACATTCTTCCCCCCTTATAAGGATTCCGTCCCCGGAATCACTATTGCACCATAAGTACATATAGCCAACCCTTCTTCTAAGAATTTCGTTCTCGAAATTACAGTCAACAAATTTCTATTCCATTATTCATTAAAACTAGGTTTTTAACATAACCTTTATCTGATTTCATGCTCAATCTAATGAGTACATATTGCTTCCTTATATGAGGAGCTCTTTTATCATATTATTCCATGACTTCTCTCTAAGGAGTTAAAACTTTTCATATCGGGCTGAGGGATCATATAGACCATGAACTTTTAGGTTTAACGGTATTCACCGCAACCAATTTTGTTAACCATGTTGTACTAGGTATGTTTACAATCACGAAGAAATCAACTACCCAGTCTGGTACGTTAGGTGATCAGCCTCTTGCACCTTAGTTTTCAGAACGACTATATGCGTTCTTAGATAGGAATATTTTATCCAATTGGTTTTTTTTTTCACCTCAGACTTAGCATCAGAATCCGCACCAAAATAATTTGGTTTGGGATAACTACTCAAAGAATTACTTGAATTTTCATAAACATTTGTCTAGCTGAATCAATTAGCTTAGACGTATTCCAATAATTTGAATATCAATCGAAACATGTGTCTGGCCAAATTCAGTTGGCACTTAACTTTTCTTTACAATTCTGAAAATTATTTTATGATGTCATGATATCGCACTGTATTTACAGTCCGTTTGAGGATTCCGTCATTTCATGACTTTGTCATACTACATCATATCGTAGTGGGCTGATGATCTTTAGATCACATCCAACACTAGGTAGTTCTGCATTGATAACTCCATCATTTTTATCATTTCTGCACCAGGTTAAATGATGCATTAATGATATATAAAATACATTTTAATATCTCAAATTATTTTTGTCTAGCTGAAACAATTAGCATAGACTCTTCTTTAAACAAATTCAAAACCATTAAAAAAAATCATTTTTGATGTTATCATGCCGCAATAGGTAACGATGTGTTAATGGTTCGAAGCCCACTTCTACACACTTGTAACCATGTGTTGCTGATAACAAAAATTTATTTATATTTTTAAAGGCACATCAGTGCGAATTTAGCTTGATGTTAAAAATTTGAAGTCTAGCATAGCTAGAAGATTTGGAATACCTATGCTTCCATCATCAACATCAGTTTTTTTTTCTAATGATCAATTGCTTAATAATTCTATCTATTTCTATTATCCTCAATCCTTCATTTCACACATAGCTATACCCAGTTCGTCAAACTTACCACACGTATGTGTTCAGGAACTTTCCACAATCATATGAGTTTAAGAACTTGTCCTAGACAGACCATTAGCGTCCATTTGCTGAGGGGTTCAAAAAAATTTCATATAATTATGAGTCACGAACTTACCATAAGTATGAGTTTTAAGAACTCGCAACTTAATCTTATATTCTCTAACTATCTGGTATACTTATGAGAAAAGAATCACCTTCTCAACATGTATATAGCAAATAGTGTGACACAAATATTTCAATGACTATCAATACCAGAAGCTAAGTAGTTATCGAACCAACTCGACCACTAATCAATATAGGAAGCTAAGTCAAGGACAATTCCCCGCCCATACAAAAAATTGTTCAACTTAACCACGATATCAACCAGGAAGCTAAGTGATTCTAAAACCAAGTACAAATTCCTCGCCCATACAAAGAATCATACAACTCAGCTGCTGACATGAGTCCTCAATTGAAATCCCACATATTCCTAGTTCCCTCAATACTCCATACGAACTTCATTTAATCCGTATCTACCATTCACAACTCTTTCTTGAGTTTTAATAGTACAATTTCATAGTATCCTATTCATATAGCAATTATGCTATAACGTTTTCAATCAAACGATTGATCATCTGTCCTTTTATGACCTCATCAGATCACGTTATGATCTCATATTATAATCGTATTATATTACGATTCTTTTCTATGTCCCGATCGTTTTGTTTTACAATTTTCTTTCCCTTTATACTTTGTCTTTTAGACTCTATCTACTCATTACTACTGTTCATCTTTATCATCAGAGTTAGATAACTCTAGATCTTTATTACTCGCCGAGATTCGTCTTTGAATCTTATCGACGCACCAACTCTATTTGAGTTAGTCCTTATCCTTATCACTGCGGTTATTAGCCTAAGGTAACCTTACCTAAGGTTTATAACCTACAGCTTTGATACCAATTGTAGCGCCCCCAAATTCGGGTCCCCAGAACCTCGGACCTGGTACATCAATTTTATAACTATTGTGGAAGATATAAACATAAATTATTTATACAATAACTTTTACACATAACTCCCAAGGTCTGAAACCTTAACTTACATACATACCCTTAGATTCACAAAAGGTTTACATAAATAACTTACATCAGATAACTAAATAGTTAACTTGCATTACTCTCTCTAATCTTGTCCTTTGCTTGTGTCTCTGTCTTTCCAGGAACATTCGTCTTAATCTGAAATTTGTTATTATGATATAGCAAGAGTGAGCAACTACTTTGCTCAACAAGTTTAAATACAATAGAGATATATCATGATTGAAGAAAAAATATAGCTTTCTGAATTTTCAACACTGTATAACAATTGTGAAAGATTGAGAATCAAATTTCAATAATTAAATGACTGAATCAATAATGTTGGATGGTCAACAATGACCATAAACAAATTTAACTGAATCTTATGGTAATGAAGGTGATCAGCCTGTCATACCTGATGAACATATGCAATTTGCACTAAGTGCGAATCAATAATCAGATATGTGGAATAATTGTGAATAATTAAACCACTAGCATGCTTGAAACATAATAACTTGAGTTTGAGTTAGGAAACTTGCCTTGCCTGCAGACTACTGCTATGCAATTTTATTTATTCGCTTAATGAATTTAACTTATCCTCTTTGGAAAGACCTATCATGAATCCTTCAATTAGTATAACATATAATTATTCATAACATTATTATTTTCATATATTATCTAACATTAATCACATAATTAAATATTAGATATCACATAACTCCTTAATAATATTATCATTCCTTGATAATATTATTATTAAATAATCATCTAAACTCTTAAATAATATTATTAATCTTTTAATAATATTTTTTTTTTAATATTATTAATAATATTATTAATCTTTTAATAATATTTTAAGTATCTAATATTATTAATCTTTTAATAATATTTTAACTTTCTAATATTATTAATCATTTAATAATATTTTAATAATTTAATATTATTAATCTTATTATCATTTAATATTAATTAAATAATAATTAATTAATATTTATACTTATTTATTATTAATTAAATAATAAATAAATAATTAACATTTATCTTTATTTATTATTTAATATTAATTAAATAATAAATAATTAATTAACATTTATCATTATTTATTATTTATTATTTAATATTAATTAAATACTAAATAATTAATTAACATTTATCTTTATTTATTATTTAATATTAATTAAATAATAAATAATTAATTAACATTTATATTTATTCATTATTTACTATTAATTAAATAATAAATAATTAATTAACATTTATTCTTATTTATTATTTTATATTTAATTAAATAATAATTAATTTATTGACTTTATATTACTTAACTAACATGTAAATAAGTAATTATAATTATTTATTACTTATTCTCACTTGAATAATAAACAATTTATTTATTTACTTTAAACATTCCTTAATCATTCTTTAATATTAATTAAAGAATAATTAATAAATTATTTAACCCTATTCATTATTTACTCTTAATTAAATAACAAATAGTTAGCTTAATAACACTAATTTTTATTCATTTATTACTTAATGTTAATTAAATAATAATTAAAAAATTAATCATACTTACATAGTATTTAATTAGTTTAATAATCATTTATTATTATTAATAATTATTAATTAGTAAGTTTTAAATGATTTAAATGAGTTTAAACCATTAATTACTTAATAATTACATAACTGTCTCGAAAAATTCTGAATAAAATATCTTAATGTTATTCACAATTTTAGAAAATTTTCTGTCCAAGAACCACCTCAAGAACCGGCCGAAAAAGTGGTGAACCGGCCGCCTGGAAAATTCCGCCGGTTAGCCGGAAAACTGAACCGGTCCATAATCTTTAATTTTTCTAACTTTTTGGTTTTATTTTTAGTTTTGGGGTCCTCTACTAAAACCTTCATAGAACGAAATCTACAACTCCGATTGAGGCCCAATGGGACTCGTTGGATTCGTATCTTCCCGAAATACAGTTTTCAGTTATCAAACATTAAATTTGGACCCTGTTTTGCTCACTGAAAAGTGGCCGGAAGTGGACTGATTTTTCAAGGGTTTCAACCTTTAGAGTGTTTTGGCACAAAATTCATGTCTCTCTCATTTTAAAATATTTTTGAGTGATTCAAAAGGAATTTTGTCCTTAACTTATATATCCATCATACCAAGAAAGAAAACCACAAAAACTCTTTCTAGGTTTCAAAATGAAAAATATATATCACACCTTAAAAATCAATACTTATGGAAAAACTCCTTTTCATGTGTTTTACCAAACTTTTTAACATAAACTCATATCAACCAACAAGTTAAACTTATTAAACTCTATATATATCATTCTAGCATGTTTCCTAACCAATTAGATCTTGAACCCCATAGATCTTACATAAAAACATATCAAACACACTAGATTAGTTTTTTTTTTCTTACTTTTTGAACATAAATTATTTTGCTTCCTTTTTATCATCCCTCTACACTTAAATAAGTTAGATCTAAACATGTAATCATAGAAAACATGTAGATCTATAGCTTTTAAATTGAAAAACACAAACTCTATAACTAAACAAAATGGATCAAAAGTTTAAAAGGTTAAGGTTTATACCTTGATTTGCTAGCTACTTTCATCTTCCAACCAAAATATGTTATAACTCTAGGATGCATATAGATCTAATCTCTCTTCCTTTTCTCTTCTCCTTCCACCGTACCTCTCTCTCTCTATTTCCTTTCTCTAGCTTCTTTTGTTCTCTCTTTCTTTCTCTTTCTAGTTTGGTTAGTTAAGAAAATAAAATGAAGTAAAGATAAGAACAAGTTAGCTTTTGCTAGGAAAAGTTTATAGATATAATTTGTATATCTATATCATTCTCCCACATTCCTTCTCTACTTCTCCTTCTCATTAATTAAGTTGTTGCTTGCAAGAAAGAGTAAAAGAGGTGGACCAATGAGCAAGTGACACCTAGCGTAGTTGTTCACCTACTAAAGTTATATAATGATTACATTCACCACCCCTTCTTCCTCTCCTTACTAATCCGGCCATGTGGCCTTATTATCCATTCTATTTTTGTTTTTTTTTTATGCTTTAATTACTTAATTCAATGACCAAAATACCCCTCCATAAGTGGCCAAGATTCTACCCCTTCTTCCCATAAATTTTTGTTTTGTTTAATTAGTATAAAAATTAAGACCAAGGGCAAAGTAGTCTTTAACCATTACTAGGAATGGGCAAAATAATCTTTAAGTCATCTCAAGGAAATTTCCTAGAAATTTCCTCACAGGGCATATTGGTCATAATCAATTTTCTTTAAGGATAAAATTGTCATCTTGCTACCATTGGGAAATTTCAGAAATTTCCTTCAAGGATTCCATGGTCATTAACAAATTTCTCTTAGGGCAAAATTGTCATTTCCCTATTACTAGGAAACTTCCTAGCAATTTTCTTCTTAGGACACAAAAGTCATTAATAATTTTCTGTTAGGGCAAAATAGTCTTTTGCCACTTCAAGGAAATTTCCTAGGAAATTTCTTAACAATCATCACCCATCATTACTAGTGGGGCATATACCAACACTTTTCCTACATTTAACTCAAGTATGGTTAGTTCCTAACCATAGTTATTCTGCTAGCACATATCCCATTATTTTGGGTTACTAAATAAATCCTCATTGGGCTACCTAATAATTCTTTAAGGCTTGATAATAAAATAAATGGGCTATGTAAATTAACATAGTCCAATGCCTTAATTAGCTTACTAAAGGCCCAAAATGTCCCCTCTCCCATTGGGCTAAAGGATTGGGCTTTAACTAATTTATCTTGGGCTTGCAATAATTATTTTGGGCCTACTAATATACTTGCCCTATACCTCTAATATTGGGCCAGTTTAACAGTTTAGTTGCTCTTAAACTAAATTATCTACAAGTCCAATACTTAAATAATTAATTGGGCTTGTTTAAATCACTTGCACTTCTTATTCTTTTAAAACTTTCCATCATTCTCATTTAATTTCTTTACCTTGCTTAAAATTCAGATTAAACCATATAGGTTCTTTAAAATTTTTAATTAATCCTTAAATTTTTATCTAGGTTTTATTCCTTAACCTTTATTTTAATCACTCAAGATCTATAAATTTTTGGGTTGTCACAGCCTGAACTACGAAAGACTTGATCTCCTATTTGTGGGAGTACGTAGGCATCCATTTATGGTGCAGTCTTGAAAAATCAAATCAGAACTTATCAAATCAAACCAAAAACATCAAAATCCCATCAAACCAATCTCAAACCCAAATAAACCCTTTTCAAACTTTTCAGGTCTGAGCCTGAACTACGAAAGACCTGATCTCCTATCTCTGGGAGTACGTAGGCAGCCATTTATGGTGCGGTCTAACCTTCAAAAAATCTAAACACTTTCATCTTATTCAAAATCCTAACCTATACAGAAATCAAAATCTTATCCATAAAGCCCACCCAATCGACAGCTCATGTGGAGAAGACCTAGCGACATCTCGGCATCATTCCCGTCGAATCTGATGCCGCATGACGAGACCAGCTCTATGGCTAGACATGCTCAAACAAGGGAAGTGAACTGAACTTGTTTCTTTTTATATATACAACTGTTTAGAATACAAAAGTTAATTCTAACCTATGACAAGCGATAATAACAAAGTCTATACAGGGAAATAAGTAGTAGAGCTATAGATCGGCAGTAAGACAAGCCAACATAGCCAAATATCTAGCGGTCTCTATAGTCGGAGGAGCATCTCTGAGCTCGTGCTCTAGTATCTCAACCCGTCTTAGCATCTCTGCCACCATACGATAAATCTCCTCCTGACTCTGTACTACACCCTGTACATGGCCAATGAGTCCATCTGAGAAAGGTTGGGCCGAGTCTCTGTCCACGAGGGCTTGGTGTCTGGAAGCAAAGGTTGCGTCTCTCTCAGCGATAGCAGCATCCCGACTAGCTACGACGGTATACATAAGAGCTCGAGCCTGATCCCTCTCAAAGGTCACCAGGTGAAGCTGTTTATCCATCGCCTCCATGGAAACTGAGGCCAAATGCGGGACAGTGCTCACTAGGGAAGTTGTCAACTCTAGAAATAAAGAATCCTCAGTCGGAGATATAGGATCCTCCATGGGCTCCTCAGCGTCTGTGGATCCACCATCATCTTCGGATAAAGACCTTGTCTCAATCTGGTCTACTGTGTCTGGTGCCAAATCTGACTCTAGCCAAGCTAAGTACTCTGCAGATCGATCAGGATGGCAGTCTTTGAACTCCGCTGTCTGTCGATGAGACCAGAATCCATAAACCCAAGCCAGATCAGCCTCAGTAACTGAGCAAACGGGGAAGCGATAATCCTCAGTCCCCTTAAATGCATGGACCTCCTGATACTGATCAAACTGACCCATCACCGCTAGAGGATGATAGGTCGTCACACGCCTTAAACCGGCCAACGGAAGGAAATCCAGGTCAGCCACATGGGTGGTAAAACTCAGAAAGAAGCAATAACCAGAATACATAACTATAGCAAAAGGCTCCTCCATGGCACCCAAAAATGAAGTCCAAGACGCCTCATCGACGCAAAAAGTCGGGCGATATGAGTAGACCTGAGACAAGCCATGTCCAAAATAGAACCCGTGACGACGAAGCTGACAGATTGGTCTGAGGTGCATCATAAACCCGATGTATAGAATCACGAGGTTACCTCTAAACTCCTGATCCCCAACGGTACGGCAGATAGAAGCTGATATCAATGTCTCGACCAGGATAAGGGGATGTGACGCCCCCAAATTCGGGTACCTTCACCCAGGATATGGTGCTCCACTGTACAACTATCTACTCATACATTCAACTGAATAATTCAATAGCTTGTATAAGTTCAGCTAACAATTCGTTAAAACTTCCTTCCCAAAATCTTATTAACCTTTACATACATCCAGTGTCATAATATTGTTTATTACAACAAAATACTATACTATTACAACAGTAGTTAAGCATTCATCTTGGATTTGCCTTTGTCGCTACCAGAGCTTTTGGTCCGACTGCTATTAGCTGAAAACATATGATTTTAAGCAAGGGTGACCATAACTGGCTCAGTAAGTCTAATAATTTATGTTGCAAACACAAAAATCAAGAATCATATGTCTCGTCTTCGATAACTATACAAGAGTTATGAAGAAATAGGAATAAACAAAATAATGTTTTTGAATTCCTTTAAACTTCCTTCTTAAGGACATGAAGTCACTTAAGAATCTGAGCTGGTCAAAGACCATAAATATTATCTTTTAAAAAGGGCAAACTGGTACAAGATCTTAATCCCGGCTTCTCTTACGAGCACGTTCAGGTGATCAACCTGTAGTACTCTGTGTTGATTAACACTACTTTCGTAAACGTTTTCACTGCAACACAATGCCTAGTCGAATTAACAACTATAAAACCTTTGTGTATTCATACTAAGGTTTTCATTCAGAATCCGTACCAAATAAATTGGCATAGGATAGCTCAGCAATAATACTTTGAAGGATTTATGACAATCAATCAAGGTACTGTACATATTCGTCTAGCTGAAATAATTGGCATCGACTATCCAACAACAGTTCATGCATAGATTACCATGCATAATGACAACTTGTCCAACCATAACGTATAGACAAGAGTTTAAGAAAGCTTGCATAACACAACGTTAATGCAAGAGTTTAAAAACTTGCATCAAGTAAATCTTGAACAAGGTTATAAACACTTGCCTTTGCGTTTTCTATACCTCTACGTAGTCTACTCAGTCTTTAGCACGTCTACAAAGTATAGTACATAGTATATCAATTAGTAATCATAATTGATATACACTATATTTGCCTAACTCCTCCTTCTTACTTAACTTAAGAGAATTGTTATCTAATTAACATTCATTCAAGTTATTTAATGTTCATTAACTCAATCTTGGTTAACGTTTCTAAAACTTAAATTCAATTACATTTGTTCAACGTTTAACTCTTATAAACATTGATTAAACATGTTGTTTATGTGACACCCCCGAATCCGGGTCCTCTGACCCCGGTCCGGTCGCCACGATACAATACTAACATCCACCTCTAACAACATACGATAACTAAAAATGCGAAATATAATAAACATATATCGTTCATTCAAAAGGTGTTGCTAGTCCCAAGATTCGATAACCTTAATACATCAATACAAATATACCCTAGAATAAACATTAGGGTTTATATTACATTAACAGTAATTAAATAAATCACAAAGACAATTTCTGCTCCTTGCAAACCATCCTAAATCTTTCCTTTACCCTTGTCCTTCCCTGAGGGCTCGGGCATAACTACAATATAAGTCATGATATAACAAGAATGAGCAACAAGTTTGCTCAGCAAGTTTAAATACAACAATAAAGGATATATCATGATGAATGGAAAAATATCTGACAATGATTTCAACAAAATGAATATCTTAAAGATTCAACAATATGAATATTAGAACAATTCAATAATATGAATATCTGTACAATTCAACAATATGAATATCTGAACGATTCAACAATATGAATATTAGAATGATTCAATAATATGAATATCTTAATGATTCAACAATATGAATATCTGAACGATTCAACAATATGAATATTAGAACGATTCAATAATATGAACATTTGAACAATTTAACAATATGAATATTAAAAGCAAAGATAATAATTGCCTTTAGAATGACTGATAGTCAAGTAGACTCTGAACTATAACTTTCCAATGGGTTCAATAGCTAATTGCTTTTAGAATTACTGGCTTCTGGCTACAAAAACTTAGTACCTCGAGGAGATCAGCCTCGGGCACAACGTGAATATGCATAACACTTAAATCTACTTACTCGTATCATATATATTAGATACTTGGGCACACTCCTACATATGAGGGGTGTTCTGTTCCGTCTAAGAATCCTTACCATCAATTGGTTTGGATAGTTTCAAAGAAAACTTCATACACTAGTCTGACCGAGCAAAGGTTCAGACTTTTACTGATATGGTTCAAGAAATTTAGAATCTTGAATAATGTACAAGTCCAAGACTGTACGAGCTCAAATGCACTAGGTGCGGACATCAATAATATCAATGTGGAATAATTGATAAGTAATTAAACCACTAAATAACATGCTTGGAAATAAAGTTCAAGCAATTAAGTAAACAACTTTCGATTCAACAATAACCTACTCAATACAATATGAGAAGATAGAGAACTTGCACAAAGTGAAGTTTAGAATTTGCACAATATAGGAATTTGTGTAAGTTCGGGGAACTTGTACAATACTTAACGTGTAAAGTTCGGGGAACTTGCACAATACTCAACGTGTGAAGTTCGGGGAACTTGCACAATAATAGATTCCTTGCATAAAATAAATAAATGGCTTAGAAACTTACAACATCAAAGAGTGAAATTCGGGGAATTTCACCATAATAGATCCCTTGCATAAAGTAAATGCATAGGGTAGGACATTTGCTTACAACATTCTTTGAATAAAGTAAACACAAAAATAAGATACTTGCACAATATACGAGTTTGTATAAGTTTAGAAAACTTGCATAATAAAGAAATGAAGTTCGGGAACTTGCGAAATAACCAAAGTGTGAAGTTCGGGGAACTTTCACAATACTCAAAATGTGAAGTTCGGGGAACTTTCACAATAACTAAAGTGTGAAGTTCGGGAAACTTTCACAATAACCAATGTGTGAAGTTCGGGGAACTTTCACAATACAATAATAACCTGCTCAATACAATATGAGAAGGATAGGAAACTTTCACCAAAAATAAGTGAAGTTTAAGAAACTCGCTTACACGATTCATTGAATAAAGTAGTGCAAGAATTTAGGATACTTGCATTCAATATAACAATCAACTGAAGTTAGGAAACTTGCAATATAATAATACCCTGCTCAATATAAATTTGAGTAAGATAGGAAACTTGCACAAATAATAAGTGTACGTCAGGGAACTTGCCTGATTGCTTAGCTACAAATAATTCTAGCATTAATTTAAACGGCGTTGGAACGACCTAATATTAACAAGTCGATCTCTCCAATTAGTATAAGTTCACACATACAAGAATCTAATCATTATATAATTCTATCACATAAGATCATGTTCAATATCAAACATACCATTTATAGCATCATAATATGTTAACTGTTAAAATCCGACTTAAGCAAATTGTTCGGGTCTGAAAGTGTCCCGGTGTAACTCTAGCATGCAACTATTGCCATTAAACTAATACACATGCTTATCAAGTTATAATCTCTCATTCAAAACTAACATCCTAATCCAATTTCATAGTCCTATGTATTTATGCCGATAAACCTTAAGTTAAACAAGTTCATACTTCAAAGGTTCGCTACTCCGGTCATACTATTTCATAACAAGGCTAAACAATACCTAATATGTATGCTTGAGTATACTACACACATATACTTTAATCATGTAGTTCATACTTTAAGTTCATTTTCTATAATTTAGCATGCACATGTGAAATTTGTATATAAACAAATGAGGTTCATGACAATACGTCTATAGGCATAATGACATCCTAATAAACATGCTTGCATGATAATAATACAATTCACATGGTAATCAATGCTAATTAGCTTCCACATTCTTAGTTTCCATTTGCAAAGTACACTAAGTCAAAAAGACAACACGGTACATGCAAAGTATCTCGTAACCGTGATTCACATGTAGTAGAACGCTTATATAAGTCACATACATATATTCAAGTGGTCCCAATCTAAAAGACACAAGTCTTGGTTATGTTTACTTTGAAAGTTCTTAAGTTTCTCTTTTGAAAACGTCTTAACTTACGATTAAGTATACTAGTATGTTCTATCACATTAGTCTTAGTTCTCATGGTTATATAGTACATACGATCATGATCATGAAATCAAAATTCATACATACTACGTATACATCAAAATTCACATTTAAAACTTATGTCGTTGTTAGTAACGTTCACTAATGAGTTCAATATGCTAACGCGTCATTATGAATCATATAAACACAAGTTAATGGGTTGTTCATGCATTTCTTAACCATACTACTACGCTCGCAAAAATCAGAATACACATACATGATATGTCCATAACAAGTTCACTTTAGAAATTTATAAGTTCATATGTAAGCATTAACTCCTTTTTATCATTTGAGTGTACTAACATGATTATATATACTTATACTATGTCTATGTACCTATATATATATATATTAATCATGTATACATGCTTGCCAAATAAGGTACTATAGGTCGGCACATAACAGCTTAGCAACAGAACTCAAAATCTCTGGTTCAGGCCCGGTGCAGCTGCGCCGCTGGCCAGTGTAATACTGGCGCAGCTGCTGCAGGCTGGCGGCCAAACCAGGAGCTTTGCAGTTTCGGCAGTTCCTTCAGCCCAACTCAAAAATTTTCCTACAAAAATTGATTCTAACATAACACATTGCAATTCTAACACTGTTTACATCTTGTATAACACTTATCCAACATATTACAATCCATTAATATCCAATTCAAATGAAGTCAAGAATCAAGTACTTAGCAAATTCACAAAAATTTAAAAAACAAGAATGCAATTGATTATACCTCTGTAATGTAGAAATTGAACTTGCTGCTATCGAATTATATAATGCTACTATGCTATTCTCCCTTAAATCAATATAAAACCTCAGTAATTGAAATAAGAGGAAGGGAGTTCAATTTATAGGCAAACAAAATACCCAATTAATGCAATACTCTCCCAAATCAAACCTATGGATTGTAAGGTTGTTCAATAGACAAGAGAGAGTTGGTGAGAGTGGGTGGAACTCATCATAAATCCCACTCCCCTTATAATGATTATGGCTAGCTTGGATGAATTTGAGAAGAAGAAGATAGAGTAGCATAGCATGTGGGTTTACACGTGAAGGAGAGAAAGCTGGGCTCTCATATTGGGACAATTCTCAGCAACTAGCAAATACTACACTTGGGGCATATCATATAGACTTTGGTTATATAATATACATACACAATTTATTTTATATAACATAGGTTATAATAATTTAAAGGCATACAATGTATTTCCTAATTGCAAGTTATCAAGTAGTGTATATACATATAATCCATGTACATTATTTTAACATCGAATATAAAGCAGTTTGGTATTATTATTATCACCATGGTTGTCATTATAATTTAATAACATCATTATCAAATAACAATAGTTTATTGATATTAATACAACGTAATAGGGTATACATATTAATGTCTACCACTCCTCTCATGCTATATAAATTATATTATAATGTAACTCACATAATGTCACTAATCATACTATATAGTCTATATATATAATATAGAGACATATTAATGTGTCACCTTGCACCTTATACAATATGAAGGTATCCACCATATATTACAAGGTTTAATATATCGCATGCTTGTATAAAACAATTTATCAAGTAAATATAATATTATTATATTTATTAGTTCTCTTACTCATTAATTATTATTTATTCATAATAATTATAAATCAACAACAATAATAATTTCATACGTTATCAATTAATTACTCAAATATAAATAATTAATTTTGATTAAATCTCTACACTATATTCAAGAAATTTGAATATATAATTACTAACACTTTTATCAATATTATGATATAAAAGTCTCAGGGTTAATCTACTAATTTAAATAACCATTAGTGATTCTCTTTAATAAAAGTCCTAGCATTTATTCGCATAGGTTAAATTCACATAAGTACATAACCACATAAGGTTTAGATAAGTTTGAAAAATTAACTCCTAAAAATTTTAAATCACATAAAAAAAATTAATAAGGAGCCTAAAATTCCTGGTCGTTACATCCCTCCCCCCTTATAAAAATTCCGTTCTCGAAATTGTAAAAATAAGGTTACTCAAATAAAAACAGATAATTCTCTCTTATCACTTAGATAATCTCTACCGTCTGCTGTACCACTTCTGGTCCCAATAGTCGACGTTCACCTACTTTATCCCAACACAACGGTGTTTGACACTATCTCCCATAAATGTTTCTAGCAAAAATCTTTTCTCTTAGTTCTAGCACTAACGGTACCCAGATTTATCCTTCAAATCATAGAAGTTTAGTGCTATCAATCTTAAATTTCAACTCATCACCTTCAACTAATTGCTTCATGATGTTATCACAAACTTCGTCCTTCTCTTGTGCCTCCTTAACCTTATTTAATAAAGTCGGGCTTACTAACGCTGTAAATAATCTCTCTTTGGTCTCCATCTGATACTTAACCTCTAAGTCTAGTCTTTCGAAAACTCTCACTAATCCTTCTTGAATGGTCAACCTCGATAACTTCCCTCTGCCTTTCCTTTCCAAGGCATCTGCCACTACATTTGCTTTGCCTGGATGGTACAGAATTTCACAATCATAATCTTTGATCAATTCTAGCCATCAGCACTGCCACATGTTTAATTCCTTCTGCGTGAAAATATACTTCAGATTGTGTATATCTCACACTTCTCGCCATACCAATAATGCTTCCAAAATTCCAAGGCAAAAACTATTGCTGCTAAATCTCGTTTGGGAAGACATCCACGAATTCCCTTCAAATCGGTATAACAGTTCCTATGAATGTATTCTACGGGGATAACTTCCTTGTTTGCTACTCCTACGCCCATAGGGTGTTCTAATTTCTGTAACGACCCCAAAATTTATACAATACAACTCTCGACATCGGTCGTTAACAATACATCCTTATTCAGACTTTACATCATTAATCAATGATACAATCACTAAAAATACAGAATATTTCAAACTTTGATATTATTCCTTCTTTATTATCCCTGAATCTCAACCTTTATCATTACATAACTTTGATTCAACTTTGTTTCATGAATCGTTGCGTTAGAGTTATTATAAACTAAAACTTACAACCACGTTCAATAACCCTTATACATCGGTAAAATTTAAACTTTACAACTCAACATCTGTTAACCATCATACATTATCAAATACATTATCTGAAACCTTAAACAGGGTCCAAAATAATAACAATTCAGCCAAAGTATATAAATCTTCATGCATTACATCTGATTAATTTCTTTCAAGTAGCACATAGCGTTACCTTGAATCCTTAACCTGCAAAAGTGATTATTTGCAAAAATGAGCTCGATAGCTCAGCAAGATCTACCAGCTTTCATGCATCACATAACACATAAATACATGCTCAACATACATCTCATAATAATTAAAGTAACATGGCATATGTGACGCCCCCAAATCCACGTTCCTTCGAAACCTCGGATTCGGTGCAGTCACGATTCTACTATCGTCAAACTATTACATCTTTTAATCATTAGTAAAAGAATACAACTTTGTTTATTACAATTTAGAATATAAATTCTATTTATATCTAAGATCTCGTCTTTACATCATATTCGATGCTACTAAAATGCGGAATAATTTAAACTTTTCAATATCCTTTGAATAAATTCTTCTTATTGATTTCATAACTTTGAATCAATTACAATTTCTTGAACCACTATATATGATTCACTATATCTGAATTATTGTATAAACGTTTACATCTCAATTCAATATCCTCTATGTATTAACTAATACATCTTTACTATACGACAAGTACCAAACAATGTAAACAACTGTCAAGTACAGCTCCTAGAACCTAAACATGGTTCGAGAGCATATATCTAAATAAATAGAAATCTTCGAACTCTATCACGTAGCACGTTACTCTTATCGTGAGTCCTTAACCTGCAAAAGTGGTTATTTGCAATAGTGAGCTCGACAACTCAGCAATTCTAACAGTTTTCATGCATCATATAGCATATAACATCATACTTAGTTCAAGAATTTATAAACAATTTATATTTACTACGCATGTTACTTTCCACATAACAAGTATATCAACAAAGATCAACTTTCAATCTCATTTATATCTCATATACAGTTCATATATAAGCTCACATTATCACAGCATAACATAATTCAACTAACAGTTATTGAATTCATATATCAAATGGGAACTGAAAGACTTGCCTGATTCGTAGTTTAACAACTACGACTTAACTGCTTAAGAATCTCTGCACTTTGTGTAATCCTACACAGTTATATTAACCATAGAGATCACACTCATTAGTTATATGTATCCACACATTCTCAATGTAATAATAAAGGTTACATTGTTGTCTAACTTGGTTCTTAGAACCTTGTTTCACTTTCATAACATACTCCTATAATAGCTAGTATAGGTATACTTTTAATATCAACATTCATACACCTTTACTCGACTCGCTATGTGTTCGACACGTATTTAAAGCTCATAAATACATGATCTATATTGCTTTCATGTTTCTCAAACCTTATCGAAACCATTACATTCAAACTTTTCTAAGTTTCTCCTTTCAAAATCCTTGTCATATTTTAAACTAGTCATGCAAGGTTATTATGTTTATCATATAGTCATAAACTAGTAGGGGTCAGACCATGATTTGCAGTTTAAGTAATAATACAATTCTACTACAAAATCAAGAACAAACAGACTGCACAAATCCTGAAAACAGGCTGGCGCAGCTGCGCAGGTATTGGCCTTAAGAGTGGCGCAGCTGCGCTACTCACTGGTCAAACCAGAAATGACCTTTCATTCTGCTGGATCACCCGAGTTCAATCATTATCATTCAAGTTACTGATATTAATTAATATGATTATAATTTCAAGTTCGAAACCTAGCATGCTTATCCTAATCCAATTAAGGAAATATGTCGATAAACTTTAAATAAATCAAGCCCACGTTACTAATGGTCCATTACTAAAGTCATATCAACACATCACGAGGCTAAACAATACTAAGTATGCATGCTCGTGCGTATATCACACATGTATATGTTAATCACTTAGTTTATACTTTAGAAATTTCATTTTCTTGAATATGCGTGCATAGGTGAAATCCATGTTTCATCTCATGATGCTTATATTAACATGTCTATAGGTATAATAAAATCCTAATATACATGCTTGCATGATCATAATGTAACTCACACGGTGTTGGATGCTATTACCCTTCACATTCTAAGTTTTCATAAAAATTGCACTAAGTCAACAAAGGTAACTTAGTATATGCAGAGTACCTCGTAGCCATGACTCTCATATATTAGAACACATATATAAGTCACATACACGTAGTCAAATGGTCAGAATCTAAAAGACATAAGTCTTGGTCAAGTTCGCTTCAAAAAGTTCTTTAGTTTCTCTTTGAAATCGTTTGAATCTTGAAATCACGTATGTTAGTTTATTCAACACTTTAAACGTACATTTCATGTCAATATAGACTATATGATCATGTTCACAAAAATCAGAATGCTCACATGAAATATTTGTGATGAAGTTCACTCTAATCATTTCTAAGTTCACTTCTAATCTAGAAAGCCTTTTGTCAAAAGTGTATGCTATTATGGCCATAAACATTCATGTTGTATCAAGGGACATGTTTATAGGAGTTATACCAGTTTTCATGCTTGTCTTAAATAATAAGTTATCACATAGCAGGCTGCTGCAGAAAATAGAAAACAGAAAACAAAAGCCAGGACCCTGCGCAGCTCCCAGGCATAAACCCGGCGCAGCTGCGCCGGTGTCCGGCCAGTCCAAGAATTGTTCTGCTTCGGCAGAAACCAGCCCAAACTCAGAATTTTCTACAGCAAATCGATTCTGAGCAACTATATAATAGTTCTAACATGTATATAACTCATAAAACACTTAACAAACTTATTCTAACTTAATAATTAATCCATTCATGTTAAATTCAAGAATCCAAAACTTAGAACTTTTACAGAATGAAAAACAAAGATGGTAATATACCTCCGCAATTTGGTTTACTGCCACATGGGTTCTATACTGCCTCTAGAATCCTTCTCAATACTCAAACTAATTCGAAGCATTTACACTATATCTTATATGTGGAAAAATTCTCAGCAAATGAAATTGAAGAAGGAGAGCCCCAATATATAGAGGAATGAAAACCCAGTCAATGCTTCCATCCTCCAAATTAAACTAATAGATGAATGAATTGCATAGAAGTTATAGAGTGGTAGGTAATTAGTTGGTGAGTAGTTGTTGGAACTCATCATGAATTCCTCACCCTTGCTCATCATTTGCTATGGAATGCTGAGTTTGAGAGCAATAGGGAGTAGACTAGCAATTGAGTTATTCACGTGAGAGGGAAATGTGCCTCTCATTATGGGACAATGCACATACTCAGCATTCTAGCAACACACAACACTTAAATTATTATACACATAACATATACTTAGGTTATAATTTGAGTTACAATGTACTTTCAATATATAACTAATATTACAATGTAGCAAGTAGGGATACATATATTCAATTATATAATCCATGTACATCTTATTAATGCCGAATATAATTCTATTGGGTACCATCACAGTGTATTGTCTCCTCTATTAGTAAATTCAATAATTGTTTACAATATATCTATGATATATTATTTTATTGTATACTTTATATACACATTGTCACACCCACATTTCATGTACCTCTTACAACTCAATAAACTTTACTATATAGTTTATATTCATAAATAACATAGTCATATTGCACTTTATATTTCGTACAATATATAGTTAGTTACTATACGTTATACTTTAATATCGCATGGTTGCACATAGAATTTAATAAATTACTTATCTTATCAATTAATTAATAATAATATTAATTAATCTATTTCTCATAAATCAATGGAATTATAATTTCCATAACAATTAATTAACATTTATATAGTTAATTATCACAATAAATAAATATAAATCTTATTATATTTATAACAAATATACTTATTATCATGCTATCACTCGCAATAATAATAATTCAACATATTATTATAATAACAATTAATATAGATTAATTGTTTAATTAATAATTCTTCCATCTTCGAATTAATCAATTCATTACCGAATCTATTATCGTGCCACACAAGGCATTTCTCACAAGTTTAATCTCAAACTTAATACTATTCCCATCGCTTACTACTTATAACATGTTCAATATAATTAGAACTATTAAGTCACAAGGTTCACATATATAAATATATCGTGAATGTAAATATTCAAATATTCTATATAACCTTTACGGTAATACAATAACTCAAACTATTAAAATGCTAACTACTTCAATTAATTGTACTTATAATAAGTATAACCTTTACGCTTATAATAATTAATATATACTCTATTAATTATTCAAATAATAATATTCACGATCAAATAATAACTTAAGTTATTAAATATATTAAAATAACTTAGTTTCCTTTCATTAATAAACTCCCTTGAAAATACATTTAACATTATGTATTTAGCCATAACATAAAATATTATGTTTTCTCCAAGTAAAGATATTCATTATTAGAAAATACTTTATTTATTTACTCAAGATATTATAATATAATATAATATCGAATAATTACATGTACAACACATGTACATATATTATATATAGAAAATAGGAAATAAGTTTATTTTCTATTATAATAAATTATTTCTATCAATTTATTTACATATAGCATATATGAAATATATATAAAAAGTATCAACTATAATTACAAATTCAACACACTTATTAATTCACTCCTTTACTTAAGTAAATTAAATACTGTACTATATCATCATAGTTAATTAAGGTTCAATACTCTCATTATATTATTTCATAATATAACTCCCAACTTAAATTAACTAATATTTATTCTTATTAGTTAATTCCTTAACTAACTCATGCTTCACTATCCAAACCTATTCACGGATAGCTTAAGTGCTATTAATAACTTATATTATAAACATACTAGTTATTAATACACATACACAAGAATATGGTGATTATACATTAAGGATATTTAATATCACCAACTTACTATGATAAAATAATTCTATAAATTATTTAATATCTATAGATAATTTTATCCACTCCCTTTATCTCAACTGAAACGTCTCTACGCTAAGTAACAAATATATATTAATAATATATTTATAAAACACATATTACATAGTCCATCTTACCCTATGTAATATAATACCACATACCTTATATCACATAAAGATACTCTTATTCGAACCCATCTCACAGTTTAAAAATTTTATTTATTAAATCCTTATTTAATAATATCTGAAACTTCGGGTTCTTACAGCATACATGCTTTACTTCACATAACAAATATAAAGATTGAGTTCCTTACTCAATCAATATTTTTAATCAATCAATGTAGTCATAAATTTACTTTAACATTTCATGCTTACAACATATATACAACATATCATGCTCTTTGCAAAACAATTTAAAAACAGTTCATCATCAAGTTCACGTAGAAAATAAGAACTGAAAGACTTGCCTTGATCGTTGTTTACCAATAACAGTTTAACAGCTTACAGATATCTGCACTTCACGTGCCCTACACAATTATATAATAATTCACATCAACTATTAGTCATATAGCAAAGCATATTAGTTGTAATGTAAACTTTACTCTACATCTCATAAACCTTCCTATTATCTATACACAATGTTCAATTTGATTGTAATTCATTCAAGTGTTTAAGTCCTGCTAGGACTACCTATTGGTTTTATATTAACCACATTTCATATATAATAATGTTCATTTCATTAGAATCGAGACACTATTTAAGTGTATTACTACGTTACACGACGTTTCGACGTTTATACGTCACATGCCTAACTCGCCTCTTTTGCATGTGTTTTGCATGCTCCTATATTGGGTTACATTACTCCATAATGTTTCACTCTTATAAAAACATAATATTAAACAAGGTCATACACACTCGTTACGGCGTTGAGACGCTTGCACGTCCGTACGCCAAACTTGCCTATTTGAACGCCCAAACGACACGCATTTGCGCACGCTTAGCACGCCCAACCGAATTGTAATACCTAATAGTCATGTTATGGAAGTTAGAACATCATTTTACATGGTCGGGAGCATTACATGTGCTTACGTGCATGCCCGACGCCTCCTAATTGCCTCTAAAAACACATCAGTCCCAAAAATAACCATTTTGACCCTAGCTAACGACCTCAAATTGAAATACTTAAAGAACTAAAGTTGTAGGTCTACTCGTGCTCGTTTCGGATCATCTTGAATCACCTCAATTCGAGTTCGTATGAAAAAGTTATGGCCGTTTTACCACAGGAGGTCAAAACAGTCCTGGACTGACTTTTCCTCCCAGCGCAGCTGCGCCCCAAACAGCCTTGGGGGCAGCGCAGCTGCGCCCCTGGCAGCTTGTTACGCAATTTTCTTCTCCAGTTTGTTGTTCTGGCGAATTTTCTAACCTTTTCTTCCTTCCAATCTTCATAAATCAAGCTATACACATCCGATTGAGTCCGTTTTCAACTCTATGGATTCGTAATTCATAGAACTACAACATAGCAAGGAAATCCATAATTTACATAACCATTATCTAACCTAAATCTTTACTCAAAACTCATGTTCATACTAAACTTTTATGTTTTAACATGTTTAGCGAATCATTCACAACGAATTCATTTTTTAACCAAATTAATTCATTCAACTTGCGTTTTTTTTGTTTTTCAACGTTCTTACAACATCCATCAACAATTTAAGGTTTCCATCAAGATTTCATACTAATTTTAGTCTCAAAAATGACCAAAATGTACATATTCAACTAAAACTCAATTCTTCATCTTTAACATGTTTTCATGAGTTTAAACACTCCAAAATTGCTTCTAGATGACCATTAACAAATTATATCCATCTAAAAACATATACAAACTATACCTCAACAAACTCAACCACCAAAACTCGATTACAGAGAATTTAGAAAACAAAACCATAAACTAGAAACCTAGAAATTTTACCTTTGATTTGTTATAAAGCTTGAACAATTTCTTGTTTCTCCCTCCTTTGATTCTGAAACTCCTCTTCAATTACAGAGAATTTCTTCTCTAAGCTCCCTCTTCTCAATTTCTCTCTTCCTCTCTTCTCTGTATTTGTTCTTCTTTATTTTTTAAGCTTTAGGAACAAAATACGTAAAATTCATATAACTGATATAAACATAATATGTACATCAATATGACTTTCTCAGTTACAAAAGCCCAAGGGTCTCAAGGCCATGTTTGGCTGGAACCCAATTATCATCTTCTAATTTATTTAAATTTCTTCCTTATCATATAATATACCCTTGTCACACCCACTAACCAATTGAATTGAATTAATCTCAATTCATTAATAAATCCAAGTAAACCTTACTAATAAAATTATAACTTCTATTTAGCCAATATAATTATAATTTTATTTAACAACCATTAATCCTCTAATTTAATTACTCAATTAAATTAGACTATTTTCATTCACTTGATATCATCACACTTTAAACAAATTATTCCATAACAATCTCCAACTAAAATATTCATTTTAAATTTAATAAATATTCCAACTAAGATATTTATTTTATTCGATAAATATTTTAACTATTTACGAGATTCACAATCGTGTTACATTGACATATTACATTTATATGCAATATATATTACTTTCTCATCTTATTAAAATAAATATATTTACATTAACTCACTATTTTAATAAAGTGAATTACTCACATTAGCTATGAAATTTAATTCATAATACATTCATTGTCACAAGGTATAATAATCAAATTATATTATTCCATAATATAATTCCCAACTTAATTAGATTAACTTAATTCCCTTTTCGTAATAATTCCATTCATCTTTTCCAATAGTTAAATTAAATTAACTACTAAATCTCATTCTTCCATCATATGAAAATATATATATATATATATATATATATATATATATTCTATATTCATACCAAGTCATATATTTCACAATATATAACACATACATACACATATCCAAACCCCAAAACATCTCGTAATAAGAATTTTATTTATTAAATTTTTATTTTAATAATTTCTGAAAATCCGGGTTGTCACAATTTCTCATGGGTAAGTCTAACTGTTTAACAAATTCTTCAGAAACAAAAGAGCAGGTGGCACTCGAATCGAATAACACATATGCATCTATATAATTGATCGGAATGATACCTGACACTACGTCTTTGTTGTTGCGGTTGCCGCTAGCTGCAACGCCCTTTCTCTTCGGGCAGTCCTTGATTTGATGGTCTGTGGCTCTACACGTGAAACATCCTCCTTTTGACTTATTCGAACATTGAGGAGCCATGTGCCCCGGTTGTCCACAATGATAACATGCGTTCTTCCCCTTCAAGCATTTCCCAGAGTGGTTCCTTCCACAGACTGCACTTTAAACTTTTCTTATTCTTTCCCCTGGATTTACCACCTCCGGATGATTGGCTCTCCATCCATTTTCATTTATTGGGGTTGCTGCCTCCGCTGTTTCCCCCTTTCGGTCCTTCCTGGCCGGTCTTTTTATCTTGTTTAAATCGCGCTATGGTTTCAATGCCTCCTTCGGCAATGATAGCCCTTTCCAAAAGATCAGAAAAAGTCTTAACCTTCAATACATCTACTACCTTCTGCACCCATGGTTCCAATCCTAATTCAAATCTCTCTATTTTCCTGGCCTCCGTATCCACCTGATGCGAGGTGAATCGAGCCCACTCTTTATATCATGCCGCATTCTCTGCGACTGACATACCTCCTTGTCTCAGCTCCAGAAACTTAACTTCCATATCTTGCTGCGTATTCTCCGAAAAGAAATTCTTAAATCTGTCCCACATAATAACTCCTTCGCCTGCTAGTCCTTTATTAGGTTCCCACCAATTATTAGCTTCGCCCTTCATCATGAATGTGGCAAAACTCGTCTTCTGTGTCTCGGCCACCCGTGCGACCTGAAACACCTTCTCAACTTCTTTTATCCATGTCTGGGCTTCAATTGGGTCCAAGGTTTCTCGGAATTCCGGTGGTTCTACCAATTTAAAGTCCTTAAAGCTAGCCAAGTAATGTCCTGGCTGCTCAGCTGCTGGAGGGGTTATGTTCTGCATTGCTTCTGTTAATAGGTTAACGAAGCTCTGCATTGGGTCGACATTTCCCCCTCCACCATTGCTAACAAATCCTTCCTCCCTCTGGTTCCGCGAAAATCCCCTAGGAGGCATGATCCTGAGGACAGGAAGAAAACATTAGGCTTTATGTGATATGCTACTCAAGTTAGCATTAAGAAGTTTAGGACGTCTATCAATCATAGCCGATTTAAATAAACAACTTCAGTATCACAAAGCGACTCGATGGGTATCCTCAATCCATCACCTATAAACTCTACTTGAGTTTTCTACTAAGGTTATAACTTAGGTTTCGCATTCCTAACGTTTATAACCTAAAGCTTTGATACCAACCTATGACACCCCTTAATCCGGGTCCTCTGACCCCGGTCCGGTCGCCACGATACAATACTAACATCCACCTCTAACAACATACGATAACTAAAAATGTGGAATATAATAAACGTACGTCGTTCATTCAAAAGGTGTTACTAGTCTCAAGATTCGATAACCTTAATACATCAATACAAATATACCCTAGAATAAACATTAGGGTTTATATTACATTAACAGTAATTGAACAAATCACAAAGACAATTTCTGCTCCTTGCAAACCATCCTAAATCTTTCCTTTACCCTTGTCCTTCCCTGAGGGCTCGGGCTTAACTATAATATAAGTCATGATATAACAATAATGAGTAACAATTTTGCTCAACAAGTTTAAATACAACAATAAAGGATATATCATGATGAGTGGAAAAATATCTGACAATGATTTCAACAAAATGAATATCTTAAAGATTCAACAATATGAATATTAGAACGATTCAATAATATGAATATCTGTACGATTTAACAATATGAATATCTGAACGATTCAACAATATGAATATTAGAACGATTCAATAGTATGAATATCTGAATGATTCAACAATATGAATATCTGAACGATTCAACAATATGAATATTAGAACGATTCAATAATATGAACATCTAAACAATTCAACAATATGAATATTAAAAGCAAAGATAATAATTGCCTTTAGAATGACTGATAGTCGAGTAGACTCTGAACTATAACTTTTCAATGGGTTCAATAGCTAATTGCTTTTAGAATTACTAGCTTCTGGCTACAGAAACTTAGTACCTCGAGGAGATCAGCCTCGGGCACAACGTGAATATGCATAACACTTAAATCTACTTACTCGTATCATATATATTAGATACCTGGGCACACTCCTACATATGAGGGGTGTTCTGCTCCGTCTAAGAATCCTTTCCATCAATTGGTTTGGATAGTTTCAAAGAAAACTTCATACACTAGTCTGACCGAGCAAAGGTTCAGACTCTTATTGACATGGTTCAAGAAATTTATAACCTTGAATAATGTACAAGTCCAAGACTGTACGAGCTCAAATGCACTAGGTGCGGACATCAATAATATCAATGTGGAATAATTGATAAGTAATTAAACCACTAAATAACATGCTTGGAAATAAAGTTCAAGCAATTAAGTAAACAACTTTCGATTCAACAATAACCTACTCAATACAATATGAGAAGGATAGAGAACTTGCACAAAGTGAAGTTTAGAATTTGCACAATATAGGAATTTGTGTAAGTTCGGGGAACTTGCACAATACTCAACGTGTGAAGTTCGGGGAACATGCACAATACTCAACGTGTGAAGTTCGGGGAACTTGCACAATAATAGATTCCTTGCATAAAATAAATACATGGGCTTAGACACTTACAACATCAAAGAGTGAAATTCGGGAAATTTCACCATAATAGATCCCTTGCATAAAGTAAATGCATAGGGTAGGACATTTGCTTACAACGTTCTTTGAGTAAGGTAAACACAAAGATAAGATACTTGCATAATATACGAGTTTGTATAAGTTTAGAGAACTTGCATAATAAAGAAATGAAGTTCGGGAACTTGCGAAATAACCAAAGTGTGAAGTTCGGGAACTTTCACAATACTCAAAATGTAAAGTTCGGGGAACTTTCACAATAACCAAAGTGTGAAGTTCGGGGAACTTTCACAATACTCAAAATGTGAAGTTCGGGGAACTTTCACAATAACTAAAATGTGAATTTTGGGGAACTTTCACAATAACCAAAGTGTGAAGTTCGGGGAACTTTCACAATACAATAATAACCTGCTCAATACAATATGAGAAGGATAGGAAACTTTCACCAAAAACAAGTGAAGTTTAAGAAACTCGCTTACACGATTCATTGAATAAAGTAGTGCAAGAATTTAGGATACTTGCATTCAATATAACAATCAACTGAAGTTAGGAAACTTGCAATATAATAATACCCTGCTCAATATAAATTTGAGTAAGATAGGAAACTTGCACAAATAATAACTGTAAGTCAGGGAACTTGCCTGATTGCTCAGCTACAAATAATTCTAGCATTAATTTAAACGGCGTTGGAACGACCTAATATTAACAAGTCAATCTCTCCAATTAGTATAAGTTCACACATACAAGAATCTAATCATTATATAATTCTATCACATAAGATCACGTTCAATATCAAACATACCATTTATAGCATCATAATATGTTAACTGTTAAAATTCGACTTAAGCAAATTGTTCGGGTCTGAAAGTGTCCCGGTGTAACTCTAGCATGCAACTATTGCCATTAAACCAATACACATGCTTATCAAGTTATAATCTCTCATTCAAAACTAACATCCTAATCCAATTTCATAGTCATATGTATTTATGCCAATAAACCTTAAGTTAAACAAGTTCATACTTCAAAGGTTCGCTACTCCGGTCATACTATTTCATAACAAGGCTAAACAATACCTAATATGTATGCTTGAGTATACTACACACATATACTTTAATCACGTAGTTCATACTTTAAGTTCATTTTCTATAATTTAGCATGCACATATGAAATTTGTATATAAACAAATGAGGTTCATGACAATACGTCTATAGGCATAATGACATCCTAATAAACATGCTTGCATGATCATAATACAATTCACATGGTAATCAATGCTAATTAGCTTAAACATTCTCAGTTTCCATTTGCAAAGTACACTAAGTCAAAAAGACAACACGGTACATGCAAAGTATCTCGTAACCGTGATTCACATGTACTAGAACGCTTATATAAGTCACATACATGTATTCAAGTGGTCCCAATCTAAAAGACACAAGTCTTGGTTATGTTTACTTTGAAAGTTCTTAAGTTTCTCTTTTGAAAACATCTTAACTTACGATTAAGTATACTAGTATGTTCTATCACATTAGTCTTAGTTCTCATGCTTATATAGTACATACGATCATGATCATGATCATGAAATCAAAATTCATACATACTACATATACGTCAAAGTTCACATTTAAAACTTATGTCGTTGTTAGTAACGTTCACTAATGAGTTCAATATGCTAACGCTTCATTATGAATCATATAAACACAAGTTAATAGGTTGTTCATGCATTTCTTAACCATACTACTACGCTCGCAAAAATCAGAAAACACATACATGATATGTCCATAACAAGTTCACTTTAGAAATTTCTAAGTTCATTTGTAAGCATTAACTCCTTTTTATCATTTGAGTGTACTAACATGATTATACATACTTATACTATGTCTACGTACCTATATATATATATATATATATATATATATATATATATATTAATCATGTATACATGCTTTCCAAATAAGGTACTATAGGTCGGCACATAACAGCTTAGCAACAAAACTCAAAATCTTTGGTTCAGGCCCGGCGCTGCTGCGCCGCTGGCCAGTGTAATACTGGCGCAGCTGCGCAGGCTGGCGGCCAAACCAGGAGCTTTGCAGTTTCGGCAGTTCCTTCAGTCCAACTCAAAAATTTTCCTACGAAAATTGATTCTAACATAACACATTGCAATTCTAGCATGTTTACATCTTGTATAACACTTAACCAACATATTCCAATCCATTAATATCCAATTCAAATGAAGTCAAGAATCAAGTACTTAGCAAATTCACAAAAATTTGAAAAACAAGAATGCAATTGATTATACCTCTGTAATGTAGAAATTGAACTTGCTGCTATCGAATTATATAATGCTACTATGCTATTCTCCCTTAAATCAATATAAAACCTTAGCAATTGAAATAAGAGGAATGGAGTTCAATTTATAGGCAAACAAAATACCCAGTTAATGCAATACTCTCCCAAATAAAACCCATGGATTATAAGGTTGTTCAATAGACAATAGAGAGTTGGTGAGAGTGGGTGGAACTCATCATAAATCCCACTCCCCTTATAATGATTATGGCTAACTTGGATGAATTTGAGAAGAAGAAGATAGAGTAGCATAGCTTGTGGGTTTACACGTGAAGGAGAGAAAGCTAGGCACTCATATTGGGACAATTCTCAGCAACTAGCAAATACTACACTTGGGGCATATCATATAGACTTTGGTTATATAATATACATACACAATTTATTTTATATAACATAGGTTATAATAATTTAAAGGCATACAATGTATTTCCTAATTACAAGTTATCAAGTAGTGTATATACATATAATCCATGTACATTATTTTAACACCGAATATAAAGTAGTTTGGTATTATTATTATCACCATGGTTATCATTATAATTTAATAACATCATTATCAAATAACAATAGTTTATTGATATTAATACAACGTAATAGGGTATACATATTAATATCTACCACTCCTCTCATGCTATATAAATCATATTATAATGTAACTCACATAATGTCACTAATCATACTATATAGTCTATATATAATATATAGAGACATATTAATGTCTCACCTTGCACCTTATACAATATAAACGTATCAACCATATATTACAAGGTTTAATATATCGCATGCTTGTATAAAATAATTAATCAAGTAAATATAATATTATTATATTTATTAGTTCTCTTACTCATTAATTATTATTTATTCATAATAATTATAAATCAACAACAATAATAATTTCATACGTTATCAATTAATTACTCAAATATAAATAATTAATTCCGATTAAATCTCTACACTATATTCAAGAAATTTGAATATATAATTACTAACATTTTTATCAATATTCTGATATAAAAGTCTTAGGGTTAATCTACTAATTTAAATAACCATTAGTGATTCCTTTTAATAAAAATCCTAGCATTTATTCTCATAGGTTAAATTCACATAAGCACATAACCACATAACCACATAAGGTTTAAATAAGTTTGAAAAATTAACTCCTAAAAATTTTAAATCACATAAAAAAAAATTAATAAGGAGCCTAAAATTCCTGGTCGTTACAGTTTAAAGCTTATATTACATCACTTGCTAGCCCCTTAATTGATACGCAAAAGGTTAAGTACTTACTTGCAATGTCAGAATTTTCTGCCATGCTGGCGCTGCGGTGCCAGATTTTCCTCTTGGAGTGGCGCTGCGGTGCTACCCCTCCAGAGATTTCTCCCCAGAGTGGCGCTGCGGCGCCATTTTAAGCCTATTGGGTGGCACTGGGCGCTGCCCCTGTAACTCAAAAAAATTTCTAAGTCTTTGAAGATTCTGAAATTCTCAAGCTCGTAACGTAATCGTTACAACTCGGAATTGACTCGTTCCAAAGCCAAAGTTCACAAATAACATGCTCTACCATCCTATCAAGTTGGAATTTGTTTCTGAATCCGTCGGCGAGAAATTCGCCGATTAGTCTATTTTTACGTTTTCGTTAAACGTTCGTGAACGTTCGACGCTCAATTCTTTGTTTTAAGTCAGAATTGATTCGTTCTTGTTCTCGCAAGTCTTATCTACCTAAATACACTTGTTGCAATTGAAAACCATCATTTGCGACGCACACGACGACTTTTAACTTCGAATCCGTTTTTGACGATTATCGTCTAATCGTGTATCGTCCACCGAATCTTCGTTTTTCATTATTCTTACTTCAAACCAATTGGAATTAATCCGATGGTTGATTATTACCAATTCTAACCATTGTGGTTATCTATGTTCAATGATTTACATGTTCATCATTCAAGTTCTTTTAATCCTTTCTTTATGAAATCATAGTTAGGTCAATTACATCTAAGGTTCCATTATTAGGTCCTTCATCACTTACTCATGGTTCCATTATGCTTGGTTTATTAAGGTTTATAATTTCCCAATAACCCCTTATCACTTCATAGTCTTCCTACTTCATCAATCACACTTCTCTACCAAAACTTATTGAAGGAAGATGAAAGAATTGAAGTTAAAGGAAGTATACCTTCTTGTGTTCTTACTAGTTCTTGATTGTTCAAGGGAGTAGTTCTTCTTCTTGGTTTCTATCACTACCTAGCTTCTCTTGCTTTCTCTCTATTTTCTCTCAACTCAAACAACCCACAAATGAGCTCAAGAGCTCTCTATTTATAGGCTTGGCAATGACTTAGGGCATAATAGTCATTTAGGCCCCAAACCTCCTTATTCTTTCTTTGGCTCCAAGCTTTGACCACCTTCTTAACTTAACTTAGCCACCAAGTTTATGACATCACCCACATGACATCACAAGCTTAATGACTTATCAATTGGGTTGCCCTTATGGGTTAAACCCCACCCATAACCCATTGGTTCGATCCACGGGTTTAATAATTAACTATAATTCTTTTTAAACGTATTGGCTTCGTATAAAATTCATATTATACATTGCACCAATTCTCGTATTCACTACGTATTATACTCGTATAATATCTCGTATTATACTCGTATTCATATCGTATAATAATCATTGTTATTGTACGTAACCTATTAATTCATAGGTTTTAATCTCACTAACCCTTAGGGTTATAAGTCCATAAGCGAAAACTTCATGAGCCATAATTAGAATTTTATCAGATATTCCATCTTGTCATCAAATCCTATCATTACGCGTTTCTCGGAATGTCAAAATTCATTCCTGATCAGAAATTGATGAATAGTGATTTCTCAGAAATTTCTCAAAAAACCTTCGTTTTCATCTTGAAAATTCATATGATTTAATTCTAGCACGAAGCCAGAATACTAACCATATTCACATCTTTTAGGTTATAAAACAACCGAGAATTAGCTCACTCACTTGAATAAACATTTAATATGATTTCATTCAAATAAACAAGATAAAAATTCCTTTTTATAACGTCTGAGTTTCTCTGAGAGCCCTGACAGCCATCGACATCGCCACGTCTAGATGATCAGCATAAAATGGCATACATAGATATGCTACGAGGCACATGACCAAGGCGTCCACTCGTGCAGTATGCCATCTCTCCTCTGAAATGGCGAAGTCTCCATAATAGACGGCAAAGTTGTCAGCAGATCTAAAGTGACCTATCATGAAGTCTATGGAAATGATGTGGCTACCACCCACCTCAGCCAATACAACTACCCTCCTAAGTCTAGTCATCATCATGAACTAGCGACGCATATGACCCAATGCCATCTGAGCACATGGCCCCTCCATCGATAATCCAGAAATGCGACCATACTCCTCCAGAGTAGGAGTTAACTCGTCTGAGCCAAATCAGAAGACGTGGCGCTCAGGACTCCAATACATGAATATCCCAACAATAAATCCCTCTGGAACTTGGAAAGGACAACAGAGACAGGGAGTGGCCTAGCATGCGACTGATGGCAATACGGTCAACATATGGCAACTGGTCATACCAAACCCTCAAATTGGTGGCTATATGGCTAGGCGGAAGGTGATCCAAGCGCACCACAGTAGAGGATGCCATATGTAAAAACTGTGTCAATAAGACTATACAGGGGTCAATCTCTATCCAATCATTTAAATATATATGAAGCATGCATCATAACAAGTGATAAAATAGTATGTGCGATGAATAAATAGAAAATATCATGCATAAATATTTGTCATATACATTAGTTTCATAAACATCACTATCATACCTATGATACATATTAAAACTAAAAAATAAAAAAGTACAGGATACTGGGGCACAAACGCCCAATGACTAACATTAGACCTATGGGCTCGTCACAATGTCAAAATCATCCAGGAAAGTGATGGTCTCATCAAATTGATCAACCTGGGGCAGTCTACCTGGGGTGGGCACATCCTGCTGATCCTGGCAATAAGGGGTCTCCTGCATATCCGGGTGACGAGTAAAAAGATCATCCCCTATCCTGAGAGCCACCAATACTTGAGGGTCCAGCACCATGAGAGCCACCACTACCTGACGGTCTAGCCTCATGACCCTGAGCAGCAAAAGTACTAGCTAAGGAGGGGTCCAAACCATTGTGATGATAGTACGCCGATAGCTGCGCCAACTGAAGTCTCAAATCAGCGATCTGAACCTGATGAGAAGGCTCTTGAAAATATGATATCCAGTCCTTCATCATAAGGGACCCTGGGACCATGTCTCCCAAGAACTGGGTAGCCCGAGTTTGAGCTCCTATCTTGCGTGGGCCCCACCGAGCTATAAAGTCCTCAGAAGTGATCAAACCGTCAGACAAGTGAAGACCATCATACCCATCAGTGGGAATCGATGCAGCTGACAACGACAAAGGCTAGAAGCGCTGAGCTGGAGGAAAAAAAAGAAGGCGAATCTCCCCAGTGCGCTCCCAGAGATAGAGCTCCCAACCTCCACCAAAAAGGAATGGAATCCGGCGAGTAAGTAATTAAAACTTTGGCCCTGTCGGCAAACCATCCTCAAATCCCTTGGACAAGTTCTCTCCAAAATATGGAACCACTATATCCTTAGCCATCAATGTCTCTAACTGAAGACGGGCATTGGTAAAGCCCTCTGCGATCGGGACCTCCAACAAAGTAGACTGATGCCATCTACGTCCCCGTGGATAAGTGTCCAAGCCTAAGACAGAGATGGGGCAAAGATAGGGAAGCCTCTCGTAAGCCCAGAACTGTCAATGCAAAAGAACCCTCTATTAGTTGTGGGAAAAGATAAACCAATCAAAAGTCAAATAAATGAAATTCGATCAAAAGGACTTACCAGAAGAAACGGGTAGAATCCGACCCAGGCGTCGGTAACTCCCTCGGATCATAGTCGCATCCTATGCAGGAAGAGAGAGAATGTAAACGATCCCCAATCGTAGTCCCCAATGCGGTCTACATCCCAAATTTCCCCCTACCAAGCTGAAAGGAACAGTGGAGGAATTGTTCGCAATGAAACAACCCCTCAGGATGGTCAAGAATAGACGCCACAAGATGCGATCCCTCTCAGTCAAATCAGCAGGCAGCTGCTGCTGCAGGGTACCTCGAGCAGCATTGACGCTCAGGCTCCCCGACCAGATACGGCGAGCTTTGAAGGCCTGCTCCTGAGGAGAAAACCCTAGGAGGGTAAGCACCGTAGTCAGAGTGATGGTCGTCTCCAAGGGCACTCTGGTCCCAGTAAACTCTAAGCCTATGATGTACCTCCAATCCATGGGAGTCATCACAATCTCATAGTCCAGCAGATGGAGAGACTGACTTTGATGAAACCATCGCTCGGACAAAGCTCGCCACCAGGTTGATGAGCCGGCTCCATCAATCGCTGTACCCGTCTACTAATTCGGGGAATAGGAACGTCAGAGGGAGCTCTCCGTCGGTGAACTCCAGCTAAAATCCACTAGGATGAAGAACGGCTGGGTCCCGCTGAATCTATATCTGAACAATGAGTTCATAAGAATCAAAGCCAAGTCAGGTATATTCCTGTCCTTTTCAAACTTTAAATTAAATCCACGAAATATAATTTAGGTCATCACATCATGCATGTCCTACATGTGTCATTATATGTGTACGTCATTTTAGTCGCATCCTAGCATATCTATAAATATATCTAGGACCCTGATGTTTGACTCATGGAAATTTTTTGCCAGAGTTTCCTCTATAAAATGGACTATCCACATGTCCGAAGCATGCATTAAATCACCCTATGAGGGTATACCATCACAATCAAGCATGTAAACATCAATTTAAATTGTTATTCTAACACATAGATACAATGTATGTCTAGATTAACTGATAAATGATAATATATCGCATCTATACGGTCCATAAGATGATGTGTAAGCATGCATTACATTATAAACATGTTTATCTAGCTATCTATGCATATATGTTAGATATAATGCGTTTAAAGAAGGAAATACGTGTTTTTGCCAACGAAAACACGAAAAAACAGAGTCTAGACGTTACCCGTAGTATGTAGAAGAGATGTACGGTGGCGGATCGCTCCAAATCAAGCTGGAATCGAGTAGATGTGAAGAAGTGCTCGATTTTGTAGAGAGAAAACAATGAAATTCAAGTGGAATGGGTGAAAATGAGGCCTCCCGAGGGTATAAGCCCGATCACAGGCAGCCTTGACCATAGTTGCTCCAACCACAACCATACATACGGTTGCTACATGTGGGTCATACGGCCTCCCGATTGATAACATGATGTCTGAAACGTGTTATTTTGGGTTCGAAAGGGTCAACTTATTTAAGATGATACCTTTCTGGGACAATTTTAAACCCCGAAAACCCTAAAAAATCCTCCGAAATAGCAGAAGTTTGGTAAAGATCATAAATCCCTACGTTGCATGTCGAAAGACCACAAAATCAGTCAAAATCAATACTACATCTCAGTATCCATCGGCAACGAACCAGTGAAGGCGTCGGCTCGGCCCCCGACGATGTAATCCACAGGCAAAGAACTAGTGAAGGTGTCGACTCAACCCTCGATGATGTAATCCACCGACAATAAACCAGTGAAGGCATCGGCTCTCCCCCGACGATGTAATCCACCGACAACGAACCAGTGAAGGCTTCGGCTTGACCCCCGACAATGTAATCCACCGACAACGAACAAGTGAAGGCGTCGGCAAATCCCCGATGATGTAATCCGTTGGCAATAACCTAACGCAGGTTGGCAAATCCTCGATGATGTAATTCGTTGGCAACAACCTAAAGCAGGTCGGTAATTCCCCGATGATGTAATCCGTTGGCAACAACCTAACGCAGGTCGACAAATCCATGATGATGTAATTCATTGACAACAACCCAACGCAGGTCAGCAAATCCCCGATGATGTAATTCATTGGCTACAATCTAGTGAAGGCCTCGGCATGACCCCGATGGTGCAATCCATTGACTACAAACTAGTGCAGGTCGACTTAATCCCGAACATATCGCGAACCAAGCGAGGATCCCCGAGCTGAGACAGTGTTCACCGAAAACTACCTCAGTAAACCTCGAACGGCGTGCCATCGAAGATAAGCCAGCTAACTGATACTTGGACCTGGAGGATATATCTCGGCTACGATTATCGACTTCCCGAACCCTAATTCAGTCAAACTCAATCTTATCCCGCTGCCTTCATCAAAGACTGTCCGAAAGGTCGAGCTGCGGAGGTCAACTTCTGTCGAACCAGGAACGAAGGAGCACATATTGAGAGTGTGGGGCCCACCTAGCCTAGCCGCAGCCATACATACGACTGGCCGTATGTGTAACGACCCCAAAATTCATACAATATAATTCTCATCCTCGATCGTTAGCAATACATCTTTAATCTATCTTTACATCATTATTCAATATTAAAATCACTAAAAATGCGGAATATTTAAATTTTTTTAAACTTTCTTTCAATATTGCCCTGAATCGCAACCTTTACATTACATCTCTTCGATTCAAATCTATATCATGAATCGTTACAACAAAATGACTATACAAAGTCTTACATAATAAAACAATATCCATCTACATTGGATAACTCTACTTCTAACTCACCGACATATTTCATTCAAAACATTAACTACAATTTGAAATTGAACATAACTAATATTCTTGAACATTGATCTCTATAAATCACTTAACACGTATCTTTACCTTGCATCCTTGACCTGCAAAAATAGTTATTTGCAAGAGTGAGCTCGACAGCTCAGCAAGTTCTAACAGTTTTCATGTATCACGTATCACATAATAAACATGCTCAACATAAATCTCATAATAATTTAAGTAACATGGCATACATGCTTTAATTCACATAACAAATATAAAGATTGAGTTCCTTACTCAATCAACATTATTTAACCAAAATAGTGTAGTCATAAATTGACTTTAACATTTCATGATTACAACATGTATAACATATCATGCTCGCTTACAACATATATAACATATCATGCAATTTAAAACAGTTCATCAAATTCTCGTAGACAAGTAGGAACCGAAAGATTTGCCTGGCTCGTGGATTACCAATTACCGAAAAACTGCTTAATATAATCTGCTTCATGATCCTACATAACGTATCACCATACGCACCAATTATTAGTCACTTAGCAACACTTATCAAACGTCTAAGTAAATTCTAATTTACACTTCGTAATTCTCTTCCATTCTCTCGTTTGACACTCGCTGTCAAAACATATGTATAATTAACGATATAAGTTAATTATTATATAGCTAATCTTCATCGTTAGTTAACCAATTTAGTTTAACTCATTTCTCATTAACTAATAAGTTAATAATTAATCACCACGTAATTTAATCACCTCACATAATCATATTACATTTCACATAATTAATCAATTATAATTACATCTTACGTCAATCAAATTATATTTCAAGTTAAACATCATTATATTTACTAACATTCATGTTTTATAACTTAGAACAACATCTAATATCGTCGACAGCACTATACTTGCGTATGTGCATGACCGACGCCCTCCGATTGCCTCCGAATACGCATCAGTCACAAAGATAACCATTTTGACCCTTTCTACCGACCTCAAATCAAAAAAGTTAAAGAACAAAAGTTGTAGCTCTACTCGTGCTCGTTCGGATCATCTTGAATCTCCTCAATCGGAGTTCGTATGAAAAAGGTATGGAGGTCAAAACAGTTTTGCATTACGACAACTAAACTACCCCGGACAGCAACTGTACCCGCTGGGGCGGGTCCCCCAAGGCTTAAACACCCGCTGGGGTGGGTCCAATGGCTGGTGGAGGGGCTGGTTCGCGAACTGGTGGAGAAATAAGCCAATTTGGCTTATTCCGTCACATCGAATTCGAATTTTCCCAACATGACAAACATGAAACATGTGAAAAACAATATTTTAAGCTTATTAACATGCTCATAACATAAAAATTTCATATAAACACATAATCACAACCAAGATTTCATGGAATTCGAAGAAAAACACAATTTTAAGCGTTCTTGACGAAAATTGCTACTACGAATTCATTTTTCAACCAATTCAAGTGATTCCAATTGTAATCACTTCTATTCTTAACATACTAACATAATACTTGATCAATTTTAACAATAACTCATAATCAACTTCAATTTTAATAGTTTCAAAAGCAATTTTTAGAAATTGACTCAAAGAAAAATACTATGAACACGATTCCTATTGTTTATCAAAAATCCATGGTTTGAATTGCTAATACAACCATATAATTCATATACAATCATGATATATCATATATTACACATAAATTCATGCTTTCACCAATATCTTTGATAATTTAAGAATAATTTTCAACATAAATTCATAATCTAACACTATGAACATGATTTTCATAGGGTTCATCATATACTTGTGATTGAAATTCTTAAACAACTATGAAACTCTCATGTAAACACATATATATATATATATATATATATATATATATATGTATATATTCATACTTATCCCATTCTCATAACAAAATTATGAAGTTTCACAAAGGGATTTTTACATAGAATTCCAAAACTATGAAAATATAGAAAATATGATTTTAAAACTTGTTTTTACAACAATTGTATTTTGAAAACCCTTTCATGGCATACAATTACCTATGAAAACATATGAACATCATATATACATATAAATTCATGATTATGAAAACCTAATTTGACAAAGACTAAATACAAAACATATGAATTGAGTACAAGGGATAGTATGGTACCCTTCTAGGTTGAATTAGGAGAAAAGATGATGAAGATGATGATCTTCTCTCTTGCTTTCTCAAGCTTCTCATCTTCTTCTCTCTTCTTCTTCTCTATATTCTTTCTTCTTCTTTTTCTTTCTTTGTTTAGACTTAGCTTAGAAGATTAACATACTAACTCTTTTAACTTAATGTATATTGTATATACATATGATATATAACTTATACAATATAATTACTCTATAATAATTAACATAAATACAATTAATCACATAAGTTAAAAGTTTGAATTTGAAAAGCCCTAAGGCTTGTTTGGCAAAACTCATCATTTAAAAAATAGGTTTTAATAGTTAAGGCCCCGTTTGGTAAAACGAATTTAAAAACGGTGCTAGGGCCTTGTTTGGGAAAATAGTTTTGAAAACTCTTTTAACTCTTTTAATAAATCATTTTAACACATACTTTTTAATGTTATCCTTTAACTAATTAAAACTCAACATTCTAATTTAATTAATTAAAAGTCTAACATCAATTAATCACATAAAATTGTCACATAATTATAATTACTCGCTAATTATAATTTCACGTAACAATTAGCATATCACTACATCTAATTTAATTATCTCAATTAAATTAGAACTATAACATAAAATCATTACATATTAATTAAATTAAATATTAAATAATCATTTAATTAATATAATACACTTAATTACATTACTCCATATTAATCACATAATCTCAATAAATAATTCAATTAAAATATTTATTTACTTCAATAAATATTAAATTAATATTTAAATTCTCTTCACACCAAATCACATATTTCACAATATTTCTCACATATACACATACTCATACTCGAAACATCTAAAAATAAGAATTTTATTTATAAAATTCTCATTTATAAATTCTTAAAAATTTGAAATGTCACATCCTTCCCTCCTTATAAGGATTCCGTCCTCGGAATCAACGAAACCTCCCTTACTCAGTTTTCGCAAAATCTCTTCATAATTATCGTTGAATAACTTCAACACGTTAACTTAGCAAAAAGTTTTACACATATATATACTTCATTCATTTCTTCAACAACTATTAGGTTTTATTACACAACCTTCAATCAAACACAATCATATATCGAATATTATATATTCTCTAACTCGTTCATTCCTTTCTAAGGATCATTACCGAATGCTATACTCGTCTAATTAATATACTACATAATTCACCATCTATAATTGTTCGGGTTATCACATTCACCCCTTCTTCTAAGAATTTCGTCCTCGAAATTTTAGTCTATCAATCTTTATATATCAATCTATCAAAATAGATTTTACGTTAATCTCTATTCATTGGATTAAAGCGTTCTACAACTAATTCTTTCTAAGGAACATCCTTATTCCCACATCCTCCTTCAGAATAATAAGAAAATCTTCCACAATTGCTCAATAATTGGGAAGCGATATAAATAACCCAGGAATTTAAAAGATTCCAATAATGCTGAGTGGTCACAAGACCTTGAACTTCTTTCTAGGTTTAATAGTGCTTCACCCCCGGTACTTTACACTATAAACCGCATCGGTACTCTAGGTGGCCAGCCTATCATACCCCTACGTCGGGCCCAAACGTAGTACATCGTAACGACTATATGTGTTACCTTCGGAACTATAGTCTCCGATAACGTGTCCCCCTTTTATAGGGTTGTTCAACTCAGCTTCTTAACATCTGAATCCACACCAAAATAATTTGGTTTGGCATAACCAAGAACGCTCGAATTTCATAAACATCTTTCAACATTCGTCTAGCTGAATCAAGTAGCATAGACTTCTAACAAAAATTTGAACATCAATCGATATATATATATATATATATATATATATATATATATATATAACCAACTCAATAAAATAATATATATATATATTTTTCGTTTAAGGAACTAAAAGTAAATAAATCTTCTTTTTGTTAAGGAAAGTAAAATAATAAGTAAATCTTTTCATAATATCCTGATACCGTACCGTAGTAATGATACGTTGAGAATTTCGTCATTACATGACGTCGTCATACTACATCATATCATAGTGGGCTGACGATCATACGATCACATCCAACACTAGGTTTAACTGCATTGATAACTTCCTCTATTGTTTTTACACCATATCAAATGATGCATATGAAATACATTTTGAAGATTTAAAATCATTTTGTCCAGCTGAAGCAATTAGCATAGACATGTGAATAATAGCACTATTTTAAAAATTCATTAGTTCCATCATTGATCCAATGTTTTTCAAGAAAACAGAAGTGCAACATCAGCACGAAGTCAATAAATTTCGAAAAACTAGCAAAGCTAGGAGATTTAGAATATAAAAACTTTCTCCATCAATATAAATCTTAACTCCATCATTACTTAATCATTCTATCAACCTTAAACAACATCAATGCTTTCTATATTATAAACTTTCTATACCCAGTATAGTTCATCGAACTTACCACACTTTGAAAGTTCAGGAACTTGCCACAATAATATGAGTTTAAGAACTTGTCCTAGCAATACGTAGTCAAAGAACTGATCAGAGACTATCCATATGCTTAGGGGTTTGAAACATACATACGACTATGAGTCACGAACTTATCATAAGTATGAGTTTTAAGAACTCACCTAACCTTAAGATCATCTAATCAAATCTTAATATCATCTAATCTAATCTCTATTGACTCTAACTATCAATTATAATATGAGAAAAGAATCACCTTCTCGTCATATATATATCGATAGCGCGACACCAACCTTCCAACGATTATCAATATGATAAACCAAGTGTAAGCACAAAACCCTGCCCATACAAAGATTTGTACAACTCAACCACAACATGAGTCCTCAGTTGAAATCCCACTTAACTTTATCTTACTTATAACTTCTTATCCTATGCTCGATACAGACATTCTGTATCTCATCATTTATAACTCCTCGTGAGTTAATCTCGTACTATATCATAGTACCTTCTCGTTATAGTCTCAAACTATAACCGTTCAATCATTACAGACCATCTGTCTTTTACAACTTAAAAGATATCACGTCGTGATCTTATTCTATAATCATCTCCCTTATGATTCTTTCTTATCTCATTATTATTTTGTTTTAAAACATCTTATCTCTACCTTACATCATATTATATCATGAATTCATTATACTTTTAATCTCATCGACTTCGTCTATTCATCGTTATTCGTCATCTAGATCATTGGAGTTAGGCAACTCCTGGTTTTTATCTCTACATCTCTTCAAGATTTTTTTTTGAATCTTCTTGTTTATTAATCACTTCTCGTTCTTTAATAATTTCTAATTCCATTCCTGTTGCTCAATATTTTATTCGAGTTTCATTCCTAATCTTCTTCTTATAACATTTCTAGGACTTAACTAATCCTATACTTCTACTTATGTGAAAAGAATCACCTTTTCATTATACGTAACTTAACTTAACTTCTCATTCTCTAAGGTCATAGCCTAAGGTACTCTTACCTAAGGTGTATAACCTACAGCTCTGATACCAACTGTAACGATCCCAAAATTCATACAATATAATTCTCATCCTCGATTGTTAACAATACATCTTTAATCTATCTTTACATCATTATTCAATATTAAAATCACTAAAAATGCGGAATATTTAAATTTTTTTAAACTTTCTTTGAATATTGCCCTGAATCGCAACCTTTACATTACATCTCTTCGATTCAAATCTATATCATGAATCGTTACAACAAAATGACTATACAAAGTCTTACATAATAAAACAATATCCATCTACATTGGATAACTCTACTTCTAACTCACCGACATATTTCATTCAAAACATTAACTACAATTTGAAATTGAACATAACTAATATTCTTGAACATTGATCTCTATAAATCACTTAACACGTATCTTTACATTGCATCCTTGACCTGCAAAAATAGTTATTTGCAAGAGTGAGCTCGACAGCTCAGCAAGTTCTAACAATTTTCATGTATCACGTATCACATAATAAACATGCTCAACATAAATCTCATAATAATTTAAGTAACATGGCATACATGCTTTAATTCACATAACAAATATAAAGATTGAGTTCCTTACTCAATCAACATTATTTAACCAAAATAGTGTAGTCATAAATTGACTTTAACATTTCATGATTACAACATGTATAACATATCATGCTCTCTTACAACATATATAACATATCATGCAATTTAAAACAGTTCATCAAATTCTCGTAGACAAGTAGGAACTGAAAGACTTGCCTGGCTCGTGGATTACCAATTACCGAAAAACTGCTTAATATAATCTGCTTCATGATCCTACATAACGTATCACCATACGCACCAATTATTAGTCACTTAGCAACACTTATCAAACGTCTAAGTAAATTCTAATTTACACTTTCTAATTTACACTTCGTAATTCTCTTCCATTCTCTCGTTTGACACTCGCTGTCAAAACATATGTATAATTAACGATATAAGTTAATTATTATATAGCTAATCTTCATCGTTAGTTAACCAATTTAGGTTAACTCATTTCTCATTAACTAATAAGTTAATAATTAATCACCACGTAATTTAATCACCTCACATAATCATATTACATTTCACATAATTAATCAATTATAATTACATCTTACGTCAATCAAATTACATTTCAAGTTAAACATCATTATATTTACTAACATTCATGTTTTATAACTTAGAACAACATCTAATATCGTCGACAGCACTATACTTGCGTATGTGCATGACCGACGCCCTCCGATTGCCTCCGAATACGCATCAGTCACAAAGATGACCATTTTGACCCTTTCTACTGACCTCAAATCAAAAAAGTAAAAGAACAAAGTTGTAGCTCTACTCGTGCTCGTTCGGATCATCTTGAATCTCCTCAATCGGAGTTCGTATGAAAAAGGTATGGCCATTTTACTAACGGAGGTCAAAACAGTTTTGCATTACGACAACTAAACTACCCCGGACAGCAACTGTACCCGCTGGGGCGGGTCCCCCAAGGCTTAAACACCCACTGGGGTGGGTCCAATGGCTGGTGGAGGGGCTGGTTCGCGAACTGGTGGAGAAATAAGCCAATTTGGCTTATTCCGTCACATCGAATTCGAATTTTCCCAACATGACAAACATGAAACATGTGAAAAACAATATTTTAAGCTTATTAACATGCTCATAACATAAAAATTTCATATAAACACATAATCACAACCAAGATTTCATGGAATTCGAAGAAAAACACAATTTTAAGCGTTCTTGACGAAAATTGCTACTACGAATTCATTTTTCAACCAATTCAAGTGATTCCAATTGTAATCACTTCTATTCTTAACATACTAACATAATACTTGATCAATTTTAACAATAACTCATAATCAACTTCAATTTTGATAGTTTCAAAAGCAATTTTTAGAAATTGACTCAAAGAAAAATACTATGAACACGATTCCTATTGTTTATCAAAAATCCATGGTTTGAATTGCTAATACAACCATATAATTCATATACAATCATGATATATCATATATTACACATAAATTCATGCTTTCACCAATATCTTTGATAATTTAAGAATAATTTTCAACATAAATTCATAATCTAACACTATGAACATGATTTTCATAGGGTTCATCATATACTTGTGATTGAAATTCTTAAACAACTATGAAACTCTCATGTAACATATATATATATATATATATATGTATATATTCATACTTATCCCATTCTCATAACAAAATTATGAAGTTTCACAAAGGGATTTTTACATAGAATTCCAAAACTATGAAAATATAGAAAATATGATTTTAAAACTTGTTTTTACAACAATTGTATTTTGAAAACCCTTTCATGGCATACAATTACCTATGAAAACATATGAACATCATATATACATATAAATTCATGATTATGAAAACCTAATTTGATAAAGACTAAATACAAAACATATGAATTGAGTACAAGGGATAGTATGGTACCCTTCTAGGTTGAATTAGGAGAAAAGATGATGAAGATGATGATCTTCTCTCTTGCTTTCTCAAGCTTCTCATCTTCTTCTCTCTTCTTCTTCTCTATATTATTTCTTCTTCTTTTTCTTTCTTTGTTTAGACTTAGCTTAGAAGATTAACATACTAACTCTTTTAACTTAATGTATATTGTATATACATATGATATATAACTTATACAATATAATTACTCTATAATAATTAACATAAATACAATTAATCACATAAGTTAAAAGTTTGAATTTGAAAAGCCCTAAGGCTTGTTTGGCAAAACTCATCATTTAAAAAATAGGTTTTAATAGTTAAGGCCCCGTTTGGTAAAACGAATTTAAAAACGGTGCTAGGGCCTTGTTTGGGAAAATAGTTTTGAAAACTCTTTTAACTCTTTTAATAAATCATTTTAACACATACTTTTTAATGTTATCCTTTAACTAATTAAAACTCAACATTCTAATTTAATTAATTAAAAGTCTAACATCAATTAATCACATAAAATTGTCACATAATTATAATTACTCGCTAATTATAATTTCACGTAACAATTAGCATATCACTACATCTAATTTAATTATCTCAATTAAATTAGAACTATAACATAAAATCATTACATATTAATTAAATTAGGAGAATACGAGGAGCGGATCCTAGAGTTAGACTGCAGGGTCCAAGAGCCTGGAGGCAGAGGCCCACGAGAGAGAGTCTGAGTTCCAGAAGCTAAGGGACGAGGACCACCAGAGGAAGCTGGCTATGCAAGAGTTAGAGGTGGAGATTGCCTACCGTAGGGAGGCAGGGATCCAGATGGGGACTCTGTTTCACAGGTCAGTGGCTAGGAATGCAGATTTGGCAGAGAAGCTAGAAGAGGTTGAGCAGAGGGAGCTGAGTGAGAAGACTGAGAAAGAGGCACTCCGTACTCAGCTAGAGTTAGAGGTGATGGATAGGTTACACTTCGAGGAGAAGTGGGAAGCGTCCAATGAGAGAGCTGACGACCTTGAGGACGAGGTCAGGTGCAAGAAGAGAAAGATGAACAAGATGGGGTATGTGTTCCGTTCAGCTTTTGAAAGGGTGATTGATGGTGTGTACCACTACCCGGCAGAACAGGGACAGACTCTACATACCTTGAGCCGAGAGCTGGTTGCGTATATAGCACAGTTGGAGTACAAGAGCGCAGTGGAGCGCGGGATGATGGGATGAGATTTCCATAGTCAGTCTAGTGGTAGTACTAGTTGTGTCCTTATGTATTATATATACTATGTTGTAATCCCGATCTTTTGTGTAGGATGTGGGATGATGATGTAAACCCCGAGTTAGCTTTTGTTAGAGGGGTAGTATGGTAGTAGGTTGGTATATTCCCCGTCTTTTGTGATATTAGGGGATATATGTGATAACATTTATAGCAGTATGCTAGGAAATCATGTAATGAAAATGAAATGGCATATGAATATAAATGGAGTTGATTTTAGAAACGTGTTATAAATTTATTCTTTTAGTATTAAAAGAAATACTTAAGTAATATACTTGAATAATAATAAAATGAAAAAAATTGTGATGCAGATAATGCCGCCCAGACGTAGATTGACTGCACCCGAAGAATCCGTTAACAATGAGAGAGATCAAGTAGACCCGATCCAGAAACTGGTAGACTTGTTAGGAGAAGCCTTAAGGGGAAGGAACAATGAACCCGTTCGCCCGAACCCTCAGACTGTGCCAGTAACAACCTTTAAAGACTTTAAGAGTGTAGGACCCCCGGAGTTCGAGGGAACTACCGACCCAATCGTCGCACAAACGTGGATCAAAGAGATCGAAAAAGCTTTCACTATAGCTAGCGTAGGCAAAGATCAGAAGACGGTGTTTGCCACGTACATGATGAGGGGAGAAGCGAACTACTGGTGGGAGGCTAATCAACAAAGAGCTGGGGAAGGGATAATAGCTTGGGATAAGTTTAAGACACTGTTCTTCGAGAATTACTTTCCAAAGAGTATGAAGAATAGGATGGAGGTGAAATTCCTAGAGTTAAAACAAGGTGAGATGACGGTGGCGCAATACGCGGCTAGGTTTAACGAACTAGCGCGATTTGCGGAGCACCAAGTTGGGGATGAAGAACGGAAGGCTAGACGCTTTGAACAAGGGTTGAAGCCATGGCTGTTCAATAAGGTATCAGTTCTTCAAATTAATTCCTTTGCAACATTACTGGAGAAGGCAATCATTGCGGAAGGCGGCAGTGAGGCCTTAAGTCTGTATAACAAAGAAAAGAAAGGAAAGAATACTGGAGGAGAGAATCGTACGGGAGGAAGCAGTAGCGGAGGAAGCAACTTGGGAAAGAGAAAGTGGGAGAACAACAAAAACAACAATAATAATCAATCAGGGAATTTTCGTGGAGGTTTCAAGAAGAGGGCTGAAGGATGCCCGAAGTGTGGGAAGAATCACCAGGGCGAGTGCTGGAAGGGACGTGGCACTTGCTACAACTGCGGACAGGAAGGGCACATCTCGCCCAACTGTTTGAAACCGAAAAAGATACAAGGATGATTTGCGTGTGGCTCGACGGAGCACCGAATTAAGGACTGCCCAAAGAAGGGAAGTGGCGGGGGTAGTAATCAGCAAGGAGGCAACAAGCTGATGATCGGTGGACCGGCACAATCCAACCGCCCAACCGCCAGAACCTTTAACATGACCGTCCAAGACACAGTGGCTGCGAAGGATGTGGTGTCAGGTATAATCCCAATCAATGATATAAATGCTTATGTATTATTTGATTCGGGTGCCACCTGTTCTTTTGTATCTGAAGAATTTGCTAGTAGACTTAGTACACCCCGAGAACTTTTAGAAAATCCTTTGATCATAGAAGTTGCTAATAAGGAAGTGATCCCTGTAGAATACATTTATCGAGATTGTCACGCAAACATTAGAGAACATGAACTGAGCGTAGACTTGATACCTATTAGATTGGGAGAATTTGACGTAATACTGGGAATGGATTGGTTGTATAACCATGCTGCGATAATTGACTGTCAGAACAAATGTGTGAACCTTCAGACTCCGAGTAAGTCTAAGGTAGTGTTTTATGGTAGCTCATCGCTTAAGCAATCGTGTTGCGTTACGATGATGCAGGCCAAGAAATTGTTAAGGAAAGGATGTGTAGGATATTTAGCTTACATCGTTGATACTCGAAAAAAGGGAGTAGAAATTAAGGATATATACGTAGTTAATGAATTCCAAGATGTGTTTCTGGACGATCTGCCTGGTCTTCCGCCAGACAGAGAAATCGAATTCGTAATAGACTTAGCACCGGGAACGGCACCGATTTCGAAAGCTCCATATCGTATGGCGCCAGTAGAAATGAAGGAATTGATGATACAATTACAAGAATTGTTGGATAAGGGTTACATTCGACCGAGTGTTTCTCCTTGGGGAGCACCAGTACTATTCGTTAAGAAGAAGGACGGATCGATGAGGCTCTGTATCGATTATCGAGAATTGAACAGAGTAACGATCAAGAACCGATATCCGCTACCGAGGATAGACGACTTATTTGATCAACTGAAGGGAGCAAAGTGTTTCTCAAAGATCGACCTACGAACAGGATATCATCAACTGAAAGTGAGGGACGAGGACATACCAAAGACTGCGTTTCGAACCCGTTATGGACACTACGAGTTTTTGGTAATGTCATTCGGATTGACTAATGCTCCGGCAGCATTTATGGACTTGATGAACCGAGTTTTCAAGCCATACTTGGATAAATTTGTAGTGGTTTTTATCGACGACATTTTGATCTACTCAAAGACAGAGGAAGAACACGCCGAACATCTAAAGATTATTTTGGAGGCACTAAGGAAGGAGAAGATGTATGCAAAATTTTCTAAGTGCGAATTTTGGATGGAGAAGGTTCAATTCTTAGGCCACGTGGTGGATAAGAATGGAATCTCTGTAGACCCTGCGAAGGTTGAAGCAGTAAGTAATTGGGAACAACCGAGAACACCGACGGAGGTGAGAAGCTTTCTAGGGTTAGCTGGGTACTATCGAAGATTCATCCAAGATTTTTCTAAGATAGCAACCCCGTTGACCAATTTGACTAGAAAGACGGTGAAATTTGTATGGACCGACAAATGCGAAGAAAGTTTTCAAGAACTGAAAAGGAGATTGAGCGAAACACCTGTGTTATCATTACCAGATGATGCGGGAAATTTTGTGGTGTATAGTGATGCATCGCACAAGGGGCTTGGCTGTGTGCTCATGCAACATGGCAAGGTTATTGCATATGCGTCACGATAATTGAAGGATTACGAAAAACGATACCCTACTCATAACTTAGAGTTAGCGGCAGTAGTTTTTGCGTTAAAGATATGGAGACATTATCTATACGGAGAAAAATGTGAGATATACACGGACCACAAAAGTCTGAAATATATCTTCACACAGAAGGAGTTAAATATGCGGCAGAGAAGGTGGTTAGAATTAATCAAAGACTATGACTGCGATATTCTTTATCACCCGGGAAAGGCAAATGTGGTTGTCGACACTCTGAGCAGGAAAGGAAGGGAGAAGTTGTTTAATTTAACAACTCAGGAAGAGTTGATAAGAGAGATGGAGAAATTGGAGATAGAAGTAAAAGGACCAGAAAAGTCTGATGAGAAGTTAATTGTAATGGAAGCTTGTCCGACGTTGTTGAATAGAGTAAAGGAAGCTCAGGAAAAGGATGAAGAGTGTGAGAAAATCCGAAAGAGGATCACAGAAAGTGAGGAAGAAAAATTTCGAATGGATAAAGATGGTATTTTGAGATTTGAAGAGAGAGTGTGGGTACCAGCGGTAACCGAGTTGAGGGAAGAGATTTTGCACGAGGCACACAATACGACATATTCCGTTCATCCGGGAGGCACAAAGATGTACCGAGATCTAAGGCAACATTTTTGGTGGCCTAATTTGAAACGGGAAGTAGCAGAGTGCGTCAGTAAATGCTTGACTTGCCAACGCGTTAAAGCAGAGCATCAGCGGCCAAGTGGTTTACTACAACCGTTAGAAATACCAGAGTGGAAATGGGAGCATATTACCATGGACTTCGTGGTAGGACTTCCAGTTACACATAAAGGTTATGATGCTATTTGGGTTATCGTGGATCGATTAACGAAGACCGCACACTTTCTACCAATCAAGATCCGCTACAGTTTGAACCAATTAGCAAGCCTATATGTAAAAGAAATTATTTCACGACATGGAGTGCCGGTGTCAATTGTCTCTGATCGAGATCCGCGCTTCACGTCCAATTTTTGGAAGAGTTTGCAGGAAAGAATGGGAACGCAGTTGAGGTTGAGTACAGCTTATCATCCTCAAACAGACGGACAAAGTGAGCGAACAATACAAACGCTAGAAGACATGCTTAGGACTTGCGTGATGGATTTTAAGGGAAATCGGGACGACCACCTACCCTTAGTAGAATTCGCATATAATAATAGCTACCATGCGAGTATTGGCATGCCACCGTACGAAGCTCTTTACGGGAGAAAGTGCAGAACGCCGTTATATTGGGACGAAGTCGGAGAACGATGAATACTCGGACCAGAGTTAGTTCAACAAACCGCAGACGTGGTGACAGTGATAAGAGCCAGACTTGTAGCAGCTCAAGATCGCCAGAAGAAATACGCAGATTTGCATCGGCAGGACCGAGACTTCAAAGTCGGCAGTTTCTTATTCTTGAAGGTATCTCCATGGAAGGGAAAAATCCGTTTCGGCAAGAAAGGAAAATTGAGTCCAAGATTCATAGGACCGTTCGAGATACTGAAGCGAGTGGGCGAAGTGGCATGCAAAGTTGCGTTACCACCCGAGTTGGAGCATATCCACAACGTGTTCCACATTTCCGTGTTGCGACCTGTACAAGGCCGACTACAAGCACGTGATTTCTTACGAGCCCATTCAAGTGGAGAAGAACTTGGCGTATGAAGAAATTCCTGTCCAAATATTAGATAGGAAAGAACAAACTTTGAGAAATAAAGTTATTTCATCTATAAAAGTACTTTGGCGTAACCACGATGTCGAGGAGGCAACGTGGGAGTTAGAAGATAGGATGATGAGGGACTATCCCCATCTATTTGTGTAACCTTGTACCAATTCCGGGACGGAATTTTTATAAGGGGGGGAGGATGTAATACCCGAGAATTTCCATATATTATTAAATAAATATATTAATGGAAATGAGAATTTATTTGAATATAAATGATTTTGTGTTATGAGATGAATTAATTCAATTATATATAATTGAATAATTATAATAATTGAGAAATTGGTGGAGTTTGTGATAAACTCGTTGATTGCCTTGTGTGGCACAATGACGTAATATAAGAATGATTATATTAATTTAAGCGAATAATTAATCTATATTAATTGTTAATCGAAGAATATTAATTAACTGTTATAAAATACTAATGAGGATTGATTAATAATATATGATATAATGTAATGTGGTAGTATCCGATTGTATTATATCGGTAAGATACAATGTACATAGATTATATGTATTCAAATTGCATTTATTACATTATGGGGAGAACATTGTAATTATAACCTAAGAGTACATATAATATATAACATAAGTGTAGCATATAGTCCATTTGTAAGAATGCTGAGATTTGCTTGGCTTGTCCCAATATAATAGTCACTCTCCTTTCCCTCATTCACGTGCACAGCCATTATGGCCTAAGTCCTATTGCTTCTCCTTAAACTCAGTAAATTTCCATAGCCTTGTTGCAATGATGAGCAAGGGAGTGGTTTTAATGATGGATTCTAACAACTAAATACCTACCATTCTATAACCTTCATGCAATTTGACAATCCGTTAGTTTGATTTGGGAGTTAGAAGCTTGGACTGTGTATTCATTATTCTATATAAAGGAACTCCCTGCACCTTCATTTCATTGCTGAAATATTTCTAAGAGAAGAGAGTATACTGTGATTGCCTATTTAGTTCAGAAGGAATTTCTATAGTAGCATCAGCAAGCTTACTCCATAACAGAGGTATAAATCCTCTTCGTGTCTTCATTTTCATTTTCTGTCAAAAGAACTCCATTGTTGTTCTCTGAGTTTTGTTGAAATTCTTGATTATGCCAAATTGGTTCATGATTGGTTTGTAGACCCCTTATATTGTTGTTATATGAACATACCCACATGATGGAACCACTGAATAGTCTTTCATTTCCATTGTTCCTCTTCAATTTCTGTAAATACATGAAATTCGTAAGTTAGTTAGAGTTCACGAAATTGGGAATTGATAATTGCTATTGACTGTTATATAAGCATACACGTATGTGTTAGTAAGTTAAACAAGTCTGGGTATGTTGAAATCGATGAGATGGGAGGTTTTGGGTCGGTTTTCGCTGCAGTCTGAACCGCAGAAAACTGCCTCGACGCCGCAGCGCCGCAGTCCGCGCCGCAGCGCCACACGCGCCGCAGCCCGCACCGCAGCCCGCACCGCAGCGCCGCACGCAGCGCCACTCGCGCCGCAGCGCCAGTATTGAGCTACTATTGCCGCGCCGCAGCGCCAGCCTCTGTGTTCAGTTTTCTGCATTCTGCAGCAAAACTGTTATGTACCAATTGTTTGATTTTTGTTTAAACAAGCATGGGAGCATGATTAATACATATATATATATATAAACATAATGAGGCAATGTAAGCATGTTTTAGTATATTAGCATGCATGGTTAACCAAACGACACATAGTTTGGAAACGAATTTAAAGTTTCATAAACAACATTAACATATATGAAGCATGTATACATTCTGACTTTTCGAGCATGTTTATAGGGCCTTGAAATACATGAAAAGCATGTTAACTTACATATGTAGGTTTCATAAGGAAGCATGAACATGATAGACCTTATTAATGAACTATACTAACAAAGTATAAGCTTTGAACATGAACGTTGGTATGTTATGACGAGAATTAGAATTTGACATTTATGGACACATGTGATAGTACTCTTAGACTCATTCATGTGTCATGCATGTATATATACCATGATTAGTTGCCGTGATTAAAGTTTAGCATGAACAAAGCATGTTTTCAAGATAATAACAATGCTAGCTACATATATGCGATACGAGTACTCATGAGCATGCCTAACACAAGTTATATGAAAATCTTATGTGTTTAAAAAGCGACCATGTTAGACCATATGAGTTCGTGTCCTTGAATGGCTTTAAGTATTAACTTAAGAACCTATACCATGTACGATTTGATTTGGAAAAGTTATACAAGCATGAAAGTATCCTTTAAATATGAATACATGCTACGCGATATTATATGATGTTACTTGAACCCGATTTTGACGGTTAACTTAAGGAGATGCCGTAACTTGCTAAAATGAAATATATTTAGTATTGATTGTGGTCTTATGTGATATTAATAATATGCAAGCATGTTTGCTAATTGTTGAGATCTTATATAATATGAGAATGCGTTTAAACTCTAAAGAAGGAACGTTAAGGATAGAAATTATATTCTATATAACTGTGTAGCTAGGTAAAACTTAGCTTATGTGTTGATCGTATATTCAAAGAGAAAATGTGAAGTTAAATTATATGACTAATGAATATCATATATATACGTAACTGTATTACGATAGGAATTCGAAAGTGTTGATTGCTTTTCGTGGATAAACTACGCTAAAGGCAAGTTCTCTTACTTACACTCTTTTAAAGTGCAAGTATCCTAACCGACGCATTTACTTTATGCAAGGAAATCTATGATTGTGAAAGTTTCCTAACTTATACTCTTTTACTATGCAAGTATCCTATCTTGTGTATTGCGAACTAGTTTCCTATTTAATCGGTTGAATCGAATTAGCATACTTGAACTCTTATTTCATTAAAGCTATTATTCATGTTGAACTTAGTATTGTTCTTGAATATTGTGAAAGTGTCTATGCCATTTGATTCGGCTGGACTTATGTTATTGAAAAGCAACCCAAACTAATTGATTGGTGCGGGATCTTGTATTTGACTGAGAAGAACAACCTTCTTTGAAGGGAATATATAATTGTCGGAGAACCGACGTGCACACTTGAGTATGGTTGATTGTTATGCATAACAAGGGTACTTTAGGCTGATCACCTGTTGTACCTGTTTTTTGTTGGATTTTCAGTTTATTACTGTCAATTCTAGTAGAAGTTCATAGTCCGTAGTGACTACTCAGTATTCAATTATTTGAAATCTTGAATTGACTTATTATTGAATTATATTGATATTATCCTGTCCTTAGCGACTGATATTGAGAACTGTTGATATTCTTGTTATTCTTGAACTATCAAATCTTGTTATACCCTTTCGAGAATTGAGAATCTTATTACTCACCCTTATTGTATATTACTTGCTGGGCAATTTGTGCTCATTCTTGCTTTCCCTAAAACATTTCAGTTAAGGCAGAGCATGGTGAACCTTCGGGCGTTGATAAGGGCAAGGGCAAAGCTACCAACTAGCTTATGTCTGTTATGTTTTAAATATATTAATATTGTATGAAGATGATGTAGTAAGACTGGATTTGATTATGTTTAAGCTTAAGTTAGATTATGTAATAAGTCGTTAACTGATATTATTATGTAATCTATTAAGTACTGTAGGTTGCGAGACTTGGGGGAATAATTATAATAAATCATTGTAAATTATTCTAGAATAGATTTTCCGCTGTGATCGCGTGATATTTAATTATTATTATTGTGATGTATTACCATGAGCACGTGATGAACCGAATTCGAGAGACCAAGTGGCGGTCCTGGAATTTGGGGGCGTCACAATGACAAACATGAAACATGTGACAAACAATATTTTAAGCTTATTAACATGCTCATAACCTAAAAATTTCATATAAACACATAATCACAACCAAGATTTCATGGAATTCGAAGAAAAACACAATTTTAAGCGTTCTTGACGAAAATTGCTACTACGAATTCATTTTTCATCCAATTCAAGTGATTCCAATTGTAATCACTTCTATTCTTAACATACTAACATAATACTTGATCAATTTGAACAATAACTCATAATCAACATTAATTTTGATAGTTTCAAAAGCAATTTTCAAAAATTAACTCGAAGAAAAACACTATGAACACGATCCCTATTGTTTATCAAAAATCCATGGTTTGGAATTGCTAATACAACCATATAATTCATATACAATCATGATATATCATATATTACACATAACTTCATGCTTTCACCAATCTCTTTGATAATTTAAGAATAATTTTCAACATAAATTCATAATCTAACACTATGAACATGATTTTCATAGGGTTCATCATATACTTGTGATTGAAATTATTAAACAACTATGAAACTCTCATGTAAACATTTATATATGTATATATTCATACATATCCCATTCTCATAACAAAATTATGAAGTTTCACAAAGAGATTTTTACATAGAATTCCAAAACTATGAAAATATAGAAAATATGATTTTAAAACTTGTTTTTACAACAATTGTATTTTGAAAACCCTTTCATGGCATACAATTACCTATGGAAACATATGAACATCGTATATACATATAAATTCATGATTATGAAAACCTAATTTGACAAAGACTAAATACAAAACATATGAATTGAGTACAAGGGTTAGTATGGTACCCTTCTAGGTTGAATTAGGAGAAAAGATGATGAAGATGATGATCTTCTCTCTTGCTTTCTCAAGCTTCTCATCTTCTTCTTCTCTATATTCTCTCTTCTTCTTTTTCTTTCTTTGTTTAGACTTAGCTTAGAAGACTAACGTACTAACTCTTTTAACTTAATGTATATTGTATATACATATGATATATAACTTATACAATATAATTACTCTATAATAATTAACATAAATACAATTAATCACATAAGTTAAAAGTTTGAATTTGAAAAGCCCTAAGGCTTGTTTGGCAAAACTCATCATTTTAAAAACAGGTTTTAATAGTTAAGGCCTTGTTTGGTAAAACGAATTTAAAAACGGTGCTAGGGCCTTGTTTGGGAAAATAGTTTTGAAAACTCTTTTAACTCTTTTAATAAATCATTTTAACACATACTTTTTAATGTTATCCTTTAACTAATTAAAACTCAACATTCTAATTTAATTAATTAAAAGTCTAACATCAATTAATCACATAAAATTATCACATAATTATAATTACTCGCTAATTATAATTTCATGTAACAATTAGCATATCACTACATCTAATTTAATTATCTCAATTAAATTATAACTATAACATAAAATCATTACATATTAATTAAATTAAATATTAAATAATTATTTAATTAATATAATACACTTAATTACATTACTCCATATTAATCACATAATCTCAATAAATAATTCAATTAAAATATTTATTTACTTCAATAAATATTAAATTAACATTTAAATTCTCTTCACACCAAATCACATATTTCACAATATTTCTCACATATACACATACTCATACTCGAAACATCTAAAAATAAGAATTTTATTTACAAAATTCTCATTTATAAATTCTCAAAAATTCGGGATGTCACAGTATGTATATATGTGACTGGCTCGGATAGAATAAAACACCCATATTAGTTCATTTGTAAGAGAGAGATAGAATTTTAGAGAGAGAAAAAGACATTCTAGAGAGACAGAGAGGCTCGGGTGGAACTCAAGAACACTAACTTGAAGCTTAATCATCTCATTTAGTACCTACTTGAAGTCCCGAGAGTGTTCCACGTTGGCCACAGGAGTTAAAACGGTTTTTCACGCGTCCCCTAAGGTGAAACAACGCACTTTCTAGCTTCGTTCTTTGTAAACGTTGTTTAAATACTATATTGATGCTATATATTGTTTAAATATAGTTAAACTTGTTGTATTTTAAGCATATTGTGTAATAGTTGGTAGATATTACGTTTTTATCGGTTATATTGTGCTTATTACGTTGTAAATCGATCTCGGAGGCTAGATCTACCTAAATCTAAGCCGAATCTAGCCTTTGAGGGGTTATTAAGCATTAAGCTTTAACCCGTGTGCTAGATCGGTTTAGATTCACGGTAGATCTATGGATTTATTGCTTTAAATGGTCCTAGTTACCCCGTATAACCCTAAATCTATATATAAAGGTGAAAGGGTTCCCGAAATGGCTTAAAACTATGATTTTAACCGATGAAATCACCTAATATCGAAGCCGAGGACATTGTATATTTTTAATCTCACACAAATAATGTGAGCCTAGGAATCCCGATGTTTAGATCCCCGAATGGATCCGACTTGATTCCCATAATGGACCGGTTTTTATGTTGTAATATTTTAATAGCGTAAATATCGTTGTATACGTAATATTTGGATCTTGAAAATGAGCTCGAGGGGTTAGTCCCGAGAAGTCGGATTCAAGATCACGTGATAGTGAAAACTTTAATTGTGGGAGCTCGGTTCATCGAGATGGCTTACATGCCCGATGATGATCCGACCCTTTTTTAACGCTTTTGCATGCATATCATCAAAATGATTTCTAATAAAACCACAAAGAGCTTTCGATCATAATAAAGAGATTCAGGGTAGATCACCTAATGAACGTAAAGAATAAAAGGAAGTATCGAAGTCCTTGATTCCTAGTCGGGCAAAGGATTTGAAAACCTTACTTTCTAAAACATCATTTTAATTCATATATCTTGTTAAAAAAGAACTTTTTGTTAAATCAAATCCTTCGTACCTAGGCGCAAAAGAGGTACAACTGTGACACCCCCGAATCCGGGTCCTCTGACCCTGGTCCGGTCGTCATGATCTAACATAAACATTCACCTCTAAACAACATACGATAACTAAAATGCGGAATATAATAAACGTACGTCGTTCATTCAAAAGGTGTTACTAGTCCCAAGATTCGATAACCTTAATACAACATACAAACATACCCTAGAATAGTCAATAGGGTTCATATTACATAATAGTAAATTAATTAAACATAAAGATAAAGTCTGCTCCATGCAAACTAATCCTACATCTTCCCTTTACCCTTGTCCTTCCCTGAAGTCTCGGGCTTAACTGCAATATAAGTCATGATATAGCAAGAATGAGCAAGAAGTTTGCTCAGCAAGTTGAAATACAACAATAAAGGATATATCATGGTGAAAAGAATATATCTGACAATGAATTCAACAATATGAATATCGAAAGCAGAATAATAATTACTTTTAGAATAACTGATAGTCAAGTAGACTTCGAACTATAAAACTCCAACGGATTCAATAGCTGATTGACCCTTTGGTTACTGGCTACAGAATAGTACTTGAGGGGATCAGCCTCGCGTACGCCATGTATATGCATAACATTCAACTCTGCTGTTTGTATCTTTATACTAGATACTTGGGGTACTCCCTTATATATATAAGGGGTGTTCTTTCAGTCTAAGAATCCTTACCATCAATTGGTTTGGATAGCTTTTATAGAATTTCATATACTTGTCTGACCGAACAAAGGTTCAGACTCTATCTAACACAGCTCAAGAATTATTGAACTTTACAAAATGTACAAGTCCAAGACTGTACGAACTCAAATGCACTAAGTGCGAATATCAATAATATCGATGTGGAATAATTGTAAAGTAATTAAACCACCTAATAGCATGCTTGGAAATAAAGTTCAAGCTTTAAATAATTAACCGTCAATACGATAATAACCTGCTCAATACAATATGAGAAGGATAGGAACTTGCACAATAAAGAGTGTAAGGGAACTTGCATTCAAATCAAGTGAAGTTAAGAAACTCGCTTACACGATTCATTGAATAAGGTAGTGCAAGAATTTAGAATACTTGCATTCAATATAACAATCAAATGAAGTTAGGAAACTTGCCTGATTGCTCAGCTACAATAAAGTTCTAGCTTTAATTAACTTGCGTTGAAATGACCTAATATTAATAAGTCGGCCTTTCAATTAGCATGTGTAAACCAATATAAGTCTATACTTACAAGCATTTACTTATCATATAAGTTTATCACGTAATTCATGTAAGTTAATCACTATGACTGAGTCTATAAACTGTAATACCCGGAAAATAAATGAATAAATAAATGGCATTTTAAAAATTTTGTTTAAATATTTTAATTAGGCCTTTTGTGTTTGGGTCAAATTGTACTTAATTATGTGGACTACATTAATTGGGCCTTCAAACTAATTGGATCAAATTTATATTTGTGTAATATTAAAATCCTATTAAAACTTGGAGAGTTAATAAGATATATAAATAATAAGCAAAAACCTAATTTACTAAAGCATTATGCCTATTCGTAATTGAGAGGAAGGAAGGGAAGCGGCAGCTTGAGGAAGAAGACAAGGTCGGCTATATTTGTTTAAGGTATGTGTATAGCTTCAAGTGAATATGTTGAAGTTATTCTGAATCAACGTAGGTATAAGATGTTAGAAAGAAACAGATAAACAAATAACGCATGGATTGACTAAGTCTTTTTGCCTGAAAATCATGGATTGAATTTATTATTATATATATATATATATATATATATATATATATATAGTCATCACATCTGTTAAGTAGGATTCCATCATGAATTGGTTAATTTATTACTTTGAAAACGGAGGACACTGTATAACACACACACACATATATATATATATATATATATATATATATATATATATAAATGATGCAGTGTATCATGGAAAAAAAAATGAATTTGATGACTTCACTTTGTGGACGAACGGCAGTGTAATAATAATAATAATAATAATAATAATAATTCACTAATTTTACTTAATTTATTATTTTGTTTAATTAGTTCGGACGGAAGGAGCCTAAACGAACTATATTGGAATATAATTTGGGTATTACATTGCTTAATCCAGGTACGGATTCCGTACTCCTTCAGCGATTCTCTTATTAAATTTAATTTGTTCGTTTTGTTTCTCGTTTCAAATTTGGTTATTGTTTCCCATAATTATTCATTCTCAAATTCTTGTGATATAGTTTCGTCTTGATATTGATACTTAGAACTCGTGTTTGTACTCTTGAATTGGGTTAACATATTTAGGGTTTATTTTAATCTTTTAGAGATGTACATGTTAACGTATCTTTGGAGTTTCGTATTTATATTTATTTCGTTGTTACATGTACATACTAGAACCCTTGTGTTAATATTGTGTCGCATGTGTTGTGACATAATATTATTATTAGAATATACCATAGGGTATACTTGAGCTATAACCACCTGTGGGGGTACCACAGGCATGTCGTTTTGGCACGAGAGACATGACACTTTCCGTGGCGGTGTGATCAGTCCACGGCGTCTTCGTTTTGTGCTCCGGTGGGAGTTCGCCATTTGGTGTTTGTTGTGGGAGGCGCATGGGTCGACCCTAGTTTTCTGTTCTGTTCTGCGGAGTGGCGAAGTTTGTGCCAAACACGCTTTCCGATTTTGCATGTATTGGATTCGCGGTCCAATATGTGTGACTTGCCTGTGTGACATTATTTGACTTGCCTGTGTGGCAAGGTATATTTTTGTTTTATTTTGAGCTCGGTATGAAATAACCCCAGCCGTTTGATTCAGCCTATTATTTCATTGTGTTAGTTTTGTTCGTTCAGTTCAGTTCATTAATTGAGTTAGTTTTTTTCGGTTCTCTGTTTTTTTGTATTCTATATCCGTACTGGGCATTTGGCTCATGCTGTGTTTTTCTTCCGGCAGGTAATCAGGGGGATCAAGGGCAAGTGTGATGAGAACTCCTTTCAATCCAATGGTTTAGGAATATTCTATTTAGGCTGGACATATTAATTATTAATTTCTTTGGAGTTGTAATAATTATTTCAGATTATGATTTGGGCCAGTTTGGCATTTATTCTGGTTTGACATTGTTGATATTTATTGGTTTTAAATACTAGTCTTTCGTGGCATAGAGCTTTCGTTCAGTTTTGTTGTGTTTTGTGTAACCTCTCTTTCTATTTCGGAAAGGGGGTGTTACAGAGTTGGTATCAGAGCTTAGGTTCTTTCTTGTAGAAAACCTATTTAGGTTTGACCTGTGAGTTATGGGTAGAATTCTGGGTTAGGTTTTGTTCAGTTTGATTTTCTGTTCAGCTATATTCAAATCTGTCTCTAATCTATTTTGTTGATATTCGTTGATCTCTTTCTTAGATGGCTCGTAGATCCGCTAGAGTTGCTGGGAGGCGAGGTAACAATAGGGGAAGAGGTGATGGTCAGCCCGATGAGCAACCTAACGACCAGATTAATGCTCAATTGGCTAACTTGGTGAATCAGGCGGTTAATCACGCTTTACCGCAGTTGGTGGCACAGGTGGTACAGGCAATGCAGCTGCCGCCAGAAATTCCTGAGCAGGGGAACTCGGGAAATAATGGTCCGCAGGCAAACGAAGAGGAAGGGAATGCAGATGGTCTTGATCAGCAGGTGGTTCTAATGTATGTATGGTTGGAGAGGTTTCAGAAGCAGAAGCCACAGTCATTCAGTTCAGCTTCGACTTCCGATCGATGCAGAGAATTGGATTGGTCACTTAGAGAAGATCTTTGATGTATTGGGGTGCTCAGATAATCAGAGAGTGTTTCTTGCTGTTTATAAGCTAGAGGGGGATGCTCAGAGGTGGTGGAAAGCGATGAAAACAACAAAGGGTGATGGGTATGTGGAGACACTTCGATGGGTAGAGTTTTGTGAGGTCTTTTATCAGCAGTACTTTCCGACTGCTGATAAAGAGGCCTATGCTAGAGAGTATCTGTCTATTCGGCAGAAAGATGATGAGTCCATCACGGATTTCATGACTAGGTTCACCAGGTTGGCAGGTTTTGCGGAAACCTCTGCAGGGACCGCAGCGGAACAGGCGGAGAAGTTCAAGTGGCGGATTCATTATAGGTATCGGCAACATCTCATTAACACCAAGTTTGCGGATGTATCGGCTGTGGCTAATGCGGCCAAGAACATTGAGATGGAGCGGCAGGACTTTCGGTCTTCTAAACCGGAAGGGAATCGGAAGAGGGACAGAGATGACCAGCAGGGTCAAGCTTCGGGTCAGCATGGGAGAAATCAAGGTGGTTAGTGGAATAGAAATTGTGGTGTCCAGCAAGGGCAGTGGCGTGGTCAAAATCAGAACAGGGGTAATCAGCAGATGCCTCAGCAAGGGCATAATCGTCAGCTTCAGCTACCTTGGTATGGACAGAATCCTCAGCAAGGGCAGAATCGTCAGCAGGGGCAGAATCAGGGTCGTTATCCAGGACCAGCTGGTGGGGGTAACCCAAATCTTATTCCGATAGTTCCTTGTGCTATGCGTGGGGCTAATCATCCGGGGAGACAGTGTCATAGAGTTACCGGTGCATGTTTCTTGTGTGGACAGATGGGTCACATGGCCAGAGATTGCACCGGGCCACGTGGCAATGGTGGAGGCGGTGATCATGGTGGCAATGGTGGTCAGCGTCAAGGTGGTCGAGTGTTTGCCTTGACACATAATCAGGCGGCAGGTGCGCCAGGTACTGTTTCTGGTACCCTTTTAGTTGGTAGTCGTGAGGCTTCTATTTTATTTGATACCGGTTCTACTCATTCTGTTGTGGCTCAGTCTTTTGTTCGGAACCTGGGTGTGCCATCTCTGTCTTTAGACTCTGTTATGTCTATTGCTACCCCGATGGGGACTTCTGTTATTATTTTGATTTATATCGCGGGTGTCCGGTCAGTTTTGGGGATAAGATTCGTAGTGCTAATCTTCTTCCAATGTGTATGCACGATTTCGATGTTATTCTTGGGATGGACTGGTTGGATAAGCACCAGGACACTATCGATTGTCAGGCGAAGAAGGTTATATTTGGAGATGTGAAGTCTCCGGAATTCGTGTTTCAGGGTTCACAGCCGAGTAGAGTGATGAAATTAATTTCAGCCTTGAAGGCTGGGAAGTTAGTGGCAAAGGGTTGTGAGGGGTATTTGGCATTTGTGAAGGATACCTCTAAGGGCGAGTCTCGTATTGAGGATATTTCAGTGGTTCGTGACTTTCCCGATGTGTTTTCCTGAGGAGTTGTCAGGGTTACCACCGCAACGAGAAGTTGAGTTTACTATTGAGCTCGTTCCTGGGGCGGGACCTATTTCTAAAGCGCCGTATCGGATGGCACCATTGGAGTTGCAGGAGTTGAAGGAGCAGTTGCAAGAGCTGTTAGATCGTGGTGTGATTCGGCCGAGTGTTTCGCCATGGGGTGCTCCGGTTTTATTTGTGAAAAAGAAAGATGGGTCTATGAGGTTGTGCATAGACTACAGGGAGTTGAACAAGATTACTATCAGGAATCGGTATCCACTGCCGAGGATTGAAGACTTGTTTGACCAACTTCAGGGGGCAAAGTATTTTTCAAAGATAGACTTGAGGTCGGGTTACCATCAGTTGAGGGTGAGAGATGAGGATATCTCTAAGACAGCTTTTCGTACTCGCTATGGGCATTACGAGTTTCTGGTGATGCCATTTGGGTTGACTAACGCTCCAGCAGTGTTTATGGATTTGATGAATCGGGTGTTCAAGGAGTACTTAGACCAATTTGTTATTGTCTTTATTGATGACATTTTGGTTTACTCCAAGTCTAGGGAGGAGCATGAGGAGCATCTTCGAACAGTGTTGGGAATTTTGCAGAAAGAGAAATTGTATGCTAAATTCTCTAAATGCGAGTTTTGGTTGGAGCAGATTGCATTTTTGGGCCACGTTATTTCTGCTGAAGGCATTAAGGTGGATCCTGCGAAGGTTGAGGCTATCACTAAGTGGCCGAGACCTACTACTGTGACAGAGATTAGGAGTTTCTTGGGTTTAGCAGGGTATTATAGGAGATTTGTGGAAGGATTCTCTTTGCTTGCTTTGCCATTAACTCAGTTGATGAAAAAGGGCATGAAGTTTGTGTGGAATGAGGAGCGCGAGAAGAGTTTCGAGGAGTTGAAGAAACGACTTGTGACAGCTCCTATACTTACATTGCCTTCGGGAATAGGAGGTTATCAGATTTATAGTGATGCTTCTAAGAAGGGTTTGGGGTGTGTTTTGATGCAACGCGGTAAGGTGATTGCTTATGCTTCTAGGCAGCTTAAACCTTACGAGGTGAACTAGCCCACACATGATCTGGAGTTGGCAGCAGTGATCTTTGCTCTAAATATTTGGAGGCACTATTTGTATGGAGAGACTTGTGATATCTTCACCGATCACAAAAGTCTTAAATACATTTTCACTCAAAAGGAGCTTAACATGAGGCAGAGGCGTTGGTTGGAGCTTCTAAAAGATTATGATGCGAGGATTCAGTATCACCCGGGGAAGGCAAATGTGGTTGCAGATGCTCTTAGCCGAAAAAGTTCAGGAAGTGTAGCAGCTCTTATTTCACAACCTCATCTTATTTCGGATATGGAGCGACTAGAGTTGGAGTTGTATGTCCAAGGTTCAGATGGGCATTTGGCAGATATGAGAGTGGAGCCCTCTCTTATCTCGCGGGTTAAAGAAGCTCAAAAGGAAGATGGGGAATTGTGGAGTATGACACAGAATATGGAGGATGGCAAGCAGCCCGACTTTCGTATTGATGATCATGGCGTGATTTGGTTGGGTGAGCGGTTGTGTGTACCGTCGGATCCAATCATTCGGGAGGCGATTTTGGCGGAGGCTCATAGTTCGCCATTTTCTATTCATCCAGGTTCTACAAAGATGTACAGGGATTTGAAGGAAAATTTTTGGTGGAATGGGATGAAGCGAGATGTGGCTGAATATGTTGGGAAGTGCCTCACTTGTCAACAAGTGAAGATAGAACATCAACGAGCGAGTGGGTTGCTGCAACAGTTAGACATTCCAGTGTGGAAATGGGAAGATATCACGATGGATTTTGTGACTGGTTTGCCGAAGACTTTCAGGAAGAATGATGCCATTTGGGTTGTGGTGGACCGGTTGACTAAATCGGCACACTTTTTGGCCATCCACGAGGGCTACTCGGTGGATAGGTTGGCACAGATATTTCAGCAGGAGATTGTTAGACTTCATGGTACTCCGGTGTCTATTGTTTCGGATCGGGACCCACGATTCACTTCACGGTTCTGGAAAGGGTTTCAACGAGCTTGGGGTACTCGGCTCAACTTTAGTACATCTTTTCATCCGTAGACTGATGGGAAATCCGAACGGACCATTCAGATGTTGGAGGACATGTTGAGGTCTTGTGCACTTGAGTGGTCGGGTAACTGGGATGATTACTTGAGCCTAGTTGAGTTTGCTTATAACAACAGTTGGCATGCGAGTATTGGGATGGCTCCGTTTGAGGCGTAGTATGGTAGGAAGTGTCGGGCCCCAACTTGTTGGGATGAGGTTGGCGAGAGAGCCATAGAAGGGCCTGAGTTAGTTCACATCACTACAGAGAAGGTAGCAGTGGCTAAGGAAAAATTGAAGTAAGCTCGATCACGGCAGAAGAGTTATGCTGATAAGCATAGGAGGACCTTAGAGTTTGAACCTGGTGAGCATGTGTTCCTAAAAGTTTCTCCTTGGAAGGGTATTCGGCGATTTGGTCTGAAAGGGAAGCTTAGTCCGCGTTATATTGGCCCATTCGAGATTCTGGAGAGGGTTGGTGAGGTTGTATATCGGTTAGCTTTGCCTCCACAGCTAGCTGTGCACAATGTGTTCCATGTGTCGGTGCTGAGAAGTTATAAATATCATCCGTTGCATGTGGTGCAATATCCATTCGATAAGATTAGTGATGATCTTACTTGTGTGGAGTAAGCCGAGGCGATTTTGGATCGTCAAGAGCGGGTTTTGAGGAGGAAGACAATTTCGTTCGTCAAGGTTTTGTGGAGAAACCATTCGGAGCGAGAAGCTACATGGGATATGGAGGAGTCTATTCGAGTGGAGTATCCACATCTCTTTGATAATTAGGTACGTTTCATTCTTTTGATTTCGGGGACGGAATCCTTTTTAAGGGGTAGGTGATGTAATACCCGGAAAATAAATGAATAAATAAATGGCATTTTAAAAATTTTGTTTAAATATTTTAATTAGGCCTTTTGTGTTTGGGTCAAATTGTACTTAATTATGTGGACTACATTAAATGGGCCTTCAAACTAATTGGATCAAATTTATATTTGTGTAATATTAAAATCGTATTAAAACTTGGAGAGTTAATAAGATATATAAATAATAAGCAAAAACCTAATTTACTAAAGCATTATGCCTATTCGTAATTGAGAGGAAGGAAGGGAAGCGGCAGCTTGAGGAAGAAGACAAGGTCGGCTATATTTGTTTAAGGTATGTGTATAGCTTCAAGTGAATATGTTGAAGTTATTCTGAATCAACGTAGGTATAAGATGTTAGAAAGAAACAGATAAACAAATAACGCATGGATTGACTAAGTCTTTTTGCCTGAAAATCATGGATTGAATTTATTATATATATATATATATATATATATATATATATAGTCATCACATCTGTTAAGTAGGATTCCATCATGAATTGGTTAATTTATTACTTTGAAAACGGAGGACACTGTATAACATATATATATATATATATATATATATTTATATATAAATGATGCAGTGTATCATGGAAAAAAAAATGAATTTGATGACTTCACTTTGTGGACGAACGACAGTGTCATAATAATAATAATAATAATAATAATAATAATTCACTAATTTTACTTAATTTATTATTTTGTTTAATTAGTTCGGACGGAAGGAGCCTAAACGAACTATATTGGAATATAATTTGGGTATTACATTGCTTAATCCAGGTACGGATTCCGTACTCCTTCAGCGATTCTCTTATTAAATTTAATTTGTTCGTTTTGTTTCTCGTTTCAAATTTGGTTATTGTTTTCCATAATTATTCATTCTCAAATTCTTGTGATATAGTTTCGTCTTGATATTGATACTTAGAACTCGTGTTTGTACTCTTGAATTGGGTTAACATATTTAGGGTTTATTTTAATCTTTTAGAGATGTACATGTTAACGTATCTTTGGAGTTTCGTATTTATATTTATTTCGTTGTTACATGTACATACTAGAACCCTTGTGTTAATATTGTGTCGCATGTGTTGTGACATAATATTATTATTAGAATATACCATAGGGTATACTTGAGCTATAACCACCTGTGGGGGTACCACAGGCATGTCGTCTTGGCACGAGAGACATGACACTTTCCGTGGCGGTGTGATCAGTCCACGGCGGTGTGATCAGTCCACGGCGTCTCCGTTTTGTGCTCCGGTGGGAGTTGGCCATTTGGTGTTTGTTGTGGGAGGCGTATGGGTCGACCCTAGTTTTCTGTTCTGTTCTGCGGAGTGGCGAAGTTTGTGCCAAACACGCCTTCCGATTTTGCGTGTATTGGATTCGCGGTCCAATATGTGTGACTTGCCTGTGTGACATTATTTGACTTGCCTGTGTGGCAAGGTATATTTTTGTTTTATTTTGAGCTCGGTATGAAATAACCCCAGCCGTTTGATTCAGCCTATTATTTCATTGTGTTAGTTTTGTTCGTTTCAGTTCAGTTCATTAATTGAGTTAGTTTTTTTCGGTTCTCTGTTTTTTTGTATTCTATATCCGTACTGGGCATTTGGCTCATGCTGTGTTTTTCTTCCGGCAGGTAATCAGGGGGATCAAGGGCAAGTGTGATGAGAACTCCTTTCAATCCAATGGTTTAGGAATATTCTATTTAGGCTGGACATATTAATTATTAATTTCTTTGGAGTTGTAATAATTATTTCAGATTATGATTTGGGCCAGTTTGGCATTTATTCTGGTTTGACATTGTTGATATTTATTGGTTTTAAATACTAGTCTTTCGTGGCATAGAGCTTTCGTTCAGTTTTGTTGTGTTTTATGTAACCTCTCTTTCTATTTCGGAAAGGGGGTGTTACATAAACAATTAACTCTGTCCTTGATTTAATAGTTTTAGAACACCTGGTTTCTATACATCAACATAGGTTTGAATATTTAGCATTTCAAATTAATCATGCTTCAAGAATATACTTTCAAGTTTGAATCCTAGCATGCTCACCCTATTCAATTCAAAATCATATTTCTTTATGCCGACCATTCACATACTTTAAGCAATATACATTCATGCTTCAAAATCGATTACTAGAGTCATGTCATCATATAACAAGGAAGGACAATATTTAATATGCATGCTTGAGTATACTACACACATATACTTTAATCACGTAGTTCATACTTCAGAAATTCATTTCTTATGAATACGTGCATATGCAAAATTCATGCTTTGACCAAACGAGGTCTATGTTAATATGCTTATAGGTATAATGAACGTTAATACACATGCTCGCACGATCATAATATCATTTTCATGGTAATCGACGCTATTTAGTTTTCTCATTCTAAGTTTTCACATCGGAAATCACGTTAAGTCAACAAGATATCATAACACATGTTAAGTGCATTGTAGTCATGACTCACATGCCTTAGAACCCATTTATATGCCACATATATGTTCTCAAATAGTCAGAATCTAAAAGACATTAAGTCTTTGTCAAGTTTGTTTTCAAAAGTCTTAAGTTTCTCATTTTGAAATCGTCTGAATCTTACAATCACGTATGCTAGTGTGTGAACACATTTAGACTTGCATTTCATGACAATATAAACCACACTATTGTGTTTACAAAATCAGAATGTTCACGTGATACGTCCATGACAAGGTTTACTTTTGAAATTACAAGTTTCCCTTGTTAAAACATATGTTTTTCTTTCGTAAAACATGGCCATGTCATATATGTGTGGCATCAAGGAATACCTACTTATACCATGTCATTGTACTAATATTTATAGTTTAATCATGTTCACATACTTGTTTCAATGGTATATCACATGTTAGTATATCACAGCAGCTTAACAGAAGCAGAAAACAAAACTGGCCACAGGAACCTGCGCAGCTGCCCAGGCACCAGGTATAAACCCGGCGCAACTGCGCCGGTGTCCGGCCAGTGCTTGAGCAGTTTCTGGTTTGGCAGAAACTTAAGCCATACTCAGATTTCTTCAACAATTTGATCCTATACTAGCCATATTACAGTTTCTAAACTATCATAACAACTTATACAACACATAGCAAGCATTCTCTAATCAAATGATCATTCAATTTAACACAATCAAGAATTTGATAATGAAGATCATGAATGGAAATTACCTCTGTTATATGGACTAGCTGCTATCTCTCGCCCTTACTGATCTCTCATAGCAATTTACTCAATATAATGCCATACTTAGGAAAATCTCAGCAACTCAAAAGATGAAGGAGAAAACTCTATATATAGCCAAATAAATAACCAGACAATACTATCATCCTCCAAATCAATTAAAAGGATTGCAAGAATGTATAATGGATAAGAAGAAGTTGGTGAGAGTTGGTAGATTCAATCATGAATCCCACATCTCTTACAATCATGAGCTAGAATTTGTGAATTTGAGGAAGATATAGAATAGGCTAGTTTCTCACGTGAAGAGGAATTTGAGGGGGGTGACTTCAATATATAACTCAGCAACTAGCATATATGTAACATATACAAATACTTAAGTTATAACATATATGTACACATTATGTATACATATAAGTCCCAATGTCATTTTAATTAGTTAACCAACAATACAATGTATCAATTTGGGTTACACATATGATAACATATAATCCATGTACGTTTTCTATTTTTCCATTACCATAACTGTTATAATTATAATAACTTATTAAAAATCATTATCAAATAACAATAGTTTATTGATATTAATATAAAGTGATAGGGTATCATATTAATGTCTATTCATATGTAACATGTAACTTACATAATGTCATTAATCATACTATATAGTCTACATATTTAATATGTAGACGTATTAATGTGTCACCTTGTACTATATATAATATATAGTTAACTACCATATATTACAAGGTTTACTTATCACATGCTTGTATAAAAATAATAAATCAATTAAATATAATAATATTATATTATCAGTTCTCTTACTCATTAATTATTATTTATTCATAATAATAATTAAACAACACATTATCGATTAATTAATCATAATTGAAATTAATCAATAGGTTCAAATCTTGCCACTATATTCAAATAAATTGAATATTTAATTATTAATAATCTCATAAATTCTCTGATATTAAATCCTTAAGGTTAGTCCACTAATTTAAATAACTCATTGGTGACTTCCTTTAATCATTTCACAATTCTCACCCCCACATAAGGTTTAAATAAACTCACAAATTAACTCGTTAAAATTAAATCACATATTTAATAAATAAGGAGTTTAAAATTCATGGTCGTTACAACAGCACTACTTTTAAGTCACCAAAAATAAAGACTTAGAATAAAAACTAATAAAGCTTTTGAAATAAAACACACACACACACATACACACTCTATGCATATAAAATCAATAAGATGCGGTACCGTGCTTGCACGGGAGTCGGGGGATGCCTAACAACTTCCCCCTACTTAACCTAACCCCTAGATTCCACGAATCTCGAGTTTCAAGACCAATCTTTTGGAGTTATGCATTGGACCATCTTGCGAAAAACTATTAAAACTCGAATGAGTTGGTACATCCATTTAAACCATACCAATTGGCGGCTCTGTCTCATTCGGTCCAATCATAAAATAATAAAATCAATCTTTTTAAAGTCGTTGACACTTATGTCGATACCTCTTTCCTAAAACCTAACCTTCAATAAAATCTATAGACATAGCAAAATGGAAAAGGGTAGGTAAGCTCAAGCAAAGGAAAGATGGAAATCAAAACCAAAAGAAAATGACTCCTATTTCAAAGAAAAAAGGAAAGAAGAATTTTTCCCGGCGTCGACAGTATGAATATACCAATAACATAATGTGATGATAAATCCAATAACATAACTGACAATTTCTTCATTTAACAACCAACAACATAATAAAATGTGTAATCAACTATTATAGCACTCCACTCAATAAATCCTTGATAAAACCCTTTTTTCTCTCATCGGGAAGGCTAAAGAAGACCACCATTAACTCCTCCTCACGAGCAAGCTTGCACATGACCTTGTTATTGTTTGCTTAATATTATACTAGCAAAAACACGCAAGTATACGCGATCAAATATGCAATAAAGAGCAAGCAAGGTATCGTTCCCACATAAATTTTTGTAATTTATACTATCAACTACCAACTTTGTATCAAATCGATTTTATTAAACAATTGTCTGAATTTATGAATTTTGAAAATAAAATAAAATAAACTACTACTAATCACCAAAGATTGAGTTCAGATATTTAAAGGGTTTAGATTACAATTTCCTTTGATATTTCACTTGAATTAAATCACTTCCTGTTATGTTACGTCAACTACACTGGATTCTTAATCAAGAACTCATAAATATTTATAAACACCTCTCGATGACTTATAAACAAATCAACGTAAATCCACAAAAGATAGAAGTAGGAAGAACACCCTAGTTAACTAATTCACTATATCTCTATGTGAATTACAATTAAAGAGGATTTCAAGAACATGTTCTCTTTTAAATTATATACGGCATATATGTATATCTTTATCATATACACAAATCATGAATACTATTGTAAATAGAAATCAAAATCATATGCTATTATATCCAGGTCTAAATCTATAATTCATCTCTCAATTTTATATAGACTACCATGGTAATTGTTGATCAGATAATTAAATAATTAAGCACAAGACATAGTAGACAATCCAAATATATTTAACAATAACTAACATAGAAGCATATGAACTTAAGCTAAGCATCAAGTTCCATTGCAATCTTAAAAGAAAATTTAGTTCATAATTGAATAAATAATTATCATCCAAAATTGAATCATCATCTAGGAATTACAAATTAAAAGATTAAGAGAAGAGAATAAAAACTATTTTAAGCAATCCTTAAGTCTTCCCTTGTAGTCTTACAATGAGCTCTCCCTTCGTGATAACCTTCTTGCTTCAAGCCTTCAATATTTTTCTCCAAGCTAGGATTAACCTCCAAGTTAGCAAGATGTTTTTCTAATAGACTAAAATCATCTATTTATATCCTTAGAGCAAAATCCTAACCCATTAAGAAATTACACATCATGTCTCTATCAAATTGGAATTAAAATTCAAGAAGTCAAATTTTCTAGTCAACCGCCCTGGAGCGGCCGTGCCAGGTTAAGCCTTCAATACAGTGTTGTTGCGCCCTAACAACAAAGCCTTCTTTTAGCTCCCAGCACATGAGCGCTACCTCGTCAATTTTACTCTTTAATGCTGCACTGGCGCACCTTAATTCAATTAATCAATCTTCTTTCTTTTTTAAGCAGCTCCCATCCAATGCTCCAACTTCAATTCTAAAGCAATAAAACCTACAAAAGCAAAAGAAATGCATGAAAAGTAACATAAATACTTAATAATAACCAAAAAATCAAATATAAACGTATTTTATTCGTAGGTATGAAACTCACTCATCAACTACCCTCAAACTTAAACCATTGTTTGTCCCCAAGCAATACAATGACGATAATGCAAACTAACTATCATGCCTAAGAACCAAGAAATAAACCAATATGTTATTCAACACAAGACCTCAAACATACATCACAATACTCAAATAGAATATCCAACCAATGCTAAGTTTATAACTTTGACTATTCAGTAAAATTCTACTTGTCATCAACCATGTCGTTCATGTGTGTACATCAACCATTTTAACTAATCACAACTCAAAAATGATAGGTCTCCAAACCTTTAAGTTTATTTTGATGATAAGAATATTTAAGAAATTGGATTTATCAAATAAATAGAATCCTCTCCATAGGATTTTATACGAAATTATTTTTAAATATCTTATTTTGTTTTTACCAAAAATGCTTTTCATCCTAAATTGAATTTGTTTTCCTTGACCTTGATAATTTAAATATCAAGTGTTAAATGAAATAAATTCATATAATAACATTTCCTAAGGCAAGGAGATTTCCTATTTATTTTCAAAATAATTTATTATCAAAAAGTTTTTAAAAATCATTTTGAGATTTGTCGACGTCGGGAAAAATCTTTGGCGATCCCCCTTTCCCTATATGTTTCTACCCATGTTTGTTTTGATTTGAAGGGTGAGTTTTTAGGAAAAGGCCGACATATAATGTCGACGATTTGAAAAGTTTGATTTTACAGAGTCGCCAGTTGATATGTTTAAAATGGTTGTACCAACTCAACCGAGTTTTATTTGAAAAGTTTTTTAAGTAGACCCAATTACTGGACTTTGTTTAACTTGGCCTTGAAAACTGAGATTCATAGAGTTCGGGGGCTTGATTAAGCGAGGGGAAGGTTTTAGGCACCCCACGACTTTCGTAAAATACGGTTACCGCGTCTTTTCAATTTCCCTAATTTATTTGCAATGTGTGTGTGTGCTTGCAGTAATTGGGCCTAAGTGCTTTATTTGGAAGTAGTGATGTGTTTCGTTGGACCTATATACAAAGAGTTTGATTTATTTAAAAAGTTCATTTTTAGACAAGATATGAAAATAACATTTTGGAAAACAGTTTTCAAACCCTTTCGCTCGCATAGGAATTGAAGTCTTTTGATACTTCCATTTTATTCTGTATTCGGCTGATTTTGATTTTATTATCAGGATGCGAAGCATCCTCGACCAAATAATATATATATATATATATATATATATATAAGTGTCGGGTTCCTTATGGGCATGAAAGCCATCGAAGTGACCCGAGCACTATAAACTATAATTTACTATGCTGGGACCTTAAATCTGGATAACCATTTTAAGGTCCCTCTGATTTATGATGAGTGGGTTTTATACCTACAAGTTGGACACCGTTAAGGCTTAATTCTTTGTTAACTTTGAATATTTCTAGTGTTCTTTTACTTGTTTTTGTGTTTGTGTTGTAGGAAACGGCTTTGAGGGGTAAAACATAAAAAATGATGCTAAGTTGGATTCATGGTCTTGGCTTGGAACTTGGGTTTTATAGTAGATCTATTCCTTAGCTTTCTGGAACATCTTGAATTGTCCCAATCGAAGTTCATATGAGAGAGTTATGACCTTTTTACCAAGTGGGAGTTGAAACCTCAAAGTTTGGAAGTTGCAATTTACATAATAGTCAATACAAGCACGATTTCAACCTTGATCCAATCAAAATCTGTCAATGCTCAAAGAATGAAAGTTTTAGATCTCGTTAACAACTTTGATTTGACAGGTAGCAGGCCCCGTAACTCTTCCTGGATCAAAAGTTATGCTCGATTTAGCAAAGGATGTCGCAGCAGCGGAGCAATACCCGTCGGGGCAGGTTTTCATAGTACAAAATACCCGCCGGGGCGGGTATAGAGCAGTCCAGATAGAAGGAACACCCGCCGGGGCGGGTAGGCGCGCTGGGAGAATAAAAACATCCTAATTTGAGTAGGATTTGGATGGAATAAGGGCTACGAGTTTAGTTGGAACAAAAAGGCTATTTAAGGGTCCGAGAGGATCATATAAGAGGGAGATTCCATTAGATTAGTTGAAAATATATTAGATACAAACCCTAGTTTAGATTGGATTGGAGATTGAAGCTAATTGGAGACCATTGAAGATCAAGAGCAGGAGCAAGAAGAAGCATGAGATTTGTTGGCACCAGATTCTATTATCTTCTCTACTCTTATTTCTATCTTTTAATGTTTATTCAATTGTGGATTCTTGATTTTGATTCAATAATAATGAACTAAATCTTTTGTTTAAGATTACAATGGATCTTATTGCGTAGCTTATTTTAATATGCTTCTCTATAAATTATTATGATCTATCGTGGGGATTGTCTATTGTGATTTGGACTTAACTGCTTAATTGCCTAGCTATCAATTACCGTGATAATCTATATAAAATCGAGACACGGATTATGGGTTTAGATTTGATCATAATAGCATGTGATTGTATTTTTTGTATGGCGTTGGAATTTATGATTTGTGTTTAGGATAGAGATATGCCTTTACACCACTTGTAATCTGATAAAGAACTTGTACTTGAAATTCTTTTTAATTGTAATTCACATAGAGATATAGTGGATTAGTTAATTAGGGTGTTCTTCTTAATTCTATTATATGTGGATTTAAGTTGATTTGAATATGATGCATTGAGAAATGGTCATATTTATTTATGTGTTCTTGATTAACAATTCAGAATAGTGAACATAATTGATAAGAAGTTTATTACTTTAAGTGAAGCAATAAGTGAAGTTGTGATCTTAAATCTCCATAATCTTATTTTAATTAGTGGTGATTAGTATTAGTGTAATTAAATAGTTTAATTCAAACTTGAAATTTATTCGTTTAAATAAGATTGAGTTGGTTAAGAGTCAGTACTTGGTGATAGTTATTAAATAATTCCTCGTGGGAACGATATACTTTCACTTTGTTACTTGTTGACCACGTATACTTGTGTGTTGTGCATAACTAGATTTTACCCAACAATTTACATTTACAAGAATATAAGCAGGCGATATTTACAGTACAAAGTTGTCCATCGTGGGAATCGGATCTAGATCCATGTGATTAATCGTAGATCCTGTGATTCTTAGGCTCACATAATATTATCAAAAAGTCTGCACATAAAAGATATTGAAATAAAATACGAATTAAAATCTAGACGTCGTAAGACAAAGGATTCATCAGTTAAATCCTTGCATGCGTGTAGCCAAAGCTTCCCGTTCCCTCTAGATACGGATTTAGGGTCGCGTAGTTGCTTTAATATTTACAAAACTAGAAAGAAATCTAGATTTAAATAAATCTTAGCCATTCTAGATCAACGGTTCCAGTTTGACAGCTTTTGAACCGGTTAAAAGTTAGAGATGGCTAGATTTAGATGAATCTAGTCCACAAATTTTACATTAGAACATATTTACATTAAATGAACAGTTAAAACTGATATTTAATCACATTGAATAAATAATATATATAATTATATATATATATATATATATATATTAAAGTTGGAAAGAGGTACGAATTTCCAATCCAGGTGTGACTGATTAATGTAAATATATATATATATATATATATGCTTATATATATATATTGAAGCTGAAAAGGCCACGGAATTAACAATCAAGGCCAAACGAGTTAGTATAAATATATATATATATATATATATATATATATATATATATATATACATACACAATTATATATATATTAAAGCGAGAAAAAGTCACGGATTAGCAATCTAGGCTAACGGAGTTAGTATAAATATATATATATATATATATATATATATATATATATACAATTATATATATTAAATCAGAAAAAGCCACAGATTTATAATCTAGGCATGACTGAATTAAATGTAAATATATATATAGTTATATATATATTAAAGCCGAAAATACCACAGATTAACAATCTAGGCTTAATAATTCTTATATATATATATATATATATATATACTTATATATATATATATATATATATATATATTAAAGCGATAAAAGCCATAAATTTGAAATCCAGGCTACAAAAGCACTTAAAAATGCATATATATACTTATATATATACATAAATATAAGCCATAAAGGCCACAAATTTGAAATCTAGGAGAAACTAGAAGCTATAAATATATATACGCTCATATATATATATATATATATATATATACAAAATAAAGCAGTAAAAAGCTTCAGATCACAAGAAATCTTACATTATGTAGTGCTAGAGGCTTTAAACAACTCGGAGGGCTTGAAAACTCTGTTTCTATCGGTTAAAATTTGATATGTTAATATATATACGTATACAAACGTATTGGAAGAGTAAAATTGAAGTTTGGAGCACTGTAGGTAGGGTTAAGAGCTGAAATGGGCGGAATTTCCTCTCTTTTCTTCTTTTTTTTCTCTCTTTTTTCTCTTAGTGGGGGGTCTCATTTATAGACTAGGGAGCCGCGGGTCTACTCGCTGCAGCCATGAGTCTATCTACTGCTCTTCGAGTGGGCCCCGATCCCGTGGGTCCCGTTGTCTCAAAGTATGTGCACTCCGACCAACGCGCTGTCTGCTTCAAACCTTCATAACTTTCAATCCGGGAGTCCGATTGAGGCGTTCTATACCTTTCTGGAATGCCCTTTCCGAGAGCTACACAATGACATGGGATTTGACCTTTTTCAAATCTAAAAATATGGGTCCATGACCAGATCTTCGAGTCTTCACAATCCATCCGTTGAGTTTTCTTAGTGCTGTTTTCACTCGGGATTTATATTATGGTTCTGCATGACCTTCATTGTAGTGATTTGGCTTAATTTTGACATGATTTGATGTCAAGTTGGTAAAATAACCATTTTTCCCTTCTGAGGGTTGTCTTCAAGATTGATAGGGTTTTCGACTGTTTCTCGGGGTTGTCTTCGAGGTTCGATCCCAGTCGACTCTGTTCTTCCTCACGGTCATCTTCGAGGTTGACTTGATTTCTCAAGGTTATCTCTGGGGATGATTTGATGCTTCTGGATCTCCTGGGATTGTCGTCGGGGTTGTCTTGGTCTCCCAGAGTTGTCGTCGGGGGGATTGGATCTCCTGGGGTTGTCGCCAGGGCTGGCTGTATCTTCCGGTATTGTCGTCGGGCTGACTTTACCTCTTGGGGTTGTCGCCGGGGTTTGACTTGATCTCCCAGTGTTGTTGCTGGTTGGTCTTCCTGTGTTATCTCCGGGTAGACTGTACCTCTTGGGGTTATCGCCGGGGTTTGACTTGATCTCCCGATGTTGTTGTTGGGGTTAAATTTGGTCTTCCGGTGTTGTTGCCAGGGTTAACTGTACATCCAGGGGTTATCACTGGGGTTTGACTTGGTCTCCCAGTGTTGTTATCGGGGTTGAATTTGGTCTTTTGGTGTTGTCGCCGGGCTGACTGTACCTCCCGGGGTTGTCGTCGTGATTTGACTTAATCTTCCGGCATTGTTGCTGGGGTTTAATTTAATCTGCCAGGGTTGTCATCGGGGTTTAATTTGATGATTTGGACTTCTAGGGTTGTTTCTGGAAGGTAAAAGATAATTTTGCTCTTCTGCAGGGTTAGTAACAGGAATGCAAAAATTCGAGTGTCTATAGATGCCCCTCTTTATCATGTTTATGCAATGCAATGGAATGAACAGGATAAAGACTGCTAGACACTGGAAATATGACACATGCAAATGTAATACAATGCATGATATGCTATGTCATGCAGGCTATATGCTCTTGTGGGGTTAGTTGCCACTGGTATTCTATCACTGACTGCTCTCGCCACTTCTGCTGGGGATGACGTTGTCAATGATAACTTTCACTGAACTCTTTTGATGCCTACTTGAATGGTAGTTTGCAAAGCTTTCATCACCAGATCTTTCCCGATGCTACATTGGTTTGAAGCCAACGGTTTTAAGATATCCATTAGTGCTATGGAAACTGATTAGATGCATTGTTATAGATATGTCTTCAAGATATTTGTGGGGAAGACTTCTATGGTTGATACCCTTGAACCTTTCTGAATTCAACATTGGGGTTGTCACAAATATTTTTTGTCTTCAGATATGCTTTCTGACTTTTCCTCTGCTGGGGATGTTCCTCTAATGACAAGTGACCTCATTGGGGATTCCTAATGCCTATCCGGATGATAGCTTACACCGGTTTACATCATCAGCTTTTTCTCGATGCTACGTTGGGGTTGTCGCCAACAGTTTGGAATACTGTTCGGTTGATGCCAACGTTTCTGTCGGGGATATAATTCTCACTATCTACTCGAACAATGGTTGACAATAATTTGACCATCATTGAACCTCCTCGATGCCTACCCGAATGGTAGTTTACAATGGTCGATTGAACTGATTTGATGCCTACTCGAACTGTAGTTTGCAGAGCTTGACAATCACCGAACCTCATCGGTGCCTACTCGAACGGTAGTTTACAACGGTCGATTGAACTGATTTAACTCTTACTCAAACTGTAGTTTACAAAGCTTGACCAGAACCGAATCTCATTGGTGCCTACTCGAACGACAGTTTACAATGGTCGATTTAACTGAATTTGATTCCTACTCGAACAATAGTTTATAGAGTTTGAACATCACCAAACCTCTTCGGTGCCTACTCGAATGGTAGTTTACAACGGTCAGTTGAACTGATTTGACTCCTACTTGAACGGTAGTTTTCAGAGCTTGACCATCACCGAACCTCATCGGTGCCTACTCGAATGGTAGTTTACAACAGTCAGTTTGTGACACCCCCAAATTCGGGTTCTCTAACCCCGATCCTGTCGTCACGATACAATACAAATATCCACCTCTAAACAACATATAATAACTAAATGCAGAATATAATAAACGTATGTCGTTCATTCAAAAGGTGTTACAAGTCCCAAGATTTGATAACCTAAATACAATCATATAAACATACCCTAGAATAATCATTAGGGTTCATATTATATAACAGTAAATAAACTAATCATAAAGTAAAGTCTTCTCCTTGCAAACTAATCCTACAACTTTCCTTTACCCTTGTCCTTCCTTGAAGTCTCGGGCTTAACTGCAATAGAAGTCATGATATAGCAAGAATAAGCAACAAGTTTGTTCAGCAAGTTTAAATACAATAATAAAGGATATATCATGATGAATGGAATATATCTGACAAGAAATTCAACAATATAAATAACAGAAGCAATGACAATAATTGCTTTTAGAATATCTGATAGTAAAGTAGACTTTGAATTATAAAACTCCAATGGAATCAATAGCTGATTGACCATTTGGTTACTGGCTACAGAATAAATACTTGAGGGGATTAGCCTCGCGTACGCCATGTATATGCATAACATTCAACTCTGCTGTTTGTATCTTTTATTAGATACGTGGGGTACTCCCCTATATATAAGGGGTGTTCTTCTATGTCTAAGAATCTCTACCATCAATTGGTCTGGATAGATTTTATAAAAATTTCATACAATTGTCTGACCGAACAAGGGTTCAGACTCTATCTGACGCAGTTCAAGAATTATAGAACTTTAAATAATGTACAAGTCCAAGACTGTACGAACTCAAGTGCACCAAGTGCGAATATCAATAAGATCGATGTGGAATAATTGTAAAGTAATTAAACCACCTAAAGCATGCTTGGAAATAAAGTTCAAGCTTAAATAATAACTTGCAACACAATAATAACCTACTCAATACAATGTGAGAAGGATAGGGAACTTGCACAAAATAAAGAGTGAAGTTTAGAAACTTGCTTTCAATATAACAATCAAATGAAGTTAGAAAACTTGCACATTATACGAGTTTGTGTAAGTTAGAGAACTTGCATTCAAACCATAGATTCCTTGCATAAAGTAAATGCATAGGATAGGATACTTGCCTGTTTACTCAGCTACAAATAAATCTAGCTTTAATTAAACTGCGTTGAAACGACCTAACATTCACAAGTCAGTCTTTCAATTAGTATGTGTAAACTAATATAAGTCTACACTTACAAGAATCTAATCCTCATATAGGTCTATCCCATAATTCACGTAAGTCAATTTACTATAAATGAGTTTATAAACATTTAATCCTGTCTTAGATTATTAACTTTAGAATATCTAGTCCCTAGGCATCAACATAGGCTTGAACACATAGCACTTCAATTTAAGCATGCAATACAGTTTATGATACACTTATTGCAAGATTATGTCCATAACTCAAGGTTATAAGGTTCAATGCCGGTCATTCTTACACTTTAAGCAAATCAAGTTCATGTCTCAAGGGTTAACTATTAAAGTCATAATACCACATATCGAGACTATACAATACTTATCATGCATGCTCGTGTATATACTACACATGTATATTTTAATCACATAGTTTATACTTTAGAAATTCATTTTCTATGAATATGCGTGTATAAGTGATATTCATATTTCATCACATGATGCTCATGTCAACATGTCTAGAGGCATAATGAATCCTAATATACATGTTTACATGATCATAACAAAATTCACACAGTGTTTGATGTTATTATCTTTCACATTCTAAGTTTTCATTAAAAATTACACTAAGTCAACAAAGGCAACTTAGGTACATGTAAAGTGTCTCGTAGCCATGACTCACATGTATTAGAATGCATATATAAGCCACATATACATACTCAAATGGTCAGAATGTGAACATCATATATATATATATATATATTTTAAAAACTCTAAATTTGTCCATTTGAAATCAACGTATTCTTCAATCATGTATGCTAGTGTGTGCTCAACACTTTAGACTTTGTTCTCATGTCAATATAGACCATACGATCATGTTCACAAAATCAGAATATATATATGATATGTTCATGACAAGTTCACTTTAACAAATTTTAAGTCCATTTTAAAACCATAAGGTTTCCTTCCATAACACATACCAACATGGTCAAAATTTATGTATGTAGCATCAAGAATATATATATACATGAGTTAAACTAGTTTTCATACTTGTCCAAGTAGTATTAATATGCTATCACTTAGCAGGTTGTAGCAGAAAATAGGAAACTATGTCCAGGGCCTGGCGCAGCTGCACCGCTGGCCAGTACAAAATGGGCACAGCTGCGCAGGTGTCCGGCCAGACCAGAAACAGACTGCTTTGGCAGTTTAACAACCCAAACGCATAACTTTCTTAACCAATCAATTCTGTACCAGTCATAATGCAATTCTATCATGCTTATAACTTCATATAACACTTAATAATCATATTCCAATTCAATATCAATCAATAAATGCTTAATTCAAGAATCAAGGATTTAGAAATTTACATAAAATGATAATCATGAATGTAAATTTATACCTCTACAATTGCCTAATTGAACTTGTTGTTAATATGATTTCCCTCAATGCTGCTACAACAACTCCTAATCTCCTTCACAATATCAGTATACTCACACTAGCCTTGCTTGATAGAATTCTCAGCAATCAAGGAAATGAGAAGGAAGGCTTTATTTGTAACGACCGAGAAATTCCATTTTGTTTAAAATTTAAGTTTTAAATATTATTTGTATTGTGTGTTTAAATATCGTTTTATGACCTAGGATGGTGATAATATTGTAGTATTTTTGTTGCCGTGCAAGAATAAACAATTAAGAATTTCGAAGGCTGAAAATAAAAATTTTCTGAGAAAGTTTGCGTAAAAACATTATTCATATAAGAACGATAGGAGTTAGGTTTTGACCCTATGAGTTAGGTTTTGTCCCTAGGTTCTTTTGAGAGATCCGTACATCGTATTGACTTTTTGTTTTAAGATCTACCGGTAATATGTCGTGAAAAGTTTTATTGTCCAATAAAAATTTTCTCCAAAAAACGTCGTGCTTGACACCTTGTGCTTAAAAATTTTTATTCCATTTTTGGACTTTTCAGTATATTCATTTTGACAAGTTGCTTTGTCGTGCTTACACTAACAAAATGCTTTGTCGTGCTTACGATGACAAGCTGCTATGTCGAGCTTGGTTGCAAGCTGCTGTGTCGAGCTTGGTAGATATTTTTGGAGGCAAGCTGCTGTGTCGAGCTTAGTTACAAGCTGCTGTGTCGAGCTTGGCAGATATTTTTGGAGGCAAGCTGCTGTGTCGAGCTTGGTGACAAGCTATTGTGTCGTGCTTGGTTGCAAGCTACTGTGTCGTGCTTAGTAGATATTTTGTGGCTTAAAGACCAAAATACCCTAACCTAGGAAATCCTATAAATAGACCATTCCACCTTCACTTAAATTTTGCCAATTCACAAAGTTATAATCTCAAGTTGCAAAGAAATAGATAAAGCTTGCAACTACAAGAGGTAACATCACTAGTCGTTGTTATGTTCGATTTTATTTCAGTTTATAGTATATAAAGCTCAAGAACATAAGTCGTTACCATGTTCAAATTTTCTAACTTCGTGTTCTTCATAAGTTCTTGAGCAAGACGTTATTATGTTCAATTTTATGTAACTGTATAGTAGAAATGTCAAGAACACAAGTCGTTACCATGTTCGGATTTTCTAACTCCGTGTTTCTTCATGTGTTCTTGAGCAAATCTAGTATTATTTAAGTTTATGTTATTTTATTTTAAAAAATGTTATAATCACATATGCAAGCCGTTATAATGCCCAAATTATTTTATTTATGAAAACCAAAAGCTCAATAACATAAGTCGTTACCATGTTCGATTTTTCGTTCTTCGCTTCACGTTCTTCGTGTGTTCTTGAGCAAAAATCATAAATTTTACATAAGTAGGTATATGATTTTATTATTTTTATGTTATGATGTTTTATTAAGTGTTAGAACATGTTATCCTAGCAAATTAATGCTCGTGGTATCATGTTTTACCAAATGAAACGAAGAATTGTGAACAAAATCACAATTCTGACATTTCTGTCCATTTTCTGAAATTTTAAAATGGGAATTTGTTTTTGAAATGAATAATAAAGTTGTAGATACGGAAGTTAAGAGAGCGTAGGTGCAAAAATCACCCAAAAATGTTTTAAAACGAAGAAGTTATGGCAGTTTCCGTTAAGGACGTCAAAGCTGAAAATTTCTTGGAGTCTCTCTGATTTAAGGGCTTAAATAGTTTGAGTATTTAGGTATTGTTATCAATACTAACGAGTTGTATAAATATGTTTCAATACAGTCTATACACATCCAAGTGAGGGTATCCAAACACAGCTATAGTTATGATAAAGGATTATTATCTGTTATGGGATACTATGAACCTTGGATGGATAGGAATTATATCTTATCGAGTAAATATCGTTAATTCAATTAGATGTGATCACCGAATCGGATACCGCGGGTATATAGATTTGGGACGTCACATTAATTGGATAATTGCGTGGGCACCGAATCGGATACCACGGGTGTATAGATTTGGGGGCGTCACATTATATATAGACAAATGTTTACACAGATATTGCAATAATCTTCCAAATCAATTTCATGGATTGAGAAAGTGTCTAATGGTTCATGTAGATTAGGTAGAAGGTTGGTGAATCCCATCATTATCTCCACTCCTCTATGATCATTAGCTAGAAATTGCTGAGTTTGATGCATAGGAATAGACTAGCTTTCATAAGTTATGCACATGAGAGGAATTGAGCCATTTATTTAGGGACATGCAAATAATTCAGTAATTGGTAATGTAGTACAGCACTTAGGTTATATATATACACATTATATACTTGGGTTATATATTTAATTGGTGACACAATGTAGTTCCAATAAGCAATTAATATTACTATGTAGTAAGTAGGGTACATATAAATACATATAATTCATGTACATTTTCCTTAATACCAACTATAATTTAATTGGGTATTATCATTATTCATTATCACAATGGTTATAATTTCAATTAATTTATTGAAATCATTATTAACTAACAATTGTTATTGATATTACTATATGTTAATGAGGTATACATTAATGCTCACATATTGTTACATATCCTTATGCACACATTCAATTTATCAATCTTACTATATAGTCTATATATATAATATATAGCCACATTAATGTGCCACATTGCACTTTATATAATATAAAGGTAACCACCATATATTATAGGTTTAATTATCGCGTGCTTGTATAAAATAATTAATCGAGTAAATATAATCTTATTATATTTATTAATTCTTTATTCATTAATATACTATTTCTCATAATAATAGTTAATCGACATATTATTAATTAATTACTCGTTAATTGTTTATCCTTTGTAATCACAATGAATCCTTTTACTATATTCAAGCAAATTGAATATTTAATTAGTAATCATCCTATCAATTCTTTTGATATAAAACTTAGGGCTAGTCCACTAATTTAATTAAACCATTAGTGACTCCCTTAAATATTCCTAGCAATTATTTGCATAGGCTCAAACTCACATAATCACATAACCGCATAAGGTTTAATAAGCTCACAAAACTAACTCATAAAAATTAAAATTAGATATTTAATTAATAATGGAGTTTAAAATTCTTGGTCATTAGATCCCTCCCCCCTTATAAAAATTCCGTCCTCGGAATTGTAAAAATAAGGTTACTCAAATAAAAACGGATAATTTGCTTTCATCTTCTCTTATAATTCCCACGTAGCTTCTTCGACTGCGTGATTTCTCCAGAGAACCTTGACGGAATGGATGATCTTATTCCTCAGCTTCTAGTCCTTCCTATCTAGTATCTGTACAGGAACTTTCTCGTATGATAAGTCTTTCTCGACTTGGATCAGTTCATAGGAGATAATGTGCTTGTAGCCCGGTTTATACGGCTGCAATACTGACACATGAAACACGTTGTGAATGTGCTCAAGTTCAGGAGGTAATGCTACCTCGTACGCCACTTCACCGACCCGCCTCAGAATCTCGAACGGTCCTATGAACCTAGGGCTCAACTTACCCTTCTTCCCAAAACGAATCTTCCCTTTCCAGGGAGATACTTTCAAGAATGCATAGCTTCCTAATTCAAAATCTCTCTTCTTGCGATGTAAGTCCGCATACTTCTTCTGGCGATCTTAAGCTACTACAAGTCGTGCTCTTATTATCTTGATGATCTCTACTGTCTGTTGTACCAGTTCTGGTCCCAACAGTCGATGTTCTCCAACTTCGTCCCAACATAAGGGCGTTCGACATTTTCTCCCATATAGCGCTTCGTACGGTGGCATTCTAATACTAGCATGATAACTATTGTTGTACGTGAACTCTACTAATGGAAGGTGATCCTCCCAGCTACCCTTGAAGTCCATCACATAAGCTCGGAGCATGTCTTCAAGTGTTTGAATTGTTCTCTCGCTTTGCCCATCGGTCTGCGGATGATACGCGGTACTCATTCGTAGTTGTGTCCCCATTCTTTCTTGGAGACTCTTCCAGAAGTTTGACATGAATCGCAGATCTCTATCCGATACAATAGATACCGGCACCCCATGTCTCGAGATAATTTCCTTGACATACAATTTGGCTAGCTGGTCCAAACTATACTTAATCTTAATTGGCAAAAAGTGAGCCGACTTGGTGAGACGATCTACAATCACCCATATGGCGTCGTGCCCTTTATGTGTTGCTGGAAGTCCCACCACAAAGTCCATTGTGATGTGCTCCCACTTTTATTTTGGAATCTCTAACGGTTGTAATAACCCGCTTAGTCGTTGGTGCTCTACCTTGACTCTTTGACAAGTTAGACATCTGCTTACGCATTCCGCAACCTCTCTCTTCATGTTTGGCCACCAGAAGTGGTGACGCAAATCTTGGTACATCTTTGTGCTTCCTGTGTGTATCGAGTATCTCGTACTGCGCGCTTCTTACAAAATCTCATCCCTTAGTTCTGGTACTAACGGTACCCAGATTCCTCCTTCGAATCTCAGTAGTCCAGTGCTATCAATCTTGTATTTTAATTCATCACCTTTAGCCAACCGCTTCTTGATGTTATTGTAATCTTCGTCCATCTCTTGTGCCTCTTTAACCGTATCCAATAAAGTTGGGCTCGCTGTTACTGTAAATAATTGTTTGTTGGTCTCCATCAGATATTTAACCTCCAAGTCTAGTCGTTCGAAATCTTTCACCAATTCCTCTTGAATGGTCAACTTTAATAACTTCTCTCTGCCTTTTCTGCTCAAGGCATCTGCCACTACATTTGCTTTGCCTGGATGGTACAGAATCTCATAATCATAATCTTTGATCAATTCTAGCCATCTACGCTGCCTCATATTTAGCTCCTTCTGTGTGAAGATATACTTCAGACTCTTGTGATTCGTATATATCTCACACTTCTCGCCATATAAATAATGCCTCCAAATATTTAAGGCAAAAACTACTGCTGCTAACTCCAGGTCATGAGTCGGATAGCCCTTCTCATAATCCTTCAGCTGACATGAAGCGTACGCAATGACCCTGCCGTGCTGCATCAGTACACAGCCAAGACCCTTGTGTAACGCATCACTATATACTACAAACCCTCCCGTGTTGTCCGGTAAAGCCAACACAGGTACTTGACTAAGCCTCTTCTTCAATTCTAGGAAACTCTCCTCACATTTCTCCGTCCAAACAAATTTAACTGCTTTTCTGGTAAGATTGGTCAATGACGACGCTATCTTCAAAAAATCCTGAATGAATCTTCGATAGTGTCCTGCTAATCCTAGAGAACTCCTAATTTCAGTCGGCGTCTTTGGCTGCTCCCAATTGATAACCGCTTCTACTTTTGCTGGATCCACCAAAACACCATTCTTATCTATAACGTGCCCCAAAAACTGCACTCTCTGCAACCAAAACTCACACTTGGAGAATTTTGCATACAGCTTCTCCCTCCTTAATGTCTCCAACACTATCCGAAGATGCTCGGACGTGTTCTTCTTTTATCTCTGAATACACCAGAATGTCATCGATGAAAACGACAATGAACTTATCTAAATACTGTTTGAACACTCTGTTCATCAAGTCCATAAATGCTTCCGGCGCGTTCGTCAATCCGAATGACATTACCAGAAACTCAAAATGTCCATACCGAGTTCTGAATGCTGTCTTTGGAATGTCCCCAAACCTCACTTTTAGTTGGTGATAACCGGTCCTTAAGTCAATCTTTGAAAAGTATTTTGCCCCCTTCAACTGATCAAACAGATCGTTGATCCTGGGTAACGGATATTTGTTCTTAACGGTGACCTTGTTCAACTCTCGGTAGTCTATATAAAGCCTTAACGACCCATCTTTCTTCTTTACGAATAAGACTAGTGCTCCCCACGGTGATACGCTCGGTCAAATGTATCCCTTATCTAACAACTCTTGTAATTCAGCCATCAGTTCTTTCATCTCTACCGGTGCCATATGATACGGCACTTTGTATACCGGTGCTGTCCCTGGTGCCAAATCAATAACAAACTCAATCTCTCTATCTGGTGGAAATCCCATAATCTCATCTGGGAAGACATCGGCGAATTCCCTTATAATAGGTATCTGACCCAGTTCACCCTCGACTCGTCGAGTATCAACCACGTGAGCCAAATAACCTACACAACCCTTCCTACAAAATCTCTGCGCTTGCATCATCGTCAGACAATGAGATTGTCTCGACGATTTACTACCATAAAATACCACCTTCGACTTATTTGGAGTCTTAAGGTGTACACACTTCTTCTTATAGTCGATAACTACTCCGTGAATCGATAACCAATCCATTCTAAGAATTATATCAAATTCCCCCAAACGAATCGGTATCAAATCCACTTTGAGCTTAAATCCTGGCAATTCAGTATAACAGTTCCTATGAATGTATTCAACGAGGATAATTTCCTTGTTCGCTACTTTTATGTTCATAGGGTGTTCTAATCTTTCACGGGGTAAGTCTAATTGTTTAGCAAATTCTTCGGAAACAAAAGAGCAGGTAGCACCCGAATCAAATAATACATAGGCATCTATATTGTTGATTGGGATGATACCTGACACCACGTCCTTGGACTCCACCGCATCTTGTACGGTTATGTTGAACGTGCGTGTCGTTGGTTTGTTAGCTTGACTGGCTGGCCCTCCAATGCTCAGCCCATTGTTGTTGTTGTTGTTGTTGTTGCAGTTGCCACTATCTACATTGCCCTTTCTCTTCGGGCAGTCCTTGATCTGGTGATCTGGGGCTCTACAAGAGAAACGTCCTCCTTTCTGCTTGTTTGGACATTGAGGAGCCATTTGCCTCGGTTGTCCACAACGATAGCAAACGCTCTTCCCTTTCATGCATTCCCCCAAGTGATTCCTCCCACAATTGTTGCACTTTCCACTTTTCTTGGCCTCTCCCCCAAACTTGTTGCCTCCAGAGGATTGGCTCTCCGTCCATTTACGCTTGTTGGGGTTGCTGCCTCCGCTGCTTCCCTCTTTCGGTCCTTCTTGACCGGTCTTCTTTTATTGTTTAAATCGTGCTATGGCTTCATTGCCTCCTTGTAACGATTGAGATTTTATATTTAATTTTAAATATTTATTGAGTTAAATAAATATTTTATGTGTTTTATTTATTGAGTTAAATAAATAAATTATGTGATTTATGGAGTAATTTAATTAAGTGTTATATATTGATTAAATGAATGTGTAATATTTAATTTAATTGATGTATATTAATTTTATACTATAGTTCTAATTTAATTGAGATAATTAAATTAGATGAGATATGTGATGAGGTGTTACATGAATTATAATTAGCGAGTAATTATAATTATGTGGCAATTTTATGTGATTAATTGATGTTAGATTTTAATTGATTAAATTAGATGATTAATATTTAATTAATTAAAATGTGACATTAAAGTATGTGTTAAATAAATTGTTAAAATAAAGAAAAGGATTTTTTAAATGATTTTTTACCAAACAAGGCCCTTGCTTTTGTTTTAAAAGACTGTTGTCAAACAGGGCCTTACACTAGCTTAAACCTAATTTACCTAAACCATGCCTAAGTTAGTAAAACTAGTTTCTAACTTTCCTGTTGCCAAACAAGCCAAAAGGACTTTTGAATTTTGTAACTCCTAATTTAATTGGATTATTAAATATTAGTTAGTACGTATATTATTGATATATGTCAGTTATATATCTATATACTACGTAAGGAAAAACTACGTTAGTTTAAGCCTAAGACTAAAAAGAAAAGAGAGAGCAGAGAGGAAGAATAGCAGAGAAGAATTAGAGAAGAAGAGAAGGAAGGAGTAAGAAAATCATCATCTTCTTCATTTCTATTAAGCAAAAAGGTATAATTTCTAGAACTTATTGTTTTGAAGTTGAATTTTATGTTCTTCATATTTTCATTCTCTGTAAAAGTAAATTTTCATGAAAGTGGTATAATCATGAATTGAATATGTATTGTGTTCATGTTATACTAATAGTGATTGTATGCCATAACGATTTTCAGAAATCAAATTAGTGTAGAAAGATATTTTAACAGAAAATTTATGTTGATATGAGTTCATATGAGTTTTAGTTTTGTTGTCAATTTTGGATTTAGAAATTGATAAATTGGAATATGCTAGCATGCTTATTGGGAAATTGTTTGATGATTATATTCAATTACGTATATAATGTATGTATATAAAGTAGAATTGATGGAGAAAATTTCTTACAGTGGATTATTTTGGAAGAATATGAGTTTTCATGAAAATGACCAAATTGGATTTTTAAAACTTTTTATTATTGTTGTTTAGATGGTTTTTGTGTTTAGAAACATGTTATGTTATGTATTATTGCATGTGTATGGAGTTACAGTGGCTACGATACTGTAATTTTCTATTTATTGGCTTGTATGAGTTGTCGGTAAAGCAGAGAGCTGTGGACTGTCTGCGTCTGGCCGAAGTTGCTGCGCAGCTGCGCCGGCAGCAAGGCCAGGAGCAGCGCAACTGTGCCGCTTGCCCTTCCCAGCTCCTTTCCTTGCGCAACTACTCCAGTGCCAAGGCTACTGGCTGCGCAGCTGCGCAGCTGTGCCTCTGGCTGTGCAGAGGCAGAAAATTTAGTTTATTTGTGTAGTCTTACTTGATGGCTTAAGATAAATTGTTTATGATGATGAGCATGTAATCAGTTGCTATAACATGTGGTTAATATGAATGTGACAATTTCATATTTGAGAAAAAGGAAGTTTTGAAAACCTAATATAGTATTTAAATTATAAACTATAATTATTTTATTGTAAATGAGTTACTTAATTATAATTTGATTAATTATAATTAAGAGTAAGTGTTTAATTTAAAGTATAATATTGTGAAATTGTAATGTATAGAAATTGATTATTTTAATCAATTAGATGTTAATTTAAATTATAATTTAAGTAATTATAATTTAATAAATCATGTTTAATTGTGGATTTTAAATTGATAATTACATGATTAATTATAAATTGTGTAATTATAATACATGTTTAATTATTGATTATAATTGATAAATACATGATTAATTATAAATTGTGTAATTATAAATGCATAATGTAGTTTAATTGATTATAAATTATAATTTGTTTATAATTTAAAAGGTAAATATAATTTAAGTAATTATAATTTGATTAAGTGTTTGAATTATAATTGTTTAATTATAATGTAGCTAAATACATAATTGATTTAATTATGTGAATATGTGTGTGATGTAATTAACTATGTGATAATTGATTATTATTATTTATTTAATTATAGTGAGTTAACCATGAGGGTTAACCACTTATGTGAATTAGTTATGTGTTAACTAATTTAGATTTTTATAATTGAATGTGTATAGAAAGTGTTTAAGTACGTGGTTGAGTTAAGTAGCTTGCGCTTAAGGCAAGTTTTCTAAACCCTAAAGTCGTTAATTCTATGCAAGTTTTCTAAACCCTGATCATGTATAAATTTTTATGCAAGTCTTCTAACCTTAAACTTGTTAATTATATATAAAATTTTGAATTCGTATATTCATTGTTGAGAATGTCCTTTCCATTTATGTATTGGACAATTGTTTATTTAATTAAAATGATCTTAACTTATTGTTCAAGTAAGATCCAGTTATTATTTTATATGCTTTAAGTTGATTCCAAAGCATATGTTAGTTCGTAATTCTATTATTTATGAATTGTTGAAAGTCGATTCAATTAATCCTTAGTTGATGAACGTGAATTCTAAATTACCCTTGTAAGCTTATCCAAACCAAACTTTCTTTGGTGCGGACTTGAATTCAAATTACGGAGTTGAACAACCCTATTTATTAGGGGAGGTTACTACGCATAGCGTTAAGATGTTTGTGCACAATACATGGTACAAAGGGCTGATCCCCCTAAGTACGAGTTAAGGTCCATAGTCTTATTGACTGTTAAAGGTTTAAATAGAAATATTTATAACCTAGGACAAGAGTTCAAAGGTCTTATGACCCTTAGATAAATTCTATATTCGAATTTTAATGTTAATAGAGAATTATTATTCAATTCTTTATTATTGAAGCAAGCTAAGTTGTTCAGATTTTTTTTGAAAAGATACTCTTTCATGTCTTTATTATTGTTAAACTCCAGTGAGCTGTGGTTTGCTCACTCTTGCACTAAATAATAATTTCAGTTAAAGTTGATAATGCTGATGCTCCGTCTACAAGTAAGGGCAAGGGAAAGCAAAGCAAGTGAAGACTTGTTTAATTATTTTGAGAATGATTGTAATAAGACTTGAATGTTATGTTTTTATTTTCGCACTTTATTATATTCATGTCAGGGTTAGAGTAACCCGGGATTTATTTTACAAAGGTTGTAACCCTTGTTGTAAGGGAGATTTAGTTATTTTAATTTAAGTTGTAGTTACTTTGCATTATTCATTGGGTAGATGTATGTTATATTAGAAAGTGAACACCAAATCATGTGGAAACGAAGTACCCTGATTTGGGGGTGTCACACTCCTTCTGCAATGATAGCCCTTTCCAGTAGATCAGAGAAAGTCTTAATCTTCAATACTGCGACTGCTTTCTGCACTCATGGTTTTAACCCTAACTCGAACCTTCTTGCCTTTCTGGCCTCTGTGTCCACCTGATGTGAAGCGAATCGGGCCAACTCGTTAAATTTTTCCGCGTATTCTGCTACTGTCATATTACCTTGTTTCAGTTCCAGAAACATAATCTCCATATCTTGTTGCGTATTCTCCGAGAAGTAATTCTTGAAGAATAGTTCCTTAAACTTGTCCCATAGGATAACTCCTTCGCCTGCTAATCCCTTATTGGCTTTCCACCAATAATTAACTTCGCCCTTCATCATGAAAGTGGCAAAACCCGTCTTCTGTGCTTCGGCCACCCGTGCGACCTCAAACACCTTCTCCATTTCTTCTATCCATGTCTGAGCTTTGATTGGGTCTAAGGTTCCCCTGAACTCCGAAGGTCCTACCAACTTAAAATCTTTGAAGCTAGCCAAATGATACCCTGGTTGCCCTGCTGCTGGTGGGGGTCTGTTTTGCATTGCCTCAGTTAACAAGTTAACTAAGTTCTGCATTGGATCTACATTTCCCCCTCCACCATTGTTAACGGATCCTTCCTCCTTCTGGTTTCGTGGTAGTCTCCTAGGCGGCATGATCTGAGGAAAAGAAGAAAACTTTAGGCTTTACGTGATATGCTATTCATGTTAGCATTAAGAAGTTAGGACGTCTATCAATCATATCTGATTCAAATAAACAACTTCAGTATCACAATAAAACTCGATGGATCTTCTTAACCCATCACTTACATACTCTATTTGAGTTTTCTACTAAGGTTATAACCTAGGTTTCGCATTCCTAATGTTTATAACCTACGGCTCTGATACCAACCTGTGACACCCCCAAATTCGGGTTCTCTAACCCCGATTCGGTCATCACGATAAAATACAAATATCCACCTCTAAACAACATACAATAACTAAATGCGGAATATAATAAACGTACGTCATTCATTCAAAAGGTGTTACTAGTCCCAAGATTCGATAACCTTAATACAATCATACAAACATACCCTAGAATAATCATTAGGGTTCATATTACATAACAGTAAATAAACTAATCATAAAGTAAAGTCTGCTCCTTGCAAACTAATCCTACAACTTTCCTTTACCCTTGTCCTTCCCTGAAGTCTCGGGCTTAACTGCAATAGAAGTCATGATATAGCAAGAATGAGCAACAAGTTTGCTCAGCAAGTTTAAATACAACAATAAAGGATATATCATGATGAATAGAATATATCTGACAAGGAATTCGACAATATGAATAACAGAAGCAAGGATAATAATTGCTTTTAGAATATCTGATAGTCAAGTAGACTTTGAACTATAAAACTCCAATGGAATCAATAGCTGATTGATCCTTTGGTTATTGGCTACAAAATAAATACTTGAGGGGATTAGCCTCGCATACGCCATATATATGCATAACATTCAACTCTGCTGTTTGTATCTTATATTAGATACATAGGGTACTCCCCTATATATAAGGGGTGTTCTTCTCAGTCTAAGAATCCCTACCATCAATTGGTCTTAATAGCTTTTATAAAAATTTCATACAATTGTCTGACCGAACAAGGGTTCAGACTCTATCTGACGCAGTTCAAGAATTATAGAACTTTAAATAATGTACAAGTCCAAGACTATACGAACTCAACTGCACCAAGTGCGAATATCAATAAGATCGATGTGGAATAATTGTAAAGTAATTAAACCACCTAAAAGCATGCTTGGAAATAAAGTTCAAGCTTAAATAATAACTTGCAACACAATAATAACCTACTCAATACAATATGAGAAGGATAGGGAACTTGCACAAAATAAAGAGTGAAGTTCAGAAACTTGCTTTCAATATGACAATCAAATGAAGTTAGGAAACTTGCACATTATACGAGTTTGTGTAAGTTAGAGAACTTGCATTCAAATCATAGATTTCTTGCATAAAGTAAATGCAGAGGATAGGATACTTGCCTGTTTGCTCAGCTAAAAATAATTTTAGCTTTAATTAAAATGCGTTGAAACGACCTAACATTCACAAGTCGGTCTTTCAATTAGTATGTGTAAACTAATATGAGTCTACACTTACAAGAATCTAATCCTCATATAGGTCTATCCCATAATTCACGTAAATTAATTTACTATAACTGAGTTTATAAACATTTAATCCTGTCTTAGATTAATAACTTTAGAATATCTAGTCTCTAGGCATCAACATAGGCTTGAACACATATCACTTCAATTTAAGCATGCAATACATTTTATGATACACTTATTGCAAGATTCTGTCCATAACTCAAGGTTATAAGGTTCAATGCCGGTCATTCTTACACTTTAAGCAAATCAAGTTCATGTCTCAAGGGTCAACTATTAAAGTCATAATACCACATATCGAGACTATACAATACTTATCATGTATGCTCGTGCGTATACTACACATGTATATTTTAATCACATAGTTTATACTTTAGAAATTCATTTTCTATGAATATGCGTGCATAAGTGATATTCATGTTTCATCACATGATGCTCATGTCAACATGTCTAGCGGCATAATGAATCCTAATATACATGTTTGCATGATCATAACAAAATTCACACAGTGTTTGATGTTATTATCTTTCACATTCTAAGTTTTCATTAAAAATTACACTTAGTCAACAAAGGCAACTTAGTACATGTAAAGTGTCTCGTAGCCATGACTCACATGTATTAGAACGCATATATAAGCCACATATACATACTCAAATGGTCAGAATGTGAACATCATATATATATATATATATATATATATGTTAAAAACTCTAAATTTGTCCCTTTGAAATCAACGTAGTCTTCAATCATGTATGCTAGTGTGTGCTCAACACTTTATACTTAGTTCTCATGTCAATATAGACCATAAAATCATGTTCACAAAATCAGAATATTTATATGATATGTTCATGACAAGTTCACTTTAACAAATTCTAAGTCCATTTTAAAACCATAAGGTTTCCTTCCATAACACATACCAATATGGTCAAAATTTATGTATGTAGCATCAAGAATATATATATACATGAGTTAAACTAGTTTTCATACTTGTCCAAGTAGTATTAATATGCTATCACTTAGCAGGTTGTAGCAGAAAACAAAACTATGTCCAGGGCCTGGCATAGCTGCACCGCTGGCCAGTACAAAACTGGCGCAGCTGCGCAGGTGTCCGGCCAGACCAGAAATAGACTGCTTTGGCAGTTTAACAACCCAAACGCATAACTTTCTTAACCAATCGATTCTGTACCAGTCATAATACAATTCTATCATGCTTATAACTTCATATAACACTTAATAATCATATTCCAATTCAATATCAATCACTATATGCTTAATTCAAGAATCAAGGATTTAGAAATTTATAGAAAATGATAATCATGAATGTAAATTTATACCTCTGCAATTGCCTAATTGAAGTTATTGTTAATGTGATTTCCCTCAATGCTGCTACAACAACTCCTAATCTCCTTCACAATATCAGTATACTCACACTAGCCTTGCTTGATAGAATTCTCAGCAATCAAGGAAATGAGAAGGAAGGCTTTATTTATAGACAAATGTTTACATAGATATTACAATAATCTTCCAAATCAATTTTATGGATTGAGCAAGTGTCTAATGGTTCATGTAGATTAGGTAGAAGGTTGGTGAATCCCATCATTATCTCCACTCGCCCATGATCATTAGCTAGAAATTGCTGCGTTTGATGCATAGGAATAGACTAGCTTTCATGAGTTATGCACATGAGAGGAATTGGGCCATTTATTTAGGGACATGCAAATAATTTAGCAATTGGTAATGTAGTACATCACTTAGGTTATATATATACACATTATATACTTGGGTTATATATTTAATTGGTGACACAATGTAGTTCCAATAAGCAATTAATATTACTATGTAGTAAGTAGGGTACATATAAATACATATAATCCATGTACATTTTTCTTAATACCAACTATAATTTAATTGGGTATTATCATAATTCATTATCACAATGGTTATAATTTCAATTAATTTATTGAAATCATTATTAACTAATAATTGTTATTGATATTACTATATGTTAATGGGGTATACATTAATGCTCACATATTATTACATATCCTTATACACACATTCAATTTATTAATCTTACTATATAGTGTATATATATACATATAATATATATATATATAGCCACATTAATGTGCCACATTGCACTTTATATAATATAAAGGTAACCACAATATATTATATGTTTAACTATCACATGCTTGTATAAAATAATTAATCGAGTAAATATAATCTTATTATATTTATTAATTCTTTATTCATTAATATACTATTTCTCATAATAATAGTTAATCGACATATTATCAATTAATTACTCGTTAATCATTTATCCTTTGTAATCACAATTAATCCTTTCACTATATTCAAGCAAATTGAATATTTAATTAACAATCATCCTATCAATTCTTTTGATATACAACTTAGGACTTGTCCACTAATTTAATTAAACCATTAGTGACTCCCTTAAATATTCCTAGCAATTATTTGCCTAGGCTCAAACTCACATAATCACATAACCACATAAGGTTTAATAAGCTCACAAAACTAACTCATAAAAATTAAAATCATACATTTAATTAATAATGGAGTTTAAAATTCTCGGTCATTACACGGTTTAACTGACTTGAAGCCTTGGTTAGGGATTTGTATAACAGATTCCATCATCGGTTCTCCTCGGGAAGGATTGTTTTCTACGATATTCATCATCTAATCTTTCCAGATGCTACGCTAGAGTTGTCGCCAACAGTTTCACAATATCAGCCTCTTGAAGTAGTTTTCAACGGTTTTCATCACCGGACTTCTCCCGATGCTACGCTGTAATTGTCGCCAACAGTTTGCAATGTCAGATACTCTGATCTTGGTTGAAGCAGTTCTCAACGACTTTCATCACCGCATCTTTCCCGATGCTACACTGGAGTTGTCGCCAACAGGTTTGCAATGTCAGATAATCTGACCCTTGTTGAAGCAGTTCTCAATAGCTTTCATCACCGGATCTTTCCTGATGCAGCGCTAGAGTTATCGCCAAGGATTTGCAATGTCAGATAATCTGACCCTCGTTGAAGTAGTTCTCAATGACTTTCATCACCGAATCTTTCTCAATGCTACGCTGGAGTTGTCGCCAACGATTTGCAATGTCAGATAATCTGACCCTCGTTGAAGCACTTCTCAATGGCTTTCATCACCGGATCTTTCCCGATGCTTTGACAGAGGCAATTTTTAGCAATTTCCGTCATTGGCATTCCAAATACCACATCAGAGTCCAAACCAATGGCTTACATGAAGATTCTCTTTCGTCAGGAGTTTAACACTCTGATTCAGGGTTTCGGGCCTGTTTTGCTAAATCGCGTAGCACTTTTTTCCCTGATTTGACTTTTTAGCTTCTGGGAACTCTGATTTAACTTTAATTGGACTGAACCGGAGGGGGTGGGACCCACCCTAGGGTGTCGCGGGTAGAGTTGCGGCTCCCTATGGGTATAATTTAGTTCCGTCGTGACTTTCACAAGTCATTTTCAAGTTAAACTATATAGAAAATTTGAAAATTTCTCTTCAGATCTACTAAGTTCGGGCTATTTTTTTTAAAATCTGTCACCGTACAATCATTCTTCATAACTCTGGTAATGTTTACATCCTTTCTTTTCAAGTTTTGACCAGTTAGAACGTTAGATTTCATATAGAATGCTTCTAAACACAATATAGTGAATATGTATGCTTATATGACTTTATAAAAATCTTCAGACTTAGTAAATGTGTATATTTTACCATGCTGAATGTTTTGCTGTGAAAAAACTAATTTCTGAGACAGTCATTTGGCACCCTTTTTGGCCAGTTTACTCATCCTATTTGAGGACAAATGAGCCTGAATTTTTAACTAAAAATACACATGGTAATTTAGCTGCCATGGGGAGTTTGATTTTGATATTTTTTTCATATATATGAAATGTTCATGATTTTGGGTAGGTGTGCTAGTGAATGGCCACCTAGTCATGCCTATGTGCATGCGAATAGTCGATTTTACAAAGGAGACTCTGGCAATTTTTTTTCAAAAGCCTGAACATTTAATGAACATGTAATTTTAACTCTACTGGAGATTGTATGTTAACTAATGCATGCTTTCGGACTTAGAATATGCATGAAATAATGATTTAATTTTAATAGGCAGTAAGTTTAAGGCTTACCTCACCCTTTCTGAGGTGATTTGGAGGTTTTGTCCAGGTTATAGATTCAGATATACTAGGCAGTTCTAGAAGGGTCTCTACAGGTGTGAGGCGGAGGAGAGCTTTTGATGTCCCTCAGCCTCGTCCATCCCGGTAGCTTCGCCGGTTAGCTGAGTTAGTGATTCGTCCGATCCAGACTGAGAGGCCGAATTATGTGGAAGATAAGGAGGATGTCCCCTTTGTGGATCCCTCCCCAGCTCCGACTACCTCGTGTCGGGAGCTTCCATCCATCGTTGTGCCAATTTCGGAGCTTTTGGACAATTTGAGATGCCATCCTTTGATTTACTTTCATTTCAATGAGGTGACTGAAGTTTTCATTCTGGAATTCTCTTCCTTTTGCCATTTCAGGACAAAGGCTTTAATCTAGATTTGCAATTTAATGCAGGTTCCCGGCTTTACTCAGCCCAAGGGGAACTGGTTTAGCGTCCATTCTTTGTATCATACTCTGCATCTGGAGTATAAGGCCATAGTCAACACTTGGGGTTTCGAAGCCTTCTTTTCTATTCATCCTCGTTGTTGCCCTTGGGGTTATCTACGGGCTTTATCTGAGCGCTTGTTCCACCAGACCCAGTCTCTCCACTTGTTGGACTGTGAGATTATGATGACACTGATGGATTGACGATTCATCATAGGGTTAGAGTTTACAGGGGAGCCAGTGCCTTTGGTGGTTAACATTTCACCTACTGTTGTTGGATCCCTTCTAAGAGTTCCTGCGACGACTATTAAGGGTCGAACTGTCCGTTCAGGGCCCTTGAGTGTTGATGCCCAGAGCAGGGCTTTGATTGAGCCTCTGCCTGATGATCAGACGGTTAGAGATTGTATTCTTTAGTGACTATTCCTGGTCATCATCAGGGGTTGTTTCATAGTAGACAACTCCTCGTCGGTCTCTTTTGCTCTGGTGAGCGCTACTCGAGATGTGGAGCGCATCAGGGATTTTGACTTAGGCACCTTCACATTCTCCTATTTTCTTCGTGGGTTGCGCCTACACTCTGAGGGCATGACAGAGTCTTGGCTAGGTTTTTAACCCTTCCTGCTGGTGAGTAATTTCTCTTTCACCTTATAATCTCCCTCATTTTGTGTTTATCAATATTTATCACCGAGGATATTTAATCTTTGCACTTCCAGTTTTGGGCATATGAGAGGCTCCCTAGCCTACGCCCGACCACTACTTTGGGCTTGGAGACATATCTGCAGGAACGACATTGGCATCATTTTACATTAACGGAGGTCCTTGTAGCAGAAGGGTTCACCCATTCCCGCTTGCAGTTAGAGCTCTTGACCACCGATTCTATCACATGGGTTCTTTACACCCCGAATTATCTGACAGCTAGATTCGAGGATGAATTCCCGACCGAATTAGAGTTTACATTGGCCACTCGTAGGATTCCCCTTTTGACCGATGGTGGTTGGGAACTCTATTTGGAAGAGCACGCTATCAGGAGCGTCACAGAAGAGATCCGCATTCCATTCCCTCCTCATGCTTAGCATCATTGGCCCTTATCTCAGCCAGTCACAGATATTCACTTGGTAAGCTTAGATGGCTTCACCCTGTCAAAGGGTCCTCATAGTCAGGAGGCATTTTACCGCTGGTGGAGTCCTCACACTATTGAGGCTCAGACTCGTGCCACTCAGTTAATGGCAGATATAATTACTGGTTCTGTTATGATGACAGACTAGATAACTTGCCTTCAAGAGCCTACTCATTTGGAGCAAATTTCTATTTTGAGCGGTTAGAGCGGGCACAATTTTTTATCAGGCACCTTGGCAGGGATCCTTTAGAGGCAGATTCTTTTGATCCTTCCAGCTCCGGAGCTAGCCCCTCAGATGTTCCATATTTTGGTAGTTATACTGGTGCCGATCCTCATCTTTATCAACCAGACATTCCTACTGGCAGAGATTTAGTGACTCAAGAGGAGTTGTAGCAGGTTGATCGTCTAGATGCAGATATCATAGACTTCTTTTGATAGATTTCTCGTTATATCTTTTGATAGACCTCTGGTAGATATTGGGCGGCTGTGCCCCATTTCTCGTTATCTCTTTTGATATGCCTCTGTTAATCATTGGGCGGTTGTGCCCCATTTCCCTGTACTTTTTATTTTGCATTTTAGTGGCAGACAGAGATGATGCTTTCAGTAGACAGTGTATTTAGAAATGCATGATATTTCCTATCTATTGCATCCTATTGTCATTTATCATTATCATCTATCATGATGCATACATTATGTCATGGATATGCATTTAGATAGGTGAGTTTAGCTTTGACCCCTGGATGGTCTCATGATACGGTTTTACAGATGTCTTCATCTACCATTAGCTGTATTGAGCACATGCCACCTTCATTGATAACATCTTCTTTGAGATCCTGGTATGACAGTTTGCCTCTCACAGACAAGGCGACAGTTGATTAGTTGTTGGGGCATTCTATGGCCATCTTGGCTTTTCAGGTCCCACTGGGCTTTATGGACAGCTTGTTATCTTGCTGGATATTTGAGCGACAGATTTTTAGATTTGGCATCCATAAGCTAACTCCTACGTTGGAGGAGTATGAGCGCATCACTAGTTTACCATTGGAACAGCCTGGTGCTAGGATGGCCCTTAGTGATATGAGACGACAGTTTATGACTGGTTTGAGGCGCAGAGTCGTCACAGATGAGATTACTTTAGGGCATGTGGTGTCCCTAAACTTTTTGATTGATCGATTTGGCCTGCTGTACAGCTACGCACGATACTCAGGAGACTTTATCATCATTGCAGGTGAGTGACAGATTGCACGCGTGGATGTTCTATTGATGTGAGTCACAGCTTACCTGTATATGCCGCTGTATATGGACCACTTGGACATTGGCCTGATTACAGTGGTTCGTGCTCTCAGACAGGGTTGTTCCATCCTTCCCATGATATTAGCAGAGACCTTGAGGTCGACTACATTCTGCCATACCCATCCTGTGGGGTTCTTCAGGGGTAGTGCCGTTTTATTATACGTGTGGTTTATGACACCCTTGAGACCCATCGACACTTTTAGACATCATGGGTACTATTTTACTCATGAGATAGCCATGTCCTACTCCTTTTAGCCGGCTGACTGTACAGATGTGGCATCGTGGTTGGCCCTTTTGACATCGATCGAGCATCCATTTGCGATCTTGCCCTGCTCAGAGCTCAGCTCTCCTTATAGGTTCATTACTCATGCAGTTGGCATATATTATCTACCCCTGGCAGGTTTGAGAGGGGTGACCACATATCATTCACTGGCTGTCATGGGACAGTTTGATTAGTTTCAGGATACTCACCACTTTGAGGGGGCTTTGGGTCAGCGGCTATCAGCTTCGTCTTTGTCATCAGCTGACTTGACCAGGATTTACGATTGTTGGACTCGTCATGAGAGGAATGATTTTTTGACTAGTCATCCGGGTCGTTCTCTAGATTATTCTGCATGGTTGGAGGCAGACATTGCATTGGCTGCATTTGTTCACTTAGAGCCGAGTACTGATTTTGATGAGGAGGAGCCTATGGAGTACCCTAATTCTCCTACCGAGGATGAGTTATTTGCTGGTTTGACAGCAGCCTTGGTCAGTGACCCCCCTAGCATTCCTACTGGGGCGGATTTATCTCTTATAGATTTGTTATCTTAGATGACCTTTGAGAGGGATTAGGTGAGAGCACTGATGTTGACAGCCCTTTCTGGCAGGGATGCATCTTTTATCGATAGGGACGATGCTCGAGCTACTCGGGACGCAGCTTTTGTTGAGATAGAGGAGGCTCTAGTTGCCCGGGATGCTGCTTTCAATGAGCGGGATGAGGCCCTAGCTACTCAAGATGTTTACATCGCTGATAGTACTGCACTCAGGTCCTATACACATAACATCATTGTAGATATGAGTGCCTTCATAAATGATCATAGTAACACTATGCAGATGACTGTGGATCTTCTAGCTCGCATGGAGACCTTAGGACATGAGCTTACAAATGCACCTCCATCTTCTGAGAGGGATGCCATGTTGGACTTGCTATCCCGTTTATCAGCGGGTTTATAGACTAGCTTTCATTTTCCTGCATAGACTAGGTCAGCTATTTTTGTCATGTACAGGATATATTGTATATATTAAACAGTATTATATGGCAGAGAAATATATTTTGATTCACTTCCATTTTGGATATGTATTGTCATTGCTGAGTGATTATCACTTTTTTTATGACTTTCTATCTTGATGTATCATGAGCTTTTCCTTGATGGATTGACATTGAGATGTCGAAGAGTACCTCAGAAGGGCCTGTTGATCAGGGAGGTCTTGATAGTATTTGGATTTTATATGAGTTTTGGTGTCTTGGGACTGGATTTCAGTAGGGTTTGTATTTTTTCTTGAAGGTTAAACCGCACCATAAATGGCTGCCTATGTACTCCCGAGTTGAGGGAGATCAGGTCATTCGTAGTTCGGGACTGGCCTGAAAGGTTTAAGAAGTGTTTATTTTGGGTTTGAGCTCGGTTTGAGGGGTTTTTGGATTTTTTTTGGTTTGACCGCACTGTAAATGGTTGCCTACGTACTCCCGAGTTGAGGGAGATCAGGTCATTCGTAGTTCAAACTTCTTGTGAAAACCTGAATTAATTTGATTAATTTTTTCACAGGACCAGGATGATGGCTTGCAGGTGATTCAGACATAGTACCTCTTCACGGTGTCTGAATTGATGAGCTGGGGAAATTCTTTCCCATCCATTTCTTGCAATCTGATGGCTCCTCCTGTCAACACTTCTTTGGCAATGAAAGGGCCTTCCCAATTTGGGGCAAACTTTCCTTTGGCTTCATCTTGATTGGCAAGGACTTTCTTCAGTACCAAGTTATTTTCTCTGAATTGTCGGAGTCGAACTTTCTTGTTGTATGACCGAGCAATCCTTTGCTGATATAATTGCCCATGAAATATGGCTACAACCCTTTTTTCATCTATTAGGGATAACTGGTGGTATCGCTCTTCCAACCACTAGTTTTCTTCCATCTGAGCATCTATTAACACCCTCAATGACTCCATTTCCGCTTCTATGGGGAGTAATGCTTCCACACCATAGACTAATAAGTACGGGGTAGCCCCAGTAGATGTACGCATTGACGTTCTGTAGGCTAGCAGAGTCAGAGGCAATAGGTCAGACCATCCTTTGTGATTGGTGGACATTGTTTGCATGATCTTCTTGATATTTTTGTTGGCCGCTTTGACAGCACCATTCATCTTAGGGCGATAGATGACGGAATTGAGATGCTTGATCTGAAATTTACTGCATAATTCTTTCATTATCTGGTTGTTTAAATTCTTGGCATTATCTGGTACGATCACGTCTGGTTGTCCATATCGATAGATTACATTGTTTCTGATGAAACAAATAATTACCTCTTTGGTGACTTTGGGAAAAGAGGCAGCCTCAACCCATTTGGTGAAGTAATCAATCATGGTGAAGATGAATCGATGACCATTGCTAGCTTTGGGTTATATTAGCCCAATCACGTCCATTCCCCACTTTGAAAAGGGCCATGGCGAACTTATGTTGTGCAGTTCGTTTGGAGGAGTGTGGTTGGAATTTCTATGGACTTGGAATTGGTAGCATCTTAGAACATGATCATCACAGTCAGCTTTAAGAGAGATCCAGTAATGCCCTATTCTCAATATCTTCCTGGCAAGTAACGGACCACTTATGTGTGGACCACAGACCATACCGTGGACTTCATCCATCAATCGTTGGGCTTGATCTTTATCCAGACATCTTAAAAGGCCTATCCCAGTGGTGTGCTGTCGCAGACAACCAAAAATAAACTTTACTGCGAACGCTAATAATGTAGTAGTGCAAGTAAGAGTCGATCCCACAGAGACTGATTAATCTATTTTCATATACTTTGTATTCCAAAAGAGGGGATTTTTGATTGTTATTAATTAAAATAAACTAATGTGTAAAATAATATAACGAATTAAATTAGGAGAACAAACCTTGGTTAAGTCAACTTCCATCTTAGAAACATACACTGATCATTGACTCAAACATAAACAATTAATACTTTGAATATTCATCGTTAGAATTAATTCCATGTCTTTCCTTAATTTTAGTTAGATAGAAACAAGCGATCTAAATAACCCTAACTACTAAACAACTTCAAACGAGCGCTAAAAGTTTAATCTAGTAGAAGCTTTAAGAATTAGAAAAATCGATGAAGCTAAACAACACAAGCACAAGCGGTTGCATTTAATTTAGTTGAATATTCTCCCTAAGATATAATAATCTCGTGATCTGCAGGCAATTATTAATCTTAGTTGCTTCGCAAATTAGAGTGACCAATCAATTACGGATTCAATATCTAATTTAGAAGTAGATTTTAATGAATAATAAACTAGAATGAATCCTAGCAATTAAACAAATCAATCATATAATTCAAGTATAGAAGAATAAACAATACTCACAATATTAATTGAACAATTAAAATTAATTAGATCTATCAGTGTTATATTTCAAGGCTTCCGTCTCCTTAATCCAAGAACAAGAGTTTAGCCTCACATGGCTATGAAAATTACCAAAGGAATAGAGAGAAAAATATCTTCTTTTAATACATGAGATCCCCCTATTTATAATATAAAATTCCTAATTATGCCCTAGCTGATACGCTCTTTTCTTGTTACAGCTGAATCCACTCCGCAAAAGGGAAACGCCCGCTTATTTCTGCCTCCCCACTGGGGCGGATGATGCCTTGCTTAAATCCCCGCCGGAGCGGGTATCTTCACTAAACGGACCTGCTTGCTTCTCCTTTTCTTTTACACTTGCTACAAGCGTGGGCCCATTGTAGCATTTAATTCCCTTATTTCGTGAGCTGCTATTGTGGACTTAAGCTGCTACTACAATTGATAATGATGAAACCATGGGCCTAATTTATTTGCTTATATAAATGCTGAATTCCTTTCCCAGGCTAGCTAATTTTGTGGCCCACGTGATATATATAACAAGTTGATTGCTTAGAATTCTTTCCCCAAGATGCTGCCAACGTGAGCTGTTCTTTATTTGCCAAATCCATGAGCTGCTCCACTTTCCTTTCCTAGCAGCTTCATGGCACGTGAGGTACTTGGGATTCGAGAGCTGCTTGTTACATGGCATGCACACGTGGGTCACCCATGAATTAAATCAATATGCAAGCTACTAATTATTTTGAGTTTCTAATTCATTTGCAAGCTTGGCTGGTGATCCGTGAGCTGCTCTATCAATAAATCCCAAATCGAAGTGGCTGTTATAAATCGTGGCCTTATTTGTTCCTTTTGAGCCCATTTTGCTTCCTTGGATCAATTGTACCTAAAATATAAATATAAGATAAATGAATGTACTTAAGTACAAAAGAGATATAAAAGATTAAGTATTAAGGGTATAAAATATAACATATTTCATTCTCATCAAAATCCCCCACACTTATCTTTTGCTCGGCCTCGGGCAAAATAAAAATAAACTATAACACTGAAAATTCAACTAAACAAAAATATTTTTTATTTTTTATTTTTCAAACTCGAGCCACGAGTTAATATAAACTTCACATTGACCTCAAAGATTCAAAATAATAACTCTTGGGAAACCTCAAAACAATGTATCATCTGAAACCCAAATTTACTTATCAATCTTACTTTATTCTCAACCCCTTGTGCGTGTGTGAATCCACCTTTATCCAACCAATCAGACCACAGAAAAACTTATAAAATAGAAGCATTAAAGGAGAAAGATAAACTCAACTACTTGTTTTTTTTCACAAATCTTAGTTAAACGAACAGATAACATCAAAGGATCAAAAGGCTTTTCTTTCTTTCTTAATTTTTTTTCCTTCTTTTCTTTTTTCTTTGGTAAGTGCATTTTATGCTCCATCTTACCCGCGAGTGCATTTTATGCTCCATCTCGCATGTCATGTGTTTATGAGTGAGTGCGTTTTACGCTCCATCTCAGCCCACCACATGAATCATTTCTTTTCACTTTTAATTTTTTTTTCTTTCAATCTTGCAAACTCTACCTAAATCATTTCCCTTTTCTTAAACAATACCTTATATCAACTTCAAGTGGTGATCAAACATTTGAGAGAGTTCAAAATTTCTTCCCTAGACATTCAATCAGATAAATTTCTTCCAAGTTAAAACTGGTTCGAATGGATATGTGCTCAATAGTGAAGGGTTTTAAATAAAGTAGTGATCAATAAAGAAAACTTGAATTTAGATTACCCAACGTCTATCAGTCTTCCAAAAAGTTATCAAAAAGAACTAAAAATTTTATCATTGGTCAAAGATCAAAGTCAGAATTAACTTATTGCTCAAATGACATATCCTAAAACTACTCCATTTTCGTAGGAAACACGATTGCACTTAGCATGTGCAACAAGCCTTTAAACCCCAAGGTTACCCCAAGTGGACGAGTTTTGTCTCATGAGGGTTTGCAGTGAATATACCCACAAAATTCAAAATAATAAAAAAAATAAAATAAAAAATTTGAAAAACTTCTAAATTCTTCCCCCCACACTTAAAACTTATATTGTCCCTAATGTAAACTAAAATGCAAAGAAAAGTAGAGAGATACTCCCCTATGGGTTGCCTCCCATGCAGCGCCTTTGTTTATAGTCGTTGGCTCGACCCCAGATTTCCTTTGAGTGAATTCGTGTAGATCGGATCCTTCAAGGTCCATATTCTCCATTTTTTTCTCCCGAAACCCTCATAGAGATATGCAGTCGACTAGGAAGAGGCTTCAAATTGGGAATTGGTGCTTGCAAAACAGAGGGTAAAGACTTCTAGTTAGAAATCAGCACTTTAGCATAAAATTTGTCACCTATTTTTAGAGCGTCATGCAAAGATGTTACAGTTGCTTGCAACTCGGTGGTCAATGTCAAATTCGCATTTGCTTCATCAATGTTCTTACTCAGTGCACTTTCCAATTTATCCTTACCATCAAGTTCACCGATTTCCTGTGCTAAAGAGTCAATCACATCAATTGAATAAACAGATTTATCATCAGTGGGGTATTGCATGGCATCATAAATATTAAATTTAACACTTTTGCCATCAAATTCCATTGAAAGTGTACCACTATGAACATCTATTTTAGTCTTTGATGTCTTTAAAAATGGTCTTCCTAACAAAATAGGAGCATTTTGGTCACCGTTTTCCATATCAAGCACATAAAAATCAGTAGGAAAGATCAAATTATTGACTTGCACAAGGACATCCTCGACTACACCTCTGGGATAAACATTAGATCTGTCAGCCAGCTGTATTACAATACCAGTTTTATTCAAAGGTTCAAGTGATAGATTAGTATATATAGAACATGGCATGACATTAATCGAGGCTCCTAAGTCTAACATGGCCTTTTCAATTTTAGTGCTATCTATCGTGAACGAAATAGTGAACATACCCGGATCTTGGCACTTAGTGGGTAGCTTTCTTTGAATGACTGCGGAAACATTTTCTCCTACCTTCACCTTTTCATATTTTTTCATTTCCTATTTCCTCTTATATGTTCTTTCAGAAATTTTGCATAACAAGGTACTTGTTTAATAGCATCTAACAATGGAATATTTACCTCGCATTTACGAAAAGTTTCGTACAAGTCTGAATTTTTCTCGTATTTTCTATTTCTGTTAAAGCAAGAGGGAAAGGAGGTACCGGTTTATATTCAGAGAGAGGTGGAAATTTACGCTTTGGTTCATCCTTGTCATTCAGAACACTGCTGTCTATTTCTTCTTTTTCCTTATCTACATTGTCTTGATCTTGTGGTGTAGGTACTGTCTTTGCTGGACTTGCTATCTCTTTACCATTCCTCAAAGTGATTGCACTTACATTTTCTTTTGGGTTCACCACTATTTGAGAGGGTAATTTTCCAGAGCTTTGCGCTTCCACTCGACTGATTGTAGTTGCCATATGTCCCACTTGCGTACCCAAATTCTAAATACTTGCCCTCGTTTCCTGTTGAAAATTTAAAGTGTTAGTGACATGTGTTTTAACAATATCTTCTAAAGACATACTAGGGTTATAAGATTGGCCCTGTTGTTGTCTATTGGGATACGATGATTGGTAATGCTGCTGCTTTTGAAAAGTTTGAGGTGCGGGTTGACTTGCTTGTGGATTCCCATAGCTAAAGTTAGGATGATCCCTCCATCTAGGATTATATGTATTTGAATAGGGATCATATTTCCTTTGTGGTTGCCCAAGAAATCCTCCTACTGCATTTACCTGTTCAACTGATTCCTCTTGGAGAGTTGGGCACATATCTGTCGGATGCCCTATTATCGTGCGAGTTCCGCAAGCTTTCACCTGTTGTGTGTTACCTGCACCCATTTGACGAACAAGAGAAGTCAAACTTGGAAGTTGTTGTTCAATAGCAGAAATTTGTACCTCACTAGTATTCCTAGGTGCAGAATCAAGTCTAGTGCCAAATTGTTGAGAATTGGCTGCCATATTTGCAATTAGGTTTCTTTGAGCCTCGGGAGTCTTATCTACCAATGCTCCACCACTAGCAGCGTAAATCATGCTTCTATCGGTACAACTGAGACCTTCATAGAAATATTGGATGAGAAGCTGATCACTGATTTGATGATGAGGGCAACTAGCACACAATCTTTTGAAACGCTCCCAATACTCATGTAGGGATTCTCTGTTGTTCTTCCTCACACCACAAATTGACTTCCTAATGTTGGCCGCCCTTGAAGCTGGAAAATATTTCTCTAGAAATAATCTTTTAATCTCTTCCCATATGATGATACTTCCGGAGGGTAGATAGTAAAGCCAATCCTTAGCTGAATCTTTCAGAGAAAATAGGAAGGCTCTTAGCTTGATCTGTTCTTCGGTTAATCCGGTAGGTTTCATACTCGTGCATACCACATGGAATTCCTTCAAGTATTTATGAGGATCTTCACCTGCCAAACCATGAAAAGAAGGTAGAAGATGTATCAGTCCAGATTTCAATTCAAAATGAGTATTAGTATCAAGATTAGGGAAAGTTATGCATAAGGGTTGTTGATTCAAATCAGGAGCTGAAAGTTCTTTCAGGGTTTGATTTGCTGCCATGGCTTCCTTTTCATGATTTTCCCAGGTTTCTTTCCTAAATCTGCGACTAGTTCTTTCTATCTCAAGATCACATTAAATCACCTTGAATAGTAGATCGAGTCTCGGGCATAAAAAATCAAGGAAATTCAAATTACAAAAAAAAATAAAAATAAAAACTAAATTAAAAATAAAAATAAAATAAGGATTACAAAAATATAAAAATAAACTAAAATCAGTCCCCGGCAACGGCGCCAAAATTTGGTTGTCGCAGACAACAAAAAATAAACCTTACTGCGAACGCTAATAATGTAGTAGTGCAAGTAAGAGTCAATCCCACAGAGACTGATTAATCTATTTTCATATACTTTGTATTCCAACAGAGGGGTTTTTTTGATTGTTATTAATTAAAATAAACTAATGTGAAAAATAATATAACGAATTAAATCAGGAGAACAAACCTTGGGTTAAGTCAACTTCCACCTTAGAAACATACACTTGATTATTGACTCAAATATACACAATTAATACTTTGAATATTCATCGTTAGAATTAATTCCATGTCTTTCCTTAATTTTAGTTAGATAGAAACAAGCGATCTAAATAACCCTAACAACTAAACAACTTCAAACAAGCGCTAAAAGTTTAATTTAGTAGAAGCTTTAAGAATTAGAAAAACCGATGAAGCTAAACAATACAAGCACAAACGGTTGCATTTAATTTAGTTGAATATTCTCCCTAAGATATAATAATCTCGTGATCTGTAGTCAATTATTAATCTTAGTTGCTTCGCAAATTAGAGTGACCAAACAATTATGGATTCGATATCTAATTTTGCAGTAGATTTCAATGAATAATAAACTAGTATGCATCCTAGCAATTAAATAAATCAATCATATAATTCAAGTATAGAAGAATAAACAATACTCACAATATTAATTGAACAATTAAAATCAATTAGATCTCTCAGTGTTATATTTCAAGGCTTCCGCTTCCTTAATCCAAGAACAAGAGTTTAGCCGCACATGGCTATGAAAATTACCAAAGGAATAGAGAGAAAAATAAATTCTTTTAATACATTAGATCCCCCTATTTATAATATAAAATTCCTAATTATGCCCTAGCTGATACGCCCATTTCTTGTTACAGCCAAATCCACTCTGCAAAAGGGAAACGCCAGCTTATTTCTGCCTCCCCGCTGGGGTGGATGATGCCTTGCTTAAATCCCCGCTGGAGCGGGTATCTTCACTGTCCGGACCTGCTTGCTTCTCTTTTTCTTTTACACTTGCTGCAAGCATGGGCCCATTGTAGCATTTAATTCCCTTATTTCGTGAGCTACTATTGTGGACTTAAGCTGCTACTACAATTGATAATGATGAAATCGTGGGCCTAATTTATTTCCTTATATAAATGCTGAATTCCTTTCCCAAGCTAGCTAATTTCGTGGCCCACTTGATATATATAACAAGTTGATTGCTAGGAATTCTTTCCCCAAGATGCTGCCAACGTGAGCTGCTCTTTATTTGCCAAATCCATGAGCTGCTCCACTTTCCTTTCCTAGCAGCTTCATGGCACGTGAGATACTTGGGATTCGAGAGTTGCTTGTTACCTTGCATGCACACATGGGTCACCCATGAATTAAATCCATTAGCAAGCTACTAATTATTTTGGGTTGCTAATTCATTTGCAAGCTGGGCTGGTGAACCGTGAGCTGCTCTATCAATAAATCCCAAACCGAAGTGGCTGTTATAAATTGTGGCCTTGTTTGTTCCTTTTGAGCCCATTTTGCTTCCTTGGATCAATTGTACCTAAAATATAAATATAAGATAAATGAATGTACTTAAGTACAAAAGAGATATAAAAGATTAAGTATTAAGGGAATAAAATATAACATATTTCAGTCTCATCACCCAGCATCCCTTTTATAGAGTACGTCTCCGCTCAGATAGAATTTCATAGTCATCTTATGAATCCGCTATCTTTCAGCTTGACTTGCCCCGGTAGGCGTAGATCCATCTCGAAGATATTCTTTTATATCTTGGTACCAAGGCTGTTTGATAGGAGATAGTTCATCTATTATTTCTCTAATATAATTCCCATATGTTGGGGCCTTTTGACTTGCAAATTTGATGTCGGGAATTCCCATCTTATCAGATATGTGGATCAAGGAAGCCAATGTTGCCAATGCATCAGCAAAGTCATTCCTTACCTCGAGGGATGTGGATGAAGGTTATTTCTTCAAACTCCATGAATATCTTGATAACTTGCTAATGATATGGCAGCAAATGCAATTCTTTGGTATGATACGCCCCAGTGGTTTATTTGATGACCAACTCAGAATCCCCAAAGACTAGTAAACGTTTGATACCCATGGATTGGGCCAGTTTCACCCCCATTATACAACCTTCATACTCAGCTGTGTTGTTGGTGTTGATAAACTACAACTTGATGACCGTAGGATACTGTTCTCCTGTAAAAGAGATAAGAACTGTTGAGGGATTTGTTGAATTGTCATTATCCCATCACCCGGGAAATAAGTTTTCAAGGGTTTAAAATCCCCTGACAGTGCTTCGGCCAATTGATCCGTAATTTTTGACCTTTGACAGTCTTCTGAGTCACGTAGATAATGTCGAAATGTTGTAGGATCAACTGCCATTTGGACAATCGACAATTCAATATGGGTTTGCTGAATACGTACTTCAGTGGATCCATGTGGGATATGAGATAGGTCGTGTGCCCATGCAGATAATGTTGTAACCTCATAGCTGTGACGCCCCCAAATTCGGACCCGCCACTGGTCTCTCGAATTTGGTTTGTCACGTTCTAGAATCTAACATCGTGATAATAATAGTACGACTAAATGTCGCATCGCACAGCGGGATAATACACAACTCTACTACCGAATAGATTACATTTACTTAATATAATTTATTCACGTCCCAAGGTCTTGTAACTTAAACATCGATTACATAGTGTAAACATACCTTAAGCATATATAAACTTATCTAATACATAATAGCATAAGTTCTTATTACAATCATAAGGTTCTACATAATAATAAGCTACTCAATAGCCTTTCCCTTGCCCTTGTCGGCGCCCGAAGGTCCGCACTGCTCTGCCTTAACTGAAATATTTTAGGGAAAACAAGAATGAGCAATAAGTTTGCTTAGCAAGTATTATAACAGTAAGGGTGAGTAATATAGTTCTCGAATCTCAAAGGATATAGTAAGGGGTGATAGTTCAAGTCAACAAGAAATATCAATAGTTTTTAATAATAGTCGCTAAGGACAGAATAATATCAATATGATTCAATGCTAAATTGATTAAAGATTTTAAGATAACTGAATACTGAGCAATCACTAAGGACTATGAAGTTCTACTAGAATTAACAGAAATACACTGATAATCCAATAAAACAAGTACAACAGGTGATCAACCTAAAGTACCCTATATTATGTATAACATTCAATAGTACTCAAGTGCGCAAGTCGGTCTCCCGACAAATATATTTTCCCTTCAAGGAAGGTTGTTCATCTCAGTCAATATAAGAATTCCGCACCATTCAATTGGTTTGGACAACTTTCTAATCATGAGTCCAGCCGAATCAAATGGCATAGACCACTCTTTATAAATTCAATACTTGACATTATAGTTCGAAGATTATAATCGACTTTATCATAACTATGACGCAATAAGTCATAATTTGAATAACTCACTTGCACAACAATAACTTAATACGAATTCAATAAGAATAGTACTTGCTTACGATATCCATTGAATAAAGTAATGCAAGGGTTTAGGATACTTGCCTTATGCGTAGTCTATCCACGTAAGCTAAATCAACACTTTTTGAATTCCTATCGTAATATAGTTATGCGTATAGGATATTCATTAGTTACGTATACTCATACATGATATGTAAGTTTAAACGCATATATAAACGTCGAACTTAGTTGTATACTCTTTACATACTCCATTACACACCTCGCGTACTTATAGCACAAAATTAATTTATAAGTCACCATGAAGTCAAATAACATAGTTTCTAATCGTTGCTCTATAGTTTGCAAATACCTTTTGGACTTAACATTCAAAATTTTATAAACATCTATCAACATACTTTTATTGTAACGTCCCCAAAATTCATACAATAATATTTTCCTTCTCGATCGTTAACAATATAATTTTAATCTCTCATTACATCATTATTCGATATTAAAAATACTAAAAATGCGGAATATTTAAAACTTTTATAAACTTTCTTTCTATATTGCCCTGAATCGCAAGCTTTACATTACATCTCTTCGATTCAAATCTATATCATGAATCGTTACAATAAAATAACTATACAAAGTCTTTCATAATAAAACAATATCCATCTACATTGGATAACTCTATTTATAACTCAGCGACATATTTCATTCAAAACATTAACTATAATTTGAAATTGAACATAACTAATATTCTTGAACATTGATCTCTATAAATCACTTAACATGTATCTTTACCTTGCATCCTTGACCTGCAAAAATGGTTATTTGCAAGAGTGAGCTCGACAACTCAACAAGTTCTAACAGTTTTCATGCATCACATATCACATAATAAACATGCTCAACATAAATATCATAATAATTAAAGTAACATGACATACATGCTTTAATTCACATAACAAATATAAAGATTGAGTTCCTTACTCAATCAACATTATTTAACCAAAATAGTGTAGTCATAAATTGACTTTAACATTTCATGATTACCACATGTATAACATATCATGCTCGCTTACAACATATATAACATATCATGCAATTTAAAACAGTTCATCAAATTCACGTAGACAAGTAGGAACCGAAAGACTTGCCTGGCTCGTGGATTACCAATTACCGAAAAACTTCTTAATATAACCTGCTTCATGATCCTACATAACGTATCACCATAATCATCAATTATTAGTCACTTAGCAATGCTTATCAAACGTCTAAGTAAATTCTAATCTACACTTTCTGATTTACACTTCGTAATTCTCTTCTATTCACTCGTTTGACACTCGCTGTCAAAACATATGTATAATTATTACATAGCTAATCTTCATCGTTAGTTAACCAATTAAGATTAACTCATACCTCAATAACTAATAAGTTAATAATTAATCACCACGTAATTTAATCACCTCACATAATCATATTACATTTCACATAATTAATCAATTATAATTACATCTTACATCAATCAAATTACACTTCAAGTTAAACATCATTATATTTACTAACATTCATGTTTTATAACTTAGAACAACATCTAATATCGTCGACAGCACTATACTTGCATATGTGCAAGACCGACGCCCTCCGATTGCGTCTGAATACGCATTAGTCACAAAGATGACCATTTTGTCCCTTTTTAACGACCTCAAATCAAAAACGTTAAAGAACGAAAGTTGTAGGTCTACTCGTGCTCGTTCGGATCATCTTGAATCTCCTCAATCGGAGTTTGTATGAAAACGTTATGGCCATTTTACTAACGGAGGTCAAAACAGTTTTGCATTACGACAACTAAACTATCCCGGACAGCAAGTGTACCCGCTGGGACGGGTCCCCCAAGGCAAAAACACCCACTGGGGAGGGTCCAAAGGCTGGTGGAGGGGCTAGTTTGCGAACTGGTGGAGAAATAAGTCAATTTGGCTTATTTCGTCACACCGAATTCGAATTTTTCCAACATGACAAACATGAAACATGTGACAAACAATATTTTAAGCTTATTAACATGCTCATAACATAAAAATTTCATTTAAACACATAATCACAACCAAGATTTCATGGAATTCGAAGAAAAACACAATTTTAAGCGTTCTTGACGAAAATTGCTACTACGAATTCAGTTTTCATCCAATTCAAGTGATTCCAATTGTAATCACTTCTATTCTTAACATACTAATATAATACTTGATCAATTTTAACAATAACTCATAATCAACATCAATTTGATAGTTTCAAAAGTAATTGTTTTAGAAATTAGTTCACATAAAATCACTATGAACACGATTCCTATTGTTTATCAAAAATCCATGGTTTGAATTGCTAATACAACCATATAATTCATATACAATCATGATATATCATATATTACACATAACTTCATGCTTTCACCAATCTCTTTGATAATTTAAGAATAATTTTTAACATAAATTCATAATCTAACACTATGAACATGATTTTCATAGGGTTCATCATATACTTGTGATTGAAATTCTTAAACAACTATGAAACTCTCATGTATACATATATATATATATATATATATATATGTATATATACATACATATCCCATTCTCATAACAAAATTATGAAGTTTCACAAAGAGATTTTTACATAGAATTCCAAAACTATAGAAAACATGATTTTAAAACTTGTTTTTACAACAATTGTATTTTGAAAACCCTTTCATGACATACAATTACCTATGAAAACATATGAACATCATATATACATATAAATTCATGATTATGAAAACCTAATTTGACAAAGACTAAATACAAAACATATGAATTGAGTACAATGGTACCCTTCTAGGTTGAATTAGGAGAAAAGATGATGAAGATGAGGATCTTCTCTCTTGCTTTCTCAAGCTTCTCATCTTCTTCTCTCTTCTTCTTCTCTGTATTCTCTCTTCTTCTCTTTGTTCTTAGTTTAGACTTAGGTTTAGAAAACTAACGTACTTTGTTTTCTAACTGACATATATAATCATACACATATAATATATAACATATATGTAACATATATATAATAAGTATAATACTTATAACAATAATAAGTATCACTAATTACATAAGTTATAGGATTTGAAAATTCATAAGGCCATGTTTGGCAAAACAAAGCTATTTTAAAAACCACTTTTTAGCTAAGGCCTTGTTTGGAGAAATAGGGTTAATCAAGTACAAGGGCCTTGTTTGGTAAAACCATTTAAAATCCTTTCCCATTATTTTAATAAATCTTTTACTCCATAGTTTAATTACTACACTTATTTAATTAAATTACCATATTCTAATTAAGTAAAACTAACACCCATTTAATAATAAAAACACACATTACTAAATTGTTACACAATTATAATTTCTTTATTAAACATAATACATGTAACAAATTATTTTTAACACGTAGCACATAACATTAAATCTAATTCAATTATTTTTAATTAAATTAGAATTATTTTACACCATTGCTAATATATCAATTTAATTAAATATATGGCACTTAATTAAATCAATCCACATCATCACATACTTAATTTATTTAACTCAACAAATAAATTCAATAAAATATTTATTCACTTCATTTAATTAATATAATACACTTAATTATATTATTCCATATTAATCACATAATCTCAATAAATAATTCAATTAAAATATTTATTTACCTCAATAAATATTAAATTAACATTTAAATTCTCTTCACACCAAATCACATATTTCACAATATTTCTCACATATACACATACTCATACTCGAAACATCTAAAAATAAGAATTTTATTTATTAAATTCTCATTTATAAATTCTTAAAAATCTAGGATGTCACATCCTTCCCTCCTTATAAGGATTCCATCCTCGGAATCAACGAAACCTCCCTTACTCGGTTTTTACAAAATCCCTTCATAATTATCGTTGAATAACTTCAACATGTTAACTTAGAAAAAAGTCTTACATATATATATACTTCATTCATTTCTTCAACAACTATTAGGTTTTATTACACAATCTTCAATCAAACATAATCACATATCAAATATTATATATCTTTAACTCGTTCATTCCTTTCTAAGGATCATTACCGAATACTCTACTCGTCGAATTAATATACTACATAATTCACCATCTATAATTATTCGGGCTATCACATTTATTACACATATGTTTAACCATGTATTCGACACACATTTAAAATCATAGATGTATAATCCACATTGTTTCGAAAACGTTAGAAACACCTTGGCAAAACTTAGTTCCATAAAGTCACTATATGCTTGAACACTTAAAACATTGCTTGAGCCATGTATTATAGCTTAAGGCATTCATACATACATGTTGAGGAACTTTTAAACTAGGTTTGATCTTTTCTATTTACTTTCAATAATGGATAGTTCTATTTATAAATCTTCATTTTACAAAGCCAAGAAAGCTTGTTATGTCAAAGACTAACCATAGTACTCATTAAACCATATAATAATGCTAAACAGTCTTTCTACGCATGCTTGCATGTATTAGATTTGGTTGTATAATTCTCTACTTAGAAACTCTTTTAGTTAATGCTTACGTAGTTTATAAAGTGTCTAACTAGATGTTTGAATACGTAGGTTATCATAGTTCGTTCAATAGTTCTCAATAAAAGTCGTAGAGTTTCATCTCAATTGGTTTTCAAATACTAAAATCTCATGACCGGCAAGTTAAGCATGCAAGGTATCTTGATTTCACATTTCATATGTATTCATAAAACTAACTAAGTTGCGAATACATGCTAAAAAGGTTAGATTTCAAAAAGGCGTAAGGTTTTATAAACATAGCCTTCGTCCTTTAACTTTTCTTTCAAAAGATTATAACTCAAACTCTAATCCTAATAACACATCTTGCAATACGCATTGACACATGTTTAAGGATTATGTAAGCTCTTTAAGTTAAGTTAGGTTAGGTTATAAGGTTTGAGAAATTAACAGCACAATTTTGGTTCCCTGGCCACCCCCTGCCGGGGCGGGTAATTGCACTATAGGAGGCCCGCCGGGGTGGCAATGCCCAAACACGGCTATTGAGATTCTCTGGCCACCCCCCGCCGGGGAGGCAATTTGAGCTATAGGAAGCCCGTCGGGGCGGGCATAGCCATTTCAGTTCGAAATCCCCTTTCCCCTGCTACGAACAAACTTCCCAAAATCATAATTAACAGCAATTTTAAGCATACCCACTATGTATATACTCCATAAACTTACTACCCAACATACATAGCATGATTCTAACAACCATTTATAGATTTCTACAAGCTTAGCTCATCAATTTTGATTTTAAAATCAAGTATTTCAAGATACTTGTAAAACTTGAAATTTGATAGCATAGAACATGTTCAACACCTTAGCAACAAGTATATGAGCTTGACTAACATCATGGTATCCATTATTAAACTAACTAACAAGAAATTTCAAGACTTTGAAGAAAAATGATACCAAAACATAGAATGGGAATATTACCTTCTATAGCTTGAAACTCCTCACACTTGCTCCTAACTTCTGATTACTCACTCACTCATTCTCCACTTGAACAAATTTTAGATTTCTAGCAACCCAAATGAGAAGGGAATGCTTCAATTTATAGGAAAATGAAAACCCATACAAATCCATTGCCGTTTAGTTTGAACCAACGGAAGAAGAAGAAGAATGGTGGACAAAGAAGAGTAGATAGCTTGGAAATTCATGGCAACTATTTTGCCCACACCCCTCTTCATCATTACCCTCATGAATGGCTGAGATTTGCAAGGTAGAAGAAAGCTAGGCTTGTATCCTTTTGCAATACACGAAAATGAGAAATGAGGGGAAAATGACTATCAATTTGGGACACTCAACATTTCCTATTATTAGCATACATGGGTTTATTTGATATTTACCCACAAATGAGCATACATATACACTCACTCATACATTACACACATAGAATTATATAATCCATGTACATTGGTTTATTTCAATTAATATTTACCTTAGACTAGAATAATTTAGTTGGGTACCAATATTATTTTCCATAAAAACTCATTATTCCAAATTCTACATAAATATTAAAATAATCATTTAATATTAATTATTTATTTAGTCAATGTCATTTTCCCTGATAGGTTTAGAATACCAATTTAAATACTCCCACACACATCATGGGGTCACATAAGACTCTTTCATATCACTTAGTAATTTATATAAGTTAAGGTTACTTTTATCATATAGTTTTATATAATAATTATTCACATTCCAATGTCACACCTCATTTTACAACCTCTATTCTACAACTACATACATATATATCTACATGTATATATATATACATATTCCTATCATCATACATTACACATTGGGTCACATTAAATTAAATCAATTGGGCTAAGCACACTAAAGCACATGGACTCTATTATTTAATCTAGCACATAAATTGATTGGGCCACATCTCTTAATTCTTACAACATATCACATTAATGTTGTTGGGCTTGGATATATCCTAAGTCCAATACATTATTAATTCAATGACCCAACTAGATTAGGAATTAATTAGGCCACACAATGCTTATCACTTAAGCTTAATTAAGCTCATTATTATTTTTATTTTCGTACCACACAAGGCATTTCAACGTGTTTAACAGAAACTACACATTCTTCCTCAATTATTATATATTCAATTTGAATGAGCTCATCTCGCAACACATATATATTTATATTCAAATAAATATTCAATTCCATTAATATAATTATTTAATAATATTCAGAAATTCCCTGGTATTACATCCTCCCCCCTTATAAAAATTTCGTCCTGGAATTGCTACAAGGTTACACAAATAGATGGGGATAATCCCTCATCATCCTATTTTCTAACTCCCACGTAGCCTCCTTGACATTGTGGTTATGCCAAAGTACTTTTACAGATGAAATAATTTTATTTCTTAAGGTTTGCTTTTTCCTATCTAATATCTGGACAGGAATTTTTTCATACGCTAGGTTCTTCTCCACTTGAATGGTCTCATAAGAAATCACGTGCTTGTAGTCGGCCTTGTACGGTCGCAATACGGAGATGTGGAACACGTTGTGGATGTGCTCCAACTCGGGTGGTAATGTAACTTTGTATGCCACTTCGCCCACTCGCTTCAGTATCTCGAACTGTCGTATGAATCTTGGACTCAATTTTTCCTTTTTGTCGAAATGAATTTTTCCCTTCCATGGAGATACCTTCAAAAAAAATAAAACTGCCGACTTTAAAGTCCCGGTCTTGTCGATGCAAGTCTGCGTACTTTTTCTGGCGATCTTGAGCTACTACTAGTCTGGCTCTTATCATTGTCACCACGTCTGTGGTTTGTTGTACTAACTCTGATCCGAGTATTCGTCGCTCTCCGACTTCGTCCCAACATAATGGCATTCTGCACTTACTTCCGTAAAGATCTTCGTACGGTGGCATGCGGATACTCGCATGAAAACTATTGTTATATGCGAATTCTACTAAGGGTAGGTGGTCATCCCAATTTCCCTTGAAGTCCATCACGCAAGTCTGAAGCATGTCCTCTAGCGTTTGTATTGTTCGCTCACTCTGTCCATCTGTTTGAGGATGATAAGCGGTACTCAACCTCAACTGTGTTCCCATTCTCCCTTACAAGCTTTTCCAAAAATTTGATGTGAAGCGTGGATCTCGATCAGAGATATTGGACACCAGCACCCCATGTCGTGAAACAATCTCCTTTACGTACAGACTCGCTAACTGATTCAAACTGTAGCGGATCTTGATCGGTAGAAAATGTGTGGTCTTCGTTAGTCGATCCACGATAACCCAAATGGCATCGTAACCTTTATGTGTGACTGGAAGTCCTACCACGAAGTCCATCGTAATATGTTCCCATTTCCATTCTGATATTTCCAACGATTGTAGTAAACCACTAGGCCGCTGGTGCTCTACTTTGACTCGTTGGCAAGTCAGACATCTACTAAAGCACTCTGCGACTTCCTGTTTTAGATTGGGCCACCAAAAGTGTTGCCTCAAATCCCGGTACATTTTCGTGCCTCCCGGATGAACAAAATACGTCGTATTGTGTGCCTCGTGCAAGATCTCTTCTCTCAACTCGGTTACTGCTGGTACCCACAGTCTTCCTTCGAATATTAAGATACTATCTTTATCCATTCGGAATCTCTCCTCTTCATTCTCTGTGATCCTTTTCCTGATTTTCTAGCATTCCTCATCTTTTTCTTGTGATTCCTTTATTCTATCCAACAATGTCGGACGAGCTTCCATTACGAACACCTTTTCTTCTGACCTTTCCGGTCCTCTTACCTCTATCTCTAATCTTTCCATTTCAATTACCAATTCTTCTTGAGTCGTCAAATGAAATAGTTTCTCCCTTCCTTTTCTGCTCAGAGCTTCGGCAACTACGTTTGCCTTACCCGGGTGATAAAGAATATCGCAGTCATAATCTTTGATCAATTCTAACCACCTTCTCTGACGCATGTTCAACTCCTTCTGTGTGAAGATATATTTCAGACTCTTGTGGTCTGTGTATATCTCACATTTCTCTTTGTACAAATAATGCCTCCAAATCTTCAACGCAAAAACTACTGCCGCTAACTCTAAGTCGTGAGTAGGGTATCGTTTTTTATAGTCCTTTAATTACCGTGATGCATACGCAATGACCTTGCCGTGCTGAATAAGCACACAGCCAAGTCCCTTGTGCGATGCATCACTATACACCATAAAATTTCCCGCATCATCTAGGTAGTGACAACACAGGCGCTTCGCTTAATCTCTTTTCAACTCCTGAAAACTCTCTTCACATTTGTCCGTCCATACGAATTTTACCATGTTCCTCGTCAGATTGGTTAATGGGGTGGCTATCTTAGAAAAATCTTGGATGAATCTTCGATAGTACCCGGTTAACCCTAAGAAACTTCTCACCTCTGTTGGTATTCTGTGCTGCTCCCAATTACTCACTGCTTCGACCTTTGCAGGGTCTACAGAGATTCCATTCTTATCCACTACGTGACCTAAGAATTGAACCTTCTCCATCCAAAATTCACACTTCAAAAACTTTGCATACATCTTCTCCTTCCTTAGCGCTTCCAAAATAATCTTTAGATGTTCGGCGTGCTCTTCTTCTGTCTTTGAGTAGATCAAGATGTCGTCGATAAAAACTACCACGAATTTATGCAAGTATGACTTGAAAACTCGGTTCATCAAGTCCATGAATGCTACTGGAGCATTAGTCAATCCAAATGACATTGCCAAAAACTCATAATGTCCATAACGGGTTTGAAACGCAGTCTTTGGTATGTCCTCATCCCGTACCTTCAGTTGGTGATAACCTGTCCGTAGGTCTATCTTTGAGAAACACTTCGCTCTCTTCAGTTGATCAAATAGGTCGTCTATCCTTGGTAACGGATATCTATTCTTGATCGTCACTCTGTTCAATTCTCGATAATCTATACAGAGCCTCATCGATCCGTCCTTTTTCTTAACGAATAACACTGGTGCTCCCTAAGGAGACACACTCGGTTGAATGTAACCCTTATCTAATAACTCTTGTAGTTGTATCATCAATTCCTTCATTTCTACTGGCGCCATACGATATGGAGCTTTTGAAATTGTTGTAGTTCCTGGTGCTAAGTCTATTACGAATTCAATTTCTCTATCTGGTGGAAGACCATGCAGATCGCCCGGAAATACATCTTGGAATTCGTTCACTACGGATATATCCTTAATTTTACTCCCTTTTTTTGAGTATCAACAATGTAAGCTAAGTAACCTACACATCCTTTCCTTAACAATTTCTTGGCCTGCATCATCGTAAGATAACACGATTGCTTAAGCAATGAGCTACCATAAAACACTACCTTAGACTTACTCAGAGTCTGAAGGTTCACACATTTGTTCTGACAGTCAATTATTATAGCATGGTTATACAACCAATCCATTTCCAGTATTACGTCAAATTCTCCCAATCTAATTGGAATCAAGTCTACGCTCAGTTCATGTTCTCTAATTATTGTGCAAAAATTTTGGTAAACATATTCTACAGGGATTACTTCCTTAGTTCGCAACTTCTATGTTTAAGGGATCTTCTAATTGTTCTCGGGGTGTGTTAAGTCTACTAGAAAATTCTTCAGATACAAAAGAACAAGTGGCACCCGAATCAAATAATACATAAGTATTTATATCATTGATTGAGATTATACCTGACACCACGTCCTTCGTAGCTACTGCGTCCTGGACGGTCATGTTAAAGGTCCTAGCGGTTGGGCGGTTGGATTGTGCCAGTCCGCTGATCATTAGCTTGTTTCCCCCTTGTTGGTTGCTACCTCCGCCACTTCCTTTCTTTGGGCAGTCCTTAATTCGGTGCCCTGTCGAGCCACATGCAAAACATCCTTGCATCTTTTTCGGTTTCGGGCAGTTGGGAAAAATGTGTCCCTCCTGGCCGCAGTTGTAGCAAGTGTCGCGTCCCTTCCAGCACTCACCTTGACGGTTCTTCCCACATTTTGGGCATCCCTCAGCCCTCTTCTTAAATCCTCCACGAAAATTCCCCGATTGATTGTTGTTGTTTTTGTGGTTATTGTTCTCCCACTTTCTTTTACCCAAGTTGCTTCCTCCAGTACGGTTATCTCCTCCAGTATTCTTAGCCTTTGTGACACCCCTTAATCCGGGTCCTCTGACCCCGGTTCAGGTCATCACGAAATAATACTAAACATCCACCTCTACACAACATACGATAACTAAAGTGCGGAATATAATAAACGTACGTCGTTCATTCAAAAGGTGTTACTAGTCCCAAGATTCGATAACCTTAAACACAAACATACAAACATACCCTAGAATAGTCATTAGGGTTCATATTACATAACAATAGTTAATTAAACGTAAAGATAAAGTCTGCTCCTTGCAAACTAATCCTACATCTTCCCTTTACCCTTGTCCTTCCCTGAAGTCTCGGGCTTAACTGCAATATAAGTCATGATATAGCAAGAATGAGCAACAAGTTTGCTCAGCAAGTTTAAATACAACAATAAAGGATATATCATGATGAAAAGAATATATCTGACAATGAATTCAACAATATGAATATCGGAAGCAGAATAATAATTGCTTTTAGAATAACTGATAGTCAAGTAGACCTTTGAACTATAAAACTCCAACGGAATCAATAGCTGATTGACCCTTTGGTTACTGGCTACAGAATAAGTACTTAAGGGGATCAGCCTCGCGTACGCTATGTATATGCATAACATTCAACTCTGCTGTTTGTATCTTTATACTAGATACCTGGGGTACTCCCCTATATATGAGGGGTGTTCTTTTCAATCTAAGAATCCATACCATCAATTGGTCTGGATAGCTTTTATAAAACTTAATACAATTGTCTGACCGAACAAGGGTTCAGACTCTATCTGACGCAGTTCAAGAATTATAGAACTCTTAAATAAGGTACAAGTCCAAGACTGTACGAACTCAAGTGCACCAAGTGCGAATAACAATAATATCGACGTGGAATAATCGTAAAGTAATTAAACCACCTAATAACATGCTTGGAAATAAAGTTCAAGCTTTAAATAATTAATCATCAATACGATAATAACCTGCTCAATACAATATGAGAAGGATAGGAACTTGCACAATAAAGAGTGTAAGGGAACTTGCATTCAAATCAAGTGAAGTTTAAAAAACTTGCTTACAACGCTCCTTGAGTAAATTAACCACAAGATTAGGATACATGCTCGAGTAAAAGAGTAAGAATTAAAGGACTTGCCTATTCGCTCAGCTACGATTAAGTTCTAGCTTTAATTAAATCTCGCTGAAATAACCTAACATTAATAAGTCGGTATTCCAATTAGCATGTGTAAACTAATACGAGTCTGCTTATCATATTAATCTATCCATAATTCACGTAAGTCAATCTAATCATGTCATAGATTTAATAACTTCATATTATCTAGTTTCTATGCATCAATATAGACTTGAACACATAATACTTCAAGTTACTTATATTTAATCAACATACATGCTTTATGATTATAATTTTTGAAAACCTAGCATGCTCAACCTAATCTAATTTAAAGTCATATGCTCTCATGTCGGTATCTTGTATACTTTACATAATACAAGTTCATGCTTCATGTTATCACATAACAAGGTTAAACATAATATGCATGCTCATGCGTATACTATACATGTATACTTTAATCCACCTATTTCATGCCTTCGAAATTCATTTTCTATGAATACGTGCATATGTGAAATCCATGCTTTAACTCAACGAGGTCCATGTTAATATGCTTATAGGCATAACGAACTCTAATGTACATGCTTGCATGATCAATATGTAATCCATATGGTGATCGATGCTATTTAGTTTTTTCTCATTCTAAGTTTTCAGATCGAAAATCACATTAAGTCAACAAGGTATCATCGTACATGTTAAGCATCTCGTAGTCATGACTCACATGTCTTAGAACTCATATATAAGCCACACATAGGTTCTCAAATAGTCAGAATCTAAAAGACATTAACCTTAGTCAAGTTCACTTTTTAAAGTCTTTAAGTTTCTTATTTCAAAATCGCTAGAATCTTGCAATCACGTATGCTAGTGTGTTTAACATTTTAAACATGCATTTCAAGTTAATATAAACTATACGATAATGTTTATAATATTAGAATATATACATGCCCCGTATGTGTCTAAATTCATAATTAAATCTATAAGTTTCATTACAAATCACAAGTTTTCCTTTCTTGGAGTACATACTAGCATAGTTAACATTATACATGTAGTATCAAGAAACATGGTTATAGAAGTGTTACTAATTTTCATGCTTGCCTTAAACCATAGTAACAAGTTATCACATAACAGGCCTTAACAGGAAGCAGGAAACAAAAACTGGCAACAGGGACCTGCGCAGCTGCGCAGGCACCAGGTATAAACCCGGCGCAGCTGCGCCGGTGTCCAGCCAGTACTTGAGCAGGCTGTTTTCGGCAGTAAACAAAAACCCAACATAGAAATTCTTAATGAATTCGATTCTATTGCAACTACATTATATAACTAACATGCTTATAACCTTATATAACACTTAACAAACATATTCCAATCACTTAATCATTCAATCCATAATCAAATCAAGAATTTAGAATTTTACAGAAACTGAAAAATGGAGTTATACCTCTGTAATTGGTTTGCTTGAATTACAAATCTCCCTCACTGATATTTCACAATAACTCACTCTCTAGCAATATAATTTTTAGCAATTGAAAATGAGAAGAGGATGAGCTTATTTATAGGCAATTTGTATATCCGGCTTTGATTTTGCTCACCAAATCAAAACAATGGATTACATGATTGTGTATTGGTTAATGAATGGTAGTTGAGAAACACTGTGTTTCCCATTCCCCTTGAAATCATTGGCTATTTTTGCTGAAATTGAGAAGAGTTATAGGGTAGCTAGCTAGCTCTTCACGTGAGAAGAATGAGATGGGCACATATATGGGACAAGGAAAGAACTCAGCATTGTAAAGTATAATACAACACTTGGTCTATATCATATATATATACATAATATACACTTTGGTTATATATATACATCTACACACATTATAAGTATGCTTAAGTTATATAATATACACACACTTCATTCCATGTATACATAGATTATACATTTAATTAGTGTTACAATGTCATTTCAATTGAGCAATTAATAATACAATGCATTGAGTACGTACATATATACCAATCATATAATCCATGCACATTATTTATTAACACAAAATATACTATAATTGTGTATTTCTCATTATTCATTACCATAACTGTTATTATCATAATAACTTAATGAAATCATTATCAATTGATAATGTCTATTGTTATTAATATAAGATAGTAGGGTGTTCATTAAAATTCTACCCACACATACCATGTTACATAAGTCATACTATTATGTCACTTACAAAATGAAATTACTCTTACCATATAGTCAATATATATAATATATAGTCATATTGATGTGTAACCCACCATATATTATAGGTTTACATATCACATGCTTGTATAAAATAATAAATTAATTAAATATAATATTATTATATTATCAGTTCTCTTACTCATTAATTATTATTTATTCATAATAATAATTAAACAACACATTATCGATTAATCATAATTAAAATTAATCAATAGGTTCAAATCTTGCCACTATATTCAAATAAATTAAATATTTAATTATTAATAATCTTATCAATTCTCTGATATTAAAGTCTTAGGGTTAGTCCACTAATTTAAATAAACTATTAGTGACTCTCCTTAACCATTCACAAATTCACATAACCACATAAGGTTTAAATAAACTCACAAAATTAACTCGTAAAAAAATTAAATCACATATTAAATAAATAAGGAGTTTAAAATTCTTGGTCGTTGCATCCCTCCTCCCTTATAAAAATTTCGTCCTCGGAATTGTAAAAATAAGGTTACTCAAATAAAAACGTATAATTTGCCCTCATTTTCTCTTCTAGCTCCCATGTAGCTTATTCAACTGCGTGATTCCTCCAAAGAATCTTAACGGAATGAATGATCTTATTCCTCATCTTCTGTTCCTTCCTATCTAGTATCTGGACAGGAACTTCCTCGTATGATAAGTCTTTCTCGACTTGGATTGGTTCATAGGAGATAACGTGCTTGTAGTCTGATTTATACGGCCATAATACTGACACATGAAACACGTTGTGAATGTGCTCAAGTTCAGGAGGTAACGCCACCTCGTACGCCACTTCACCGACTCGTCTCAGAATCTCGAACGGTCCTATGAACCTAGGGCTCAAATTGCCCTTCTTCCCAAAAGGAATCTTCCCCTTCCAGGGAGATACTTTCATAAAAGCATAGCTTCCTAATTCAAATTCTTTCTTCTTGCGATGCAAGTCCGCACACTTTTTCTGGCGATCTTGAGCCGCTACTAGCCGTGCTCTTATTACCTTGATAATCTCTATTGTCTGCTATACCAATTCAGGTCCCAACAGTCGATGTTCTCCTACTTCGTCCCAACACAACGGTGTTCGACATTTTCTCCCATATAGTGCCTCGTACGGTGGCATTTCGATACTAGCGTGAAAACTATTGTTGTACGCAAACTCTACTAATGGTAGGTGATCCTCCCAACTACCCTTGAAGTCCATTACACAAGCTCGGAGTATGTCTTCAAGTGTTTGAATTGTTTTTTTTCGCTTTGCCCATCGGTCTGCTGATGATACGCGGTACTCATTCGTAATTGGGTCCCCAATCTCTCTTGAAGACTCTTCCAGAAATTTGACCTGAAACGCAGATCTCTATCAGATACAATAGATACCGGCACCCCATGTCTCGAGATAATTTCCTTGACATATAATCTGTCTAGCTGGTCTAAACTATACTTAATCTTAATCGACAAAAAGTGAGCTAACTTCGTAAGACGATCTATAATTACCCATATGGCGTCGTGCCCTTTCTGCGTTGTCGGAAGTCCTACCACAAAGTCCATCGTGATGTGCTCCCATTTCCATTCTGGAATCTCTAACGGTTGTAATAACCCGCTTGGTCGTTGGTGCTCTGCCTTGACTCTCTGACAAGTTAAACACCTACTTACGCATTCTGCAACCTCTCTCTTCATGTTTGGCCACCAAAAGTTGTGACGCAAGTCTTGGTACATCTTCGTGCATCTTGGGTGTATCGAGTATCTCGTACTGTGCGCTTCTTGCAAAATTTCTTCTCTCAGTTCCAGTACTAACGGTACCCAAATTCATCCTTCAAACCTTAGCAGTCCTATGCTATCAATCTTGAATTTCAAATCATCACCCTCAATAATCCGCTTCTTGATAATATCATAATCTTCGTCCTTCTCTTGTGCCTCCTTAACCTTATCTAATAAAGTCTGGCTTGCTGTCACTGTAAATAATTTCTCGTTGATGTCCATCGGATACTTAACCTCCAAATTTAGTCGTTCGAAATCTTTCACTAACTCTTCTTGAAAGGTTAACTTCAATAACTTCTCTTTGCCTTTTCTGCTCAAGGCATCTGCCACTACATTTGCTTTTCCTGAATGATACAGAATCTCACAATCATAATCTTTGATCAATTCTAGCCATCGGCGCTGCCTCATGTTTAATTCTTTCTGCGTGAAGATATACTTCAGACTCTTGTGGTCCGTATATATCTCACACTTCTCACCATACAAATAATGCCTCCAAATCTTCAAGGCAAAAACTACTGCTGCTAATTCCAGGTCATGAGTCGGATAACCTTTCTCATAGTCCTTCAGCTGACGTGAAGCGTACGCAATGACCCTACCGTGTTGCATTAGTACACAGCCAAGACCCTTGTGTGACGCATCGCTATACACTTAAAACCCTCCCGTGTTATCCGGTAAAGCTAACACAGGTGCTTGACTAAGCCTCTTCTTCAATTCTAGGAAACTCTCTTCACACTTCTCCATCCAAACGAACTTAACTGTCTTTCTAGTAAGATTGGTCAACGGCGATGCTAATTTCAAAAAATCCTGGATGAATCTCCGATAGTATCCCGCTAATCCTAAGAAACTCCTGATTTCTGTTGGCGTCTTCGGCTGCTCCCAATTGATAACCGCTTCTACCTTTGCTTGATCCACCGAAACACCATTCTTGTCGATAACGTGCCCCAAAAACTGCACTCTCTGCAACCAAAACTCACACTTGGAGAATTTTTCATACAGCTTCGCTCTCCTTAATGTCTCCAACACTATTCGAAGATGCTCGGCGTGCTCTTCCTCCGTCTCCGAATACACCAGAATGTCATCGATGAATACGACAACGAACTTATCCAAATACTGTTTGAACACTCTGTTCATCAAGTTCATAAATGCTGCCGGCGAGTTCGTCAATCCGAATGACATTACCAAAAACTCAAAGTGTCCATACCGAGTTCTGAATGCCGTCTTTGGAATATCCTCCAGCCTCACCTTCAGTTGATGATAACCGGTCCTCAAGTCAATCTTTGAAAAGTACTTTGCTCCCTTCAACTGATCAAACAAATAGTCGATCCTAGGCAATGGGTACTTGTTCTTAATGGTGATCTTGTTCAACTCTCGGTAGTCGATACAAAGTCTGAGCGATCTATCTTTCTTCTTCACGAATAAGACTGGCGCTCCCCATGGTGATACGCTTGGTCGAATGTATCCCTTATCCAATAACTCTTGTAATTGAGCCATCAGTTCCTTCATCTCTACTGGTGCCATACGATACGACGCTTTGTATACCGGTGCTGTCCCTGGTTCCAAATCAATGACAAACTCAATTTCTCTATCTGGTGGCAATCCCGGAATCTCGTCTGGGAAGACATCGGCGAATTCCCTTATAATAGGTATCTGACCTAGTTCACCCTCGACTCGTCGAGTATCAACCACGTGAGCCAAATAACCTACACAACCCTTCCTAAGCAATCTCTGTGCTTACATCATCGTCAGACAATGAGATTGTCTCGACGATTTACTACCATAAAATACCTCCTTTGACTTGTTCGGAGTCTTAAGGTGTACGCACTTCTTCTTACAGTTGATAACTGCTCCGTGATTCGATAACCAATCCATTCCGAGGATTACATCGAACTCCCCCAAACGAATCGGTATCAAATCCACTCTGAGCATAAATCCTCGCAATTCGGTATAATAGTTCCTATGAATGTATTCTACGGGAATAATTTCCTTGTTCGCTACTTCTACGTTCATAGGGTGTTCTAATCTTTCACGGGGTAAGTCTAACCGTTTAGCAAATTCTTCAGAAACAAAAGAGCAGGTAGCACTCGAATCAAATAACACATAAGCATCAATATCATTGATCGGGATGATACCTGACACCACGTCCTTAGACTCCACCGCATCCTGAACGGTCATGTTGAACGTGCGTGCCATTGGTCTGTTGGCTTGACTGGCTGGCCCTCCGATGATCAGTCCATTGTTGTTATTGTTGCGATTACCGCTAGCTGCATCGCCCTTTCTCTTCGGGCAGTCTTTGATTTGGTGGTCTGGGGCTCCACACGAGAAACACCCTCCTTTCTGCTTATTCGGACACTGAGGAGCCATGTGCCCCGGTTGTCCACAATGGTAACAAGCGTTCCTTCCTTTCATGCACTCCCCCGAGTGATTCTTCCGGCAGTTACTGCACTTCACACTTTTCTTGGCCTCTCCCCCGGACTTGTTACGTCCAGAGGATTGGCTCTCCGTCCATTTATGCTTGTTGGGGTTGTTTCCTCCGCTGCTTCCCCCTTTTGGTCCTTCATGTCCGGTCTTCTTTTCCTATTTAAATCGAGCAATGGCTTCATTGCCTCCTTCTGCAATGATAGCCCTTTCCAGTAGATCAGAGAATGTCTTAATCTTTAATACTGCGACTGCTTTCTGCACCCATGGTTTCAGTCCTAATTCTAACCTTCTTACCTTCCTGGCTTCCGTGTCCACTTGATGTGAAGCGAATCGGGCCAACTCGTTAAATCTTGCCGCGTACTCTGCGACAGACATACTACCTTGTTTTAGTTCCAGAAACTTAACTTCCATATCTTGCTGCGTATTCTCCGAAAAATAATTTTCGAGGAATAGCTCCTTAAATTTATCCCAAGGAATAACTCCTTCGCCTGCTCGTCCATTATTGGCTTTCCACCAATAGTTAGCTTCGCCCTTCATCATGAAAGTGGCAAAACTTGTCTTCGGTGCTTCAGCCACTCGTGCGTCCTCAAACACTTTCTCTATCTCTTCTATCCAAGTTTGGGCTTCGATTGAGTCCAAGGTTCCCCGGAACTCTGGTGGTCCTACAAATTTAAAATCTTTGAAACTAGCCAAGTGATGTCCTGGCTTCCCTGCTGCTGGCTGGGGTCTATTCTGTATTGCCTCAGTTAACAAGTTAACGAAGTTTTGCATAAGGTCGATATTTTCCCCTCCGCCATTATTAACAGATCCTTCCTCCCTCTGGTTCCACGGTAGTCTCCTAGGCGGCATGTTCCTGAGGAAAGGAAGAAAACATTAGACTTTATGTGATATACTATTTATGTTAGCATTAAGAAGTTTAGGATGTCTATCAATTATAGCTGAGTAAAATAAACAACTTCAGTATCACAATAAGACTCGATGGATATCCTCAACCCATCACTTACATACTCTACTTGAGTTTTCTACTAAGGTTATAACGTAGGTTTCGCATTCCTAACGTTTATAACCTAAGGCTCTGATACCAACCTGTGACACCCCCGAATCCGGGTCCTCTGACCCCGGTCCGGTCGTCACAAAACAATACTAAACATCCACCTCTACACAACATACGATAACTAAAGTGCGGAATATAATAAACGTACGTCGTTCATTCAAAAGGTGTTACTAGTCCCAAGATTCGATAACCTTAAATACAAACATACAAACATACCCTAGAATAGTCATTAGGGTTCGTATTACATAACAATAATTAATTAAACGTAAAGATAAAGTCTGCTCCTTGCAAACTAATCCTACATCTTCCCTTTACCCTTGTCCTTCCCTGAAGTCTCGGGCTTAAATGCAATATAAGTCATGATATAGCAAGAATGAGCAACAAGTTTGCTCAGCAAGTTTAAATACAACAATAAAGGATATATCATGATGAAAAGAATATATCTGACAATGAATTCAACAATATGAATATCGGAAGCAGAATAATAATTACTTTTAGAATAACTGATAGTAAAGTAGACCTTTGAACTATAAAACTCCAACGAAATCAATAGCTGATTGACCCTTTGGTTACTGGCTACAGAATAAGTACTTGAGGGGATCAGCCTCGCGTACGCTATGTATATGCATAACATTCAACTCTGCTGTTTGTATCTTTATACTAGATACCTGGGTACTCCCCTATATATGAAGGGTGTTCTTTTCAATCTAAGAATCCATACCATCAATTGGTCTGGATAGCTTTTATAAAACTTCATATAATTGTCTGATCGAACAAGGGTTCAGACTCTATCTGACGCAGTTTAAGAATTATAGAACTCTTAAATAAGGTACAAGTCCAAAACTGTACGAACTCAAGTGCACCAAGTGCGGATAACAATAATATCGATGTGGAATAATCGTAAAGTAATTAAACCACCTAATAACATGCTTGGAAATAAAAGTTCAAGCTTTAAATAATTAACCGTCAATACGATAATAACCTGCTCAATACAATATGAGAAGGATAGGAACTTGCACAATAAAGAGTGTAAGGGAACTTGCATTCAAATCAAGTGAAGTTTAAAAAACTTGCTTACAACGTTCCTTGAGTAAAGTAACCACAAGATTAGGATACATGCTCGAGTAAAAGAGTAAGAATTAAAGGACTTGCCTGTTCGCTCAGCTACTATTAAGTTCTAGCTTTAATTAAATCTCGCTGAAATAACCTAACATTAATAAGTCGGTATTCCAATTAGCATGTGTAAACTAATACGAGTCTGCTTATCATATTAATCTATCCATAATTCACGTAAGTCAATCTAATCATGTCATAGATTTAATAACTTCATATTATCTAGTTTCTATGCATCAATATAGACTTGAACACATAATACTTCAAGATACTTATATTTAATCAACATACATGCCTTATGATTATAATTTTTGAAAACCTAGCATGCTCAACCTAATCCTAATTTAAAGTCATATGCTCTCATGTCGGTATCTTGTATACTTTACATAATACAAGTTCATGCTTCATGTTACCACATAACAAGGTTAAACATAATATGCATGCTCATGCGTATACTATACATGTATACTTTAATCCACCTATTTCATGCCTTCGAAATTCATTTTCTATGAATACGTGCATATGTGAAATCCATGCTTTAACTCAACGAGGTCCATGTTAATATGCTTATAGGCATAACGAACTCTAATGTACATGCTTGCATGATTAATACGTAATCCACATGGTGATCGATGCTATTTCATTTTTTCTCATTCTAAGTTTTCACATCAAAAATCACATTAAGTCAACAAGGTATCATCGTACATGTTAAGCGTCTCGTAGTCATGACTCACATGTCTTAGAACTCATATATAAGCCACATATAGGTTCTCAAATAGTAAGAATCTAAAAAACATTAACCTTAGTCAAGTTAACTTTTTAAAGTCTTTAAGTTTCTTATTTCAAAATCGCTAGAATCTTGCAATCACGTATGCTAGTGTGTTTAACATTTTAAACATGCATTTCAAGTTAATATAAACTATACGATCATGTTTAGAATATCAGAATATATACATGCCCCGTATGTGTCTAAATTCATAATTAAATCTATAAGTTTCATTACAAATCACAAGTTTTCCTTTCATGGAGTACATACTAACATAGTTAACATTATACATGTAGTATCAAGAAACATAGTTATAGAAGTGATACTAATTTTCATGCTTGCCTTAAACCATAGTAACAAGTTATCACATAACAGGCCTTAACAGGAAGCAGGAAACAAAAATTGGCAACAGGGACCTGCGCAGCTGCGCAGGCACTAGGTATAAACCCGGCGCAGCTGCGCCGGTGTCCGGCCAGTGCTTGAGCAGGCTGTTTTCGGCAGTAACCAAAAACCCAACACAAAAATTCTTAATGAATTCGATTCTATTGCAGCTACATTATATAACTAACATGATTATAACCTTATATAACACTTAACAAACATATTCCGATCACTTAATCAATCAATCCATAATCAAATCAAGAATTTAGAATTTTATAGAAACTGAAAAATGGAGTTATACCTCTGTAATTGGTTTGCTTGAATTACAAATCTCCCTCACTGATATTTCATAATAACTCACTCTCTAGCAATATAGTTCTCAGCAATTGAAAATGAGAAGAGGATGAGCTTATTTATAGGCAATTTGTATATCCGGCTCTTGATTTTGCTCACCAAATCAAAACAATGGATTACATGATTGTGTATTGGTTAATGAATGGTAGTTGAGAAACACTGTGATGCCCATTCCCCTTGAAATCAGTGGCTATTTTTGTTGAAATTGAGAAGAGTTATAGGGCAGCTAGCTAGCTCTTCACGTGGGAAGAATGAGATGGGCACATATATGGGACAAGGAAAGAACTCAGCATTGTAAAATATAATACAACACTTGGTCTATATCATATATATACATAATATACACTTTGGTTATATATATACATCTACACACATTATAAGTATACTTAAGTTATATAATATACACACACTTCATTCCATGTGTACATAGATTATACATTTAATTAGTGTTACAATGTCATTTCAATTGAGCAATTAATAATACAATGCATTGAGTACGTACATATATACCAATCATATAATCCATGCACATTATCTATTAACACCAAATATACTATAATTGTGTATTGCTCATTATTCATTACCATAACTGTTATTATCATAATAACTTAATGAAATCATTATCAATTGATAATATCTATTGGTATTAATATAAGATAGTAGGATGTTCATTAAAATTCTACCCACACATACCATGTTACATAAGTCATACTATTATGTCACTTACAAAATGAAATTACTCTTACCATATAGTCAATATATATAATATATAGTCATATTGATGTGTAACCCACCATATATTATAGGTTTACATATCACATGCTTGTATAAAATAATAAATTAAATATAATATAATATTATTATATTATCAGTTCTTTTACTCATTAATTATTATTTATTCACAATAATAATTAAACAACACATTATCGATTAATCATAATTGAAATTAATCAATAGGTTCAAATCTTGCCACTATATTGAAATAAATTGAATATTTAATTATTAATAATCTTATCAATTCTCTGATATTAAAGTCTTAGGGTTAGTCCACTAATTTAAATAAACTATTAGTGACTCCCCTTAACCATTCACAAATTCACATAACCACATAAGGTTTAAATAAACTCACAAAATTAACTCGTAAAAAAATTAAATCACATATTAAATAAATAAGGAGTTTAAAATTCATGGTTGTTACATCCTTCTTCTCCTTGTTATGAAGACTTAAGGCCTCACTGCCACCTTCCGTAATGATCGCCTTCTCCAGTAATGTCGCAAAGGAATCAATTTGAAGGACTGATACCTTATTAAACAGCCACGGCTTTAGCCCTTGTTCGAATTGTCTCGCCTTCCTCTCTTCATCTCCTACTTAGTGCTCCGCAAATCGCGCCAGTTTATTAAACTTAGCCGCGCACTGCGCCACCGTCATATCACCTTGCTTAAGTTGCAAAAAGTTCACCTCCATCCTATTCTTCATGCTCATCGGGAAGTAGTTCTCGAAGAACAGCGTCTTAAACCTATCCCATGTTATTGTTCCTTCTCCAGCTCTCTGCTGATTTGCTTCCCACCAGTAGTTCGCTTCGCCTCTCATCATGTACATAGCAAATACCGTCTTCTGGTCTTTACCCACGCGAGCTATAGTGAAAGCTTTCTCTATCTCTTTTATCCAAGTTTGATCAATTATCGGGTCGGTAGTACCCTCGAACTCTGGGGGTCCTACACTCCTAAAGTATTTGAAGTTTGTTACTGGTATAACTTGAGGGGTTAGGGCGAACGGGTTCATTTTTCCTTCCCCTTAGAGCTTCTCCTAGAAAGTCCACTAACTTCTGAATGGGATCTACTTGTTCCCTCTCATTGTTAACTGATTCCTTAGGTGCAGTTAATCTACGTCTGGGCGGCATTTTCCGCATCACAAAATTTTTTATTTTAGTATTACTCAATCATATCACTTAAGTATTTCTTTAATGCTAAAAGAATAGAATTTATAACATGTTTCTGAAATAAGATCATTTATATTCATATGCCAAATCGTTTCATTACATGATCATCCCTAGAATATTTTTATAAATGTTATCACATATCCCCTAATATCACAAAAGACGGGGAATACTACCATACTATCATACTACCCCTTTAACAAAAGCTTCCTCGGGGTTTACATAACTATCCCACACTTTACACAATAAGTTGGGATTTTAACATAACATGTACATCACAAAAAAAAACCACTAAAGCTACTACTAGTCTAGCTAAGGGTCTCATCCCATCATCCCACGCTCCACAGCGCTCTTGTACTCGATCTGCGCTATGTACGCCATCAACTCTCAGCTCAAAGTATGTAGGGTCTGTCCCTGCTCCGCTGGGTAGTGGTATACACCATCAATCACCCTCTTAAAAGCTGAATGGAAAACATACCCCATCTTGTTCATCTTCCTCTTCTTGCATCTGACCTCATCCTCTAGGTCGTCAGCTCTCTCGTTAGCCGCTTCTCACTTTTCCTCAAAGTGTATCCTATCCATAACCTCCAACTCAAGCTGAGTATGGAGTGCTTCCTTCTCAGTCTTCTCACTCAACTTCTCTATGTTCTACCTCTTCCAGCTTTCCTGCCAGATCTATATTTCTGGATACCGACCTGTGGAATAAGGTTCCCATCTGGATCCCTGCCTCTCTGAAGTAAGAAATCTCCACCTCTAACTCCTGCATGTCCAACTTCCTTTGGTGGTCCTCGTCCCTCAGCTTCTAGAATTCGGACTCTCTCTCCTCGGCCTCAACCTCCAGCTCCTGTACTCGACAGTCTAACACTAGAATATGCTCCTCGTAGTCTCCCGCATATGCTTCTCTAGGTTAGGCTTGTATGAGTCCTCCATGGGCTCCTCCTCTATAGGCTCATCCTCAATAGGCTCATCCTCCATAGGCTCCTCCTCGGGGTCAAACTCCACCTCGATCTCATCCTCGTCGTCAAACTCGGATGGTGCAACAGCCTGCACTGGCACAGCCTCTAGAGGTTCCTTGTATACTACATGTATATCTCGGGACTCCTCCTCGGCCACTCTACTAGGTACCCCTGTGTCTGCCATCATACAATCACAAACACAAGACAAACAAACAACAACTCCATTAGAATGCTAAATAAAACATAAGTTCATTGTATAGAATGAAGTTACATTTCATAACACACTTAGTCTCTCTCTAGGAAAAACTCTACATGAGCTTTATCTCCTTTCTAACTTCTAAGTTCTCCTAAGTTATAATCTAAGGACACTCGTTCCTAAGGTTTATAACTATAGCTCTGATACCAACCTGTGACGCCCCCAAATTCAGACCCGCCACTGATCTCTCGAATTTGGTTTGTCACGTTCTAGAATCTAACATCATGATAATAATAGTACGACTAAATATCGCATCGCACAGCGGAATAATACACAACTCTACTACCGAATAAATTACATTTAATTAATATAATTTATTCACGTCCCATAGTCTTGTAACTTAAACATCGGTTACATAGCTTAAACATACCTTAAGCATATATAAACCTATCAAATACATAATAGCATAAGTTCTTATTAAAATTATAAGGTTCTACATAATAATAAGATACTCAGTAGCCTTTCCCTTGCCCTTGCCGGTGCCCAAAGGTCCGCACTACTCTGTCTTAACTGAAATATTTTAGGGAAAGCAAAAATGAGCAACAAGTTTGCTCAGCAAGTAATATAACAATAAGGGCGAGTAATATAGTTCTCGAATCTCAAAGGATATAGTAAGGGGTGATAGTTCAAGTCAACAAGAAATATCAACAGTTTTCAATAACAATCGCTAAGGACAGAATAATATCAATATGATTCAATGCTAAATCGATTAAAGATTTCAAGATAACTGAATCCTGAGCAGTCACTAAGGACTATAAACTTCTACTAGAATTAACAAAAATATACTGATAATCCAATAAAACAAGTACAACAGGTGATCAGCCTAAAGTACCCTATATTATGTATAACATTCAATCGTACTCAAGTGCGCAAGTCGGTCTCCCGACAAATATATTTTCCCTTCAAGGAAGGTTGTTCATCTCAGTCAATATAAGAATTTCGCACCATTCAATTGGTTTGGACAGCTTTCTAATCATGATATGAGTCCAGCCGAATCAAATGGCATAGACCACTCTTTATAAATTCAATACTTGACATTAAAGTTCGAAGATTATAATCGACTTTATCATAAGTATGACGCAATAAGTCATAATTTGAATAACTCACTTGCACGATAATAACTTAATACGAAATCAATAAGAATAGAGTTCAAGTACTTGCTTACGATATCCGTTGAATAAAGTAATGCAAGGGTTTAGGATACTTGCCTTATGCGTAGTCTATCCACGTAAAGCTAAATCAACACTTTTCGAATTCCTATCGTAATATAGTTATGCGTATAGGATATTAATTAGTTACGTAAACTCATACATGATATGTAAGTTTAAACGCATGCATAAACATCTAACTTAGTTGTATACTCTTTACATACTCCATTACACACCTCGCGTACTTATAGCACAAAATTAATTTATAAGTCACCATGAAGTCAAATAACATAGTTTCTTATCGTTGCTTTACAGTTTGCAAATACCTTTTGGACTTAACATTCAAAAGTTTATAAACATATATCAACATACTTTTATTACACATATTTTTAACCATGTATTCGACACACATTTAAAATCATAGATGTATAATCCACATTGTTTCAAAAACCTTAGAAACACCTTGGCAAAACTTAGTTCCATAAAGTCACTATATGCTTGAACACTTAAAACATTGCTTGAGCCATGTATTATAGATTAAGGCATTCATACATACATGTTGAGGAACTTTTAAATTAGGTTTGGTCTTTTCTATTTACTTTCAACAATGGATAGTTCTATTCATAAATCTTCATTTTACAAAGCCAAGAAAGCTTGTTATGTCAAAGACTAACCATAGTCCTCATTAAACCATATAATAATGCTAAACAGTCTTTTTACGCATGCTTGCATGTATTAGATTTGGTTGTATAATTCTCTACTTAGAAACTCTTTTAGTTCATGCTTGCGTAGTTTATAACGTGTCTAACTAGATGTGTGAATACGTCGGTTATCATAGTTCATTCAATAGTTCTCAATACAAGTCGTAGAGTTTCATCTCAATTGGTTTTCAAATACTAAAATCTCATGACCAACAAGGTAAGCATGCAAGGTATCTTGATTTCACATTTCATATGTATTCATAAAACTAACTAAGTTGCGAATACATGCTAAAAAGGTTAGATTTCAAAAAGGCGTAAGGTTTTATAAACATGGTCTTCGTCCTTTAACTTTTCTTTTAAAAGATTATAACTCAAACTCTAATCCTACTAACACATCTTGCAATACGCATTGACACATGTTTAAGGATTATGTAAGCTCCTTAAGTTAAGTTAGGTTAGGTTATAAGGTTTGAGAAATTATCAGCACAATTTTGGTTCCCTGGCCACCCCCTGCCGGGGCGGGTAATTGCACTACAGGAGGCTCGTCGGGGCGGCAATGCCCAAACACGGCTAGTGATTCTCTGGCCACCCCCCACCGGGGAGGCAATTTGAGCTATAGGAAGCCCGCCGGGGGGGGGGCGTAGCCATTTCAGTTCGAAATCCCCTTTCCCCTACTACGAACCAACTTCCCAAAATCACAATTAACATCAATTTTAAGCATACCCACTATGTATAAACTCCATAAACTTACTACCCAACATACATAGCATGATTCCAACAACCATTTACAGATTTCTACAAGCTTAGCTCATCAATTTTGATTTTAAATGCAAGTATTTCAAGATACTTGTAAAACTTGAAATTTGATAGCATAGAACATGTTCAACACCTTAGCAACAAGTATATGAGATTGACTAACATCATGGTATCCATTATTAAACTAACTAACAAGAAATTTCAAGACTTTGAAGAAAAATGATACCAAAATATAGAATGAGAATATTACCTTCTATAGCTTGAAACTCCTCACACTTGCTCCCAACTTCTGATTACTCACTCACTCACTCATTCTCCACTTGAACAAATTTTAGATTTCTAGCAACCCAAATGAGAAGGGAATGCTCCAATTTATAGGAAAATAAAAACCCATACAAATCCATTGCCCTTGAGTTTGAACCCAAAGGAAGAAGAAGAAGAATGGTGGACAAAGAAGAGTAGATAGCTTGGCAATTCATGGCAACTATTTTGCCTACACCCCTCTTCATCATTACCCTCATGAATGGCTGAGATTTGCAAGGTAGAAGAAAGCTAGGCTTGTACCCTTTTTGCAATACACGAAAATGAGAAATGAGGGGAAAATGACTATCAATTTGGGACACTACCCTTAAAACTCAGCATTTCCTATTATTAGCATGGGTTTATTTGATATTTGCCCACAAATGAGCATACATATACACTCACTCATACATTACATACATAGAATTATATAATCCATGTACATTAGTTTATTTTAATTAATATTTACCTTATACTAGAATAATTTAGTTGGGTACCAATATTATTTTCCATAAAAACTCATTATTCCAAATTCTACATAAATATTAAAATAATCATTTAATATTAATTATTTATTTAGTCAATGTCATTTTCCTGCATAGGTTGAGAATACTAATTTAAATACTCCCACACGCATTATGGGGTCATATAAGACTCTTTCATACCACTTAGTAATTTACATAAGTTAAGGTTACTTTTATCATATAGTTTTATATAATAATTATTCACATTCCAATGTCACACCTCATTTTACAACCTCTATTCTACAACTACATATATATATATCTACATGTATATATATACATATTCCTGTCATCATACATTACACATTGGGTCACATTAAATTAAATCAATTGGGCTAAAGCACACTAAAGCACATGGACTCTATTATTTAATCTAGCACATAAATTGATTGGGCCACATATCTTAATTCTTACGACATATCACATTAATGTTGTTGGGCTTGGATATATATCCTAAGTCCAATACATTATTAATTCAATGACCCAACTAGATTAGGAAATTAATTAGGCCACACAAGGCTTATCACTTAAGCTTAATTAAGCTCATTATTGTTTCTATTTTTGTACCACACAAGGCATTTCAACGTGTTTAACAGAAACTCCACATTCTTCCTCAATTATTATATATTCAATTTGAATTCATTTGAATGAGCTCATCTTGCAACACATATATATTTATATTCAAATAAATATTCATTTCCATTAATATATTCATTTAATAATATTCAGAAATTCTCGGGTATTACAATGGCGGCCCATACTAACGCACAACAGGTCTTTTCAATCAAAGTGTACTTCTGCTCGCCACTACTGAATCTTTTGCTGAGGTAATAGATAGCTCTCTCCTTGCTTCTATAGTCCTTCTGCCCCAGCATACAGCCCATTGAATTGGCATTGAATGACAGGTACATAAATAGGGGAACCTCATCCCTTAGGGGTACCAAGACAGGTGCTTCGATCAGCTACTTCTTGATGGAAAGGAAGGCTTTTTGACGATCTTCATTCCATTTCATGGAGGAATTCTTCCTTAGCAGCTTAAACATGGGTTCACAAGTCGTCGTGAGTTGAGAGATGAACCTGTTTATGAAATTGATTCTCCACAGGAATCCCTGTATTTCCTTTTCTGTTTGGGGCACGAGTATCTCGGTGATTGCTTTAATTTTGGCGGGATCCAATTCAATGCCTCTATTTTTCACTAGAAATCCCAACAACTTGCCTGATTTGACACCAAAAGCGCATTTGGCTAGATTCAGCTTTAGGTTATACTTGCACAACCTGTTGAAAAGCTTTTTGAGATGGTTGATGTGGTTATCCTCTTTTTGGGATTTAACGATGATGTCATCCACATAGACCTCTATTTCTTTATGCATCATGTCGTGAAGAAGGGCCATCATAGCTCGCTGATATGTGGCACCAACATTGATAAGTCCGAAAGACAAACGCCTATAACAAAAGGTTCCCCATGGAGTGATGAAGGTTGTTTTCTCCCTGTCCTCTTCAACAACCATGATTTGATGATACCCGGTAAAACAGTCAACAAAAGAATACATGCCATACTATGCCGTGTTTTCTATCAGTATGTGGATAAAAGGTACTGGAAAGTTATCCTTGAGACAAGCCTTGTTCAAATCTCAGTAATCCAAGTATACTCGTACCTTCCCTCTGGGCTTAGGCACAGGAATAATGTTGGATAGCCACTCAGGGTAAGTTGATACCGTGATGATGTTGGCTTTGAATTGCTTGATAATCTCTGCTTTGACTTTCAGACTCCACTCAGGTTTCAATTGCCTGAGCTTTTACTTGACTGGCTTGAATCCATCTTTAATGGGTAATCGATGAATGACAATGTCAGTAGACAAACCAATCATGTCTTCATGCGACCATTCAAACACATCCTGGAACTGAGTTAAGAGTTCAATCAGGTCTGCTCTTTGGTTTTGGGTAAGGTCCATGCCTATCAGGATTTCTTTAAGGTTTTTTGAGGTTTCAATATTGACAGTGGTGGTTTGATCGAGGTTTGGTTTGGGTTTATCTTCAACCCATTCTTTGATTTCCTCGGGCACCTCATAATCATCCATCTCCTCTTAATCAATCTCCATCAAGTCGAAGTCCAGTTCTCCATCAAAGTTGTAATCACTGTGAAAATTTGGCATCTCATTAGCAAGGCCAAACAAATCCAACTCTGGAGTCCTGAAAACAAAATGCTTTCACTTTAATATATGAAACTGTTTGATCATACAAATTATTTAGCAAGAAGCATGACAAAAGTAAATGCTATTGCTGTGCAACAAAAATAAGAAGTAAATAAAACCACACTTCAGGACAGATGAACTTTCTGCCCTTTTACCCTTTTCGACTGAGGCATGGAGTGCTGCTCTAATTTTCTAGAGTCAAGTCTTCATAAATAGGGAAGATAAAGGAGTTTCTGTTATATGTCTCCTCTTTGATGATGACTAAGACAACATTCATATCAGGGCCAATATTTTTCTTTGAACTGCTCTCCTTATGCCTGTTGATGCTAGGGATTAGGACTTGATCTTCTGAATAATCATCATCTGGGATATTGTCGTTCATACCCTCAGTGTGCACCAGAAAGTATATTTTTGCAAATGGGTCTCGTCCTCCCCGTAGGAACTTTTCCTTCCCTTTTTTGCTTTCCTTACCAGGCTTCGAGACTTCTTTTCCACTATCCGTCTTGACCTGAGGAAACAACATAACTGACACAGCAGCAGAAATCTTCCTCATCGATTTCACAAACCTTGCATCAGTGAGGTTTGGTAGCAGGATGGTAGAGGCAGGAACAGGTGGGTGCTTGTGCGGGTTTTGGTGGTTTGATCCAGAGGAATAGCCTAATCCAGCTTTCCCTGTCTGGCTAGGGATTTTCACTGGACTTCTGATTCCTTGATGACTTTTCCCTAACCCTCTTCTAGGGCAGAAACCCAAGGATATCATTTCTTGATCGACCAACTGACATTACTTCGGTGGAGACTTTTGGCTTTAAGGCTGGTGCCCCATTAGGTAGGTATTGAGTGTTGCTCACCTCTAGAGCTTGTAAACTGACAGGCTCAACTCCTTCATCGAGACTGATTATCGGCATAGCGCTTTGTATATAGACGGGATACTCTGGCTCAGCATTTATATTTATCAGCTTGCCATCAATGATGTACTTGAGTTGTTGATGAAGGGTGGACGGAACTGCTCCTGCCATATGTATCCACAGTCTTCCCAACATTAAATTATATCAAGTGGTAATGTTTAGTACCTGGAAGGATACATAGAAAGTATGGGGACCAATATCCAATGGAAGATCGATTTCTCCCACAGCCTCTCGGCGAGATCCATCAAAAGCCCTTATGACTACATGACTAGTTCGGATTCGGTTCGAATTAATCTTCATTCTCTCCAATATATCGTAGGGGCAAATGTTAAGGGATGATCCTCCATCTATCAGTACACCACCTACCCAATATCCTGAGGACATCACTGCTATGTGCAATGACTTGCAATAACCAGTCCCTTCTACTGGTATATCATCGTCAGTGAAAGATATCACATTACTGCTGAAAATGAGCTCTATCACGTGATGAAATTTCTCGGTATCTACCGTCTTCGGCAGATGTGCTTCTGCCAGTACTTTCACTAGAATCTTGCGATGATCCTCCGAAGATAAGACCAAATCCAGAATGGATATCTGTCGGGGTGCCTCTTTTAAGCTTTGAACCTCTTTGACTTCATTATGCCCCATTTTGCTGAGGAATTCATCAATTTTCTCCTCAGACACTCTTCCCTTGGCTTTAATGACTGAGTTAATTACTCGCTAAGGAAGGTACATCGGGATTTCCTTTGATATAATAACAATGTGATTTGAGGTTGATCCTTCATCTTTTCCATAGTTCCATGGGACTTTCTTCAAGATGACTACATGATATTGCGGTCTGAATGGCAATATTAGAGGCTCGGGCTCTGCCAATTTCACAGGATTCTTTCCTTCTTGGGCCCCTTTTCCCCGAAGTATCAGGGGCATTATGGCTAGATCATTCTCACATGAAATGACAGCCACTACTTCTTTTAGATTCTATGCCATGGGGAGAAAGATTGCTTCCTCACCAGGATAGCCATAATCTTGGTTTGCCTTCAGCAGCTCACCGCTTTCCATTAGGTTTTGAATCAAGTGATGAAGTCCCCAACAATCCTCTGTGTCATGATCAGGTGTGTTTGAATGATATTGACAGATCCTATCAGGTTTGAACTTCTTGGGTCGAGGGTCCACTGGGGGTAACAATTTTGTGATTTTCCCCTCGTTGATCAACATTTGGAGAATTTTTTTTATGGGCTGATTCAAATGAGTGAAATTCCTTTTGAAGTCGAACTCCCTGTTAGCTTGGAACTGTTGGGTTTGTATGTTACACATACATGTAATCAAATTACATAATAAGGGCGAAAGCGCGACAAATTAAGTTTAAAATTTGTATACAAACCCTCAACAAGATCATGCTTTGTGTTCAATTATCAATCAATAGGAAGAGAAGGATAAATCATAATCATACCCTTATAGAAACTAGATTCCACAGGTACGAGTTCAACTCCTTGCTCTTCATGATATCCTTAAATCTCCTGGATTGATTTCTTCCTTTGGTTAACGTTAGCTACCCAAGTGTTTGGCCTTTAGAGGTGATCCACCAAGGAAGAGGAATTGTTCAAGAAGGAGGGTGGTTGGCTAAACCCTAGTTTTCTATTCTTTGTAGAAAAGGAGTACTCTCCAATAATTGAAATTTCTTCTAATGATATCTAATATAAGACTACTCTTATATAGATATTGGTCAACCCATCTAATCTACTTAGAAATTAGGTTTCATTTAATTAATTAAACTACTTTAATTAATTATGCTTCCCAACACATTGGGATTAATTAATTAAACTCCTTTAACTAATTTGCCTCCAAATCTCATTAGGATTAATTGAGAGTACCAATATTAAATTAATTTCTAAACTCATTAAGAAATCAAAATAATTATAATTATAATAATATTAATAAGTGTCCTCTTATTAATTTATATTTAATATTTTCAAAATATTAAATAATAAATATTAAGCTATTTAATTTATTCTATCACCATAAATTAAATTAATTACACTTAACATATTATTATGATTATGCCATTACCTTCTTAAATAATTATTCTTCCTTTTATGGTGTGACTATTTAGGTTCTCCATATTAAACCGGTTGTGAATAAATCAATTAGAACAATTCTAATCTTATTTAAATAAATAAATTAAACTAATAATCTATTTAAATAAATAATATTTATTTTATAATAGGGATAAGCCTCCATAGCGATCAACGACTTTTCATATAATATAGATTTTAACATTAATCATAAAAGAACCTGTGAGTAAATAGTTACCGTACAGTTCAATCCTTCCACTATATAATGTCCCAATTAAATATAAGACATGAAATTACTGTCAAGTCTTATTTTATTTAATTATATGTATTTCGATTAGAAAATACACAACTCCAAATAATGCAAATTAGAAACTCCTTTCTAATTTCATTTTGTCTGGTCAAGGACTACTGGGTTGTCTTTTAACGAATCACATAGGACATATCTCTTCTTGTACTAGAAGTGGTAGATTCTTTATTGATCATTCATTATCTCCATACGTAGCTTATTACACCCAAGCATACCCTTTGATATACCCTAATGGTCTTAAGGAATAAGTCAAAGTATAATACATTACACACAAAATATTATGATGATCTTAAGTTCAAGGATGACTTGTACTACTATCACATTAGGAATTTCTATTGACATGCAAGTAAAACTCCATTATGTATTACTTAGCGAGTCACGTTTAGTGTACTTATTCTCCAATAAGCACCTATATACTCGCTTTAGTGTCTCCACACAAATGATCATGAGATCAATCATTGTCATCCAATGAGCAAGCAACGTATGTACCAATCTATCTGGATTTACTAATACCCTTTTTAGTAATCCGACGATTGAGAACTATTTTAGTTTTAAGCTTTCTAAGAATTTAGATCTCATTAGCATGATCAACATCATGATTCTAAAAGCATTGCTTAAAACTATGGGTTATTTACATATTATAAATATAGCATTATGTAGATAATTAAATGCCTTTAATAAATAAACACTTTTATTAATAAATAAATAAGATCGTTTTCAAAGTATATGCTTTATCATCATACATGATTGGCTTGTATGCATACTACTTTCAATCTCCCACTTGCACTAAAGCCAATCGCCATGGTATCTCATACCCATCTACTCTAAGTGACGATTAAACTGTTGTTGTGTTAAAGCTTTAGTAAATGGATATGCAATGTTGTCTTGAGAGTCTACACGCTCCAAGGTGACGTCTCCTCTTTCAATGATCTCCCTAATCAAGTGAAAATGCCGCAACAGATGTTTAGATTTTTAATGAGACTTGGGTTCCTTAGCCTGTGCAATAGCTCCGGTGTTGTCACAATACAAGGGGACTGCTCCTCCAATGATAGGAACCACACCAACTTCAGTTATGAACTTCTTCATCCAAACAGCTTTCTTTGCAGCTTCACTTGCAGCTATGTACTCTGCCTCTGTCACTAAATCAACAATTGTTTGCTTCTTGGAACTCTTCCAACTCACTACGCCTCCATTCAAGGTAAACACATACCCCGAAACAGATTTACTGTCATCCTGGTCCATTTAAAACTTGAGTCCTTGAAGCCCTCGAGTTTTAATTCAGACCCATTATAGACAAAAAATACATCCTTAGTTCTTCGTAAGTACTTTAGGATATTTTTCACTGTCTTCCAGTGCTCTTCTCCTGGATTCGACTGATATCTTCTCGTTACACTGATTGCATGAGAGACATCCGGTCTAGTATATATCATACCGTATATGATAGATCTTATTGTTGAAGCATAAGGAATCTTACTCATACGGTCTCTCTCCTCAGGTGTCTTTGGGGCCTGTTTTTTGGAGAGATGTATTCCATGGCTCATCGGCATGAGACCTCTTTTGGAATCTTTCATGCTAAACCTCTTTAGCATAAAGTCAATGTACATTCCTTGGGATAAGCCAAGCATCCTTTTAGATCTATCTGTATAGATATTTATCGCCAAAATATAGGATGCTTCTCCCAAGTCCTTCATGGAGAAATGTTTAGATAACCAGATTTTAATCGATTGTAGCATAGGAATGTCATTCCCTATCAGTAATATATCATCAACATATAATATAAGGAATAAAACAGCGCTCCCACTAACTTTCTTGTACGCACATGGTTTATCCTCATTTTTGATAAAATTAAATATTTGATTTTCTCATCAAAACGAATGTTCCATCTACGAGAAGCTTTTTTCAATCCATAAATGGATCATTTCAGCTTATAGACTTGATTTGTTCTAACCTTTGAAATAAATCCCTCTGGCTGTGTCATATACACATCCTCCTCAAGTTTCCCATTGAGGAAGGCCGTTTTCACGTCCATCTGCCATATCTCATAGTCGTAATAAGCTGCAATCGCAAGAAAAATTCGAATGGACTTGAGCATGGCTACTGGTGATAAGGTTTCATCATAGTCAACTTCTTGTCTTTGTTTGAAACCTTTTGCAACCAGTCGGGCCTTATAGTGAAAGAAGTATGCATACAAACCAATCATGTATGATGATAAAGCATATGCTTTGTAAATGATCTTATTCATTTATTAATAAAAGTAATAATTTATTAAAGGCATTTAGTTATCTACAGAATGTTGTTTTTATAATATGTAAATAACCTATAGTTTTAAGCAATGCTTTTAGAATCATGATGTTGATCATGCTAATGAGATCTAAATTCTTAAAAAGCTTAAAACTAAAATAGTTCCCAATCGTTGGATTACTAAAAAGGGGATTAGTAAATTCGGATAGATTGGTACATATGTTGCTTGCTCATTGGAATAGGATGATTGATCTCATGATCATTTGTGTGGAGACACTAAATCAAGTATGTAGGTGCTTATTGGAGAATAATTTCACTGAACGTGACTCGCTATGAAATACCTAATGGAGTTTTACTTTCCTGTCAATAGGAATTCTTAATATGATAGTAATATAAGTGATCCTTGGACTTAAGATCATCATAGTATCTTGTGCGTAAGGAATTATACTTTGAATTATTCCTTAAGACCCTTAAGGTATATCAAAGGGTATGCTTTGGTGTAATAAATTACATATGGAGATAATGAATGGTCAATAAAGAATCTACCACTTCTAGTAAAAGAAGAGATATGTCCTATGTGATTCGTTAAATGTCAACTCAGTAGTCCTTGGCCAGTGCAGAATGAAATTAGAAAGAAGTTTCTAATTTGCATTATTTGGAGTTATGCATTTTCTAATCGAAATACATATAATTAAATAAAATAAAACTTGACAGTAATTCCATATCTTATATTTAATTGGGACATTGTATGGTGGAATGATTGAATTGTACGGTAACTATTTACTCACAGGTTCTTTTATAATTAATGTTGAAATCTATATTATATGGAAAGTTGTTGATCGTTAGAGAGGCTTATCTCTATTGTAGAATAAATATTATTTATTTAAATAGATTATTAGTTTAATTTTTTTATTTAAATAAGATTAGAATTGTTCTAATTGATTTATTCACAGCTAGTTTAATATGGAGAACCTAAAGGGTCACACCATAAAAGAAAGAATAATTATTTAAGAATGTAATGACATAATCGTAATAATGCATTAAGTGTAATTAATTTAATCTATGGTGATAGAATAAATTAAATATCTTAATTTTTATTATTTAATATTTTAGAAATATTAAATAAAAATTAATAAGAGGAGTCTTATTAATATTATTACAATTATTATTATTTTTAATTTTTAAGGAGTTTAGGAATTAATTTAATATTAGTACTCTCATTTATTCCTAATAAGATTAGGAGGCAAATTAATTAAAGGAGTTTAATTAATTAATCCCAATATGATTGGGAAGCCTAATTAATTAAAGGAGTTTAATTAATTAAATGAAAACCTATTTCTAATAGGATTAGAAGGGTTAACCAATATCTATATAAGAGGAGTCTTATGTTAGATATCAGTTGATGCAATTCTAATTGTTGGAGAGTACTCCTTTTCTATAGTGGATATAAACCTAGGGTTTAGCCAACTACCCTCCATCTTGATAATTTATCTTCCTTGGTGGATCACCTCTAGAAACCAAACACTTGGCTGGCTAACGTTGATCAAATGAAGGAATCTAATCCGAAAATTCAAGGAGATTACGAAGAACAAGGAGTTGAACTCGTACCTGTGGAAGCTTCGTTCTACAAGGGTATGATTCTATAACTTCTTATTTATCATTTTAAATTAATAATTTGCATAAAGAATGATCCGATTAATGGTTTTGTAGAAATTTTTAAACTCTAATATACAATGTTTCCACTAAATTTTGTAATTTGATTGCGTCATGATTTCGTACAAACCCAGCAGTGGCATCAGAGCCAAGCCCTTATGCAATTATTAATTATTTTGATTTCATATACATATGAGTATATATTTAGAATAATTTATTGGGCATAATTGTAGTTGTATAAAATTATTTTTTTATGAAAGAAAAAAAAAGACGGAAACCCATTGTTTTTTCTTTTGCTGTGGATTATTTTTTTTTTTTTGGAAGGAGCAAATTTTTTTTTTTGGGCCAATCACGTTAACAGGTGAATTAGGATTCAAAAAGGGAGATCACTTTCAATCATGGTTCCTAAATGAATTCAAAAAGAATTACTTTGATTCCTGTTGCAGACATGCTTCACGAAAAGTTAATATTATATATATATATATATATATATAATAGTTAACATAGGTTACGTTACTGTTACTATATATATACGGTTACTATATATATATATATATATATATATAATGGGCTATATGTAGCTACACAGCTGTGTAGCTACACAGTAGACTATAACGACAGTTTTCTAGGGCTATAGCGACAGTTTATTTGTCGCCATAGATATTCTGTCTATAGTAACAGATAAACCATCGCTATAGCCCTGGAAAACCGTCGCTATAGCCTACTGTGCACTACACAGTTGTGTACTTATATTTTTTTCATATATAATATACGATTATATATATATATATATATATATATAATATTCTTAATAATTTTATAATTAAAATAAAGAGTTTATTTTAATCTTGAAATTGGATTTCATGCAAATTAAAATTGTCCATTAAATGATACTCATATCTATATATATAGAATAATTTTAATTCATGAGATGAATGTGATTTATAGATACATATGGTGATTTGTATGATAATAAATGGGGTTGACCAATGTGATTGGATTTTATTTTAGTTGAATGCTTGAATGAATGTTGAAATTCAGATAGGCACACTTAGAAGGGAGGTTGAATAAGTGTGAGAACAATTATGACCGATTTTTATTTTAAGTTGAAACGTGTTCTTAATTCAGCTCGCTGAAATGATTAATTCCGGACCCCGAATTAATAAAACAGTTTAAAGACTTTTAAATTCAGCTTGCTGAAATGATCAATTATATATAACTAAATTTTTGAATACGATTAATATATTAACTTATAATCTTAAACTTAATTTAGTTAATCTCTTGTGAACAATAAAGTTAAGTACAATTAATTAAATGAACCCCAAGAATTTTTACATGGTTCAACTATTACCCTCTATAAAAGTTGTCTACTCCACGTCTAATATCAACTAGTATTGGAGACTCATTTTATTTATTTCTTTATAAATCAACACTTATTACAAAGCAGATTCGTACAATAACTAAAACAATTAAGCTCTCTTGAGCACTCTTGCTCCTTGTACACCTATGCACTCCTTAAGCACCTTTGCTTTCGTGAACCTGTTTGTAATGCTTTTCTAATCCACACAGATTAAAACCTTTAGACTACACTTAGTCTAAACAGAAAAAATAGATGACAAATATAGAAGTCTACGATCAATGCAAAATAATCAATTTAACAATGAAAAGGCTCAACTATATAATACAATGATCAAATAATAAAGAAAGATTACCAATTAAAGCTCACCAAAAATAGGATGATTAAATATCAGAATTTAAATACCCAGCCAACTGAATTTGCACCAATTAATCAAATAGCTCTTTTAATTTTAGAATTAATGCAATGAGTAATAGTGATTTATTTTATTTGATCCAGCTTACTTTTATAGCCAAAATTATATTACCGTTAAAGACCAAAATCAATCATTAATAGATTTGAAAATATCCATTGTATAATATATCTCTAAAGATGTATATTATGAATGGTCAAAGAGATATATGAAAGTTTATCATAACAGCAAGATATCTTTTAAACAATTTATACACTGTAGATAAATTCGGAGCAAATCATAAAGATAAGCATATATAAACCACTTTAGTTGTTTGACTTTATCTTACTCCTGATGCAACAATATATTGAATAACGTGCAAAAAGGTATAACCCATACACATTCTAATATACAAAGTGTATTAGAGTTCCAAGGACTCTATGTAATCATGACTTCCTAGAAATCCGTTCTTGTAGTATATAATAACCATATAGCTTCCACTCCTTCAGCATGCACACGGTATCAAATAAATATATATAACTAGTCATTTACACGTGTACAGGATATGCATTAAACAAATATCTACAGTATTCTTTTGAGGTCAAGTATATCTACTAATGTCACGTTTTTCAATAATACTTTAAAACTTTTGTTCTTTGATAAAAATATGTCTTATTTTAAAACTAATCAAGTAACATTATTATTTATTTACCGAAAAACATTATTCATTAGTTTTAAAATCCCTTTTATTTTAGACATACATAACATATAATATTCAATGTACATAATATGTCCTAGAGCCTTGATTGAAAAATTAATTAATATGTAATTGACCTTACATTTTATTTCCTAGTAAAATAACATCTTCAATCCATTCGTATACACCACCAAGGTTCCTTTTTATCAAATACCTGAAATGTCATAAAAGAATTTAGTACACAAAATAAGTTACCATCAAAACACAAGGATAGAATATGACTAGGTCAACATTCTCCCCCTTTTTGATGATGACAACCCAAGAATTATAGATCCCCCTAAATCCATGCATACTATATTTTAGGAATTTTAAATTAAGCATACTATTAATCTAACAAAATTAGATTTTTAGTGCATCGCATTGTACCTTTGTTTAAGTACATGTCACCTGCACATATGTTAGTTTTAATAACAAACATTTATCAAATATCAACTTCTCAAATTACTAACATATCAAATTATCAGAAATATCAGTCTTAAACTCAGTCTTAAACATCACAACCCAAAAACAAAAATATCAGTCTTTAAAAAACAACCAATTTCAGGAAACCATAATTAAAAGTTTAGTTTAGTGTTTCAGCAGATCAAAAATAACCGCGAAACCAAAAATAACCCCGAAATGCTCCTTTGTCTTCCCCTTTAACATCTATCAAAAAGGGAAGAAATTCAGTCAAGATCCACCACCGCTGCATTATGGGCAGCCTTTTGTGTGAAATATGGACAATGGTTGGCACGATGAACTCGTTCGGCATAGGTAAGATCAGAAGTAAACTGAGGATGGCGAGGAATGAATGTGGCATTTGGCAAAGGTAAATCCATAAAGTCGCCAACGTATTCTGCCATCCAGTTACAATAAGTCCATTCAGTGACGGACAAGTACTTCCTCTAAAAATGTAACTTGGAGGCCACATCATTCAATCGAGTAGCAGTGAATTCTGTTATCTCACCTACCTGATTGCTAACAAACTTGAGTTCTTGGCTTAGTTGACAGGCATTCCGATTCATTTTGCGTTGCATAGCCTCTGCCAAGGCTTTTGTTTGTAACTCAAAACCAGCCTGCAAATCTATAAACTCATCCCCAATATTATTATACAGTTTGTTGATTTCAGGGGAACCTAAAGGAATTTTTCCTTTCTCCAAAATAGTAAGTCTAGTTTTGATATTAGTCATATCATTTTTCAAATGTTCTTAATTTAAAATAATGGTATTCAACAGACCCAGAATTTCAGGAGATGACTGTGTTTGGTGCAGAGTAGAGGAAGAAGGATTAGGGATAGGAGTAACAGAAGGATCAGATGCAAATCGAACAAACTATCCATCAACCAAAGCTATCCGAGAGAGTTTTAAACGACCAACATCAATAGAATCAGAAATTGCAACTGAAATTTCATTTTCAAAGGAAATTTTGAAATGATGGAAAAATGTTGTGAGACACGCACTATAAGGCAAATAAGTCTTTGTTTTTTCGCAAATAACTCATCATATATTGTAAGAGCATGAGAGACAAATTAAACGAGACACCTTTTAGAATCATAGCCACAATCACCAAGTCTTGGTATGTAAAATCTGCACTCCCACCTAAGCAGGGGCAACAAATTATACCTTACCAATTTGTGAAGTACACAAGCAGTAGGACACACATCTACAGTCTTAGGAGTAAAAACTTTATGCAAGATGGGATTGTCCATGAAAATTTGTAACTATTCCAGAGGAGAAAATGGAAGATGAATATCACCTTTATGAGTGAAAAGATAGACACTAGAAAATGGAATACTCAGTATACTACCAAAATCCATGACCGTAAAATACAGAGATTTACCCTTCACAAAAGACGTGTAAAAATCACCATGACATTCGAGATTTGTATAAAACTGTTGAACCAATCTAGGATAGGCAACCGAAGGAGGAAAACCCATAGAAGAAATTCCACAGGACTCAAAAAGATTTTTTAAAGGAGAACCTTGATAACAGATTTGGTCAATAGATTTTTTATAGACAAATTAGTTCTATGAAATAATCGATTTAAAGCGAGACTCATATGTATTACTGCAAAAGAAATTCTCAGGGAGATCAGAAGTTAGGACAGGGTATACCAAAGGCGGTGGCGGTGGAGACTCGGGCTGAGAGGAAGGCATGGTCGATTTTCGTCGCCTAGATGGTCCAATTTTCTTCATCGAGGATGCACTAAAGTTTGACTCGTCTGAAGACACAGTAATCCTGTGAGTCCGTATTCACAAAGACTGCCTTCTTTAATTTCCTTTGTTTGCGTGAAGGTCCGACTGTGGGTTGAGACTGCACTAGAGGTTGATCATCGTCTGAATCGATGATAGATCGCTTGTTTGTGCAAGTCCTCATTGTGGTTTTGAAAACAAAAAATGGAAGATAAGAACAGAGAGTATGAATCTAGTGAGAGAAGAGAAATCAGAAAATGAACAAGTATGCAAGTGAAATGTATGGAGAAGGAAATGGGTAAAGTAAGAGAGAGAAGTGCATGTATATAGACTTTTGTTGACATGCGTTTCCCGAGAAAAACCAGGCGTCTCTTGTCTTTTTAATTTTTAAAAATAATGATGTTTAGGATTACGCGTCCCATGAATCAAGGTTCTTATTTAAACACAAACTGTTTATCAGACATTATTAATATAAATATAGCACGTAAGACGATATTTAATACGCATGTAAGGTGTAATTAAAATTAATTAACTAATGCATATTACAGAATCTCAACAATATTTATACCATGCACATTCCAAGTTCCATGTGTAACATACAAAACCTTTCTTCACTTAATGGTTTTGTAAAAATGTCTGCTATTTGATTTTCTGTGGGAATGAAAATTAATTTAATTAATCCTTTTGACACATTATCTCTTAAAAAATGATGCCTTACCTATATATGTTTTGTACGTGAATGTAAAACAAGATTTTTTGATGTATCTATAGCACTAGAATTATCATAGTATATGGGCACACAATCACATAAAATAATAAAATCACATAGGATTTGTCTCATCCATAATATCTGAGAATAACAACTTCCTGCAGCTAGGTATTCACCCTCAGTAGTTGAAAGAGCAACATAGGTTTATTTTTTACTATGCCAAGATACAAGACTTTGTCCCAAAAACGTACAAGCACCACTCGTGCTTTTTCTATCTATTTGGCACTCTGCATAGTCAACATCTGAATAACCCATTAGTTCAAAATGATTGCAAATTGGATAAAATAACCCTAAGTTAATAGTACCACTTAAATATTTAAAAATCCTTTTAACAGCATTTAAGTGTGATTCTTTGGGTTTCGCCTGAAATCGAGAACAAAGACATACAATATACATTATATCCAGGTCTAGAAGTAGTTAACTATAATAAGCATCCAATCATATCTTGATATTTTGTAAAATCAACATCAATACCTTTGTCATCAGATGTGAGCTTTATTGATGTGCTCATGGGTGTACCTTTTTGAGTTGGATCCTTCAAAGCCAAATCTCTTGAGTAACTCTTTTGTGTATTTGGTTTGATGGATATAAATTCCTTCCTTTGTTTGCTTGATTTGAAGTCACAAAAAGTAATTTAGCTCTCCCATTAAGCTCATATCGAATTCCCTATGCATGCACTTAGAAAACCACTCACAAAGAAAATCATTAGTAGCACCAAATATTATATCATCTACATATATTTGAACAATAATGATATCTATATTTTTATGTTTAATAAATAATGTAGAATTTATTTTACCTCTAATAAAATTATTTGACAGAATATACTTACTTAACCTTTCATACCAAGCCCTTGGAGCTTGTTTAAGACCATAAAGAGATTTCTTTAGTTTGTAGACATGATTGGGGTACTTTTCATGCTCGAATCCAGGAGGCTGTTTTACATATACTTCTTCATTGATGTATCCGTTGAGGAAGGCGCTTTTTACATCCATTTGATGAAGTTTTAAACCCTTTATAGCACGCAAAGGCCAACAATATCCGAATCGATTCTAGCCTTGCGACTGGGGCGTATGTTTCTTCATAGTCGATCCCCTCTTGTTGGTTGTATCCTTGAGCTACTAACCTTGCTTTGTTACGAGTGATTATCACATACTCATCAAGCTTATTTTTAAATACCCATTTTGTACCAATGATGGAGACATCTTTTGGAGGGGGCATAAGTTCCCACACTTGGCATCTCTTAAATTGGTGAAGTTCTTCTTGCATAGCAAATAGCTAGTTTTCATCAAGAACAGCATCCTTAGCATTCTTTGGCTCAACTTGTGACAAAAATGCGAAGAATGCACAATGGTTTTGCAACCCTCTTCGCGTGGTTATCCCTTTGTTGATATCTCCAATGATATTTTCTAGAGGATAATTTTTAGATTTCTAGCTGTCTTTGGCATTTGGGTATCATGCATGACTTCCTCTTGATCATGAAAGTCATCTTCAGCATCTTGTAAGTTTTCTGGTTCATGTTCTTGCTGATCATCCATTTCAGTTTGCTGAAAGTGTTCATTCGATTTGCTGTTTTGTTCCTTTCGGTTTGTTGACTTCATCGCTATCTCCAAATTTCCTGCATCCTCTTTTGTTTCTTTTGGAAGATCATTGTTAGTCTGATTAAATGTGATATGGACAGACTCTTCAATACATGATTTTCTAATATTGAAAATACGATATACTTTACTATTTTGAGAATAACCAATGAATATTCCTTCATCAGACTTAGCATCAAATTTTCCCAGATTATCACTTGTATTTAAAATAAAACATTTAGATCCAAATACTTTGAAATAACTTATATTTGGAATTTATTATTTAAAAGCTCATAAGGAGTTTTCAAAATAATTTCACGAATAAGCACTCTATTTAGAACATAACATGATGTACTTACTGCTTTAGCCCAAAATTTCTTTGGGAGCTTACTCTCTTGCATTAGTGTTCTTGCTGTCTCTTGTAGTGTCCTATTCTTTCTTTCCACCACCCCATTTTGTTGGGGAGTCCGTGGGGCTGAGAATTCATGTGTAATTCCTTTTTGATAACAAAATATTATGAAATCTTTTTAAAATTCAGTACCATAATCACTTCTGATTCTATTGAGTTTGTAACTATACTTTGTTTCCAGGCTTCTTATCAATTTCTCAAATTCTTTAAATGCTTCATCTTTAGTTCTCCAAAATAGTACCCATGTGTATCTATGAAAATCATTAACTATTACAAATGCATAAAATTTACCATTAATACTAGAATGTCTTTCAGGTCCAAATAAGTCAAGATGAAGTAATTGCAAGGGAGAAGAAATTGATAGCATGTTCTTTGCCATAAATGAGGTTCTTACTTGTTTCCCCAATTGACAAGGAATACATATGTTGGCTTGTTTAGGTGTTAATCAAAACAAACACACACACACGCAAGTGCACATGGTCAACAAGTAATATAGAATAAGTATAGTATCGATCCCACGGAGAATTAATTAACAAGACTCACCAAGAACTAACCCATAACCATTTCAATCTTATTTAAATGAATGATTAAATATATTGACTAATACTGTTCAATTAAACTAATACTAACTATCCCTAGAATGAACTAGATAATGAAGACATGAGACTATAATTTCACCTATTGTTTCATCTAAATCAATACAATTCCTGTTAAGCCAAATTAATTATCACAGATTGTTAGTCGAGAACACGAAAGAAAAACATGGCCATCTCTCGATGTACCAAGTTCATATCACATATAATCCACAAATGATAGAATGCACTGTGAACACCCAAATAACATAAATCACTATATGTCTATGTGACTAAACATTAAGAAGGGTTTAAGCGCAAGTTCTCAAATGACTACAAGCGGTGCTTCGGTATATATCTATCTGAAGCACAAATCATACATTCCAATGCCATATAAAATATACAAACACAAGCTATTATGATCAGATCTAAACCCACAATTCATTTCTCAATTTCATATGGATTATCACGGTAATTGATAGCTAGGCAATTAAACAATGGAATACAAATCATAATAGACAATCCAATAATGATTAATAAGACTAACAAGGAAGCATATCAAGATAAACTACACAATAGATTCCATTGTAATAACAAAATAGAGTCTAACTCATAGTTGAATCAAATCCATCATCCACGATTTGAATATACATTAGAAGAATACAAATAGAAGTCAAAGTGAAAGTATAAGTAGAAATTGCAAATCTGATCTCTCTTGCTGCAAGTTTGAATCTTCAATGCTCTTCAATTGCTTCAATCTTCAGATCTAATCTAACCTAGAATTTAACTACTCTAATCTAATCTAATGATGAAATTAAAGAAAAGAGAAGAACATATGTAAGCTTGTGATCCCAAAGGGTGGCATGCCTCTCCCCTCTACTGATATGTATTTATTCATAAGCCCTAATATGACTCCTCCTCCAAGTTACACTTTAATTGCACTATTTAATAAAAAAGTCAACTCTGATCAGCTTCAAGAGTGGCATGGTTGAGCTGGAAATGGTCTGGAGTTGGGCGCGGGTGCGCTAGTAGCAAATATCACTTTTTTAGACCAGGGAAGAGAGCAGGCGTGCTCCAAATACACTATGAAATGGCGCGGCCGCGCCCCAGATTTTCTACTGCAGTGCCCTCTGGTAGAGTAGCCATAACGTTTGATCCAGGAGGAGTTACGGGGCCTGCCACCTATCAAATCGAAGATATCGACGAGATATACAACTTTCATTTTTTGAGAATTAAGAAATAATGGACGGATGAAGGTTTAAATTGGGCTTAAAGTGACAGCTTGTGCAATGGCAACCCAAAACATTGAAGTTCAACGTCCGTTGGTACGAAGGTCATAACTCTGGCCTCCGAACTCTGATTGAGACGATTCAAGATGTTCTGGAAAGCTTAGAAGAAGCTCTACAACAAAACCCAAGTTCCAAGACAAGAACATGAAATGAACATGAAAGCCCAAACGATGTCCAGATTGCATTTCCTTGCCTTTTCATACCAATAGTTGCTCACACGGTTCCCAAGCATAAGATCTATAAAATAAACACAAAATGCATGAAAAGTAACTACGAAACATAGGTTTAAGCAACTAATTCAAGTAGTGGATACCGGATAAGTAGGTATAAAATCGACTTATCAAATACCCCAAAACTTGAACTGTTGCTTATCCCCAAGCAACATATATAATGCATTGCAATAAACTAAATAAAATGCAATCTACTCTAAATGCTAATGATTCCAAATACCAGACAGATATGAAGCTCACAAGAATTTCCTTATAGAAATTACAAGAATTTGCATATTATTCTGCAAATCAAAACCTGTCATCATTGATGTAATGTGTGTGTGCTTAGCAACCATTAAACTTGCTACAAAACAAATATTTCACATAATATGCTTCTTAGAGGGAAAAAAATACAATTTCAACTCAAGAAAGGCAGTAAACAAATTAAGCTCCAACCAAGACTACGCATCAACTAAACTAAGAGTCAATAAGGGTATGCTTTTATTTACTCACGAGGCGATATTTACACTTTCTCGTGTTTACACCTGACTGTGAAATATCTAGCTCTCTTAGGCTTTTCAGTTATACCCGTGTAGCGAGCTTTCGACTAACGACTCCCAAGACAAATGGCTTTAGGGCGCTGGGTGTAGAAACATCCCCTAGGGCGTACTTACTCGAGTATCAAAGACCACAGAACTAAACTAGCCAAAGTGTTTATCCAACACATTTTTTTCCTTTTTTTTCATTTTTTTTATATATATATAGCATGCATACCCCTTGCTTTCCCCCAAACTTAAGATTTTGCATCATCTAGCCATTGCTAACTGTCTACTAAATCTCTATCATTAAAACACAAATTTCCCAAAAGAAGACAATTATGTGACCATTTAAACTGAGCAAATCATAATGGATACTCTAAAGTGCTATTCGAATACATCAATTTCAAATAGATTAAAATTCACATCATGCTATAACATTACAACCAAACCTAAGTAATCAAAACTGATCAAAAATCATGCAGTTCCAATCTCCTCATAGGCCAAATGAATTTCACATAAACTAAAAACTTGGATTCATGCAATATGACCTAACTAAATGCAACAATTAAAAACAAATATTTTTGATTTTTTTTCTCAATTTATTAGATGCAATATATGAGTAATAACTAAACTATATGCAATACACATGAACATACTAATATGCACCCTAAATAAGAACAATCCCCCCAAACTTAAAACGAACAATGCCCTCATTGTAATAAAAAGTGAATGACTACTCCCCTAAGTGGCATTGTCATCTCCGTCCGCCTCCTCATGATCCGATGGTGTATCTGATAGTAGTGTGCATACAAGCCAATCATGTATGATGATAAAGCACGTACTTTGTAAACAATCTTATTTATTTATTAATAAAATATTCATTTATTAAAGGCATTTAATTATCTACATGTTGCTGTTTTTATAATATGTAAATAACCCATAGTTTTAAGCAAAGCTTTTAGAATCATGATGATGATCATGCTAATGAGATCTAAATTCTTAGAAAGTTTTAAAACTAAAATAGTTCCCAATCGTGGGATTACTAAAAAGGGGATTAGTAAATCCGGATAGATTGGTACATATGTTGCTTGCTCATTGGATGAGGATGATTGATCTCATGATCATTTGTGTGGAGACACTAAAGCAAGTATGTAGGTGCTTATTGAAGAATAAGTTCACTGAACGTGATTCGCTATGGAATACCTAATGGAGTTTTACTCGCATGTCAATAGGAATTCCTAATGTGATAGTAGTACAAGTGATCCTTGGACTTGAGATCATCATAGTATCTTGTATGTAACAAATTATACTTTGACTTATTCCTTAAGACCTTTTAAGGCATATATAGGGTATGCTTGGGTATAATGAGTTACATATGGAGATAATGAATGATCAATAAAGAATCTACCACCTCTAGTAAAAGAGGAGATATGTCCCATGTGATTCGTTAAATGACAACCCAGGAATCCTTGGCCAAGGTGAAATGAAATTAGAAAGGAGTTTTTAATTTGCATTATTTGGAGTTGTGCATTTTCTAATCGAAATACATATAATTAAATAAAATAAGACTTGACAGTAAATCCATGTCTTATATTTAATTGGGACATTGTATGGTGGAAGGATTGAATTGTATGGTAACTATTAACTCACAGGTTCTTTTATGATTAATGTTGAAATCTATATTATCTGGAAAGTCGTTGATCGCTAGGGAGGTTTATCCCTATTGTAGAATAAATATTATTTATTTAAATAGATTATTAATTTAATTTATTTATTTAAATAAGATTAAAATTGTTTTAATTGATTTATTCACAACCGGTTTAATATGGAGAACCTAAAGGGTCACACCATAAAGGAAGAATAATTATTTAAGAAGGTAATGGCATAATCGTAATAATGCATTAAGTATAATTAATTTAATCTATGGTGATAGAATAAATTAAATAGCTTAATGTTTATTATTTAATATTTTGGAAATATTAAATATAAATTAATAAGAGGAGTCTTATTAATATTATTACAATTATTATTATTTTAATTTCTAAAGGAGTTTAGTAATTAATTTAATATTTAGTACTCTCATTTATTCCTAATAAGATTAGGAGATAAATTAATTAAATGAATTTAATTAATTATTCCCATGTGGTGGGAAGCCTAAATTAATTAAAGGAGTTTAATTAATTAAAAGAAATTCCATGTCTAATAGGATTAGAAGGGTTGACCAATGTCTATATAAGAGAAGTCTTATAATAGATATTAGATGATGCAATTCCAATTGTTGGAGAGTACTCCTTTTCTATAGAGGATAGAAAACTAAGGTTAAGCCAAACACCCTCCTTCTTGATAATTCATCTTCCTTGGTGGATCACCTCTAGAGGCCAAACACTTGGGTGGCTAACGTTGATCAAAGGAAAGAATCTAACCCGGAAATTCAAGGAGATCACGAAGAACAAGGAGTTGAACTAGTACCTGTGGAAGCTTCGTTCTACAAGGGTATGATTCCATAACTTCTTATTTATCGTTTTAAATTAATAATTTGCATAAAGGATGATCCGGGTAATGGTTTTGTAGAAATTTTTTAAACTCTGATATACCATGCTTCCGCTAATTTTTTCAATTTGATTGCGTCACAATTTCGTACAAACCCAACAGTGGCATCAGAGCCAAATCTTTATGCAATTATTAATTTATTTTTGATTTCATATACATATGGGTATGTATTTAAAATAATTTATTGGGCATAATTTTATTGTATAAAATTATATTTTTTAAGAAAAAAAAAGGACTTTTTTTGGGACGAATCACAATTTTTTTTTTTTGGGTGCTAATCTTGAATTCTGCAAAGAAAAGGTGTTGTCTCTTTCTTACTCCAAAAAGAAGGTGACCCATCAGGAAAGGACTTTTTTAATAAACCTGCAGGACTCTTTTAATAAAAGAAGGTGACTTCTTTTTTAAAAATAAATATGATATATTTATATATTATATTCTAAATAATTTTATAATTAAAATAAAGAGTTTATTTTAATCTTGAAATTGAATTTCATGCAATTTAAAATTGCCCATTAAATGATACTCATATATATATGGAATGTTTTAATTCATGAGATGAATATTTATTTATTGATATATATGGTGATATGTATGAAAATAAATGGGGATTGATTATGGACTATTTGACCAATGTGATTGGATTTTATTTTAGTTGAATGCTTGAATGAATGGGTTTTATTAAATGGGGTCTGCGTACCTCGTCTTCTCTAATTTTTTTTTCTTGATGTAAAATTCTATCTCCCTCCTATGTACTTCCCCTTGACTGTTGATCAAGGTTTCTATTTAAATTAAATAGTTTAATGTAATAGAAATAGTTAGAATTATCTTTAAAAATTAGAGACCAAGGAGCAAGGAGCGCGTGAAGACCCGTTTGTATGGAGCCCGGGTTTAAATGTAATAGTTACGTTTAAATTTAAATTCTTGCACCCCTAGGTTTGACCTTTTGGTTCACTTGGTGGCTCTAGTGAACCAAACTAGAATAAAAGTCCATAATCAATCCGGGTAGAATATAATATTCTATATTGCATGCTAAATATTATATATATTATATTTTATGCAAACATGCTTCGCATGTTTAATAAAATGACGCGTATTTTATATATATATATGTGCATGCGCGCTAAACAAGATGAGACAAATAATAACAAACCCCTCAAAGAAATAATATTAAGTCCGAAGCGTTCAAATGATATTTGAAATATCGAACGTCGCCTTCTAGCATGATAAATTAATAGAGTATTAAATATTTAATATGAGCTTGTTGTGCTATCCACAAGGCGAGTATTGAGTATTTAAGATGTTAATTAATCACATTTGATGCTTATCAAGAAAATTGAACGATCTAGTCTTGTTGTGCTATCCACAAGGATGAACATTTTTCTTTTTTGAATTTATGGAAGTGCTAGGCTGGACTTAACTTAAATCATTTTAGTTCGGATGTGCACACACTTGACCATTATGATTTAAGAGGCAAAATAAAAGGAGTTATATAGTGTTGTAATTGACAAGAGTTGTCTACCTATTTATTTGTATATCGCTTGTTGTGCTATCCACAAGGTTATATACATTTGAAATGGGATCCTTATTCTCACTAGCAAATCTTTAATTAGATGTTGCCGAACTATATAAGTGAGGGTAATATAGTTTGATAAAAATAGTGGGAGATACCAATTTAAAATAAAGACCTAAATTTATTTTGGTATGCAAAATTAATAAAATGAATGTTTGCTAAAATGTTGTTTTTCACATGCAGAATTTTAAAAATGTCAAAATCACTAATTTCACTGCGAAGCATACTTGATGCTAATAAGCTTACCGGGCCGAATTATACGGACTGGCTAAGAAATCTGAGAATAGTTCTCACTGCTGAAAAGATTTCTTATGTCCTAAACTCACCTGTCCCTGGAACTGTTCCAGAAACAGTCTCTGAGGAAGAGATTGCCACCATTGTAAAGTGGCAAGATGATGCATCTGTGGCTCAATGCATCATGCTCGCATCCATGAATAACGAGCTTCAGCGTCAGCACGAAAATATGGATGCTCCTACTATGTTGATTCACCTCAAGGAGTTGTATGGTGAACAAAGTAGGACTGCTAGATATGAGATATCTAAGGAGCTCTTCCGATCTCGGATGACCAAGGGCAAGGTGAACATAAAGGAACAAATGAAATCTGATCCAGCTAGCAAAGGAATGTGCTTCCATTGCAACGAGCCGGGTCATTGGAAGAAAAACTGCAAGAAGTTTCTGGCAGACAAGAAGCTTGGAGAAGCTTCGACTTCCAATCAAGGTTTGTTCATGATTGAAATTAATTTTTCAGAAAGTCAAAATTCTACTTGGGTATTAGATACCGGCTGTGGTTCTCACATATGTAATAATGTGAAGGGACTGGTCAGAAGTAGAAAGCTGAACAATGATGAGGTGATCCTACGAGTAGGGAATGGAGCAAAGGTTGCTACATTAGCTGTAGGAACTTATTATTTAGCAATGCCTTCGGGCAAGTCCATTTATCTTAATAATTGTTATTATGTTCCGAATATTATTAAAAACATTATTTCAATTTCTGTATTGGATATGGAAGGATTTAACGTTGTTATAAAGAACAATAGTTGTTCTATTTATAAAGACGATGTTTTATATGGTATTGGAAATTTGCGAAATGGACTTTATACACTTGACTTACAAGAAAATATATTTCAAATTGAACAAACTAAGAAAAGGAAAAGAGATGATATTAATTATACCTACATGTGGCACTGTAGACTCGGTCATATCAATGAAACAAGATTATCCAAGTTGCATAAAGATGGGCTCCTCGAGCTATCCGATTATGAATCATATCCAACTTGTGAATCTTGTCTCATGGGTAAAATGACTAAATCTCCTTTTAGTGGAAGAGGAGAAAGAGTTACAGAGTTGTTGACATTGATTCACACAGACGTTTGTGGGCCTATGACAACAAGTGCACGGGGTGGGTATTCTTATTTTATTACTTTCACTGATGATCACTCAAGATTTGGATATGTGTATTTAATGAAATACAAGTCAGAATCATTTGAAAAGTTCAAAGAGTTCAGAAGTGAAGTAGAGAAACAAACGGGCAAGAGTATAAAGATACTTCGATCAGATCGAGGCAGAGAATACTTAAGCAGTGAGTTTCTCAATTGTCTCAAAGAAAATGGTATAATCTCACAATGGACTCCTCCAGGTACACCACAGTTAAATGGAGTATCTGAAAGGAGAAATCGAACACTGTTAGACATGGTTCGATCCATGATGAGTTTTACCGACCTTCCAATTTCCTTCTGGGGATATGCCCTAGAAACGGCTGCATACCTACTTAACAAGGTACCTACCAAATCCGCCCCAAAGACTCCATATGAGATGTGGAAGGGAAGGAAACTAAATCTTAAGCATGTTAAGACTTGGGGTTGTCCAGCTTATGTCAAAAAGTTTGAACATGATAAGCTACAGACTAAATCCGAAAAGTGTAGATTTGTGGGATACCCTAAAGAAACTGTAGGGTATTATTTCTATCATCCAACTGATCAAAAGGTGTTTGTTGCGAAACATGCTGCCTTCTTGGAAAAGGAGTTTATCCATGAAGGGGTCAGTGGGAGTAAGATATATCTTGAAGAAGCTCAAGAACCACAAATTACCACGGATCAAAGTCAGGTACCTGACCAAGTAGAAGAACCTACTATACCACACCCTGTTCGTAAATCTGGAAGAGTACCGAAGATACCTGAGAGGTATGGATTCGTTGTAGAGGATGACGATGAGGTACGCATCATGAATGATGATGATCCATTGAATTACGAACAGGCCATGAGTAATAAACACTCAGGGAAATGGCTTGAAGCCATGAAATCCGAAATGGACACCATGTATGAAAACAAAGTATGGACTTTGGTTTCACCACCTGAAGGCATTAAGCCTATTGGGTGTAAATGGGTCTTTAAAAGAAAGACTGGAGCGGACGGCAAGGTGGAGACCTATAAGGCCCGACTGGTTGCAAAAGGTTTTAAACAAAGACAAGGAGTTGATTATGATGAAACCTTTTCACCAGTAGCTATGCTCAAGTCCATTCGGATTTTGCTTGCAATTGCAGCTTATAACGACTATGAGATCTGGCAGATGGACGTGAAAACGGCCTTCCTCAATGGAAAACTTGAGGAGGATGTGTATATGACACAGCCAGAGGGATTTGTTTCAAAGGTTGGAATAAATCAAGTCTGTAAGCTGCAACGATCCATTTATGGATTGAAGCAAGCTTCTCGTAGATGGAACATTCGTTTTGATGAGACAATCAAAGAGTTTGATTTTATCAAAAATGACGATGAACCATGTGTGTACAAGAAGGTTAGTGGGAGCGTAATTTCATTCCTTGTATTATATGTTGATGATATATTACTGATAGGGAATGACATTCCTATGCTACAATCAATTAAAATCTGGTTATCTAAACACTTCTCCATGAAGGACTTGGGAGAAGCATCCTATATTTTGGGGATAAAGATCTATAGAGATAGATCTAAAAGGATGCTTGGTTTATCCCAAGGAACGTACATTGATACGATGCTAAAGAGGTTTAGCATGGAAGATTCCAAAAGAGGTCTCATGCCGATGAGCCATGGAATACATCTCTCCAAGAAACAGGCCCCAAAGACACCTGAGGAGAGAGACTATATGAGTAAGATCCCTTATGCTTCTGCAATAGGATCTATCATGTACGGTATGATATGTACTAGACCGGATGTTGCTCATGCACTTAGTGTAACGAGCAGATACCAGTCGAATCCAGGAGAAGAGCACTGGAAGGCAGTGAAGAATATCCTAAAATACTTAAGAAGGACTAAGGATATTTTTCTTGTCTACGGTGGGTCTGAATTAAAACTCGAGGGCTTCACAGACTCAAGTTTTCAAATGGACCAAGATGACAGTAAATCTGTTTCGGGGTATGTTTTTACCTTGAACGGAGGCGCAGTGAGTTGGAAGAGTTCCAAGCAGCAAACAGTTGCTGATTCAGTGACAGAGGCAGAGTATATAGCTGCAAGTGAAGCTGCAAAGGAAGCTGTTTGGATGAAGAAGTTCATAACTGAACTTGGTGTGGTTCCTAGCATTGGAGAAGCAGTTCCCATTTACTGTGACAACACAGGAGCAGTTGCACAGGCTAAGGAACCGAGGTCTCATCAGAAATCTAAACACGTGTTGCGGTGATTTCATTTGATCAGGGAGATCATTGAAAGAGGAGACGTCACCTTGGAGCGTGTAGACTCTCAAGACAACATTGCAGATCCATTTACTAAAGCTTTAACACAACAGCAGTTTGATCGTCACTTAGAGAAGATGGGTATGAGATACCATGGCGATTGGCTTTAGTGCAAGTGGGAGATTGATAGTAGTGTGCATACAAGCCAATCATGTATGATGATAAAGCACGTACTTTGTAAACAATCTTATTTATTTATTAATAAAATATTCATTTATTAAAGGCATTTAATTATCTACATGTTGCTGTTTTTATAATATGTAAATAACCCATAGTTTTAAGCAAAGCTTTTAGAATCATGATGATGATCATGCTAATGAGATCTAAATTCTTAGAAAGTTTTAAAACTAAAATAGTTCCCAATCGTGGGATTACTAAAAAGGGGATTAGTAAATCCGGATAGATTGGTACATATGTTGCTTGCTCATTGGATGAGGATGATTGATCTCATGATCATTTGTGTGGAGACACTAAAGCAAGTATGTAGGTGCTTATTGAAGAATAAGTTCACTGAACGTGATTCGCTATGGAATACCTAATGGAGTTTTACTCGCATGTCAATAGGAATTCCTAATGTGATAGTAGTACAAGTGATCCTTGGACTTGAGATCATCATAGTATCTTGTATGTAACAAATTATACTTTGACTTATTCCTTAAGACCTTTTAAGGCATATATAGGGTATGCTTGGGTATAATGAGTTACATATGGAGATAATGAATGATCAATAAAGAATCTACCACCTCTAGTAAAAGAGGAGATATGTCCCATGTGATTCGTTAAATGACAACCCAGGAATCCTTGGCCAAGGTGAAATGAAATTAGAAAGGAGTTTTTAATTTGCATTATTTGGAGTTGTGCATTTTCTAATCGAAATACATATAATTAAATAAAATAAGACTTGACAGTAAATCCATGTCTTATATTTAATTGGGACATTGTATGGTGGAAGGATTGAATTGTATGGTAACTATTAACTCACAGGTTCTTTTATGATTAATGTTGAAATCTATATTATCTGGAAAGTCGTTGATCGCTAGGGAGGTTTATCCCTATTGTAGAATAAATATTATTTATTTAAATAGATTATTAATTTAATTTATTTATTTAAATAAGATTAAAATTGTTTTAATTAATTTATTCACAACCGGTTTAATATGGAGAACCTAAAGGGTCACACCATAAAAGGAAGAATAATTATTTAAGAAGGTAATGGCATAATCGTAATAATGCATTAAGTATAATTAATTTAATCTATGGTGATAGAATAAATTAAATAGCTTAATGTTTATTATTTAATATTTTGGAAATATTAAATATAAATTAATAAGAGGAGTCTTATTAATATTATTACAATTATTATTATTTTAATTTCTAAAGGAGTTTAGTAATTAATTTAATATTTAGTACTCTCATTTATTCCTAATAAGATTAGGAGATAAATTAATTAAATGAATTTAATTAATTATTCCCATGTGGTGGGAAGCCTAAATTAATTAAAGGAGTTTAATTAATTAAAAGAAATCCTATGTCTAATAGGATTAGAAGGGTTGACCAATGTCTATATAAGAGAAGTCTTATAATAGATATTAGATGATGCAATTCCAATTGTTGGAGAGTACTCCTTTTCTATAGAGGATAGAAAACTAAGGTTAAGCCAAACACCCTCCTTCTTGATAATTCATCTTCCTTGGTGGATCACCTCTAGAGGCCAAACACTTGGGTGGCTAACGTTGATCAAAGGAAAGAATCTAACCCGGAAATTCAAGGAGATCACGAAGAACAAGGAGTTGAACTAGTACCTGTGGAAGCTTCGTTCTACAAGGGTATGATTCTATAACTTCTTATTTATCGTTTTAAATTAATAATTTGCATAAAGGATGATCCGGGTAATGGTTTTGTAGAAATTTTTTAAACTCTGATATACCATGCTTCCGCTAATTTTTTCAATTTGATTGCGTCACAATTTCGTACAAACCCAACAGTATCAAGCAGTGGATAAGTCTGGATGGATCCAAAAGTTGGGAACTGAGCGTGGACTTCTCTAGTACCTTGGGAATTCACCTTGCAATCCCCCAAACTTATTTGGCACTCCAATTTAGTCTTTCAACCCCTTTTAGAAACACTTGCAGTGCGCTTTATTTTTGACTTCTATTCTGACCATTCATCCTCATAGCAATTGAATTAAACTTGAGAGGATCACAAAATAACCTATTAATACTACTATAATCTATCAAAAATTCTACTTAATATCAAAACTACGAAGAATTAAACATAGAGGGAGAAATGAGTGGATATGAAAATAAGAATTAAACAATGAGGGAGAAAGATTGGATTAGATGGGGTGCCTCCCATCGAGCGCTTGTTTTATAGTCCTTCAGCCGGACTTCTTCTTGTTAATGCTATCCAATTCCTCTTCGATAATTGAGGAACCCTCCATCTATTAGGACCGATGTATGCTTTGAGAGGTTCCCATTAGTGATAACCTTTAACTTTAAGTCACCTAGCTTGCTTCTTGTAGAATAGTTCCCAATTTTGCACATCGAATAGCTAGGTGCTTCCTCTGTTGTGTTTATGAACAGATTGGGGCATTGAGGAATGTAAAACACAACGGGTTCTTCTTCTATCTTCTCTTTCTCGGCCTACCATGGCTTTAAGATTTTACTATCTCTCATGTCACAAAGAGCATTACCGTCGACGTGACTACCAAGGGGGCATGGTTGTGCAAAGCTGACTGGATCCTTGAACTTTGGCGGAGAAGGCACTTGGGGTACTAGCAAGGTCGGCTCATATTCGTTGCGACTTAGATCTTTGATGGCCTCATCTTCCTTATCCCCATTTTTCTCCTAGGTTTCAAATTCTTGTAGCTCATCCAGTTGCATATTCCACTCGGGCTCTCCATTAGTATCATAATCCATGTCATAGCACCAATTCTTTTGAGGATAGTTGTTCAAGGCTTTGAACATTTGATCCATCTGATCCTGAAGATTTTGAATTGACATCTCTTGCTCAATCAAGCTCTCCTTTGTCAAGGCTTTGAACAATTGATCCATCTGATTCTAAAGATTTTGAATTGACATCTCTTGCTCAATCAAGCTCTCCTTTGTTGACGCTATGAATTTGAACCACAAATCTTCCAATCTTGAATTTTCTGTTTCAACCTTGGAATCCATGTATTGAGGCTCATTTGTTGGAGTATTGATGAGTTGTGCTATCTGGTTCTGAAAATTTTGACTCGATATTGCCTGACTCGTCATCATCTCCTTTTGGTTTGCTAAGAGATTATACATGAATTCTTTCCTTGACTGTTCTTCTTGTTACAATGGAGATTGTAATACCCGAGAATTTCCATATATTATTAAATAAATATATTAATGGAAATGAGAATTTATTTGAATATAAATGATTTTGTGTTATGAGATGAATTAATTCAATTATATATAATTGAATAATTATAATAATTGAGAAATTGGTGGAGTTTGTGATAAACTCGTTGTTTGCCTTGTGTGGCACAGTGACGTAATATAAGAATGATTATATTAATTTAAGCGAACAATTAATCTATATTAATTGTTAATCGAAGAATATTAATTAACTGTTATAAAATACTAATGAGGATTGATTAATAATATGTGATTATTATTGCAAGAAACATAATAATAATGAGCAACGTGTTTATAAATATAATAAGATTTATATCAAAGTGATAGTTAATCATATAAAGGTTAATTAAATTGTTATGGAGGTTAACAATTATATTGATTGATGTAGGATATGTGTATATTATTAATTAATATTCAATTTATAAGATGAGAAATTATATGTGCAAGCATGCGAATTAAATGTATAGTAACTAGATGTTATGATATGTGTAGGTGACAAATGATGTGTGGATATACATTAAAATAATGTATCATGGATCTATTATAAATAATTGTTGAGTAATACAATTTAATAATATATGATATAATGTAATGTGGTAGTATCCGATTGTATTATATCGGTAAGATAAAATGTACATAGATTATATGTATTCAAATTGCATTTATTACATTATGGGGAGAACATTGTAATTATAACCTAAGAGTACATATAATATATAACATAAGTGTAGCATATAGTCCATTTGTAAGAATGCTGAGATTTGCTTGGCTTGTCCCAATATAATAGTCACTCTCCTTTCCCTCATTCACGTGCACAGCCATTATGGCCTAAGCCTATTGCTTCTCCTTAAACTCAGTAAATTTCCATAGCCTTGTAGCAATGATGAGCAAGGGAGTGGTTTTAATGATGGATTCTAACAACTAAATACCTACCATTCTATAACCTTCATGCAATTTGACAATCCGTTAGTTTGATTTGGGAGTTAGAAGCTTGGACTGTGTATTCATTCTTCTATATAAAGGAACTCCCTGCACCTTCATTTCATTGCTGAAATATTTCTAAGAGAAGAGAGTATACTGTGATTGTCTATTTAGTTCAGAAGGAATTTCTATAGTAGCATCAGCAAGCTTACTCCATAACAGAGGTATAAATCCTCTTCGTGTCTTCATTTTCATTTTCTGTCAAAAGAACTCCATTGTTGTTCTCTGAGTTTTGTTGAAATTCTTGATTATGCCAAATTGGTTCATGATTGGTTTGTAGAACCCTTATATTGTTGTTATATGAACATACACACATGATGGAACCACTGAATAGTCTTTCATTTCCATTGTTCCTCTTCAATTTCTGTAAATACATGAAATTCGTAAATTAGTTAGAGTTCATGAAATTGGGAATTGATAATTGCTATTGACTGTTATATAAGCATATATGTATGTGTTAGTAAGTTAAACAAGTCTAATATCTGGGTATGTTGAAATCGATGAAATGGGAGGTTTTGGGTCGGTTTTCGCTGCAGTCTGAACCGCAGAAAACTGCCTCGACGCCGCAGCGCCGCAGCGCCACACGCGCCGCAGCCCGCGCCGCAGCGCCGCAGCGCCAGTATTAAGCTACTGTTGCCGCGCCGCAACGCCAGCCTCTGTGTTCAGTTTTCTACATTCTGCAACAAAACTGTTATGTACCAATTGTTTGATTTTTGTTTAAAAAAGCATGGGAGCGTGATTAATACATATATATAAACCTAATGAGGCAATGTAAGCATGTTTTAGTATATTAGCATGCATGGTTAACCAAACGACACATAGTTTGGAAACGAATTTAAAGTTTCATAAACGACGTTAACATATATGAAGCATGTATACATTCTGACTTTTCGAGCATGTTTATAGGGCCTTGAAATACATGAAAAGCATGTTAACTTACATATGTAGGTTTCATAAGGAAGCATGAACATGATAGACCTTATTAACTGAACTATACTAACAAAGTATAAGCTTTGAACGTGAACGTTGGTATGTTATGACGAGAATTAGAATTTGACATTTATGGACACATGTGATAGTACTCTTAGACTCATTCATGTGTCATGCATGTATATATACCATGATTAGTTGTCGTGATTAAAGTTTAGCATGAACAAAGCATGTTTTCAAGATAATAACAATGCTAGCTACATATATGCAATACGAGTACTCATGAGCATGACTAATACAAGTTATATGAATATCTTATGTGTTTAAAAGCAATCATGTTAGACCATATGAGTTCGTGTCCTTGAATGGCTTTAAGTATTAACTTAAGAACCTATACCATGTACGATTGGATTTGGAAAAGTTATACAAGCATGAAAGTATCCTTTAAATATGAATACATGCTACGCGATATTATATGATGTTACTTGAACCCGATTTTGACGGTTAACTTAAGGAGATGCCGTAACTTGCTAAAATGAAATATATTTAGTATTGATTGTGGTCTTATGTGATATTAATAATATGCAAGCATGTTTGCTAATTGTTGAGATCTTATATAATATGAGAATGCGTTTAAACTCTAAATAAGGAACGTTAAGGATAAAAATTATATTCTATATAACTGTGTAGCTAGGTAAAACTTAGCTTATATGTTGATCGTATATTCAAAGAGAAAATGTGAAGTTAAATTATATGACTAATGAATATCATATATATACGTAATTGTATTACGATAGGAATTCGAAAGTGTTGATTGCTTTTCGTGGATAAACTACGCTAAAGGCAAGTTCTCTTACTTACACTCTTTTAAAGTGCAAGTATCCTAACCGACGCATTTACTTTATGCAAGGAAATCTATGATTGTGAAAGTTTCCTAACTTATACTCTTTTACTATGCAAGTATCCTATCTTGTGTATTGCGAACTAGTTTCCTATTTAATCGGTTGAATCGAATTAGCATACTTAAACTCTTATTTCATTAAAGCTATTATTCATGTTGAACTTAGTATTGTTCTTTAATATTGTGAAAGTGTCTATGTCATTTGATTCGGCTGGACTTATGTTATTGAAAAGCAACCCAAACTAATTGATTGGTGCGGGATCTTGTATTTGACTGAGAAGAACAACCTTCTTTGAAGGGAATATATAATTGTCGGAGAACCGACGTGCACACTTGAGTATGGTTGATTGTTATGCATAACAAGGGTACTTTAGGCTGATCACCTGTTGTACCTGTTTTTGTTGGATTTTCAGTTTATTACTGTCAATTCTAGTAGAAGTTCATAGTCCGTAGTGACTACTCAGTATTCAATTATTTGAAATCTTGAATTGACTTATTATTGAATCATATTGATATTATCCTGTCCTTAGCGACTGATATTGAGAACTGTTGATATTCTTGTTATTCTTGAACTATCAAATCTTGTTATACCCTTTCGAGAATTGAGAATCTTATTACTCACCCTTATTGTATATTACTTGCTGGGCAATTTGTGCTCATTCTTGCTTTCCCTAAAACATTTCAGTTAAGGCAGAGCATGGTGAACCTTCGGGCGTTGATAAGGGCAAGGGCAAAGCTACCAACTAGCTTATGTCTGTTATGTTTTAAATATATTAATATTGTATGAAGATGATGTAGTAAGACTGGATTCGATTATGTTTAAGCTTAAGTTAGATTATGTAATAAGTCGTTAACTGATATTATTATGTAATCTATTAAGTACTGTAGGTTGCGAGACTTGGGGGAATAATTATAATAAATCATTGTAAATTATTCTAGAATAGATTTTCCGCTGTGATCGTATGATATTTAATTATTATTATTGTGATGTATTACCATGAGCACGTGATGAACCGAATTCGAGAGACCAAGTGGCGGTCCTGGAATTTGGGGGCGTCACAGAGATTCATATGTGAATTCTGGTTCATATGTTGGACTTGGAGCGCAATATTGGTCTTGATAATCATAGCTCCATGAAGAATCTGGGTGATACCCCCAATCTTGATGATAATTGGGATAAGCATAGTTGTTGAGGTAATCACCCCATACTGCAATTGTCCAAAACTTACGGTGCACTGATGACTCGGATGGTTTCCAACACAATAATCACAAGTAACTGCTATCTTTCAATTCCGTTGGGCTGCAAGAAATTCCAACTTCCTCGAAAGTGTCTCAAGCTGTGCTGATAATGCTGAAATTGCATTGAGTCCATCATTCCCTGTTTTCCTTGGTTGAGTCATCCTCGTGTATGGCCATTGATAAGCAAAATCATGCATGATACCTGAAAAGAGAGAAATATAGGAAGAGAATTAAAAACTAAAATAAAATAAAATGTTTAAATTAAGATTAATTTGATTGAAGCTAATATTGGCAAAAATTATTAAACTAATTCCCCGGCAACGGCGCTAAAAACTTGTTAGCGTGTTTAGGTGTTAATCAAAACAAACACACACACGCAAGTGCACGTGGTCAATAAGTAATATAGAATAAGTAAAGTATCGATCCCACAGAGAATTAATTAACAAGACTCACCAAGCACTAACCCATAACCATCTCAATCTTATTTAAACGAATGATTTAATATATTGACTAATACTGTGCAATTAAACTAATGCTAACAATCCCTAGAATGAACTAGATAATGAAGACATGAGACTATAATTTCACCTATTATTTCATTTAAATCAATACACTTCCTGTTAAGCCAAATTAATTATCACGGTTTGTTAGTCGAGAACACGAAAGCAAAACATGGCCATCTCTCGATGTACCAAGTCCATATCACATATAATCCATAAATGATAGAATGCACGTGAACACCCAAATTACATAAATCACTATATGTCTATGTGACTTAACATTCAGAAGGGTTTAAGCGCAAGTTCTCAAATGAATACAAGCGGTGCTTCGATATATGTCTATCCGAAGCACAAATTATACATTCCAATGCCATGTAGAACATACAAACATAAGCTATTATAATCCGATCTAAACCCACAATTCATTTCTCAATTTTATATGGATTATCACGGTAAATGATATCTAGGCAATTAAACAATGGAATACAAATCACAATAGATAATCCAATAATGATTAAGAAGACTAACAAGGAAGCATATCAAGATAAACACACAATAGATTCCATTGTAATCTCAAATATAGAGTCTAACTCATAGTTAAATCAAATCCATCATCCACAATTTGAAAATACATTAGAAGAATACAAATAGAAGTCAAAGTGAAAGTATAAGTAGAAATTGCAAATCTGATCTCTCTTGCTCCAAGTTTGAATCTTCAATGCTCTTTAACTGCTTCAATCTTCAGATCTAATCTAATCTAGAATTTAACTACTCTAATCTAATCTAATCTAATGATGAAATTAAAGAAAAGAGAAGAACATATGTAAGCTTGTGATCCCAAAGGGTGGAATGCCTCCCCCTCAACTGATATGACTTTATTTATAAGCCCTAATATGACTCCTCCTTCAAGTTACGTTTTAATTGCACTATTTAATGAAAAAGTCAACTCTGGTCAGCTTCAGGAGTGGCACGGACGTGCTGGAAATGGCTTGGAGTTGGCCGCGAGCGCGTTAGTAGTAAATATAACTTTTTTTGGACTAGGAAAGAGCTCGAGCGCGCTCTAAATACACTATGAAATGGCACGGCCGTGCCCCGAATTTTCTGTTGCAGTGCCCTCTGGTAGAACAGCTATAACTTTTGATCCGGGAGGAGTTATGAGGCCTGCCACCTGTGAAATCGAAGATATCGACGAGATATACAACTTTTATTTTTGAGAATTGAGAAATAATGGACGGATGAAGGTTAAAATTGGGCTTGAAGTGACAGCTTGTGCAATGGCAACCCAAAACATTGAAGTTCAACGTCCGTTGGTACAAAGGTCATAACTCTCGTCTCCAAACTCTGATTGGGATGATTCAAGATGTTCCGGAAAGCTTAGAAGAAGCTTTACATAAAACCCAAGTTCCAAGCCAAGAACATAAAATGAACATGAAAGCCTAAACGATGTTTGGATTGCATTTCCTTGCCTTTTCATACCAATAGTCGCTCACACGATTCCCAAGCATAAGATCTGTAAAGTGAACACAAAATGCATGAAAAGTAACTACGAAACATAGGTTTAAGCAACTAATTCAAGTAGTAGATACCGGATAAGTAGGTATAAAACTGACTTATCAACATATTCCTTTCTTTTTAAACTTTATTTTTTGCAATCCTTTTACGAGACTTTTCGAAGACGGCTTCTTGATTAGATCCATATGAACATGTCCCATCCTCTTATGCCATAGATTTGCTTCATCTTTTACTGAGTCAAGACATAGTTCTTCATCTTGTTGCTCAAAATCAAGAGTATATATATTGCCTTCTCTTTGTGCAACTAAAGTAGTTTTGTTAGTACCATGAAATATTGTGCATTTATCTTTCTCAAAATTAACTTAATGGCCATTATCCATTAATTGACTAATCCTTATTAAATTAAATTCAAGACCATTAACAAGGTGAACATTATTGATATTAACCATACCATTACTAATTTTACCTTTTCCAATTATTTCGCAGGTTCGATTATCTCCAAATGTAACCTTTCCATTCTTCTTCTTGAGATTTAGCTCCATAAACTTTGATTTGTCACCGGTTATGTGACGAAAGCATCTATTGTCAAGAATCCATTTTTGAGATGGAACCCTTGCCTTAAAACTCACTTGATTAGTTTTACCTTTAATTCCCACGAAGCATACTTGAGCTATCTCATCTTTGGCATCGATCTCTACTTCGGATTCCTCATCACTCCAAGTAACAAGGGCTTTGTCCTTTTTGTTGTCTTTGTAGTTTTTCTTCCCTTTGTTCTTTAATTGAAAATAATCTTTCTTGAAATGACCTGGATGTCCACATTCGAAGCATGTCTCTTCGGTTTGCTTTCCTTTAAACTTATTTACATTAAAAGTATTCCTCCTCTTGTTCTTCCTTTGTAGTAGTCCTTTGAGCCTTATTGACATCATAGCTATTTCTTCATCTGAGTCATCATCAAGTTCCTCTTCATTTCATGCATTAAGAGCCAAGACCTTTCTTTGAGGAGTTTCCTCTTCATCATCATATCTCTTTAACTGATGTTCATATTCTTCTAATTCACCAAAAAGAGTTGAAGTATCCATAGAGGAAATACTAACAGAATCTTAAAGAGTAGTAATTTTAGAAGCAAACCTTTTGGGCATAGCCCGAAGTAACTTACGATTAATCTCACTTTGTGGAATGGTTTTATCCAATAACTTCAAGGAATTAATGAGGACTAGAAATCTTGCTTGAGCCATCTTGATGGTTTCATCTTTTTAGAGCTTGAACAATTCATAGTTATGCATGAGCATGCTTAACTTGACTTCTCGTACTTTAAAAGTACCTTCATGACTTACCACTAGATTATCCTATATCTCTTTGGCTATGTTACATAAGGAAACTTTATCTATCTCGGATTATACTATGCCGCTATGAAGTGTGTTCATAGCCCTTGAATCATATAATACCATGTAGGTTTCGATTGAATCCATTTCCAGCAGTCTTTGGTGTCCCATCATCTTTTCTTGGAATAACCGGTCCATTTTCCACGACCCACTATTCCCAAGGATCTCTTTTAAGATAGATCCTCATTCAAAATTTCCAAAAGTTGTAGTTCTCTGTTCCATGCAGCAGTGGTGGTCTATTGGTTGATTGACCTTCTTAATTGTTGTTCCCGAACTGTGCCATGTCAGAATCTTTCCCTACAAGTCACCTTGAAGACCATGATAAGTAGAGCTAAGCTTTGATACCAAATGAAATTAAGATAGGCACACTTGGAAGGGGGGTTTGAATAAGTGTGAGAACAACTATGGCCGATTTTTATTTTAAGTTAAAACGTGTTCTTAATTCAGCTCGCTGAAATGATTAATTCAGAACCCCGAATTAATAAAACAGTTTAAAGACTTTTAAATTCAACTTGCTGAAATGATCAATTATATATAACTAAATTTTTGAATATGATTAATATATTAACTTATAATCTTAAACTTAATTTAATTAATCTCTTGTGAACAATAAATTTAAGCACAATTAATTAAATGAACACCAAGAATTTTTATGTGGTTCAACTACTACCCTCTATAATACTAGTTTACTCCACGTCCAATATCAACTAGTATTGGAGACTCACTTTATTTACTTCTTTATAAATTAATTCTTTATAAATCAACACTTATTACAAAGTAGATTCTTACAATAACTAAAACAATTAAGCTCTCTTGAGTACGCTTGCTCCTTGTGCACCTATGCACTCCTTAAGCACCTTTGCTTCCGTAAACCTATTTGTAATGCTTCTCTAATCAACACAGATTAAAACCCTTTAGACTACACTTAGTCTCAACAGAAAAAATAGATTACAAATATAGAGGTCTACGATTAATGCAAAATAATCAATTTAACAATGCAAGGCTCAACTATATAATGCAAAATAAAGAAAGATTACCAATTAAACCTCACCAAAAATAGGCTGATTAAATATCAGAATATCAATACCCAACCAACTAAATTTGCACCAATTAATCAAATAGCTCTTTTAATTTCAGAATTAATGCAATGAGTAATAGTGATTTATTTTATTTGATCCAGCTTACTTTTATAGCCAAAATTATATTACCGTTAAAGACCAAAACCGATCATCAATAGATTTGAAAATATCCGTTGTATAATATATCTCTAAAGATGTATATTATGAATGGTCAAAGAGATATATGACAGTTTATCATAACAACAAGATATCTTTTAAACAATATATAAGCTATAGATAAATCCGGAGCAAATCATGAAGATAAGCATATATAAACCACTTTAGGTGTTTGACTTTATCTTACTCCTGATCCAATAATATATTGAATAACGTGCAAAAAGGTATAACCCATACACATTCCAATATACAAAGTGTATTAGAGTTCCAAGGACTCTATGTAATCATGACTTCCTAGAAATTCGTCCCTGTAGAATATAATAACCATATAGCTTCCACTCCTTCAGCATGCACACGGTATCAAATAAATATATATAAATAGTCATTTACACGTGTACAGGATATGCATTAAACAAATATCTGCAGTATTCTTTTGAGGTCAAGTATATCTACTAATGTCACGTTTTTCAATAATACTTTAAAACTTTTGTTCTTTGATAAAATTATGTCTTATTTTAAAACTAATCAAGTAACATTATTATTTATTTACCGAAAAATCTTTTTCGTTAGTTTTAAAATTCCTTTTAATTTAGACATATATAACATATAATATTCAATGCACATAATATGTCCTAGAGCCTTGATTGAAAAATCAATTAAAATGCAATTGACCTTACATTTTATTTCCTAGTAAAATAACATCTTCAATCTATTCGCGTACACCACCAAGGTTCCTTTTTATCAAATATCTAAAATGTCATAAAAGGATTTAGTACACAAAACAAGTCACAATCAAAACACAAGGATATAATATGACTAGGTCAACAAATGTGTTTTATTAAATCCGGTTTGCGTACCTCGTCTTCTCTGATTTTTTCTTGATATAAATTTCTATCTCCCTCCTATGTACTTCCCCTTGACTGCTGATCAAGGTTTCTATTTAATTTAAATAGTTTATGTAATAGAGATAGTCAGAATTATCTTGAAAAAATTGGAGACCAAGGAGCAAGAAGCGCGTGAAGACCCGTTTATATGAAACATGGGTTTAAATGTAATAGCTACGTTTAAATTTAAATTCTTACACTCCTAGGTTTGACCTTTTGGTTCACTTGGTGGCTCTAGTGAACCAAACTAAAATAAAAGTCCATAATAAATCCGGGTAGAATATAGTATTCTATATATGCATGCTAAGTATTATATATATTATATTTTATGCAAACATGCTTCACATGTTTAATAAAATGACGCATATATATATATATATATATATATGTGTGTGTGTGTGTGTGTGTGTGTGTGTGTGTGTGTGTGTGTGTGCATGCGCGCTAAACAAGATGAGACAAATAATAACAAATCCCTCAAAGAAATTATATTAAGTCTAAAGCATTCAGAGGTATTTGGAATATCGAATGTCGCCTTCGAGCATGATAAATTAATAGAGTATTAAATATTTAATACGAGTTTATTGTGCTATCCACAAGGCAAGTATTGCGTATTTAAGATATTAATTGAATCACATTTGATGCTTATCAAGAAAATTGAACAATATTATTTTGTTGTGCTATCCACAAGGATAATATTTTTCTTTTTTGAATTTATGGAAGTGCTAGGTTAGACTTAACTTAAATCATTTTAGTTCGGATGTGCACACACTTGACCATTATGATTTAAGAGACAAAATAAAAAGGAGTTACATGTTGATGTAATTGAAAAAGAGTTGTCTACCTATTTATTTATATATCGTTTGTTGTGCTATCCACAAGGCTATATACATTTGAAATGGGATCCTTATTCTCACTAGCAAATCTTTAATTAGTTGTTGCCGAACTATATAAATGAGAGTAATATAGTTTGAAGAAAATAGTGGGAGATTCCAATCTAAAATAAGACCTAATTTATCTTGGTATATAAAATTAATTAAATGAATGTTTGCTAAAATGTTGTCTTTTCACATACAAAAATTAAAAAAAATGTCGAAATCACTAATTTCACTGTGTAGCATACTTGATGCTAACAAACTGACCGGACCAAATTACACGGACTAGTTAAGAAATCTGAGAATAGTTCTCACTGCTGAAAAGATTTCTTATGTCCTAAATTCACCTGTCCTTGGAACTGTTCCAAAATCAGCCTCTGAGGAAGAGACTGCCACCATTATAAAGTGGAAAGATGATGCATTTGTGGCTCAATGCATCATGCTCACATCCATGAATAACGAGTTTCAGCGTCAGCATAAAAACATGGATGCTCCTACTATGTTGCTTCACCTCAAGGAATTGTATGGTGAACAAAGTAGGACTGCTAGATATGAGATATCTAAGGAGCTCTTCCGATCTCGGATGACCGAGGGCACTGCCATTGAGACTTATGTCCTAAGGGTGATCAATCTGATTGAACGCCTTGGACAACTTGGGTTCATCATGTAAGGGGGGTTGAGTCAAGACTTAGTCTTGCAGTCACTCCCTGAGACATTTTCGTAGTTCGTTGAAAATTTTCACATGAATAAGTTAGATGTCAGCTTGCCTAAATTACTTAACATGTTGAAAATTGCAGAAGGTCACTTCCCATCCAAGAAGAACCATATCTTAATGGTGGATGATTCTTCCAAGAATAGGAAGTGGCCTAAGGTATCTTCTGAAAAGAAGAAATCTAAGAAGGCTAAGGGCTAGGTGAACATGAAAGAACAAAAGAAACCTGATCCAGCTAGCAAAGGAATGTGCTTCCGTTGCAACAAGCCAGGTCACTAGAAGAGGAACTGCAATATGTTTTCGGCAGAGAAGAAGCTTCGAGAAGCTTCGACTTCCAATCAAAGGACTGGTCAGAAGTAGAAAGCTGAACAAGGATGAGATTGTCATACGAGTGGGAAATGGAGCAAAGGTTGCTGCATTAGCTGTAGGCACTTATTGTTTGGCACTGCCTACGGGCAAGTCCATTTATTTAAATAACTGTTATTTCGTTCTAAATATTATTAGAAACATTATTTCTATTTTCGTATTAGATATGGATGGATTTGATATTATAATAAAGAACAACAGTTGTTCTATTTATAAAGACAATGTTTTATGTGGTGTTGATAATCTGCGAAATGGACTTTATATACTTACTTGCATAAAAATATACTTTAAATAGAACAAACTAAGAAAAGAAAAAGAGATGATGTTAATTATACCTATATATGGCACTGTAGACTCGGTCATATCAATGAAACAAGATTATCCAAGTTGCATAAGGATGGGCTCTTAGACCTATCCGATTATGAATCATATCCAACTTGTGAATCTTGTCTCATGGGTAAAATGACTAAATCTACTTTTAGTGAAAAAGGAAAAAGAGTTACAGAGTTGTTAGCGTTGGTTCACACAGACGTTTGTGGACCTATGACAATGAATGTACGGAGAGGGTATTCTTATTTTATTACTTTCACTGATGATCACTCAAGATTTGGATATGTGTATTTAATGAAATAAATATCTGAATCATTTGAAAAATTTAAAGAGTTCAAAAGTGAAGTAGATAAACAAACGGACAAGTGTATTAAGATTCTTCGATTAGATCGAGGTGGAGAATACTTAAGCGGTGAGTTTCTCAATTGTCTCAAAGATATTGGTATAATCTCACAATGGACTCCACCAGGTACACCACAGTTAAATAGAGTATCTGAAAGGAGAAATCGAACATTGTTGGACATGGTTCGTTTCATGATGAGTTTTACCGATCTTCCAATATCATTCTGGGGTTATGCCCTATAAGCGGCTGCATATCTACTAAATAAGGTCCCCTGGAAATCTGTCCCCAAGACTCCATATGAGATGTGGATAGGGAGGAAACCTGGTCTTAAGCATGTTAAGATTTGGGGATGTCCATCTTATATGAAAAGGTTTCAAAATGATAAGCTTGGGACAAGATCTGATAAGTGCACGCTTGTGGGATATCCTAAAGAGAGTTTGGGATACTATTTCTACAATCTTACTGAGCAAAAGGTGTTTGTTGCGAAACACGCTGCTTTCTTGGAAAATAGAGTTTATCCTTGAAGGGGTTAGTGGGAGAAAATAGATCTTGAAGATATTCAAGAACCACAAACCACTACAGATCAAGTGGATGAACATGTCTAAGTAGAGACACCTTCTATATAATACCCTATTCGTAAATCTGGAAGAGTATCGAAGATACTTGAAAGGTATGGATTCGTCATAGAGGATGACGATGAGGTACACGTCATGACTGATAATGATCCATTGATTTACGAACAAGCTATGAGTAATAAAGACTCAGAGAAATGGTAGATGACCATAAAATATAAAATGGATTTTTGAAGCAATGCTCAAGTCCATTTGAATTTTACTTACGATTGCAGCTTATTATTACTAAATCTGGCAAAATGGACGTGGAGACGCCCTTCCTCAAATATACATTATTAGAGGAGAATGTATGTATGATACAACAAGATGGATTTATTTCAATGGTTGAAAAAAATTATGTATATGAGCTATAACGATCCATTTATGGATTGAAGCAAGATTCTCGTAGATGGACCAAAAGTATTGATGAGACAATCAAAGAGTTTAATTTATCAAAAATGAGGATGAACCATGTGTGTACAAGAAGGTTAGTGGGAGCACTGTTTCATTCTTTGTATTATATGTTGATGATATATTATTGATAAGGAATAACATTCTTATGCTACAATCGATCAAAATAAAGTTGTCTGAACATTCCTCCATGAATGAGTTGGGTAGAACATCCTAAATTGGGGATATAAATTTGTATAGATAGATTTAAAAGGATGTTCGGCTTAACCCAAGGAACGTATATTCATTAGATGCTAAAGGCGTTTAGTATGGCAAACTCCAAAATGTGTCTCATGATGATGAGCCATGGAGTATCTCTCTAAAATTATCCTCAATATAAGAGAGATCGCATGAGTTACTATCATGTATGCAACGAAATATACTAGACTTGATATTGATCAGTCATATTCTGGAGACGATCACTATAAGAAAGTGATAAACATCTCAAAGTACTTAACTGACACTAAGGATGTCATCATAACACATGATGGGTCTGAATTAAACTAGAGGACTAAACATATTCAAGTTTTCAGGCTGACCAAGATGACAACAAATCCACTTTAGGGTAAGTCGTTATCTTGAAAGGAGGTGCAGTGAATTGGAAAGGTTCAAAACAGCAAAATGTTGTTGGTTTAGTGACAAAGACAGTATATAACTGTAAGTGAAGCTGCAAGTCGATGTTTCGATGAAAAGTTCATTACAGAACTAGGAATAATTCCTAAGTCTCATTTTGAATCCAAACATGTCTAGCGGCACTTTGGTTAAAGAAATCATTGGAAGAAGAGAAGTCCCTGAAGAGATAGTGAACTCTCAAGACAACATTGCAGATCTATTTACTAAAGCTTTAACACAACAGTAGTTTGATCGTCACTTAGAGAAGATGGGTATTAGATACCATGGCGATTGGCTTTAGTTCAAGTGGGAGATTGAAAGTAGTATGCATACAAGCCAATCATGTATGATGATAAAGTATATACTTTGAAAATGATCTTATTCATTTATTAATAAAAGTATTCATTTATTAAAGGCATTTAATTATCTACATGATGCTGTTTTTATAATATGTAAATAACCCATAGTTTTAAGCAATGCTTTTAGAATCATGATGTTGATCATGCTAATGAGATCTAAATTCTTAAAAAGCTTATAACTAAAATAGTTCCCAATCGTTGGATTGCTAAAAAAGGGATTAGTAAATACGGATAGATTGGTTCATATGTTGCTTGCTCATTGGATGAGGATGATTGATCTCATGATCATTTGTGTGAAGACACTAAAGCGAGTATGTAGGTGCTTATTGGAGAATAAGTTTACTGAACGTGACTTGCTATGGAATACCTAATGGAGTTTTATTTGCCTGTCAATAGAAATTCCTAATGTGATAGTAGTACAGGTGATCCTTGGACTTGAGATCATTATAGTATCTTGTGCGTAATGAATTATACTTTGACTTATTCCTTAAGACCCTTAGGGTATATCAAAGAGTATGCTTAGGTGTAATAAATTACATATGGAGATAATGAATGGTCAATAAAGAATCTACCACTTCTAGTAAAAGAAGAGATATGTCCTATATGATTCGTTAAATGACAACCTAATAGTCCTTGGCCAAGGCAGAATGAAATTAGAAAGGAGCTTCTAATTTGTATTATTTGGAGTTGTGCATTTTCTAATCAAAATACATATAATTAAATAAAATAAGACTTGACAGTAATTTTATGTCTTATATTTAATTGGGACATTGTATGGTGGAATGATTGAATTGTACGGTAACTATTTACTCACAGATTCTTTTATGATTAATGTTGAAATCTATATTATCTAGAAAGCCGTTGATCGCTACGGATGCTTATCCCTATTGTAGAATAAATATTATTTATTTAAATAGATTATTATTTTAATTTATTTATTTAAATAATATTAGAATTGTTCTAATTGCTTTATTCACAATCGGTTTAATATGGAGAACCTAAAGTGTCACACCATAAAAGGAAGAATAATTATTTAAGAAGTTAATGGCATAATCGTAATAATGCATGAAGTGTAATTAATTTAATCTATGGTGATAGAATAAATTAAATATCTTAATGTTTATTATTTAATATTTTAAAAATATTAAATATAAATTAATAAGAGGAGTCTTATTAATATTATTATAATTAGTATTATTTTTAATTTCTAAAGGAGTTTAGGAATTAATTTAATATTAGTACTCTCATTTATTCCTAATAAGATTAGGAGGCAAATTAATTAAAGAAATTTAATTAATTAATCCCAATATGATTGGGAAGCCTAATTAATTAAAGGAGTTTAATTAATTAAATGAAAACCTATTTCTAATAAGATTAGAAGGGTTGACCAATATTTATATAAGAGGAGTCTTATGTTAGATATCAGTTGATACAATTCCAATTGTTGAAGAATACTCTTTTTTTTATAGTGGTGGATAGAAATCTAGGGTTTAGCCAACCACCCTCCTTCTTGATAATTCATCTTCCTTGGTGGATCACCTCTAGAGGCCAAACACTTGGGTGGCTAACGTTGATCAAAGGAAGAAATCTAACCCAAAAATTCAAGAAGATTACGAAGAACAAGGAGTTGAACTCGTACCTGTGGAAGCTTCGTTCTACAAGGGTATGATTCCATAACTTCTTATTTATCGTTTTAAATTAATAATTTGCTTAAAGGATGATCCGGGTAATGGTTTTGTAGAAAATTTTAAAATCTGATATACCATGCTTCTGCTAAATTTTACAATTTGATTGCGCCATAATTTCGTACAATCCCAACATATAGGTCTCTACCTTGCCGTCTGCTCCAGTCTTTCTTTGAAAGACCCATTTACTCTAAATAGGCTTTATTCCTTCAGGTGGTTAAACCAAAGTCCGTACTTAGTTTTCATCCATAGAGTCCATCTCGGATTTCATGGCTTCAAACCATTTTCCTGAGTCTTTATTACTCATAGCCTGTTCGTAATTCAATGGATCATCATCATTCATGATATGTACCTCATCATCATCCTCTATAATGAATCCATACATATTAGGTATCTTCGGTACTCTTTCAGATTTACGAATAGGGTGTGGTACAGTAGGTTCATCCACTTGGTCAGGTACCTGACTTTGATTCATAGTAATTTGTGGTTCTTGAACTTCTTTAAGATATGTCTTACTCCCATTGACCCCTTCATGGATAAACTCTTTTTCCAAGAAGGCAGCATGTTTCTCAACAAACATCTTTTGATTAGTTGGATGATAGAAATAATACCCTAAAGTTTCTTTAGGGTATCCCACAAATCTACACTTGTCGGATTTAGTTTGTAGCTTATTATTTTCAAACTTTTTGATATAAGCTGGACAACCCCATGTATTAACATGCTTAAGATTTGGTTTCCTCCCTTTCCACATCTCATATGGAGTCTTTGAAGAGGATTTGGTAGGGACCTTGTTAAGTAGGTATGCAGTCGTTTCTAGGGCATAATCCCATAAGGAAATTAGAAGATCGGTAAAACTCATCATGGAACGAACCATGTCCAACAATGTTCGATTTCTCCTTTTAGATACTCCATTTAATTGTGGTGTACCTGGTGGAGTCCATTGTGAAATTATACCATTTTCTTTTAGACAATCGAGAAACTCACTGCTTAAGTATTCACCACCTCGATCTGATCGAAGAATCTTAATACTCTTGCCCGTTTGTATCTCTACTTCACTTTTGAACTCTTTGAACTTTTCAAATGATTCTGATTTGTATTTCATTAAATACACATCCAAATCTTGAGTGATCATCAGTGAAAGTAATAAAATAAGAATACCCACCCTGTGCATTCGTTGTCATAGGTCCACAAACGTCTGTGTGAACCAACGCTAACAACTCTATAACTTTTTCTCCTTTTCCACTAAAAGGAGATTTAGTCATTTTACCAATGAGACAAGATTCACAAGTTGGATATGATTCATAATCGATAGCTCTAAGAGTCCATCCTTATGCAACTTGGATAATCTTATTTCATTGATATGACCGAGTCTACAGTGCCACATATAGGTATAATTAACATCATCTCTTTTCCTTTTTCTTAGTATGCTCTTTTTGAAATATATTTCCATGCAAGTCAAGTTTATAAAGTTCATTTTGTAAATTACCAACACCATATAAAACATTGTTATTATGAATAGAACAATTGTTGTTCTTTATTATAATGTCAAATCCATCCATATCTAATACGAAAATAGAAATAATATTTCTAATGATATTCTAAACAAAATAACAATTATTTAAATAAATGGACGTACCCGTAGGCAGTGCTAAACAATAAGTGCCTACAGTTAATGCAGCAACCTTTGCTCCATTTCCCACTCGTAGGACACCCTCATCCTTGTTCAGTTTTCTACTTCTAACCAGTCCTTACACAGTATTACATATGTGAGAACCACAGCCGGTATCCAATACCTAAGTAGAATTTTGTCTTTCAAAAAAATTAATTTCAATCATGGACAAACCTTGATTGGAAGTCGAAGCTTCTCCAATCTTCTTCTCTGCCAGAAACTTCTTGTAGTTCCTCTTCCAATGACCCAGCTTGTTGCAATGGAAGCACAATCCTTTGCTAGCTGGATCAGGTTTCTTTTGATCCTTCACTTTCGCCCTGCCCATAGCCTTCTTAGATTTCTATTTTTTAGAAGATACCTTAGGCCCCTTCCTTTTCTTGGAAGAATCATCCACCATTAAGACATTGTTCTTCTTGGATGGGAAGTGACCTTCTGCAGTTTTCAACATGTTAAGTAATTCAGGCAAACTAACATCTAACTTATTCATGTGGAAATTTACAACGAACTGCGAGAAGGTCTCAGGGAGTGACTACAAGACTAAGTCTTGGCTCAACTCCCTATCCATGACCAACCCAAGCTGTCTAAGGCGTTCAATCAGATTGATCACCCTTAGGACATGAGTCTCAACGACAGTGCCCTCGATCATCCGAGATCGGAAGAGCTCCTTAGATATCTTATATCTAGCAGTCCTACTTTGGTCACCATACAACTTATTGAGGTGAAGCAACATAGTAGGAGCATCCATGTTTTCATGCTGACCCTGAAGCTCATTATTCATGGATGCGAGCATGATGCATTGAGCCACAGATGCATCATCTTGCCACTTTACAATAGTGGTAATCTCTTCCTCAGAGGCTGTTTCTGGAACAGTTCCAGGGACAGTTGAATTTAGGACATAAGAAATCTTTTTAGCAGTGAGAACTATTCTCAGATTCCTTAACCAGTCCGTGTAATTTGGTCCGGTCAGTTTGTTAGCATCAAGTATGCTTCGCAGTTAAATTAGTGATTTCAACAGTTTTAAATTTCTACATGTGAAAAGACAACACTTTAGCAAACATTCATTTAATTAATTTTACATACCAAAATAAATTAGGTCTTATTTTAAATTGGTATCACCCACTATTTTCTTCAAACTATATTACCATCACTTATATAGTTCGGAAACATCTAATTAAAGATTTGCTAGTGAGAATAAGGATCCTATTTCAAATGTATATAGCCTTGTGGATAGCACAACAAACCATATATAAATAAATAGGTAGACAACTCTTTGTCAATTACATCAACATGTAACTCCTTTTTATTTTGCCTCTTAGATCATATTGGTCAAGTGTGTGCACATCTAAACTAAAATAATTTAAGTTAAGTCCAACCTAGTACTTTCATATATTCAAAAAAGAAAAATTTTGTCTTTGTGGATAGCACAACAAAACAATATTGTTCAATTTTTTTTATAAGCATCAAATGTGATTAAATTAACATCTTTAATACTTAATACTTGTCGTGTGAATATCATAACAAACTCATATTAAATATTTAATACTCTATTAATTTGATCATGCTAGAAGGCGACGTTCGATATTCCAAATATCTTTGAACGCTTTAGACATAAAATAATTTCTTTGAGGGGGTTTGTTATTATTAATCTCATCTTGTTTAGCGCGCATGCACACACACACACACACACACACACACACACACACACACACACACTATATACATATATATATATATATATATATATATATATATATATATATATAATACGCGTTATTTTATTAAAACATGCGAAATATATTTGCATAAAATATAATATATATATTACTAACATGCACATATAAAATACTATATTCTACCCTACCCGGATTGATTATTGACTTTTATTCTAGTTTGGTTCATTAGAGCGACCAAGTGAACCAAAAGGTCAATCCTAGGAGTGCAAGAATTAAATTTAAATGTAACTATTACATTTAAACCCAGGCTCCATTATAAACGGGTCTTCACGCGCTCTTTGCTTCTTGGTCTCCAATTCTTCAAGATAATTCTAACTAGTCCTATTATATAAACTATTTAATTTAAATAGAAACCTTGATCAGCAGTCAAGGGGAAGTACATAGGAGGGAGATAGAATTTTACATCAAGAAAAAATTAGAGAAGACGAGGTACGCATACCCCATTTAATAAAACCCATCTATTCAACCATTCAACTAAAATAAAATCCAATCACATTGGTTAATAGTCCATAATCAACCCCATTTATTATCATACACATCAACATATGCATCAATAAATAAACATTCATCTCATGAATATTAAAATCATTCCATATATGTATCGATGTCATTTAATGGACAAAAGTTTGCTAAATTTTAGTTTTGAAAAAAAAAACTCTTTTATTTTAATCAAAAACCAAATCCAAATTAAACTCCTTTAATTTTTAGCAATCTGAAATCATATTTCAGATAAAATAAACATCTTTATTTTAAACTTTTATCAATTAAATAAACCATTTACTTTAATTGATCAAAAGTAAGTTTTCAAAATCTGCAGAGTGGCGCTCCCGCTCCCAGAATGAACTGGGACGCAGCGCGGCTGCGCTGTTCGTCGGTTTCACTTTTGCAGACAGGCGCACCCGCGTCCAGAATGAACTGGAACGCGGCGCGACCGCGCTGTTCATTGCAGAAACAACAGACTTTAATTTTTGTCCAGAAAATTTGATCCAATCTCACATCAATTCATATATGGAATCATAAACGTGATAATTAGCATAAAGTTAGGCTCTGATACCACTGTTGGGTTTGTATGTTACGCATATATGTAGTCAAATTACACAATAAGGGCGGAAGCGCGACAAATTAGGTTTTAAAATTTTTATACAAACCCTCACTAAGATTATGCTTTATGTTCAATTAGCAATAATTGGAAAGAGAAGGATAAATCAAAATCATACCGTTGTAGAAACTGGCTTCCACAGGTACGAGTTCAACTCCTTGCTCTTCGTGATCTCCTTGAATCTCATAGATTGATTCCTTCCTTGATCAACATTAGCCACCGAAGTGTTTGGCCTCTAGAGGTGATCCACCAAGGAAGAGGAATTGTTCAAGGAGTGTGGTTGGATAAACCCTAGTTTTATATTCTTTGTAGAAAAAGAGTACTCTCTAACAATTGAAATTACCTCTACTGATATCTAATATAAGACTCCTCTTATATAGATATTGGTCAACCCTTCTAATCTAATTAGAAATTGGATTTCATTTAATTAATTAAATTACTTTAATTAATTATGCTTCCCAACACATTGAGATTAATTAATTAAACTCCTTTAATTAATTTTTCTCCTAATCTCATTAGGATTAATTAAGAGTACCAATATTAAATTAATTTCTAAACTCCTTTAGAAATTAAAACAATAATAATATTAATAAGACTCCTCTTATTAATTTATATTTAATATTTTCAAAATATTAAATAATAAATATTAAGCTATTTAATTTATTCTATCACCATAGAATAAATTCATTACACTTAACATATTATTACGATTATGCCATTACCTTCTCAAATAATTATTCTTCTTTTTATGGTGTGACCCTTTAGGTTCTCCATATTAAATCGGTTGTCAATAAATCAATTAGAACAACTCTAATCTTATTTAAATAAATAAACTAAACTAATAATATATTAAAATAAATAATATTTATTCTACAATAGAGATAAGCCTCCCTAGCGATCAACGACTTTCCAAATAATTTAGATTTTAACATTAATCATAAAAGAACCTGTTAGTAAATAGTTACCATACAATTCAATCATTCTACCATACAATGTCCCAATTAAATATAAGACATAAAATTACTTTCAATAGAAAATGCATAACTCCAAATAATGTAAATTAGAAACTCCTTTCTAATTTTATTTTGCCTTGGCCAAGGACTACTGGGTTGTCATTTAACGAATCACATAGGACATATCTCTTCTTTTACTAGAAGTCGTAGATTCTTTATTGATCATTCATTATCTCCATATGTAACTTATTACACCCAAGCATACCCTTTAATTACCCTAAGGGTCTTAAGGAATAAGTCAAAGTATAATCATTACACACAATATACTATGATGATCTTAAGTCCAAGGATCACTTGTACTACTATCACATTAGGAATTCCTATTGATAGACAAGTAAAACTCCATTATGTGTTCGTTAGCAAGTTACGTTCAGTGTACTTATTCTCTAACAAGCACCTACATACTTGCTTTAGTGTCTCCACACAAATGATCACGAGATCAATCATCCTCATCTAATGAGCAAGCAACATATGTACCAATCTATCTGGATTTAATAATCGGCTTTTTAGTAATCCAGCGATTGGGAACTATTTTAGTTTTAAGCTATCTAAGAATTTAGATCTCATTAGCATGATCAACATCATGATTCTAAAAGCATTGCTTAAAACTATGGGTTATTTACATATTATAAAAACAGCATCATGTAGATAATTAAATGCCTTTAATAAATGAATACTTTTATTAATAAATAAATAAGATCATTTTCAAAGTATATTCTTTATCATCATATATGATTGGCTTGTATGCATACTACTTCCGGGAACTTCTCTTCCTTAGCAACCTTGTCGGCCCAGGGTTCATGCTCGTGGAATCGGTAATGATCCCTCCTGGCAATGTGGCTAATTTCAGGAGTTGGAAGATTTGATTCTTGCGGATTGGTCTGATTTATCAAGTGTCGCATTATCTGATGTTGATAAACTACCAGTTCTGCCAATTACCCAATATGTTCCTTGATAGATTTGATTTTTTGTTCTATCATGAACTGCTTTTTTGAATATTCCCAATTGTCTGACCTATCTTTGTTTGCTTGGGATGACTCTCCAACATACTGGAGGTATTTGGATCGTTCTCCGTTTCCCATGCTGATTATGTTGACGCTCTCCTCATTGTGTTGAGGCAAAGAATTGTCTTGAACATATGGTTGTTCTTATGTCGTCACCACAATCTCCCCATTATCTATCAGGTCTTGGATTTTGTGTTTGAGAGACCAACAATTTTCGGTAACGTGGCCCGGTGCTGTAGAATGATAAGCACACTTTTTACTCGGGTTAAAATTTCGTCCGCTTGAATTGGCCGGCGGAAGGAACTGGACAATCTTCTTTTGTGTTGTCAGAAGCTTCAGCACATTTTTGAGTGAGTCCCCTAAGGTTGTGAACGTTCTTCGACGTTTAACTTCTCTGGTCTTTTGAAAGGGAGGATTCAAAGATTGTGCAGGAGTTTGAAAAAGGGATAATTTCTCCTTTGAATGGGCAAGTTTGGATTGCCTCTCTGATTCTGTCCCTGAAATATCAAGGACACATCTTCCTCCTTTTTGTGGACTCTTCGAGGATTACACCCATAGCTTCCAACTTGAATATGCTGTACCACTGCCTCCAAAGCGGAAAGGTCTTTGATCTTTCTAGACTTTAAACCTATTTCGGCCATTTCTCCATGTTTAATCATTCCCGAGAATGGTTTTCCTATACCTTATAGGACCCTCGCATAATATGGAGCATCCTGGATGTCTATGAAAGTCATTACTATCTCAGTCTCTGTCATAGGTGGGGTGACTTGTGCAGCCATCCGTCTCCATCTTTGGGCATCCTCACGAAAAGACTTATTGCTTTGCTTTTTGACCTTGGTCACTTGGTATCAATCTGGAGCCATCTGTGACTGAAAGCTATATTGATTTAAGAATGCATGGGCTAGCTCTTCCCAACTATGGATCTTGTAATTGTCAAGTCGCGCATACCAAGCTCAAGCTTCCCCAGTCAGACTCTTTTGGAATAACTGCATTCTGAGTTTCACATCTTCAGCATAGGATCCGAGTTCTCCAATAAACACTTTCAAATGAGTGTAAGGATCTCCTAATCCGTCATACTTTTCAAAATTCAGGACTTGAAATTTATCTGGATATCGAGCCCCTAGGAATATACACAGATCTGAGTAGTTTACACTCCCAAATACCCTAGTTCCTTTGATGGACCGAATTATTTCTTCCATTTGTTGGACCTTTTTCCTAATATCAACAGTTTCCTGATCATCTTTGAGATTGGTGATTTCAGGGGTTTTGTTGGTCAGATCCTTGTTGGGAGGCTCAGGTATCTGAGTATCTTTCTTATTGTCGGTATCCTGATTGCCACCTTGTGTGGATGATTCTGTTTGAACGGGTATTTGTTTACCCTGCATATTTTTGCTTTGCTCCTTGAGAAAAATAGCCAATTCAGTTATATGGCTTTTTAGTCCTTCGAACTTGTCGACGTTGGTTTAAAAAATCCGCGGGTCGGGTCACAACCCGAATCTTTTAATCTCTTTTCCTAAGTTCTCTCTACCCTAACTCTTTTTATTTAGAAAAAAGGTTTTGAAGGGTTTTTTAGGAAAAAGGCCAACATGTATCATGTCGACCATTTGAACGTTTTTACAGAGTCGCCAGTTGGTAGATTTGAAATGGTTGTACCAACTCAATCGAGTTTTATTTGAAAGAGTCCCAATTGCTGGACACTATCAAAACTTGATATTTGAAAACAAAGTTTGAGTTCGGGGGCTTGGTTAAGTGTGAGGAAGGTGTTAGGCACCCACAACTCTCGTATAAACACGGTACCACATCTTTTCAATATTTCCCTTTAAAAACTGGAATGCGTGAGTAAATGCTGTTTGAAAATTGGGCCTATTGATTTAATTGATTGAAAGTAGTGCTTTGCTTCGTTGAACCGATAAACGAAGGGTTTGATTTGATTTGAAAATCAATCTTTGATTTGATTTGCAAAAGCATTTAATTTGATTTACAAAAACTTTTCTTTTGATTGAATTGAAAATGATGTTTTGAAAGCTGGTTTATCAAATCCTTACGCTAACATAGGAATTGAAGCCTGTTGATATTCCAATTTTATCTTTATAGCCTTATGACTGCATGTGAATGGTGATTTTTCGGGTTGCGAAGCAGCCTCGACCACAGAAAATAGACAAGTGTCGATCTCCTCATGGACATGAAAACCATCGGAGGGACTCTGACACGACAATCTACATTTTCACTAGGTTGAGACCTTAAATCCTGATAACCGTTTTAAGGTCTTTTGTATGTACATTTCCATAGAAAAATTGGCTGGGTACATTCATAAATTGGAGGTTGTCCATCGTTGGAATCAGATTCTAATCAGTTTGATCATGAATCCCACGATCCCTAGGCTCATATATGAGTAGCCAAAACCTGCACAGTTCAAATTTGTACAGAAACAGATAAATATACCAATATTACCAGAATCGAGGATTCATTCAGTAAATCCCGGTCCGCACGGACCGAAGCGCCTCGTTCCCACTAGATAGCGATCTAAGGGACGCGAGATTGTTTTTGAAGTTGAAACTAGAAAGAAAACTAGATTTGAAGAAATCTCAGCCATTCTAGTTTTTTGGTTCAGTCCAGAGGTTTTGAACCATCTGAAAACTAGAATTGGCAAAATTTTAATAAATCTAGTCCGCCCGCAGATATGTCAGTGCCAATTCATATAAAATGAATATTTAAAGCAACAGTTGAATAGAAAGCGATTAAAGCAATATATATATATATATATACAGTTATATATGAAAGCTATAAAGGGCGATGGATTTTCACGCCGGTGCCCGGACTAGAATTGAAATATATATATATATATATTGATAGAAACGTAGTCAACCAAGATTGGGAAAAGAACCCAGTGGTGGTGAAGGCTGCTTATCTATGCATAAATATATATAAAAGCAGTAAAAAGGCCACAGAATGATCCAGGGCGAACTGGAATGTAAATGTACAGAAAAGTAGTCAATAATGGACTTGGAAGATAACCCAGTAATGGTGAAGTATGCAAAAATAGTATAAAGGCCACGAAATAGTCCAGGTCAAACTGGAATGTAAATTGCAGAAAAGTAGTCAACCAGTGACTGGGGAGATCACCCAGTATGGCGAAGAGTGCAAAAACGGTATAAAGGGCAATGGGTTTTCACGCCAGTGCCCGGACTGGAATTAAAATATATATATGTATATATATATTGATAGAAATGTAGTCAACCAAGACTGGGAAGAAAACCCAGTGATGGTGAAAATCACTTATATATGCATATATATATATATATATGTAAAAGCGGTAAACTACCTCGAATTTGACATCCGGGCTTGATAGAATTGAAATGTTAGTATATATACAGTTAAATATATACAAAAAGGGCCAAATCTAGATTGGGAAGATAACCCAGTACGGCGAAGTTGCCACAACTAAGAGTTTAGTGCATTGAAGCTGCTAGAGCTGACGGATCGTTAATCCGAGTTGTAAAAATGCCAGAAAATTAGTTTATGTACAAAAATATACCAAATTTTAACGAAAACGACCACGGAACTAAGTTCCAGGCATTTTTAGAAAACAAAACTTAACGTGCAATTGTATAAAAGTACAAAGAAGTAATATTCACTTTCTGATCGTGAAAATACTTACAATGGGCTGCTACACGGGCTTTTTTGCCAAATCGTAGGCTCTATACGTCCAAATCTATAGGTTATTTTTTGGTATGTGGTAGTATATGGGTATATCTAGCATTGGAGTGAAAATATTTGGGTCTGGAAGAGGTGTAAAAGTCAAAAAAACCAAACTAGCAGAGCTTCATTGCGTTTTGGAATTCTTTAAAATAAAGGGGGGCACATTTATTTATAGGCTAGGGAGCCTCCACTCTACCTGCTACTGCCGCAGTTAGAGGTGCATCTCCCCTGATGGGGCCCGTGGTGCCTGGTTCCATCGTCTTGAAGTACGTGAACTCCGGATAACGCGCTGTCAAAGTCAAAACTTTCTAACTTTTGATCAGAGAGTCCGTTTGAGGCGTGCGATACCTTATCAGAAAGCCCTCGCTGAGAGTGTCGCAATGACATGGGATAAAACATTTTTTGGGTCCAAGAAGACGAGTTCATAACTAGGTCTTCGATTCCCCACAGTTTGTCCGTTAAGCTGTCTTGCGCTGTTTGCACTCGGGATCGTCGTTATGGTTTGTTTTGACTTTTTTGGCATCAATTCGGCTTGAGTTTGACTGAATCGGCTAAGATTTGATAAAATTACCGTTTTACCCCTCTGGGGGCTGCCTGTAGTGTCAGCACGACCTTTGGTCGACTTTCGGGACTTGTTTCCAAGATTTGGATCACAATCGAGCCTGTTCGTCCTCAGTGTTGAACCTGAAGCTGACGTGGTTGTTCCAAGTTTTCTTCTGGAGGTGTTGTGATGCTTTATGTCTGTGCCTGAGGTTGTCCTGACTTTTTGGGTTACTGTCGGGAATGACCTGCACTTCCCAGGTTATTGTCGGGGCTGATCTGTACCTCTCGGGTTGAGACCGAGGCTGAGTTGACATCCCAATATGTTTGATCGGGGATGTGGTTGTCCCAATATTGGTGATCAAGTTTGAACTGACGGCTCGATATTGAGATCAGGGATGATCTGACGCTCCGATTGGAGATCGGAGTTGATTTGACGGTCCGATTGATGATCGGAGCTGGATAGACGGTTCAATTAGCAATCGGAGCTGGATAGACGGTCCGATTGACGATCGGAGTTAGATATACGATCTGATTGATGATCAGAGTTGGATTAACGGTCCAATTAATGATCAAAGCTAGATAGATGGTCCGATTGGAGATTGGAACTGGATTTACGGTCCGATTGACTATCGGAGCTGGATAGACTGTCTGATTGATGATCGGAGCTGGATAAACGGTCCTATTGATGATCGGAGCTGAATGGAGTACCGATATTGGTGATCAAATTTGACTGGAGTACCGACATTGGTGATCAGATTTGACTGGAGTATCGACATTGGTGATCAGATTTGACTGGAGTACCGACATTGGTGATCGGATTTAGGTTTATCAATATTAGGGATCAGATTTAGGTTTATCGATATTGGGGATCAAATTTAGATTGAAGGACCAGCATTGGTGGCAGGTTTTGAACTGGAGGACCGATATTAGGGTCGGGTTTGGATTAAAAGCCCGGTTGGGATCGGGGTTGATTTTGATTGACGACTTTACCCTCCTACATTGTTAGTATTGGGGCAAGAAAAATTTTGAGTGTCTACAGAACTCTTCCCGAGAGACAGGGGTAGATCTATGCCGGGAGATGGGCTTAGTGCCTTTTTAGACTTTGATCTGGTTGTAGACACTCAAAATTTTGTGTCCCTATTACAAACACTGCAGGAGGGAAAGGCCGCCTCTTCAAGTCAAATCCGGTCACCAATACCGGTCCTTCAACTAAAATCCGATCACCAATATCGGTCAACTTAAATTCGATCCCCAATATCGATCAACTCAAATCCGATCCCCAATATCGGTCAACTTAAATTCGACCCCCAAATCGGTCAAGCAAAGAAAATTCGGTCTCAATATCGGTCAACCAATTCATCCCCGGCAGCAACCCAGAAAGTTAAGGTCAGCCCCGGCAACAACCCGAGAGGTATAGGTCAGCTCCGACATCAGCCCGAGAAGTCAGGTTGTAACGATTAAGATTTTATATTTGATTTTAAATATTTATTGAATTAAATAAATATTTTATGTGATTTATTTATTGAGTTAAATAAATAAATTATGTGATTTATGGAGTAATTTAATTAAGTGTTATATATTGATTAAATAAATGTGTAATATTTAATTTAATTGATGTATATTAATTTTATACTATAGTTCTAATTTAATTGAGATAATTAAATTAGATGAGATATGTGATGAGGTGTTACATGAATTATAATTAGCGAGTAATTATAATTATGTGGCAGTTTTATGTGATTAATTGATGTTAGATTTTAATTGATTAAATTAGATGATCAATATTTAATTAATTAAAGTGCGACATTAAAGTGTATGTATTAAAATAATTTTACAAAACAAGGCCCTTGCTTTTATTTTAAAGGACTATTGCCAAACAGGGCCCTTACACTAGCTAAACCTAAATTACCTAAAACCATGTTTGGAGTTAATAAAAACTAGTTTCTAATTTTTCTTATAGCCCAACAAGCCAAGTTGGCTTTTGAATTTTGTAACTTACGTTGTAATTAGTAGTTAGTGCATATATTTATTATATGGGAGTTACATATATTATATATTACTTGTGTTGTATATTATATGTATATACTATCAGTACATTAGTTTTTCTAAAGCCTAAGTCTAAACTAGAAGAAAACAAAGGAGAAAGAAGAGCAGAGAAGAGAGAATACAAAGAAGAGAACTTTGAGAAAAATAAGAGGAAAACTCTACATCATCATCTCCATCTCTTCTTCCAATTCAAGCTAGTAAGATTATACTCTTAACCATAGAATCAATTCTTATGTGTTATATTTTATCTTGTCAAATTAAGCTTTCATGAAGTTGTATAATTATGACTATGTATATATGATGTTCATATGTTTCATATGTAATTGTATGCCATGAAAAGATTTTCAAAATACAATTGTTGTAAAAACTAGTTTTAAAGTTATGATCCTTATATTTTCATTATCTATAAAAATCATGTTTTGGAAGTTGTATAGCATGATGGATATATATATATATATATATATATATATATATAATTGTGTTCATATCATGTCTATATGTGATGGTATGCTTAATTAGTTGTTTAATTCATGAATATATATGATATAAATGGAGAATTTATGTTTTCAAAAGTCATAGTGAAGTGTCTGGGAAAAATAAAGTTTCTCATAGAAATCAAAATATAGGTTGAATGTTGATTTTTGTATAAATTAATTGTGGAATATGTTATTATGTTTAGAAATTAGTTGATTGGGATTAGAGTCGTGAGAATTGGTTTCAAAACAAATTCACAGTGTTCAATTTCATCTAGAACACTGACATTGGTATTTTCTTTAAATTTTTATAAAAATTAAGCGTTGTAATCTTGTTAATTGATGTATTAGTGTGTTCAAAACATGTTAGAAGATTTGCACTTTGTTTCTGTAAAGTTTTATATGAAAATTATTGGCTGAATTGAGAACTCATTGTAGAGAATTAAGCCAATTTGGCTTTTCTCTGCACTGTTCGCGAAGCTGCTCTGTTTCTGTCTGCTGCTGGCGCAGCTGCGCAGGCAGTATGGGTAGAAGCGGCGTAGCTGCGCCGCTAGGTTTTCTCAGGTTTGACCCCCTGCGCAGCTGCGCCTGTGTCAAGGCTAAAGGTGGCGCAGCTGCGGCGTGTCCTGGGTAGAGGCAGTGACTTTAGTTTCTTGTGCAGTTTATTTTTAAAGCCCTAGTTTAATTATTCATTTATAGTGGATATATATTTAAATGATATAACATGTTGTTATATGATTGTGAAAAAATCATATTGGGGAATAAAAGAAATTTTGAAAACCTAACATAGTATTTAAATTATAAACTATAATTGTTTAATTGTACAATAAGTTACTTAATTATAATTTGATTAATTATAATTAAGAGTAAATGTTTAATTTAAATTATAATTCTGTGAAATTATAATGTATAGAAGTTGATTTATTTTAATCAATTAGATGTTATTTAAATTATAATTTATGTAATTATAATTTAATAAACGCATGTTTAATTATGGATTATAAATTGATAATTGCATGATTAATTATAATTTGTGTAATTATAATGCATGATATAGTTTAATTGATTATAAATTATAATTTGTTTATAATTTAAAAGGTAATTATAATTTAAGTAATTATAATTTGATTAAGTGTTTGAATTATAATTTTTTAATTATAATTTAGTTAAATACATAATTAATTTAATTATGTGAATATGTGTGTGATGTAATTAACTATGTGATAGTTAATTATTATTATTTATTTAATTAGAGTGAGTTAACCATGAGGGTTAACCACTTATGTGAATTAGTTATGTGTTAACTGATTTGGATTATTATAATTGAATGTATATAGGAAGTGTTTAAGTACGTGGTCGAGTTAAGTAGCTTGCGCGTAAGGCAAGTTTTCTAAACCCTAATCTTGTATTAATTTTATGCATGTTTTCTAAACCCTAATCTTGTATTAATTTTATGCAAGTCTTCTAACCCTAAACTTGTTAATTCTATACAAATTCCTTGCTTTCATATATTCATTGTTGAGAATGTCCTTTCCATTTCCGTATTGAACAATTGTTATTTAATTGAAATGATCTTAACTTATTATTCAAGTAAGATCTAGTTATTATTTTAAATGCTTTAAGTTGATTCTAAAGCATATGTTAATTCATAATTCTATTATTTATGAATTGTTGAAAGTCGATTCAACTAATCCTTAGTTGATGAACGTGAATTCTAAATTACCCTTATATGTTTATCCAAACCAAACTTTCTTTGGTGCGGACTCGAATTCAAATTACTGAGTTGAACAACCCTATTTACTAAGGGAGGTTACTACGCATAGCGTTAAGATGTTTGTGCACAATACATGGTACAAAGGGCTGATCCCCCTAAGTACGAGTTAAGGTCCATAGTCTTATTGACTGTTAAAGGTTTAAATAGAAATATTTATAACCTAGGACAAGAGTTCAAAGGTCTTACGATACTCAGATAAATTCTGTTTTTGAATTGTAATTGCGATGAAAGAATTATTATTAAATTCTTTATTGTTGAAGCAAATCATATTATTCAGATTCTTTGAAAGATATCTTTTCATGTATATATTATTGTTAAACTCTAGTGAGCTGTGGTTTGCTCACTCTTGCATTAAATAACAATTTCAGTTAAGGTTGATAACGCTGATGCTCCGTCTACAAGTACGGGCAAGGGAAAGCAAAGCAAGTGAAGACTTGTTTTATTTAATTGAGAATGATTGTAATAAGACTTGAATGTTATACTTTTATTTCCGCACTTTATTATAATAATGTCAGGGTTAGAGTAATCCATGATTATTTTAAAAAGGTTGTAACCCTTGTTGTAAGGGAGATTTAATTATTTTAATTTAAGTTGTAGTTTATTTTTGCATTATTCATTGGGTAGATGTATGTTATATTAGAGTGAACATCAAATCATGTGGAAACGAAGTACCCGGATTTAGGGGTGTCACCGGTTGGTATCAAAGTTGTAGGTTATGAATCCTTAGGTGGGGGAAAACCTTAGGTAGTAGCCTTATAGGTAAGATCGAAAAGATAGATGTGATAGGTAAAAGATAATAAACTAGCTTATGTGCTATGTGTTTACATTATAGTATTCGAAGAGTGACGACTCGTTATCACGTAATAATGAACTTTAAAATTCTTTTGTCAGGATGTCGAACGTTGGAGAACCTAGTCAGGCTAGAGAGGATGTACCTCAGGTGCCTAGAGATGAGGAGCCCCGTGACATACATGTTGTATGGGAGCAGCTGGTTAGGAGAGAGCCATCTCCAGTGATCACCATAGTGGGTCGGGAGCATGAGCTGACACCTATTCCAGAGGATGAGGACGAGGACGAGTCTGAAGAGGAGGAAGAGGATCCCGAAGAGGAATTCCCACCTCACTCTACTAGTGCTGAGATATACGAGGCAGTCTACGATAGTAATGTGGAGCTTCATGGACGAGTAGGAGATCTCGAGGAGACTATCCAGCAGCGAGACGAGATGATCGAGGAAATGGCAAGTGACCTAGGAGATGCACAGTGGAACCTGATACATATAGAGGTTGATAGAGATGCTGCTCAATTTGAACTGGCAAAACTGAAGCAAGACATCCAGGAGGAGTCGAGGAAGCGTGCCAAAGCTGAAGAGTCAAGCTTGAGGGCTAATCAACGAGCTGATCGAGCTGAAGATGAAGCTGAAGCCAAGAGGGCCAAGCTGAGGGAAATGAAATATGCTTTTCATACAGCAATAGAGAGAGCTTAGGACCGTATTTTCTACTACCCAGCTAAGTTCCAAGGTTTACCATGGTATGTGGTGGACCGAAGAACGGCGTTTCGGGTAATGGAAGAGGAACGCAGAGAGGCTGTGCGACGTATTAATATGCCTAGGCAGTAGTAGAGTTGGTTTATGTGTTGCTTTTTGTAGTAAATAAAGTAAATCCCATAATTTGAGATAAGAATGGGATGAGTTAATAATGTAATCCTGCAACTTTTCCAGTTCAGGAAAGGATGATGTAAATGGCAGAAATGCTATCTTTTTGATTTTTTTTAACTACGAGTAATGAAAGGTTATGGACGTCCTATGTATTCTATGTGAACTGAATTGTTTAAACGTTTAAGTATGAACTTGAATATTTAAAAATTGAGTAAAAGATCTAATAATAATATTTTCTTAACAGAAAATGCCTCCTAGAAGAAGAATAACACGTCAAAACCCCAAGGGTTCGACGAACAACAATAATAATGGGACGAACCCCAACTCGGTTCAGCAGTTGGTGAACCTGTTGATAGGAGCTCTTGCGAATCAGCAGCAAGTGCAGGAAACAACGTTCAAGGAATTCAAGGCAGTAGGACCGCCTGAGTTCAAAGGATCGACTAACCCTATCGAAGCTCAGACATGGGTTATGGAAATGGAGAAGGTATTTGACGTGGCTAGGGTAGGGGAAGACCAGAAGACAGTGTTTACGGCTTTCATGTTGAAGTCGGATGCTAGCTTTTGGTGGCAGGCTAACAAGACCCGAGAGGGAGAGGGAGTCATCACGTGGGAACATTTTAAGGAAATGTTCTACGAGATGTACTTTCTAGTAAGTTCGCAGGACCAGATGGAGGTCCAGTTCCTAGAGCTTAAGCAGGGAGGAATGACGGTGTCTGAGTATGCCGCTAAGTTTAACGAATTGGCCATGTTCGCTACTTACCAGGTCAGCACTGACGCTAGGAAAGCGAGAAGGTTTGAGCGGGGACTGAAGCCTTGGCTCTACAGCAAGGTTTCTATGTTCCAGCTGAATACCTTTGCAGTGGTGCTGGAGAAAGCCATACTTGCTGAGGGAGGAAGCGAAGCGGTGACGAAGTTCAACCAAGATAAGAAGAAGAATGAGGTAGAAACCAAAACTGGGGGTAGCAGTGCTGTGAACCAGAAGAGGAAGTGGTTTGATAATACCATTGCTAGGAGTCAGCAAGGCAGCCAGCAGAAGAGGAAGTTTGAAGCATGTGGTACATGCGATAAGAATCACACTGACGTGTGCATGAAAGGGAAGCGGGTGTGCTTTAACTGTGGTCAGGAAGGCCACATTGCGCCTAATTGCCCAAACCCAAAGAAGGGAGCTTTCTTTACATGTGGATCCAAAGATCACATGGCTCGCAACTGCCCGAAGAAGCTGACGGCAGGGTCAACAGGGAGCGGAGGGAATGGAAGCGGCAGTACCGTTACTATTGCTGCACCATTGCAAGCTGTTCGACCCACTACACGGACATTCAATATAACGGTGTAGGATGCTGTGCAATCAAAAGACGTGGTGTCATGTATTATTCTGGTTAATAGTATAAATGCATATGTATTATTTAATTCGGGTGCTACTTGTTCATTCATATCTGATGATTTTGCTAAAACCCTAGACTTACCTGTAGAGGAGTTAGTTTACCCTTTAAACATAGAGATTGCAAATAGGGAGGTTATTCCTATTAGGAGCATTTATAAGAACTGTAGATTGGACATTAAGGGTCAGGAACTTAGAGTAGATTTGATTTCGATTAAGCTTGGGGAATTCGACGTCATACTGGGTATGGATTGGTTGTTCAACCTTGGGGCGGTAATCGACTGTCAGAAGAAGTCGGTGAACCTTACGACTCCATCGAAGTTGGTGTTCTATGGTAGCAAATTGCCTAGACAAGCGAGTTATCTGACTGTTATGCAAGCCAAGAAACTTCTGACGCAAGGCTGTGCAGGATATCTAGCTTACATAGTAGATACGCGTAAGGAAAGCCCGAAGGTGGAGGAAATATCGGTAGTTAAGGAGTTTATAGATGTTTTTCTAAGCGATTTGCCAGGACTTCCGCCGGATAGGGAGACAGAGTTCATGATTGATTTAGCGCCGGGAATTGCTCTGATTTTGAAGGCTTAGTACCGAATGGCTCCAGTCGAGATGAAGGAACTGATGGTTCAACTGCAAGAATTGCTAGACAAGAAGTATATCCAACCGAGCGTTTCGCCGTGGGGAGCGCCTGTTTTATTCGTGAAGAAGAAAGATGGATCGATGCGTCTTTGCATTGATTATAGGTAGTTAAACAAAGTTACGATCAAGAATAAGTATCCTTTACCTAGGATCGATGACTTGTTTGATCAACTGAAGGGTGCGAAGTACTTCTCAAAAATTTATTTGAGAAGCGAGTATCATCAATTGAAGGTGAGGAAGGAAGATATACGTAAAACAACTTTTAGGACTCGATATGGTCATTACGAGTTCTTGGTAATATCATTTGGTCTCACGAATGCCCCAGCTGCATTTATGGACCTAAGGAACAGGGTGTTCAAGCCATTTCTGGATAAGTTCGTGGTAGTGTTCATAGATGACATTCTGGTTTATTCCAAGACCGAGGAGGAGCATGCTGAACACTTACGACTAACCTTAGAAGCCTTGAGACGAGAGAAACTTTACACTAAATTATTGAAATGCGAATTCTGGTTGAAACGTGTGCAATTTCTTGGCCACGTGATCGACAAGGATGGTATTTCGGTGGATCCGTCGAAGGTTGAGGCCGTAATGAGTTGGGATCAGCCGAAGACGCCGTCTGAAGTGAGGAGTTTCTTAGGATTGGCAGGTTATTACCGTAGATTTATCCAAGAATTTTCTAGAATAGCAACTCCATTGACGAATTTGACTCGTAAAATAGTTAAGTTTGTTTGGACGGAGAAGTGTGAGGAAAGTTTTTAAGAGCTAAAGAAGAGGCTGAGTACTGCGCCTGTATTGTCTTTACCAGATAGTTCGAGGAAATTTGTGGTATATAGTGATACCTCACATAAAGGATTAGGCTGTGTGTTGATGCAGAGCGGTAAAGTCATTGCCTATGCGTCACGTCAGCTGAAGGATTACGAGAAGGGGTATCCGACCCATGATCTAGAATTGGCGGCAGTAGTGTTTACCCTAAAGATTGGGAGGCACTACTTATATGGAGAGAAGTGTGAAATATACACAGATCACAAGAGTCTGAAGTATATATTTACCCAGAAGGATTTGAACATACGCCAAAGAAGATGGTTGGAACTGATTAAAGACTACAATTGAGAGATACTTTACCATCCGGGTAAAGCTAACGTTGTTGCCGACGCTTTGAGCAGAAAAGGTCGGGAGAAGATGAACGTGCTAACTGATCAGGACCGGTTGATAGAACAGATGGCTAGATTGGAATTGGAAGTGAAGTTTCAGAAGGAATCGGATGAGATGTTATTTTAAGTAACCACTGGTTCTACTCTAGTAGACAAGGTGAAAGAAGCACAACTTCACGATGAAGAATGCGGGAAAGTATGGAAGAGGATAATCGATGGCTAAGAGTTCAAGTTCAAGATCGATAATGAAGGTCTGTTACGGTTTGAAGGTAGAATATGGGTACTGCCAGTACCAGAGGTCAAAGAGGTGATCCTGAGCGAAGCTCATAGTTCTAGACCCCGGGAGTACGAAGATGTACCAGGATCTCAGGCATCATTTTTGGTGGCCGAATATGAAGAGGGACGTTGCTGAATGTGTTGCGAAGTGCTTAACGTGCCAGAAAGTCAAAGCAGAACACCAGAGACCAAGTTGTTTGCTGCAACCGTTAGAAATTCTAGAATGGAAGTGGGAGCACATCACGATGGATTTCGTGGTAGGTCTTCCAGCTACTCAGAAGGGATTTGATGCTATATGGGTTATAGTGGATCGACTGACGAAGTCAGCCCACTTTTTTGCCGATTAGGGTTAAGTATAACTTGGATAAGCTAGTGAAGCTATACGTCAAGGAAATTATTTCTAGACACGGTGTTCCAATGTCGATTGTGTCCGACAGAGATCCGCGCTTCAAGTCTAATTTTCTGGAAACGTTTGCAAGAATGTATGGGAACGCAATTGCGAATAAGTACAGCTTATCATCCTCAGACCGATGGCCAGAGCGAAAGAACAATTCAAACGCTTGAGGATATGCTGAGAGCTTGTGTGATGGAATTCAAAGGAAGCTAGGAGGATCATCTACCGTTGGTGGAGTTCGCCTACAATAATAGTCACCATGCGAGCATCGGCATGCCACCCTACGAAGCATTATACGGCAAAAAATGCAGAACTCCTTTGTGCTGGGATGAAGTCGGGGAACGTAAATTGTTGGGACCAGAATTGGTACAACGAACCGTCAAAATTGTGAAGCTGATCAGAACGAGATTAGTTGCTGCTCAAGACAGACAGAAGAAGTATGCCGATTTACATCGACAGAACCGAGAATTTTTACCAGGAAGTTTTGTGTTCTTGAAAGTATCTCCCTGGAAGGGGAAGATTCGATTTGGTAAGAAGGGAAAACTAAGTCCCCGATTCATTGGACCTTTTGAGGTACTACGAAAGGTGGGCGAGGTTGCTTACGAGATTGCATTACCTCCGGAGCTCGAGAATGTACATAATGTCTTCCATATTTCTATGTTAAGACCTTACAAGCATGATTATAAACATGTAATAGAATATGAATCTTTGCTATTTGATAAAGACTTAACATATGAAGAAGTGCATGTTCAAATAGTTGATAGAAAGGAACAAGTACTTAGGAATAAAGTGATACCTTCTGTTAAGGTAATCTGGAGGAACCAGAGTACTGAAGAAGCTACGTGGGAACTCGAAGATGTTATGATGAAATCTTATCCGCATTTATTTGCTTAGTTGTGTGTAACCCCTTATATACTGATTCTGGGGACAGAATCCTTTTAAGGAGGGAAGAATGTAATAGACGAGAATTTTTTATGTGTGATTCTGGGGACAGAATCCTTTTAAGGAGGGAAGATTGTAATGATTGAGATTTTATATTTAATTTTAAATATTTATTGAGTTAAATAAATATTTTATGTGATTTATTTATTGAGTTAAATAAATAAATTATGTGATTTATGGAGTAATTTAATTAAATGTTATATATTGATTAAATGAATGTGTAATATTTAATTTAATTGATGTATATTAATTTTATACTATAGTTCTAATTTAATTGAGATAATTAAATTAGATGAGATATGTGATGAGGTGTTACATGAATTATAATTAGCGAGTAATTATAATTATGTGGCAGTTTTATGTGATTAATTGATGTTAGATTTTAATTAATTAAATTAGATGATTAATATTTAATTAATTAAAGTGTGACATTAAAGTGTATGTATTAAAATAGTTTTTAAATAATTTTACCAAACAAGGCCCTTGCTTTTATTTTAAAGGACTATTGCCAAACATGGCTCTTACACTAGCTAAACCTAAATTACCTAAACCATGTTTGGAGTTAATAAAAACTAGTTTCTAATTTTTCTTGTAGCCAAACAAGCCAAGTTGGCTTTTGAATTTTGTAACTTACGTTGTAATTAGTAGTTAGTGCATATATTTATTATATGGGAGTTACATATATTATATATTACTTGTGTTATATATTATATGTATATACTATTAGTACATTAGTTTTTCTAAAGCCTAAGTCTAAACTAGAAGAAAACAAAGGAGAAAGAAGAGCAGAGAAGAGAGAATACAAAGAAGAGAACTTTGAGAAAAATAAGAGGAAAACTCTACATCATCATCTCCATCTCTTCTTCCGATTCAAGCTAGTAAGATTATACTCTTAACCATAGAATCAATTCTTATGTGTTGTATTTCTTCTTGTCAAATTATGATTTCATGAAGTTGTATAATTATGGCTATGTATATATGATGTTCATATGTAATTGTATGCCATGGAAAGATTTTCAAAATACAATTGTTGAAAAAACCAGTTTTAAAGTTATGATCCTTATATTTTCATTATCTATAAAAAACGTGTTTTGGAAGTTGTATAGCATGATGGATATATATATATATATATATATATATATATATATATATATATGTATGTAATTGTGTTCATATCATGTCTATATGTGATGGTATGCTTAATTAGTTGTTTAATTCATGAATATATATGATACAAATGGAGAATTTATGTATTCAAAAGTCACAATGAAGTGTCTTGAAAAAATAAAGTTTCTCATAGAAATCAAAATATATGTTGAATGTTGATTTTTGTATAAATTAATTATGGAATATGTTATTATGTTTAGAAATTAGTTGATTGGGATTGGAGTCATGAGAATTGGTTTCAAAACAAATTCACAGTGTTCAATTTCTTCTAGAACACTGACATTGGTATTTTCTTTAACTCTTTGTAAAAATTGAGCGTTGTAATCTTGTTAATTGATGTATTAGTGTGTTCAAAACATGTTAGAAGCTTTGCACTTTGTTTCTGTAAAGTTTTATATGAAAATTGTTGGCTGAATTGAGAACTCATTGTAAAGAATTAAGCCAATTTGGCTTTTCTCTGCACTGTTCGCGAAGCTGCTCTGTTTTTGTCTGCTGCTGGCGCAGCTGCGCAGGCAGTATGGGTAGAAGCGGCATAGCTGCGCCGCTAGGTTTTCTCAGGTTTGACCACCTGCGCAGCTGCGCCGGTGTCAAGGCTAAAGGTGGCGCAGCTGCGCCGTGTCCTGGGTAGAGGCAGTGACTTTAGCTTCTTGTGCAGTTTATTTTTAAAGCCCTAGTTTAATTATTCATTTATAGTGGATATATATTTAAATGATATAACATGTTGTTATATGATTGTGACAAATTCATATTGGGGAATAAAAGAAATTTTGAAAACCTAACATAGTATTTAAATTATAAACTATAATTGTTTAATTGTATAATAAGTTACTTAATTATAATTTAATTAATTATAATTAAGAGTAAATGTTTAATTTAAATTATAATTCTGTGAAATTATAATGTATAGAAGTTGATTTATTTTAATCAATTAGATGTTATTTAAATTATAATTTAATAAAAGCATGTTTAATTATGGATTATAAATTGATAATTGCATGATTAATTATAATTTGTGTAACTATAATGCATGATATAGTTTAATTGATTATAAATTATAATTTGTTTATAATTTAAAAGGTAATTATAATTTAAGTAATTATAATTTGATTAAGTATTTGAATTATAATTGTTTAATTATAATTTAGTTAAATACATAATTAATTTAATTATGTGAATATGTGTGTGATGTAATTAACTATGTGATAGTTTATTATTATTATTTATTTAATTAGAGTGAGTTAACCATGAGGGTTAACTACTTATGTGAATTAGTTATGTGTTAACTGATTTGGATTATTATAATTGAATGTATCTAGGAATTGTTTAAGTACGTGGTTGAGTTAAGTAGCTTGCGCGTAAGGCAAGTTTTCTAAACCCTAATCTTGTATTAATTTTATGCAAGTTTTCTAAACCCTAATCATGTATTAATTTTATGCAAGTCTTCTAACCCTAAACTTGTTAATTTTATACAACTTCCTTGATTTCATATATTCATTGTTGAGAATGTCCTTTCCATTTCCGTATTGAACAATTGTTATTTAATTGAAATGATCTTAACTTATTATTCAAGTAAGATCGAGTTATTATTTTAAATGCTTTAAGTTGATTCTAAAGCATATGTTAATTCATAATTCTATTATTTATGAATTGTTGAAAGTCGATTCAACTAATCCTTAGTTGATGAACGTGAATTCTAAATTACCCTTATATGTTTATCCAAACCAAACTTTCTTTGGTGCGGACTCGAATTCAAATTACTGAGTTGAACAACCCTATTTACTAAGGGAGGTTACTACGCATAGCGTTAAGATGTTTGTGCACAATACATGGTACAAAGGGCTGATCCCCCTAAGTACGAGTTAAGATCCATAGTCTTATTGACTGTTAAAGGTTTAAATAGAAATATTTATAACCTAGGATAAGAGTTCAAAGGCCTTATGACACTCAGATAAATTCTGTTTTTGAATTGTAATTGCGATGAAAGAATTATTATTAAATTCTTTATTGTTGAAGCAAATCATATTATTCAGATTCTTTGAAAGATATCCTTTCATGTATATATTATTGTTAAACTCCAGTGAGCTGTGGTTTGCTCACTCTTGCATTAAATAACAATTTCAGTTAAGGTTGATAACGCTGATGCTCCGTCTATAAGTACGGGCAAGGGAAAGCAAAGCAAGTGAAGACTTGTTTTATTTAATTGAGAATGATTGTAATAAGACTTGAATGTTATACTTTTATTTCCGCACTTTATTATAATAATGTCAGGGTTAGAGTAACCCATGATTATTTTAAAAAGGTTGTAACCCTTGTTGTAAGGGAGATTTAATTATTTTAATTTAAGTTGTAGTTTATTTTTGCATTATTCATTGGGTAGATGTATGTTATATTAGAAAGTGAACAACAAATCATGTGAAATCGAAGTACCCGGATTTGGGGGTGTCACACAGGTCGACTTCAGACATAAACCTGAAGCATCACAACAACTCCAGAAGAAAACCTGGAACGACCATGTCAGCCATAGACGAAACACTGGGGACAAACAGACTCGAATGGGATCCAAGTCTTGGAAACAGCTCTCGGAAGTCAGCCAGAGGCCATGCCGACACTAGAGGCGACCCCGGGAGGGGCAAAACGATAATTTTACCAACTCTCAGCCGATTAAGTCAAGCTCAAGCCGAATTGATGCCGCCAAAGTTAGAATGAACTACAACGATGATCCCGAGTGCAAACAGCGCAAAAAGGCTAGACGGATAAACTGCGGGGAAACAAAGACCCAGCCATGAACCCAACTTGTTGCGCTTAGAAGGGTTAAATCACGTGTTATTGCGACACTCTCAGCGAGGGCTTTCCGAAAAGATATAGCACGCCTCAAACGGACGCTCCGATCAAAAGTTAGGAAGTTTCGAACCTGGCATCGCTTTGTTTGGCATGCACGCACTTCGAGACGATGAATCCAGGCATGTGGGCCTCACCTTGGGGAGCCGCACCTCTACCTGCGGTAGCAGCAGGTAGAGTGGAGGCTCCCTGGCCTATAAATAAACGTGCACCCCCCTCATATTTAAGAATTTCAAAAAGCAGCGAAGCTCTACTAGTTCAAATGTTTTGACTTTTACACCTCTTCCAAACCCAAATATTTTCACTCTAACACGTAGATATACCCATATACTACCACATATCAGAAAATAACCGATAGATTTGGACGTATAGAGCCTACGATTAGGCAAAAAGCCCGTGTAGCAGTCCATTATAAGTCTTTTCAAGATCATAAAGTGACTATTACTTCTTCGTACTTTTATACACTTGCACGTTAAGTTTCGTTTTCTAACAATGCCTGAAACTTAGTTTCATGGCCGTTTTTGTCAAAATTTGATACACTTTTGTATATAAACTGATTTTCTGGCATTTCTACAACTCTGATTGACGATCCGTCAGCTCCAGCAGCTTCAATGCACTAGCACACACATTCTGAAAACTTCGCCGGACTGGGTTATCTTCCCAGTCCGGGTTTGGCCCCTTTTTGTATATATTTAATTGTATATATACTAATATTTCAATTCTGTCAAGCCCGGATGTCAAATTCGAGGTAGTTTTCCGCTTTTATATATATTTACGCATATATGAGCGATTTTCACCATAACTGGGGTCTCTTCCCAGTATTGGTTGACTATATTTCTATCAATATATCTATATTTCAATTCCAGTCCGGGCACCGGTGTGAAAACCCATCGCCCTTTATACTATTTTTGCACACTTCACCATACTGGGTGATCTCCCCAGTCACTGGTTGACTACTTTTATGCAATTTGCATTCCAGACTGGCCTGGACTATTTCGTGGCCTTTATACTATTTTTTGCATACTACGCCATACTGGGTGATCTCCTCAGTCACTATTTGACTACTTTTATGTATATTTACATTCCAGTTTGGCCTGAATCATTCTGTGGCCTTTTTACTTCTTTTATATATATTTATGCATATATAAGCAGCCTTCACCATCACTGGTCCTCTTCCCAGTCTTGGTTGACTACATATCTGTCAATATATATATATATATATATATATATATATATATTCTAATTCTAGTCCGGGCACCGACGTGAAAATCCATCGCCCTTTACAGCTTATATATATATTTGTATATATATATATATACATACATATATATATATATATTGCTTTACTCGCTTTCTTTTCAACTGCTGCTTTAAATATTCATTTTATATGAATTGGCATTGACATATCTGCAGGCGGACTAGATTTATTTAAATCTCGCCAATTCTATTTTCCAAACGGTTCAAAACCTCCAGCCTGAACCGGGAAGCTAGAATGGATGAGATTTCCTTAAATCTAGCTTTCTTTCTAGTTTCAGATTCAAAAGCAACCTCGCTTCTCTTAGATCGCTATCTAGTGGGAACGAGATGCTTCGGCCATGCGGATCAGGATTTACTGAATGAATCCTCGGTTCTGGCAATATTGGGATATTTATCTGTTTTTGTACAAATTTGAACTGTGCAGGTTTTGGCTATTCATATGTGAGCCTAGGAATCGTGTGATTCACGATCAAAACGATCGGAATCTGATTCTCACGATAGACAAACTCCGATTTACAAATGTACCCTGCCAATTTTTTTTATAGAAATGTACGTGTAAATAGACCTTAAAACGGTTATCCGGATTTAAGGTCTCAAGATAATGAAAAAATATCGATTGACGTGTCAGCGTCCCTCCGATGGTTTTCATACTCATGAGGAGACCGACACTTGTATATTCTGTTGTTGAGGATGCTTCGCAGCCCTATAGATCACCATTCACATGCAGCCTTAAGGCTATAAAGATAAAGTTGGAAGTATCAACAGGCTTCAATTCTTATGGCAGCGTAAGGGTTTGATAAATCAGCTTTCAAATCAATCAAAAGAAAAGCTTTTCAAAGAAAAATCCAATTAAATACTTTTGCAAATCAAATCAAAGACTGATTTTCAAATCAAATCAAACCCTTCGTATATAGGTTCAATGAAGCAAAGCACTACTTTCAATCAATCAAATCAATAGGTCCAATTTTTAAACAGCATTCACTCACGCATTCTAATTTCTAAAGGGAAATATTGAAAAGATGTGATACCGTGTTTACACGGGAGTCGTGGGGTGACTAACACCTTCCCCACACTTAACCAAGCCCCCGAGCTCGAAACTTTATTTTCAAAGATCAAGTTTCGACAGTGTCCAACAATTGGGCCTCTTTCATACAAAACTCGGTTGAGTTGATACAACCATTTCAAATCTACCAAATGGAGACTCTGTAAAACGTTCAAATCGTCGACATGATACATGTTGTCCTTTCTCTTAAAAAACCCTTCAAAACCTTTTTCCTAAATAAAAAAGAGTAAGGGTAGAGAGAACTTAGGAAAAGAGATTAAAAGATTCGGGTTTTGACCCGACCCACGGATTTTTTAAACCAACGTCGACACTGGTAACAGGACCAATCTTTTCCTACAAAAAAAGTAGGTATGTTAATTTTGATGTATATATTAACAGGATGCATGCTATGCAATGTTTTAAGATTTTTTGAAGTTTTTTATTCTTTTCTTGTAAAACAAAGGTCAGTTGTTTTGATGACAGGATTTAATAACATTGACAGGGAATGGAATGTATATTTTCATTTATTTGATATTTACAAGGAATTTAAAATTTACATTGAATTGAAAGGGAAGGCGTGAAGAGACTCCCCTTCGAATTTTTTTCTTCAGAGGCCGACCTATCTTAGGCTACTCTCGTGGCTTTTCGGCATGGAGGTCCCCTGATCATCGCAATCTACTAGAGGGGAAATTAAACCGTTCTTTCAATTGGAGTGAATCTGAGTGGCGCATTTCCTAAGCCTCGTAGGATTAATCCCCTTTGAGTCCAGTATTCAAACGCCGATAGGGTTTGTCTCCTGGTGGAGGAATCACACAACATACATTAACATACATCGTATCTCACCGTATGTAATGATGACATTTGTGCAAAGCACTAATATTTAAAGCAGTAAAACATTTATTTATATCCATTCAATGTAAACACAGCATCCACACACATGTAGATAAAAAGGGGATTTCTTAAAAAGATTAAAATGCTGCTTAAGCCCTTAACTGTTCCCCAGCAGAGTCGCCACTTGTCGACGTCGGGAAAAATCTTTGGCGATCCCCCTTTCCCTATGTGTTTTTACCCTTGTCTGTGTTGATCTGAAGGGTGAATTTTTAGGAAAAGGCCGACATATAATGTCGTCGATTTGAAAAGTTTGATTTTACAGAGTCGCCAGTTGGTATGTTTGAAATGGTTATACCAACTAAACCGAGTTTTATTTGAAAAGTTTTGCAAGTAGGTCCAATTACTGGACTCTATTTAACTTATCCTTGGAAATCGAGATTCATAGAAATCGAGGGCTTGATTAAGCGAGGGGGGGGGGGAAGGTGTTAGGCACCCCCCGACTTCCGTGAAACACGGTTACCGCATCTTTTCAATTTCCCTATTTTATTTATAGTGTGTGTGTGTGTGTGTGTGTGTGTGCTTGCAGTAATTGGGGCTAAGTACTTTATTTGGAAGTAGTGTTGTTCTTCGTTGGACCTATATATGAAGGGTTTGATTTATTTGAAAAGTCCATTTTTAGACAAGATATGAAAATGACATTTTGGAAGACAGTTTTCAAACCCTTTCGCTCGCATAGGAATTGAAGCCTTTTGATACTTCCATTTTATTCTACATTCGGCTGATTTTGATTTTATTATCGGGATGCGAAGCATCCTCAACCAAATAATATATATACAAGTGTCGGGTTTCTTATGGGCATGAAAGCCATCGAAGTGACCCAAGCACTACAAACCACAATTTACTATGCTGAGACCTTAAATCTGGATAACCGTTTTAAGGTCCCTTTGATTTACATTTACAAGAAGACAAGCAGGCGATATTTACTGTGCAAAGTTGTCCATCGTGGGAACCGGATCTAGATCCATGGGATTAATCGTAGATCCCGTGATTCCTAGGCTCACGAAATATTATCAAAAACCCTGCACATCAGAGATATTGAAATAAAATGCGCATTAAAATCCAGACGTCGTAAGACAAATGATTCATCAGTTAAATCCTTACATGCGTGTAGCCAAAGCTTCCCGTTCTCTCTAGATACGGATTTAGGGTCGCGTAGTCACTTTAATATATACAAAACTAGAAAGAAAGCTAGATTTAAATAAATCTTTGACAATCTAGCTCAACGATTCCAGTTTGACAGCTTTTGAATTGGTTGAAAGTTAGAGATGGCTAGATTTAGATGAATCTAGTCCACAAACTTTATATTAGAACATATTTACATTAAATGAACAGTTAAAACTGATATTTAATCACATTGAATAAATAATATATATATATATATATATTAAAGCTGGAAAGATCCACGGATTTCCAATACAGGCGTGACTAATTAATGTAAATATATATATGCTTATATATATATTGAAGCTGAAAAGGCCACAGATTAACAATTCAGGCCAAACGAGTTAGTATAAATATATATATATATATACAATTATATATATATTAAAGCGAGAAAAAGCCACGGATTAGCAATCCAGCTAACGGAGTTAGTATATATATATATATATATATATATACATATAATTATATATATATATTAAAGCAGAAAAAGCCACATATTTATAATCAAGACATGACTGAATTAAATGTAAATATGTATATAGTTATATATATAGTAAAGCCGAAAATGCCACAGATTAACAATCTAGGTTAAATAATACTTATAAATATATATATATATATATATATATATATTCGGTCCGGATCTTAAGCTCACCCAACTAAAAGCTCACCCAACTCACCCCCCTTTTAGCGACGGACCGACCGACGGTTTGGTCCGTCGCTATATATACAACCGTCGTCTTACCTTTTAGTGACGGACAACATATAGCGACTGACAACATATAGACGACGGTTGTATATATAGCGACGGATGAACCGTCGCCCGGTTCGTCGCTAAAGAAGGATGAGTTTGGGTGAATTTTTAGTTGGGTGTGCCTAAGATTTTATCGTATATATATTAAAGCGATAAAAGCCACATATTTGAAATCCAGGCTGCAAAATCACTTAAAAATGTATATATAATCTTATATATACATATATGTAAGCTAGAAATGCCACAAATTTAAAATCTAGGAGAAATTAGAAGATATATATACGCTCATATATATATATATAATAAAGTAGTAAAAAGCTTTAAATCACAAGAAATCTTACAGTATGTAGTGCTAGAGGCTTTAAACCACTTTGAGGGCTTGAAAACTCCGTGCCCACCTGTTAAAATTTGATATGTTAGTATATATACATATAAAAACGTATTGGAAGAGTAAAATTGAAGTTTGGAGCACTATAGGTAGGGTTAAGAGCTGAAATTGATGGAATTTCCTCTATTTTCTTCTTTTTTCTCTTGGTGGGGGGTCTTATTTATAGACCAGGGAGCCGCAATTCTACTCGCGATAGCTACGAGTCTATCTGGTGCTCCCTGAGTGGGCCCCGATCCCGTGGGTCCTGTTGTCTCGAAGTACGTGCGCTCCGACCAACGCGCTGTTTGCTTCGAACCTTCACAACTTTCAATCCGGGAGTCCGATTGAGGCGTGTTATACCTTTTCGGAAAGCCCTTTCTGAGAGCTACACAATGACATGGGATTTGACATTTTTTGAATCAGAGAATATGGGTCCATGACCAGATCTTCGAGTCTTCGTAGTCCATCCGTTGAGCTGTCTTGTGCTATTTTCACTCGGGATTGATATTATGGTTCTGCATGACCTTCATGGTAGTGATTTGGCTTCTTTTTGACTTGATTTGATGTCAAGTTTGTAAAATGACCATTTTTCCCTTCTGGGGTTTATCTACAGGATTGATAAAGTTTTCGACTGTTTCTCAGGGTTGTCTTCCGAGGTTCGATCTCATTCGACTCTGTTCTTCCTCAGGGTCATTTTTGAGGTTGACTTGATATCCTAGGTTTGTCTCTGGAGATGATTTGATGCTTTTAGAACTCCCGGGGTTGGCTTGGTCTCCCAGGGTTATCGTCAGGGTTGACTATATCTCCCGGGGTTGTCATCGGGGCTGGCTATATCTTTCGGTGTTGTCGTCAGGCTGACTGTACCGCCCGGGGTTGTCGCTGGGGTTTGATTTGATCTCCCGGTGTTGTTGTCGAGGTTGAATTTGGTCTTTCGGTGTTGTTATTGGGCTAATTGTACCTCCCGGGGTTGTCGTCGGGGTTTGACTTGATCTCCCGGTGTTGTTACCGAGGTTGAATTTATCTCCCAGTGTTGTTGCTGGGGTTGACTATATATCTAGGGGTTATCATCGGGGTTTAACTTGACTTTTCGATGTTGTTACCGAGGTTGAATTTGGTCTTTTCGTGTTGTCGCCGAGCTAACTGTACCTCCCGGGGTTGTCCCCCGGGGTTTGATTTGATGATTTGAACTTATAGGGTTGTCTCTGGAAGGTAAAAGATAGTTTTGCCCTCCTGCAGGGTTAGTAACAGGAATGCAAATTTTTGAGTGTCTACAAGATTATTTCCACAAAGAAGGCAAAAAGAAATCACAAAATATTTATATATGTATGTACCGTATATATATAAAATGCATGTAAAATATTATATATGTATATCCGTGTGTGTGCCACGTGTATATATGTATGTGTATTGGGCATATGGTGCCTATGTTTGATTAGGAAAAACCAAGACTTAAAAGTCTTTTGGTTTACTGTTGGCTCGGTTGTATGTATGCCTAAATAAAAAAGAAAACGGTTAAGGCTTTTACTGTAGGCTTGCTGAAAATTTGCAAATAAAGCTTAGCCATGTGCATTTGGCAGCTTGTTTCTTTTTGGGCTAAAACCTGAAAACAGTCTTCTTGTTTTGCTCAAATCCGTGTGCTTCACTAAATTAATTTGAGCCTTCCTTTCCTTATCAAACAAATCCGAGCAATTAAATTCAAAATAAATTTCCAAATTACATGTTTACACTCGACTTAAAAATCTCCTATATATAGGAAGCTTTTCACTTCATTTTATGTTACCAATTTACAAATCAAAGAAAAGCTCTATCTCCATGCCTACATAATTTCTCTTTGAAAAAGCTTTCTCTCTATCTTCTGCTCATATTTCTAATCTTTTTGAAGAAGATAAAAATTGGTCAAGTATTTGAGATAAGTTATTGAATTGTTGTATTTACATTATCTCATAACTGTTATAATTATAGATATACAAATATAAATTGTTGTACACATTTATATATCTATATTTCATATATTCTTATCAATTAAAAGACCAGTTTTAGATACCGATATTTAGAGATATTCTTTAACACGGATATCATTCGAATGATGTTTGAAGTTCTAAATGATCCTTTATTGATATCATTTATTTATATAAATATCGTAAAGTAGATCAGTTTTAGATACCAATATTTGGAAATATTTTTTAACACGAATATCATTCAAACGATGTTTGAACTTCTAAGTGATTTATAGAAAATATTTATATAAATATCAGATTGTGAAACGAACAATTTAGTCAGTCTTAGATACCAATATTCAGAGATATTTCTTAAAAGAAATATTATATGAACGGACCTTGAAATTCCAAGTGGCCAAATTTTAACAATGTAGATCAAATATAATATATATATATATATATATATATATATTTGAGTGAAATAAATTTATTTGTTATATCAAGTATTATTTAATTGATTAAATTGTTATATTTGATAACTTTCATCACAAGTATTTTGCACACAACATTATTTATTCATAAAATACTTGTTGGATTATATATATGTTATTTAAACTTATATATCTGAACTTAAAGCTTGATTTGTTTAACATAGAAACACATTCTTTATTTTAAAAGAAAAGTAAGATCTTTATAAATCTGAATTAAATCTTTTATCTGCTTTCTCAAAAACACTTTTTTCATACAAAATATAAAAGTAAGTTGAACTTTTATATGTGCTGGGAGCTGTCGTTTAGCACTCCAAAATTAACCTTACTCCTATTCTACTAACTCAAGAATTAGTATAGTAACAAGCAAGGATCGATCCCACAGAGAGTGTTTTGTTTTATATTTATCCAAGTATTTTCTAATGAATTGGGGGTTTTGGTTTGAAAAGTTAAATTATCGAAAGTGAATTTAAAAGAAGTATCAATGAGTAAAAAGCTTCAATTCTTCAGTTCAATATCGCATTTTCACAATTATGGATTAACCAAGTTTTTACAATATTTATCCTTTAATGAGATTATCAATCCTAGATAACCGCGATCGCTAGTTATTCAAAATTCTCCTTATGTGTAAATCTAATGCGACGATCGCCAATAAAAGATCCTAACTATCATATAACCAAGAACTATCAGTCTAAATTTAATATGATAGAAGCATGAAGAATGAGAATTAGATTGTTCCAAGCAACAATTACACAATCAGGAATTATTTAACTTGTCGTCTGAAAATCTTAATAATATCCAAAAGTTTGACCACAATCGAATATCATTAATTGATACTTATGATAAAACATACATCGTTTGCTTAATATATATCTTAATCTAACATATGATATCAATTTACTAATTTAATCCTGTAGAAACTAAATTAGTTAATTGAATAGCATACAATAAAGTTTATGTAGATAATCCGAATAAATATCATATACGAAGGAATAAATAAAGTAAACTTGCTCAAACTGTTAATTATGAATAAGGTTCAACATCCCTTCATAATTGAATTGAGTAGTTTACTTGACATGCTTTGATTCTCCAATACTAGAGGTTAAATGAATGCAGAAGATGATATAAGATAATCCCCCTTTATATTGGGTCTTATATGTCTTTATAAAGTCTAAAATAATCCCTGAAAACCTAAAAGTTCGCAATCCAAATCGTATTAGAAGTTTGCCTAAAACTTCCCAAAATTAGAAATTACTGTTTTCTTGCCGACAATCTCGCCAGAGTGAAGTTTGGCAGAGAAGAAGTCTTCGGGGCTAGTTTTCCTTCATAAAAACTCGTTGATGCGAAGTTTGACAGAGAAGAACTCGTCGTGGCGAGTATTTAGCCTAAAAAATAGCGCTGGGGCGAGTTTCCATTTTCTATTTCGACATCCTTTGGTAAAATGAGCATAACTTTTGATCCAAAAAAGTTACGGGGCCTGCTACCTATCAAATTGAAGCTCTCGACGAGATCTACAACTTTCATTCATTGAGCATTGACAAATTTTTATTGGATCAAGGTTAAAATCGGCTCCAAGGGACTGCTATGTAAATTGTAACTTCCAAACTTTGAGGTTTCAACTTCCGCTTGGTAAAAAGATCATAACTTTTTCATATGGACTCCGATTATGATGATTCAAAATATTACAGAAAGCGATGGAATAGCTCTACAATAAAATCTAAGTCGCAAGGTAAGACCATGAATCCAATTTAGCATAACAATCTTCGTATTTTCCTCGTTTCAGCTCCATTTTGACCTGAAACCCATAAACAAACCTATTAAGCCCTTGTTAACAACCAAACATGCAATATACTACGCATAAAGGAATCAAAATAAATGAATATCATGCACTCGTCAAATTCCCCCACACTTAGCTTTTGCACGTCCTCGTGTAAACCAAACCCAAGGTTATGTTACCATTCACATAATTCTATCCAACCATAGTATCAAAAAGTTCAAGTTAAAATTTATGAATATCAATACTTATCAACAGAAACCGATTAACATCTCATTAATCAATTCACGACTACTAACCTTATCACCTCACCAATGAATTTTATCAAATCGAACTATATCCACATAAGTATCTATCCCATAATCCACATACTCACCCAACTTAGTTATCATGGAGAAAAAACCACACACACTAACTCATAACTCAAAACAAATTTTCCTGCACGTTGCCTTGCTTTTCGTAGAACCTTCTTTATATCCTAAATGACTATATTTTGATATTTTCTTGTATTCTTCCTTTTCTTAACATGTGCAATGTCTCATTTTCTTAGGCTTTTCAGTGCTACCCATATAACGAAATTTCCACCAACGACTCCCAAACCAGGAGGGCTTACTCATTCAAGTAACAAAGGCCACAAAAGTCGACTAGTCAAGCTGTTTTTATCCATCACACTTTTTAGCGCGAATAACGATGTTTCCCGAGGCTTGGATACCCAGTTAATTCGTATAATGGACATTGAAGCATATTTTCATTATTATTTTTTTCATACATCAATTTCATCATCAGTTTTTTTCACTATTCATTCAATTTTTTCCACAAGGTTCTTTTATTGACATAAGCAGTGAAAACAGTTTTAAAGCAAGAAATTGGTGCACATAGACAACTCCACATACAACTTAGTCAAATAAGCATGCTTCACATATTCAAGTACTCATGCATCAATAAATTCAATTCAAATCAAGTACACTGGTTATTGACTTAGCTTTCATCATTCAATGATCAACTAAATACCAACAAATCTTGAAATTAAGCATCAATTTTCAATCCGTGACTCTAACTCTTCAACACTTAGGCGAATAAAATCATGGAACCAAGCAAAAATTTTAGCAGATATCTAAATTCTAGCAAATTTTAGACTATTATACCTAAAAAAAACAAAGAAAACTAAAATTCTAAAATTCCCACCCCCACACTCAAACATTACATTGTCCCCAATGTAAGAAAATCATGCAAAGTAGAAAACTACTACAACTAACAAATTAAAAAGAAAAGGGATAGAAAGATCAAATCAGAATTCTTGGGTTGCCTCCCAAGCAGCTGCCTTTGTTTAACATCGTTACTCGACTGCAATCCTCCCAATCATCCAAAAGCCAGATCCATCAACTTCACCATCTCAACCTCCTCAACTTGACTGATATCCAAAAATAGCTTCAACCTATACCTGTTCACCTTGAACACATTCCCTGTCTTTGGATTATGTATATTTATAGTACCATGAGGAAACACATTAGTAATAACAAATGGACCCTCCCAACGGGAACGTAACTTACCTGGAAATAATTTCAATCGTCAATTATAAAGGAGAACTTTTTGCCCAATAGTGAAATTCTTTCTCAAAATTTGCTTATCATGGCAAGCTTTCGTCTTAGCCTTATACAGTTTAGAACTCTCATATGATTCAGTACGTAACTCCTCGAGTTCTTGTAACTGCAATTTCATATGAACGCCAACTTGATCCAAGTTCATGTTGCACTGTTTGATCGCCCAGAAAGCTTTATGCTCTAGCTCCATAGGTAGGTGGCATGGTTTCTCGAACACCAGCCTATAAGGCGACATACTAATTGGAGTTTTGTATGCCGTCCAATATGCCCATAGTGCATCATCTAATCTAAGACTCCAATCTTTCCTGCTCGGGTTGGCTACTTTCTTCGAAATGTATTTTATCTCTCGGTTGGATACCTCAGCTTGGCCATTGCTTTGCGGATGATAGGATGTAGAGATCCTATGAAGAACGTTGTATTTCCTGAACAAAGCTGCTAATACCCTATTACAGAAGTGAGTTCCGCGATCACTAATGATGGCCCGTGGTGCTCCAAACCTGACAAATATGTTAGTCTTGACAAAATTTGCAACAACTTTAGAATCGTCAGTCCTAGTGGCTTTAGCTTCCACCCAATTCGAAACACAATCAACCGCCAATAAGATGTAAACATTACCAAAGGAAGCACAAAAAGGTCCCATAAAATCAATACCCCAAACATCAAAGATTTCAATAATTAGAATAGGGTTTTGTGGCATTTGATGTCTATGTGATATATTTCCTGTTCTTTGATAATTTTCACATGATTTGCAAAATAGATATGAGTCTTTGAAAATTGAGGGCCAAAAGAAACCACTCTCTAAAACCTTATGTGATGTTCTTTTAGGTCCAAAATGACCTCCACAAGCATAGGAATGACGGAAAGATAGAATAAATTAGAACTCATTATCAGGTACACAACATCTAACTATCTGATCAGCACAAAATTTCCACAAGTATGGGTCATCCCACACATAATGTTTTGCATCACTCCTAAACTTTTCTTTTTGGGATTTTGAAAACTCACCCGGTAAATACACACTTACCAAATAATTCACAATGTATGCATACGAGGGAGTTGTATTGCCAATTGTAAGTAGATGCTTATCCAAAAATATGTTTTGTAATGGTAGTGCTTCTTCCTTCTTAAGATTTCTGCTCAAGTGATCCGCTACCAAGTTATCTGCACCCTTCTTATGATTAATTTCCAAGTCGAATTCTTGCAGCATCAAGATTCATCTTATGATTTGGGGTTTGGACTCATTAGTAAGCAAGTACCTGAGAGCAATATGGTCAGAATAAACTATCACTTTAGTACCAAGTAAGTATGATCTAAACTTATCTAAAGGAAATACAACAGATAAGAGTTCTTTTTTAGTTGTGGAATAGTTTATCTGAGCCGCATTCAATGTTCTAGAAGCATAGTAGATGGCATGGACAATTTTGTCAATCCTTTGGCCCAAGATGGCGTCGACAACATAGTTGCTTACATCACACATTATCTCAAATGAAAACTTCCAATTTGGTGGTTGAATGACAGGGGCTGACGTCAACAATTTCTTTAAGGTATCAAAAGCCACCTTGCATTCCTCTACAAAATGGAATTCCACATCTTTTTGGAGTACCTTGCATAGGGGCAATGCTATCTTGGGGAAATCTTTGATAAACCTGCGATAAAATCTTGCATGTCCAAGAAAAGAGTGTATCTCCCTCACGCTGACGGGGTAAGGCAATGTAGATATAGTATCAGTTTTAGCTTTATCGACTTCTAAACCATTAATTGACACTACATGACCAAGTACAATTCCTTGTTCTACCATAAAGTGACATTTTTCCCAATTTAGCACAAGGTTAGTTTCCAAACATCTATCCAAAACATGATTCAAATTATCTAGACAAGCATCCAAAGAATTACCATGTACTTTGAAATCATCCATAAAGACCTCAATGCATTCTTCTAAAAGATCGAAAAAAATACTCACCATGCATCTTTGAAAAGTACCTGGGGCATTGCAGAGTCCAAAGGACATTCTCTGATAGGTAAAGGTACCAAACGGACATGTGAATATGGTCTTTTCTTGGTCCTCGGGTGCAATCACAATCTGGTTATAACCTGAAAAACCATTTAGAAAGCAATAATAAGTATGCCCAGCTAATCGTTCCAACATTTGATCAATAAAAGGAAGTGGAAAGTGATCTTTTCTAGTTACAACATTTAACCTCCTGTAGTCAATACACACTCTCCAACCTGTTTGCATCCGTGTGGGAACTAACTCATTGTTTTCATTCTTGACAACTTCCCATTGACTATCGGAGATGGGGTAGATGATTCCTGCATCGAGCAATTTTATTACCTCTTTCTTTAATACCTCCATCATAGGTGGGTTCAATCGTCTTTGTGCATCCCTCGTGGGCTTAGCACCATCTTCCAATAAAATTCGATGCATACATGTTGCGGGACTAATACCTTTTATGTCTGCTATAGTCCAACCAAAAACTGTGATATGGTCCCTAAGGACTCTCAACAACTTTTCTTCCCACACTTTGGTTAGATTACTAGCAATTATCACAGGTAAAGTCTCATTAGTCCCCAAATACGCATATTTCAAGTGTGCATGTAATTGTTTCAATTCAAGTGTTGGAGCTTGCACAACAGATGGTAATAGTTTTTGATGAGACACAGGTATTGAATTAAATGGACTACATACTTATCTGAGAGTTTAGGCAATGAGTGTAGTGCAGCCATAGTTTCTTTTAATTCCTGATTTTGCTCAAGTTCATACTCCCCATCCATGTCCAAATTGCTAGAAATAGCAACCTCCAAGCTGTCTCTATGAATTTGTTCAAAAGTTTCCTACACTAAAGAGTCACACACATCAATTGCAAAAACTTGACTAATATCACTAGGGTACCTCATAGCATCATAGATATTAAAGTGGATCTTTTAGCCATCAAACTCCATTGTTAAGGTCCCATTGTGCACATCAATCATAGTCCTCGCTGTTTTTATTGCCTTCCTAACAAGATGTGGGATGGGTTTGGTGATGTATCATCCTCCATATCCACTATGTAAAAATTTGCAGGAAATATTAGTTCGTTCACCTACACCAAGACATCTTCAACTACCCCTTGATGATAGGTGTTAGTACGATCTGCTAATTGAATAATCACACCAGTATCTTTCAAAGGACCTAGATTTAGAGACTTATAAATAGATAATGACATCACATTAATTGAAGCACCTAAATCTAGCACGGCCTTCTCAAATCTAGTGTCTCATATCTTGCATGGGATTGTGAATATGTCTGGGTCTTTACATTTAGGGGGCATTTTTCTTTGGAGAATAGCTGATACATTTTCCCCAACTGTGACTTTTTCATCATTTTTTAATTTTCTTTAGTTAGTGCATAATTCTTTTAAAAATTTCGCATACCGTGGCACTTGTTTAAATGCATCAAGTAATGGAATATTCACTTCTACTTTCCTAAAAGTTTCCAAAATTTCTTTTTCCTGTTCATCTTTCTTTGAAGTTTTAGAATTTCTGGGAGGAAAGGGAAGAGGAATATTTTTAAGCTGACAAGGAGGGTTAGGGTGTACCTTAGATTTTTTCGGTTCCTCTTTAGCTTGCTCTTTCTCAAACTCAATTGTGGCTGTATGTGTATCCATCTGCTTCCCACTCCACAAGGTTATATCACCAGCACTCTCCTTAGGATTCACAACAGTTTGAGATGGTAGCTTCCCCGAACCTTGAGAGTCTAACCGACCCATAGTAGTAGCTAATTGGCTCATTTGACTCTCCAAACTATAGATAAAAGATCTCGTCTCTTGTTGAATTTGTTGTGTCTGTGTCATAAATGCTTTGAACATATCCTCCAAGGATGTTCCAGAATTGTCCGGTGCTGTTGGTTTGGGTTGGTACTGTGGCTAAGTTGGCTAAAATTGCTGTTTATTTGGGTAGAACCCTTGCGCCTGCGGCCTAGCACCCCATAACTCAAGTTGGGATGATCCCTCCATCATGGATTGTAAGTATTGGAAAAAGGGTCATATTTCCTCTGCGGCTATGCCTGGTAATTTCCCACTGCATTTTCTTGCTGTGAATTCTCTTCCTCTTGTAATGTCGGGCATGAATCTGTAGGGTGTCCCGCCATTAAACATATTCCGCAAGCCTTTGCAACTGGCAAGTTACCTGTTGCTAATTGTTTCACCATAGCAGTTAAGTCAGAAATCTGTTGCTCTAAATTACTCGTGCTTACCTCACTTACCCTTTGTGCTGGATGATCATTCCGTCTTACATATTGTTGTGCATTGGTGGCCATATTTGCAATCAAATTCTTTGCAGCCTCTGGTGTTTTATCTACTAATGCTCCTCCACTAGCAACTGTTGGGTTTGTACGAAATCGTGACGCAATCAAATTGCAAAAATTAGCGGAAGCATGGTATATCAGAGTTTAAAAAATTTCTACAAAACCATTACCCGGATCATCCTTTATGCAAATTATTAATTTAAAACGATAAATAAGAAGTTATGGAATCATACCTTTGTAGAACGAAGCTTCCACAGGTACGAGTTCAACTCCTTGTTCTTCGTGATCTCCTTGAATTTCCGGGTTAGATTCCTTCCTTTGATCAACGTTAGCCACCCAAGTGTTTGGCCTCTAGAGGTGATCCACCAAGGAAGAAGAATTATCAAGAAGGAGGATGTTTGGCTTAGTTTTCTATCCTCTATAGAAAAGGAGTACTCTCCAACAATTGGAATTGCATCATTTAATATCTATTATAAGACTCCTCTTATATAGATATTAGTCAACCCTTCTAATCCTATTAGACATGGGATTTCTTTTAATTAATTAAACTCCTTTAATTAATTTAGGCTTCCCACCACATGGGAATAATTAATTAAATTCATTTAATTAATTTGTCTCCTAATCTTATTAGGAATAAATGAGAGTACTAAATATTAAATTAATTACTAAACTCCTTTAGAAATTAAGATAATAATAATTGTAATAATATTAATAAGACTCCTCTTATTAATTTATATTTAATATTTCCAAAATATTAAATAATAAACATTAAGCTATTTAATTTATTCTATCACCATAGATTAAATTAATTATACTTAATGCATTATTACGATTATGCCATTACCTTCTTAAATAATTATTCTTCCTTTTATGGTGTGACCCTTTAGGTTCTCCATATTAAACCGGTTGTGAATAAATCAATTAAAACAATTTTAATCTTATTTAAATAAATAAATTAAACTAATAATCTATTTAAATAAATAATATTTATTCTACAATAGGGATAAGCCTCCCTAGCGATCAACGACTTTCCAGATAATATAGATTTCAACATTAATCAAAAAGAACCTGCGAGTAAATAGTTACCGTACAATTCAATCCTTCCACCATACAATGTCCCAATTAAATATAAGACATGGATTTACTGTCAAGTCTTATTTTATTTAATTATATGTATTTCGATTAGAAAATGCACAACTCCAAATAATGCAAATTAGAAACTCCTTTCTAATTTCATTTCACCTTGGCCAAGGATTCCTGGGTTGTCATTTAACGAATCACATAGGACATATCTCCTCTTTTACTAGAGGTGGTAGATTCTTTATTGATCATTCATTATCTCCATATGTAACTCATTATACCCAAGCATACCCTATATATGCCTTAAAAGGTCTTAAGGAATAAGTCAAAGTATAATTTGTTACATACAAGATACTATGATGATCTCAAGTCCAAGGATTACTTGTACTACTATCACATTAGGAATTCCTATTGACAGGCGAGTAAATATCCATTAGGTATTCCATAGCGAATCACGTTCAGTGAACTTATTCTCCAATAAGCACCTACATACTTGCTTTAGTGTCTCCACACAAATGATCATGAGATCAATCATCCTCATCCAATGAGCAAGCAACATATGTACCAATCTATCCGGATTTACTAATTCCCTTTTTAGTAATCCCACGATTGGGAACTATTTTAGTTTTAAAACTTTCTAAGAATTTAGATCTCATTAGCATGATCATCATCATGATTCTAAAAGCATTGCTTAAAACTATGGGTTATTTACATATTATAAAAAACAGCAACATGTAGATAATTAAATGCCTTTAATAAATGAATATTTTATTAATAAATAAATAAGATTGTTTACAAAGTACGTGCTTTATCATCATACATGATTGGCTTGTATGCACACTACTATCAATCTCCCACTTGCACTAGAGCCAATCGCCATGGTATCTCATACCCATTTTATCTAAGTGACGATCAAACTGCTGTTGTGTTAAAGCTTTAGTAAATGGATCTGCAATGTTGTCTTGAGAGTCTACACGCTCCAAGGTGACGTCTCCTCTTTCAATGATCTCCCTGATCAAGTGAAATCGCCGCAACACGTGTTTAGATTTCTGATGAGACCTTGGTTCCTTAGCCTGTGCAACTGCTCCTATGTTGTCACAGTAAACGGGAACTGCTTCTCCAATGCTAGGAACCACACCAAGTTCAGTTATGAACTTCTTCATCCAAACAGCTTCCTTTGCAGCTTCACTTGCAGCTATATACTCTGCCTTTGTCACTGAATCAGCAACTGTTTGCTGCTTGGAACTCTTCCAACTCACTGCGCCTCCGTTCAAGGTAAAAACATACCCCGAAACAGATTTACTGTCATCTTGGTCCGTTTGAAAACTTGAGTCTGTGAAGCCCTCGAGTTTTAATTCAGACCCACCGTAGACAAGAAAAATATCCTTAGTTCTTCTCAAGTATTTTAGGCTATTCTTCACTGCCTTCCAGTGCTCTTCTCTTGGATTCGACTGGTATCTGCTCGTTACACTAAGTGAATGAGCAACATCCGGTCTAGTACATATCATACCGTACATGATAGATCCTATTGCAGAAGCATAAGGGATCTTACTCATACGGTCTCTCTCCTCAGGTGTCTTTGGGGCCTGTTTCTTGGAGAGATGTATTCCATGGCTCATCGGCATGAGACCTCTTTTGGAATCTTCCATGCTAAATCTCTTTAGCATTGCATCAATGTACTGTTCCTTGGGATAAACCAAGCATCCTTTTAGATCTATCTCTATAGATCTTTATCCCCAAAATATAGGATGCTTCTCCCAAGTCCTTCATGGAGAAGTGTTTAGATAACCAGATTTTAATCGATTGTAGCATAGGAATGTCATTCCCTATCAGTAATATATCATCAACATATAATACAAGGAATGAAATTGCGCTCCCACTAACCTTCTTGTACACACATGGTTCATCGTCATTTTTGATAAAATCAAACTCTTTGATTGTCTCATCAAAACGAATGTTCCATCTACGAGAAGCTTGCTTCAATCCATAAATGGATCGTTGCAGCTTACAGACTTGATTTATTCCAACTTTTGAAACAAATCCCTCTGGCTGTGTCATATACACATCCTCCTCAAGTTTTCCATTGAGGAAGGCCGTTTTCACGTCCATCTGCCAGATCTCATAGTCGTTATAAGCTGCAATCGCAAGTAAAATTCGAATGGACTTGACCATAGCTACTGGTGAAAAGGTTTCATCATAATCAACTCCTTGTTTTTGTTTGAAACCTTTTGCAACCAGTCGGGCCTTATAGGTCTCCACCTTGCCGTCCGCTCCAGTCTTTCTTTTAAAGACCCATTTACACCCAATAGGCTTAATGCCTTCAGGTGGTGAAATCAAAGTCCATACTTTGTTTTCATACATGGAGTCCATTTCGGATTTCATGGCTTCAAGCCATTTCCCTGAGTCTTTATTACTCATAGCCTGTTCGTAATTCAATGGATCATCATCATTCATGATGTGTACCTCATCGTCATCCTCTATAACGAATCCATACCTCTCAGGTATCTTCGGTACTCTCCCAGATTTACGAACAGGGTGTGGTATAGTAGGTTCTTCTACTTGGTCAGGTACCTGACTTTGATCCATGGTAATTTGTGGTTCTTGAACTTCTTCAAGATATATCTTACTCCCACTGACCCCTTCATGGATAAACTCCTTTTCCAAGAAGGCAGCATGTTTCGCAACAAACACCTTTTGATCAGTTAGATGATAGAAATAATACCCTACAGTTTCTTTAGGGTATCCCACAAATCTACACTTTTCGGATTTAGTCTGTAGCTTATCATGTTCAAACTTTTTGACATAAGCTGGACAACCCCAAGTCTTAACATGCTTAAGATTTGGTTTCCTCCCCTTCCACATCTCATATGGAGTCTTTGGGGCGGATTTGGTAGGTACCTTGTTAAGTAGGTATGCAGCCGTTTCTAGGGCATATCCCCAGAAGGAAATTGGAAGGTCGGTAAAACTCATCATGGATCGAACCATGTCTAACAGTGTTCGATTTCTCCTTTCAGATACTCCATTTAACTGTGGTGTACCTGGAGGAGTCCATTGTGAGATTATACCATTTTCTTTGAGACAATTTAGAAACTCGCCGCTTAAGTATTCTCCACCTCGATCTGATCGAAGTATCTTTATACTCTTGCCCGTTTGTTTCTCTACTTCACTTCTGAACTCTTTGAACTTTTCAAATGATTCTGACTTATATTTCATTAAATACACATATCCAAATCTTGAGTGATCATCAGTGAAAGTAATAAAATAAGAATACCCACCCCGTGCACTTGTTGTCATAGGCCCACAAACGTCTGTGTGAATCAATGCCAACAACTCTGTAACTCTTTCTCCTTTTCCACTAAAAGGAGATTTAGTCATTTTACCCATGAGACAAGATTCACAAGTTGGATATGATTCATAATCGGATAGCTCGAGGAGCCCATCTTTATGCAACTTGGATAATCTTGTTTCATTGATATGACCGAGTCTACAGTGCCACATGTAGGTATAATTAATATCATCTCTTTTCCTTTTCTTAGTTTGTTCAATTTGAAATATATTTTCTTGTAAGTCAAGTGTATAAAGTCCATTTCGCAAATTTCAATACCATATAAAACATCGTCTTTATAAATAGAACAACTATTGTTCTTTATAACAACGTTAAATCCTTCCATATCCAATACAGAAATTGAAAATAATGTTTTTAATAATATTCGGAACATAATAACAATTATTAAGATAAATGGACTTGCCCGAAGGCATTGCTAAATAATAAGTTCCTACAGCTAATGCAGCAACCTTTGCTCCATTCCCCACTCGTAGGATCACCTCATCATTGTTCAGCTTTCTACTTCTGACCAGTCCCTGCACAGTATTACATATGTGAGAACCACAGCCGGTATCCAATACCCAAGTAGAATTATGACTTTCAGAAAAATTAATTTCAATCATAAACAAACCTTGATTGGAAGTCGAAGCTTCTCTAAGCTTCTTCTCTGCTAGATACTTCTTGCAGTTCCTTTTCCAATGTCCCGGCATGTTGCAATGAAAGCACATTCCTTTAGCTGGTTCAGGTTTCTTTTGTTCCTTTTCTTTTCCCTTTCCCTTAGCCTTCTTAGATTTCTTCTTTTCAGAAGATACCTTGGGCCTCTTCCTTTTATTGGAAGAATCCACCATCAAGATATGGTTCTTCTTGGATGGGAAGTGACCTTCTGCAGTTTTCAGCATGTTAAGCAGCTCAGGGAAGCTGACATCTAGCTTATTCATGTGAAAATTAACCACAAACTGCGAGAAGGTCTCAGGGAGTGACTGCAAGACCAAGTCTTGACTCAGCTCCCCATCCATGACGAACCCAAGCTGTCCCAGGCGTTCAATCAAATTGATCACTTTCAGGACATGAGTCTCGACGGCAGTACCCTCGGTCATCCGAGATCAGAAGAGCTCCTTAGATATCTCATATCTAGCAGTCCTACTCTGTTCACCATACAACTCCTTGAGGTGAAGCAGCATAGCAGGAGCATCCATATTTACGTGCTGACGCTGAAGCTCGTTATTCATGGATGCGAGCATGATGCATTGAGCCACAGATGCATCATCTTGCCACTTATTGAAAGTGGCAATCTCTTCCTCAGAGGCTGTTTCTGAAACAGATTCAGGGACAGTTGAATTTAGGACATAAGAAATCTTTTCAGCAGTGAGAACAATTCTCAGATTTCTTAGCCAGTCCTCATAATTCGGCCCGGTAAGCTTGTTTGCATCAAGTATGCTTCGTAGTGAGATTAGTGATTTAGACATTTTTAAAATTCTGCATGTGAAAGAAAACAACATTTTAGCAAACATTCATTTTATTAACTTTGCATACCAAAATAAATTTAGGTCTTTATTTTAAATTGGTATCTCCCACTATTTTCATCAAACTATATTACCCTCACTTATATAGTTCGGCAACATCTAATTAAAGATTTGCTAGTGAGAATAAGGATCCCATTTCAAATGTATATAACCTTGTGGATAGCACAACAAGCGATATACAAATAAATAGGTAGACAACTCTTGTCAATTACAACACTATATAACTCCTTTTATTTTGCCTCTTAAATCATAATGGTCAAGTGTGTGCACATCCGAACTAAAATGATTTAAGTTAAGTCCAGCCTAGCACTTCCATAAATTCAAAAAAGAAAAATATTCGTCCTTGTGGATAGCACAACAAGACTAGATCGTTCAATTTTCTTGATAAGCATCAAATGTGATTAATTAACATCTTAAATACGCAATACTCGCCTTGTGGATAGCACAACAAGCTCATATTAAATATTTAATACTCTATTAATTTATCATGCTAGAAGGCGACGTTCGATATTCCAAATATCATTTAAACGCTTCGGACTTAATATTATTTCTTTGAGGGGTTTGTTATTATTTGTCTCATCTTGTTTAGCGCGCATGCACATATATATATAAAATACGCGTCATTTTATTAAACATGCGAAGCATGTTTGCATAAAATATAATATATATAATATTTAGCATGCAATATAGAATATTATATTCTACCCGGATTGATTATGGACTTTTATTCTAGTTTGGTTCACTAGAGCCACCAAGTGAACCAAAAGGTCAAACCTAGGAGTGCAAGAATTTAAATTTAAATATAACTATTACATTTAAACTCGGGCTCCATACAAACGGGTATTCACGCGCTCCTTGCTCCTTGGTCTCCAATTTCTTCAAGATAATTCTAACTATTCTTATTACATTAAACTATTTAATTTAAATAGAAACCTTGATCAACAGTCAAGGGGAAGTACATAGGAAGGAGATAGAATTTTACATCAAGAAAAAAAAAATTAGAGAAGACGAGGTACGCAGACCCCATTTAATAAAACTCATTCATTCAAGCATTCAACTAAAATAAAATTCAATCATATTGGTCAAATAGTCCATAATCAATCCCTATTTATTATCATACATATCACCATATATATCAATAAATAAATATTCATCTAATGAATTAAAACATTCCATATATATATGAGTATCATTTAATGGGCAATTTTAAATTGCATGAAATCTAATTTCAATATTAAAATAAACTCTTTATTTTAATTATAAAATTATTAATAATATTATATATATATATAATATATAATATATCTTATATATAATATATAATATATAACGTAACAGATATATAATATACCTTTTCAAATCACTTCCTGCATTCACTTTTAAAAAGACTTTCAAATCCCACTTTGAAATCAAATAGTACCTTTTAAACAATCATGCACGGAACACGAAAATTCAACAACAAAATTTTGAATAGCACGGATGCAAGTACGGGCGAATGAATGGGAGAAAAAATAATTAATTCTTTTTTTTGTTTTTGGCTTAATTCCCACAGCGAAGAGCAAACCCATGTAGAGAAAAACGTGACTCACCCTTGTGAAATCAGTTTTCGTTTCACTGATGGAATGAAGAGAAAAAAAAATCGTTAATTTTTTTTCTTCTTTATTTCATATATAATAATTTTATACAATTAATTATGCCCAATAAATTATTCTAAATACATACCCATATGTATATGAAATCAAAGCAATTAATAATTGCATAAAGGTTTGGCTCTGATACCACTGTTGGGTTTGTACGAAATCGTGACGCAATCAAATTGCAAAAATTAGCGGAAGCATGGTATATCAGAGTTTAAAAAATTTCTACAAAACCATTACCCGGATCATCCTTTATGCAAATTATTAATTTAAAACGATAAATAAGAAGTTATGGAATCATACCTTTGTAGAACGAAGCTTCCACAGGTACGAGTTCAACTCCTTGTTCTTCGTGATCTCCTTGAATTTCCGGGTTAGATTCCTTCCTTTGATCAACGTTAGCCACCCAAGTGTTTGGCCTCTAGAGGTGATCCACCAAGGAAGAAGAATTATCAAGAAGGAGGATGTTTGGCTTAGTTTTCTATCCTCTATAGAAAAGGAGTACTCTCCAACAATTGGAATTGCATCATTTAATATCTATTATAAGACTCCTCTTATATAGATATTAGTCAACCCTTCTAATCCTATTAGACATGGGATTTCTTTTAATTAATTAAACTCCTTTAATTAATTTAGGCTTCCCACCACATGGGAATAATTAATTAAATTCATTTAATTAATTTGTCTCCTAATCTTATTAGGAATAAATGAGAGTACTAAATATTAAATTAATTACTAAACTCCTTTAGAAATTAAGATAATAATAATTGTAATAATATTAATAAGACTCCTCTTATTAATTTATATTTAATATTTCCAAAATATTAAATAATAAACATTAAGCTATTTAATTTATTCTATCACCATAGATTAAATTAATTATACTTAATGCATTATTACGATTATGCCATTACCTTCTTAAATAATTATTCTTCCTTTTATGGTGTGACCCTTTAGGTTCTCCATATTAAACCGGTTGTGAATAAATCAATTAAAACAATTTTAATCTTATTTAAATAAATAAATTAAACTAATAATCTATTTAAATAAATAATATTTATTCTACAATAGGGATAAGCCTCCCTAGCGATCAACGACTTTCCAGATAATATAGATTTCAACATTAATCAAAAAGAACCTGCGAGTAAATAGTTACCGTACAATTCAATCCTTCCACCATACAATGTCCCAATTAAATATAAGACATGGATTTACTGTCAAGTCTTATTTTATTTAATTATATGTATTTCGATTAGAAAATGCACAACTCCAAATAATGCAAATTAGAAACTCCTTTCTAATTTCATTTCACCTTGGCCAAGGATTCCTGGGTTGTCATTTAACGAATCACATAGGACATATCTCCTCTTTTACTAGAGGTGGTAGATTCTTTATTGATCATTCATTATCTCCATATGTAACTCATTATACCCAAGCATACCCTATATATGCCTTAAAAGGTCTTAAGGAATAAGTCAAAGTATAATTTGTTACATACAAGATACTATGATGATCTCAAGTCCAAGGATTACTTGTACTACTATCACATTAGGAATTCCTATTGACAGGCGAGTAAATCTCCATTAGGTATTCCATAGCGAATCACGTTCAGTGAACTTATTCTCCAATAAGCACCTACATACTTGCTTTAGTGTCTCCACACAAATGATCATGAGATCAATCATCCTCATCCAATGAGCAAGCAACATATGTACCAATCTATCCGGATTTACTAATTCCCTTTTTAGTAATCCCACGATTGAGAACTATTTTAGTTTTAAAACTTTCTAAGAATTTAGATCTCATTAGCATGATCATCATCATGATTCTAAAAGCATTGCTTAAAACTATGGGTTATTTACATATTATAAAAAACAGCAACATGTAGATAATTAAATGCCTTTAATAAATGAATATTTTATTAATAAATAAATAAGATTGTTTACAAAGTACGTGCTTTATCATCATACATGATTGGCTTGTATGCACACTACTATCAGCAACGTCAATCTTACTCCTATCCATCGGTACAAGTCCTTCATAAAAGTACTGGATAAGGTGTTGATCATCAATCTGGTGGGGTGGACAGCTGGAGCAAAGCTTCTTGAATCTTTCCTAGTATTCATACAAAGTTTCACCATTGAATTGTCAAATTCTACAAATTTCTTTCCTTATGTTGGCTACCCTTAAAGCAGAAAAGTATTTCTCCAAAAATAGCCTTTTCATGTCATTCCATTATTGTATCGATCCTGAAGGGAGATAATACAACCAATCTTTCGCTAAATCTGCCAGTGAGAATGGGAAAGCTCTCAGCTTTATCTACTCCTCCATAATTGCTTGTGGCTTCATGGTTGAGCACACAAAATGGAACTCCTTCAAATGCTTGTAAGGATGCTCACCTGTAAGACCACAAAAAGTAGGCAAAAGGTGAATTAGTCTAGATTTTAATTCAAACGCAACATTTAAAGCAGGATATTCAATACATAGAGGTTGTTGAGTGAGATTAGAAGTAGACAACTCCTTTCAAGTCCTATTATTGTTTGGCACCGCCATCTCCTCGTCTGATTCGCTAGAAGAATGGTCTGAAAGTAGTGTGAGCACGATGTTGAGGCCTGGGGACGGAGCTTCGTCTGAATCTGCAAGTGTACTTTGGGAATTTCGAGCTTCCTTGCTAAGCCTTTGTGCAGTTCTCTCTATTTTTGGATCAAATTTCAAATCAAGAGAGTGAGAGAATCAAGGCATAAACCAAAATAAAAGAAAACAAAGAATAAATAAAAATAAATAACACTCCCCGGTAACGACACCAAAATTTGAGAGCTGTCGTTTAGCACTCCAAAATTAACCATACTCGTATTCTACTAACTCAAGAATTAATATAATAACAAGCAAGGATCGATCCCACAGAGAGTGTTTTATTTTATATTTATCCAAGTCATTTATAATGAATTGGGGGTTTTGGTTTGAAAAGTTAAATTATCGAAAATGAATTTAAAAGAAGTATCAATGAGTAAAAAGCTTCAATTCTTCAGTTAAATATTGCCTTTTCACAATTATAGATTAACCAAGTTTTTACAATATTTATCCTTCAATGAGATTAAAAATCCTAGATAACCGCGATCGCTAGTTATCCGAAATTCTCCTTATGTGAAAATCTAGTGCGACGATCACCAACAAAAGATCCTAACTATCATATAACCTATAACTATCGGTCTAAATTTAATATGATAGAAGCATGAAGAATGAGAATTAGATTATTCCAAGCAACAATTACACAATCAAGAATTATTTAACTTGTCTTCTAGAAATCTTAATAATATCCAAAAGTTTGACCATAATTGAATATCATTAATTGATACTTATGATCAGACATACATCGTTTGCTCAATATATATCTTAATCTAGCAGATGATATCCATTTACTAATTTAATCCTGCAGAAATTAAATTAGTAAATTGAATAGCATACAAGAAAGTTTATGTAGATAATCAGATTAAATCTCACATACGAATGAACAAATAAAGTAAACTTGCTCAAACCGTTAATTATGAATAAGGTTCAACATCCCTTCAGAATTAAATTGAGTAGTTTAGCTTGACATGCTTTGATTCTCCAATACTACGGTTTAGATGAATGTAGAAGATGATATGATATAAGATAATCCCCCTTTATATTGGGTCTTACATGTCTTTATAAAGTCTAAAATAAATCCTAAAAACCTAAAAGTTCGAAATCCAAATCGTATTAGAAGTCTGCCTAAATCTTCCCAAAACTAGAAATTACTGTTTTCTTGTCGACAATCTCGCCGGGGCGAAGTTTGGCAGAGAAGAACTCTCCGGGGCGAATTTTCCTTTGTAAAAATTTGTCGGGGCGAATTTTGGCAGAGAAGAACTCGTCGGGGTGATTTTTTAGCCTAGCAAATCACACCGGGGCGAGTTTCCATTTTCTGCTGCGACATTATTTGGTAAAATGAGCATAACTTTGATTTGGAAAGAGTTACGGGGCCTGCTAGCTATCAAATCGAAGCTCTCGACGAAATATACAACTGATAAGTGGTCTTTATGACCACTTATTCGGATAGTAACCAGCTTGTTCGCTGTCAAAACTCAAGTATATGTGTTCTTTTCACGTGTTTTTGCTTTGTTTTGTAGTTTGCATGTTTTGGAACTCCCTTGGTGCTTATTGAGCATAAAAGGATAAAATGAGGTCAAAAGGAGCAAGAATGGAATGATGGCATGACAATGGGAAGGAAATGCAATCCGGACATCGTTTGGGGGGTTTATGTTCATTTCATGTTCTTGGATTGGAGCTTAGTTCATATTATAGAGCATCTTATAAGATTTCTAGAACATCTTGAATCATCCCAATCGGAGTTCGGAGGCGAAAGATTTGAAAGCTCTATCCTTAATCTCTCTTTGCTATTACATTGTATATTTAGATGATGTTATTGAATCTTGTGGATAATATACTTGAGTTATTTATGGCTTAAGCTTATTTTGAGGTTCCAATGGAACCTTTTGAGTAATTTACTTTGATATGCTTCCATGCTTGTCTCTGAGCATCTTATAAGATTTTCGGAACATCTTGAATCATCCCAATCGGAGTTCGGAGGTGAGAGTTATGCCCCGTATACCAACGGACGTCAAACCTCACGGTTTTGAGTTTTCATGCACAGCTGTCACTTGGAGCTCAATTTCAGCCTTCATCCATCCATTATTTCTCAATACTCAAAGAATGAAAGTTGTAGAGCTCTTCGATTTCCATTGGAACCTCAAAATAAGCTTAAGCCATAAATAACTCAAGTATATTATCCACAATATTCAATAACATCATCTAAATATACAATGTAATAGCAAAGAGAGATTAAGGATAGAGCTTTCAAATCTTTCTCCAAGCTTGGACCCTTGATGTCAATCCTCTTGCTTCAATCTTCACACACTAACAAAACCCTAGAATCTAACTAACTAACACTAAACTAGCACTAATCTACTCTTACGTCAGTACTGACAGCTTTGGATTTGCAGAATATGCCTTATGGTCTTGTCTTGGGTAGCTTATCTATTCGATTATCTCGTGATTTTCTGAGGCATTGCTTTGAAAGTTCAATACGATATAAGGGGGCTGGGTTGGGGAAAGAAAGGGGATGATATATTGGCCCTAAGCCCTAGTTCCTCTCTTCTCTTCCTTTACATCTTGTTTAGTCTAGATTAGGAGTAGATTAGAGAGTAGATTAGTGCTAGTTTAGTGTATTTCTTTACTTTCAGCACAACTAGAGGTTCTCTCGAGGAAGTTGGATACTATTTTAGCCCAACAGAGTCGAGAGTCAGTAGTTACTTATGGTTATGGTGCTGGGAGCCGCACAAGCCATCAGGAGCCTATCAGTTTTGGACAGGAGCAGTATGGCGGTGAGTACTTCCGCAATGAACCTTATCCCACGTATCAGCCAGATTGGGGGTATCACCCAGACCCTTCAGCAAACCCTTCATCAGACTATTATCAAGACCAGTACTGGGATCCAAATCCCGTTTACACCCCAGAATGCACTTTCCAGACTCCAGTTTACGAGCCTCAATACAATTTTGAGGGTGACACAGAAAATGCAAGATTGGAGGAAGGAGGTGACATATCACTGAAGGACATCTTGATTGAGCAATAGAAGTCAGTCAAGAATATCCAGAACTGAGCAGAGCAAATTAGCAAGGCCTTGATGATAGAGGAAGAACAAGGGATTCTGACCAATACTGCGAGCTATCAAGAACAATATGAGCCAAGTCTAATTTATGCACCCAAACACACATACGCGCGGGCGCGCGAATTGTAGGGCATTTTTGGGCGCGGCCGCGCCAATCTTCAGCTGTGCCAGACTTGACTTTTTAATTGAACGGGACTTGGCTTTTGATTGGGATATAAGGGGGCTCGTTTGGGGCAAGAAAGGGGATGATATATTAGCCCTAAGCCCTAGTTCCTCTCTTCTCTTCCTTTACATCTTGTTTAGTCTAGATTAGGAGTAGATTGAAGAGTGTTAAATTAGGCAAGCAATTAACTTAAACTAATTAATTCTAGAGTTAAAATCAGATAATGAAGACAAGAGATTCCAATTTCCCCTAATGATTCATCTAAATCGACATACTTCCAATTAGGTCAAATCAATAGTCAAGATAGTTAGCCGAGAACACGAACGTGAGAGAAGGCCATCTTTCGATGCACCTACTCCATATCACGTGCAATCTACAGATGATAGAACGCACGTGAACACCCACATTATCTAAACCCCTATATGTCTATGGTGTTTACAAATAAATAGGGTTTAAGGTCAAGTCCTCTATTGACTACGAATGGCGCTTCGGTATATGTGTATCCTAAGCACAAATCATACATCCAACGCCATGTGAATGCACAATCACCCGCTACTACGATTAGATCTAAACCTACGCTTTGTCTTTCAAGTCCACATAGGTTATCACAGTAATTGGTCGCGAATCAATTAAGCAATGCAAGCATTAGTTTAAGTTAATTGCTTGCCTAGTTTAACTTAGTTTTAATTCATCCTCTTTACCATTCGTTTAAATAAGACTGAGATGATTATGTGCTAGTGGTTTGGTGTCTGTTATCCATTAATTCTCTGTGGGACGATATCTTTACTTACTCTTTATTACTCGTTGGCCGCGTATACTTGCGCGTTAATTGTGTCATCTAATCGGACTAACAACAACTTTCATTCTTTGAGCATTGACATATTCTTATTGGATTAAGGTTGAAATCGGCTCCAAGGGACTGCTATGTAAATTGTAACTTCCAAACATTGAGGTTTCAACTTCCGCTTGGTAAAAAGGTCATAACTTTTTCATATGAACTCCGATTGTGATAATTCAAGATGTTACGGAAAGCGAAGGAATAGTTCTACAATAAAATCTAAGCCCTAAGGCATGACCATGAATTCAACTTAGCATTAAAAACCCAACAATCTTCCCATTTATCTCGTTTCAGCTCCATTTTGACCTGAAATCCATAAACAAACCTATTAAGCCCTTGTTAACAACCAAACATGCAATATACTACGCATAAAGGAATCAAAATAAATGAATATCATGCACCCGTCATCTGCACTAAATTGTATCTGCTTATTTAAGAAGCATATTTCTCTCAAATCATTTGAAAAAGAAAATAGTATAGTTAGTTTATTTTATGTATCTGTGAGAAAGACAAGAAATTCTTTAACCAAGAGCAGGGTCTTAGAGAGGTCAGCTGGGAGTTGGGTCTCTAGTGTACTTGTGAGTTGAGGAAAAATCTGTTATTTGAAGACCAGATCTTAGAATAGAACTGATCTCAAATTAAAGGTACAACTAAGCTTGAGGAAGGTGTTGGGAGTTTGATGTCCGAGATAGTTAGTTGTGGATAGTTGTAAGTTTATCTTTAAAACTTTATAAAGGCTTTTCCGCCTATTGAAGTAGTTTTTATTACTGGGAGTAATATGATCTCAAGTCCTAGGGAGGGAGCTTGAGACTAGACGTAGCAACATACCAGAACTGTATGTTGTGAATCGAATAAATCTCTGTTCATTGTGTGATTGAATTTTTACTATCTTGATTATTAATTTCTAAACACTGAAAATTAATGTACTAAAAATTCAAAAAAATCTAAGATAATTTTTAAACGGTGATAATCTATTCAACCCCCTTCTAGATTATTATTGAACTTTCAATTAGTATCAGAGTAATGCTCTTTAAATTCTTTGTTAAGTGAATACATGCATATCAAAGAGTAGATTCATCTATGACCTACAATGCCACTGGTTGCGGAGAAGTTATGTCAATGTCCAGACCTCCAATATTTGATCACACAAACTTTGTGAACCGGATAAATCTCTGTTCATTGTGTGATTGAATTTTTACTATCTTGATTATTAATTTCTAAACACTACAAATTAATCTACTAAAAATTCAAAAAGGCCTAAGATAAGTTTTAAACGATAATAATCTATTCAACCCCTTCTAGATTATTATTGAACTTTCAATTGGTATCAGAGCAGTGCTCTTTTACTTGTTTGTTAAGTGAATACAGGAATATCTAAGAGTAGATTCATCTATGACCTACAATGCTACTGGTTGTGGAGAAGGAATGTCAATGTCCAGACCTCCACTATTTGATGGCACAAATTTTGCCATCTGGAAGAATATATTTAAAATCTATGCCAAGTCACAAGAAGTCAAAATTTGGGTGGCAATAGAACGAGATGTAAAAATTTCCACAAAAATTGAAGATGAAAAGATTGTTGAAAAAGGTGTTGGAGAATTCACAACCGAGGATGAGGAGATTATGAATATACTAGTAAATCCCAGAAAAGAATTTTTTTTGAAGATGTTTTGATATTTTTCATGTAAATGTTTAAGTTATGAATAAATGAGAATAATAAGTTATGTGATGTCATAAATGGTAAAAATATAATTTTATGGCTTAAAAATCCTAAAAATGACATGTGCAAATTTTTAGGGGTATTTTGGTCATTTTTGATGAGATGTTATATTTATGGCATTTTGTGATTATTAAATAAGTTATTTAGAAAATGGTAAACAATTAAAATAAATTATTTATTGGTTTAATAAATGGTTCAAATAATATTAAGAAATGAAAAATATTAGATTAAGATATTATTAAGTAATTAATAATATTTAGATTAAAATTTAATTTAAAATATTATTAAATGATTAATAATATTAGATTAAAATATTATTAAAGGATTAATAATATTGAATTAAAGTATTATTAAATGATTAATAATATTAGATAATGATTAAAATATTATTAAATGATTAATAATATTAGATAATGATTAAAATATTATCAAATACTTAATAATATTATATAATAATTAAAATATTATTAAATAATTAATAATATTAGATAATGATTAAAATATTATTAAATAATTAATAATATTAGTAAAGGAGTAAAGTATTATATAATGATTAAAATATTATTAAAATGTTAATAATATTAGAAGACGACTAAAATATTATTAAATGATTAATAATATTAGAAAGTGAATAAGGTATTATTTGATTAATGATACTAAGAAGTCAATGAAATATTAATAATACTAAATGAATGTTTAAGTTAATGTTTATGTGGTGATAATATTATTAAGAGGTGATAATGTTACTGATGATGTAATGTAATGTCTAATATTTAATTATGATAAAATATTAGATAATTTATTTTAAGAAATGTTATAGGTAAATATATGTGATTGTAATTGAAAGATCAATGATAGGTTTTTCAAAGGAAGTTAAGTTAGACTACTTAAGCGGATAAGCTAATTGCGTATCAGTAGTCAGCAGACGAGGCAAGTTCTCTATCTCAAACTCGAGTTATTATTTTCAAAGCATGATAGTGGATAATTATTGTTGATTATTCAACATCCTTAATGATTATTGTTAATCGTACTTTGTGCAACTGAATACTTGTTCTATTATTATTAAACTATGAATTACATAAAAAAAATTCATTCATGAACTATTTATGAGATAGATCTATACTAGTTGTATCAGCTAGATCGAATATGTTTAAATTTGTTAAATCAAATATATTCGAAAAGCTATTCCTAACCAATTAATTTGGTGAGGACTCTAGACTAAGAAAAAGAATAATTTTACTAAAGCATTATATTGAAAAATAATTAATGCTCGTTTATTAAGTGTTTATGCATAATTCACCGGGTATGAAAGGTTGATCCCCTCGATTACCAAAACTTATTAAAAGGACCAGTTTAAATACTGACAACCTTATTTTATGTTCATGGTCATTCTAGACCATTCAGCATCTATTATTCAATTAATCGATTATTCAATTGTTAAAGCTTAATTCATGTTTTTTCACAATCGAATTGTTATTGTTGAACGTTGAAAGTTAATTTCCTTTTTAATCATTATATATCTCCTTTTCACTTAAACTTGCTAAGCAAATTAGTTGCTTACCTTGCTATATCATGACGTATATTTCAGTTAAGCACGAAGGTTCAAGTAAGAAAGACAAAGGCAAAGGAAAAGTCTAGGAATAGTTTATCAAGAATGCTTAATTATTATATTAGTTATGTAAACCTTTTGTAATATGAAGGGTATGTCTAAGTTAAGGTTAAAAAGACCTTGGGATTATGCTGTAAGACTTTATTTCAATGAACAATGTATGTTTATTATTCCGTAATAGTTTATAGAATGCTTATGATGATGATGGATCGTGGGCACCGAACTCGAGGTTAGAGAACCCAAATTTGGGGATGCAACAGGTTGGTATCGGAGCTATAAGTTATAAACATTAGGACTGCGAAACCAAGGTTATAACCTTAGAAGAGAACTCACATTGAGTATGTTAAGAGATGAATTATGGAAATTCATCGAGTAGGGTGGTACATGATAAAATATCATTTCATTTCCTCAATGAATATATTTTATTGTGGTACTGATGTTGTTTATTGTTGCTTTGGTATTATGATGGTAGGATGTCTGAGGATAGACAAGGTAGCCACTCAGTGGATCAGGAGCCAGTTGAGCAAGAAGTGATGGAGGAAACCCCCCAAGATGCCTTGATCAGGGATTTGTTTGCTAGAAATCATGAGTTAAAGGAGAGATTAAACAACTAGAGCAAAGAATCATACTATGAAGTTTACCGAGCAACAATATAAGGATGCTGCATATCAAGCACAGATGGAGTTAGCACCGTTGCAAGGAAATTTAGAGCTGACCGAGTTTCAGCTAGGGGAGGTGAAAAGGGAAAATCAAGTTTTGAAGTATGAGTTTGATCTAGAGATAGCTGAAAAGATCAGATATGTGATGCATAGGTAGAGGCAGCTAGAAGAGTTAATCAGCTGAGAGATGAAATGGAAGCTAAAGATGTGAGGATTGACATATTAGGTTGATCTGTAGACGAATCTTATATGAGCCAGCGTGTTGGTGTGAGGAGGTAGCACTTTGAGGTCGCTGAGTTGAGCCGTTCCGTTTAACGCCTTGTGGTTGGAGGTGCACTTCAGGAGTAGGAGCATGTTCATGCTAAGTGACGCCCCCAAATTCAGATATCTGTACCTCGAATTCGGTTCATCACGTACTAATTATAATAACATACTACAATCTCATGCAATGAAATAATATAATAATTTACATTGATTTAATATAAATATTTCCTCCCATTGTCTCGCAATTAAATATATCTCAAACATATCTTAAACCATAACATAACTACTACATAATATGAAATAAGTCTTATTACAACATCATAATAATCTTAAAAGAGAACAAAGCTATGCCGTAGCCTTGCCCTTGCCCTTGTATTTGCCAGAGGGTCCGCACTGCTCTGCCTTAACTGAAATGTTTAGGGAAAGCAAGAATGAGCAACAAGTTTGCTCAGCAAGTAATATAGCAATAAGGGTAAGCATAATTATAAAGCTTAATAATATCCAAGGTATGATGTCAAAGGATAATTCAAGAGTTTAAAGAATAATGTTGTTAACAAGAAATATCAGTAGTTCCAAAACTGTCCTTTGAATTGTAAACAGAAGGTCATTATCTACCGAAGCATTATCAAAAAGGATTCAAAGGTTTTCAACGTTTTCCAAAAGATAAGTTTAATACTGAGCAATCACTAAGGACTAAGAACTCTTGCTAGAATTAACAGTGTTTAACTTACAATTCGATATAAACAAGTACAACAGATGATCAGCCTCAAGTACCCTACATTATACATAATATTCACATGCTATTTGTGCGCACGTCGGTCTCCCGACAAATATATATAGTTTTCCCTTCAATGAGGGTTGTTCATCTCAGTCAATTTATAAGATTCCTCACCAAGCAATTAGTTTGGATCGCATTCAAATTCATAATATAGGTCTAGCTGAATCAAATGTATAGATAGCTCTTTCAATGTATATAAGAACAATTTATAAGTTCAATACTCGCAACATGGTTCGAAGAATATAATCATGATTTAAATCAAGCTATGAATATTAATTATAAGACAAGAATCATACTATCAATTATTTACTCGTACGATTAATAATAGTATAAGCTGATGTAGTGCTCAATAAAGAGTATGGTTAAGAACATGCGAAATCATAGATTCCTTGTATAAAGTAAATGCATAGTTTAGGATACTTACCTGAGTCGTTAATTAATTATGACCTCGACTTCTTATCCTTGATTAACCTATTGTTATCGTAACGGTTAATCTCTATCAACACATAAATATATAAACCTAAATCGGTCTAATATACTAGCCTTAGGTATCTAAGACTTCTCAAAATAATTATATATTGTATCTCTAATCGCTATCTCTATCACTCTATCATTAATATAGTACTTTATCATTATCTGAGTAATTCCCTTAATTATAATTAGGGATATTTATTTTAATGTCTTGTTGGTTCACAATTAAATAATCTTTGAAAGTATTTAATTATTTAATAATATTATTCTCAATTAAAATGTTTATTAATGTCACTTTAATTGTTCATACTTTATACAATTAGAAATAGTCTTCATTATTACTAATTGGTCTAAGTCTTATTGTTTTACAATTAAGTATTACTTTAATTGTTTATTCATTTTACAATTAAAATCTTATTTAGTTTTAATTGTCTACATCTTAAGAATATTAGATTAATTATCACTTATTGAATTACAATTAAAATTATTTTAATTGTTTATTATTCTTTAAGTCAAATAAGTCTTAAACTTTGATATTCCAAATTGTATTTAATTAACTCATAATTAAATTACTTTAATTGTTTAATTATCTTTGATTAATAAAATCTCTTAATATTTATCAAAGTAAGTATTATTATTATTTAATTAATTATTATTTTATTTTTAGAAAAATTAAGTTTCTGATCGGGTCTGACCCGACCCGACCCACCTTGACCCGACCCGGTTTGACCTGGATCCGGGCCAACTATGAACTAGGCCTGACGCTGCAGCGCCAGGCATAGTACTAGAGCTGGCGTGGCAGCGCCGACCCTGTAGAACCAGATCCGGCAGTGGCGCCGCGGCCTTGCGACGCTGGGTTTTGTATTGAGGACGGCGCTGCAGCGTCGGACCTGCAGATTTGAAAATGTTGCTGGCGCTGCAACGCCAATTTTGGCTTCCTGGGCGGCGCGACAGCGCCATCCATGCAAAATGCTTGGCCAAGAAATTTTCTGAAATGTTTTCTTACCTTATTTTTGATTCAAACTTGCATAACTTATTCATTTTACATCCAAATGAGTTGAAATCACTTCCAATATCTTATAAACTTACATATATACAATATATGATATCTTGCACAATTTTCAAAAATGTTTATTTAATTTAGTTTAGTGCTTTTCCAAGCTAGGGTTTGCATAACGACATGTTTTACGAAAAATTCCTCTACGAGTTTGTTTTATGTCCGATTACTTTGATTCCACTTGGGTTATGTCCGTATTTTATAGAAGTTCAACATAACATTATTTGATCATATGTAAGGCTTATACATTTTATAACTCATAATAACATATCTCATGTTTTCAAGTGTTATAACTAGGTTTCAAGCTTAACATTCATTTTTACTTAACTAACTCAACTAAGACAAGTATATTACGAACTTAGTTAGTGATCCTACCTCTTGATGGCTTTCTTCCTCTTAGCTAGGAACTTTGAGTATGTCTCCACCTTGTTCCTTGAACCACCAACTAGCAAGAACCCCTCTATATTTCTTCATTTTCCCTCTCAACTCTCTCTTGCTCTCTATATCTCTTACTTAGCAAATGAAAAGCAAACTCTAAACACCAAAACAAGGCTTCTATTTATAGAAAAGCTATTACCCTCCTATGGTCATTACACAAAGGGCAAAGAAAGGAGTTAGTGACTAACTCCACCAACTACTACTACTCTTAGTCTTTCTCCATCATTCTTCCCACATGGCTTTTGCTTGTGAGCTTAACTAAGCCATAAAAATCAGCATTTGAGGTCATGGGGAGGGGGTGTATTGCACCATGTCACATTTTATTTCCCACCTTGCACATAATGCTAGCATACAAGGCTCTTATACACACACACACACACACATATATATATATAAATACCTCTATTATACACCCATATACATATATACCTACATATATATGTATACATGTATCCATCATCATATATTACTCATTGGGCCATATCAAGCTAAATCCAATTGGGCTAGGCACACACTAAAGCACATGGACCCTAATATTAATCTAGCACATATATATTGATTGGGCCACATCTCCTAACTCTTATAACATGTCACATTAATGTTGTTGGGCTTGGATATAACCTAAGTCCCATACATTATTAAATCAGGACCCAACTAGTCTAATTAGAAAATTAATTATGCCACTCAAGGCTTAACACTTAAGCTTAATTAAGCTTATCATTATCATCAACATATTTCTTAATCATTCATACTTGATTCAATTACTAATCACATGACACACACACACACACGCATACACACACACACACACACACACACACACACATATATATATATATATATATATATATGCACACAAATAATTGCAATAACCTTTGTTTTAAATTCTAAAATTATATATAAAATTCTCTGGTATTATAGGTGGCTCAACCGGACATGCAGTGATGGCTTAGTATTTCTATATTATGTGTATAGATGCAGTTGTTACCCTTTTTGTTTATTAGGGTTATATTATAAATGCTATTTTAGACACTCAAAATTTTGCATTCCTGTTACTATGCAGGAGAGAAAAATCATCTTTTATCTTCCGGAGACAACCTTGGAAATATACAATATCAAACCAGACCCTCGGAGATTGCCCCGAGAAATCATCAAACTAGACCCATGGAGACAGCCCCAGGAAATCATCAAATCAACCTCAGAGACAGCCCTGAAGACAGACGAAAGTCAACAATAGTCAAACCCCAAAGATAACCATGAGGGAAGACAACTGCAGCTACATCAAGCCTGGAACCAACTCGGAAGAGCAAAAGAGTAATTTTGCCATCTTAATATTAAATTAGATCAAATTACTGTAAAAAAAAGGTCTTACAGAACCATCAGAACAATCCTGAGTGAAAACTGTGCCATACAGCTCAACGGACGGACTACGAAGACTCAAAGATCTGGTCTTGGACCTATCTTTCGGGATTCGAAAAAGGTCAAGCCCCATGTCATTGCGTAGCTCTCAGAAAGGGCTATCCAGAAAGGTATAGCACACCTCCATCGGATTCTCGAATTACATGTTATGAAGGTTTAAATAGACAGTACGTTGGTCAAATTACACGTACTTCAAGACAGCGGGGCCTGCCAAGCGGGGCCTACCAGCCCCACTCGCAGGTAGACATGCAGTTGTTGCATGTAGACCCACAGCTGATCAGGGCTATATATACCCCATCCCCTTTTGGCTTCCAAGAAAAGAATAGAGAAAGAAAGGGTCGCGACGAGAGAAATAGATGCTAGAATAGCTAAACAGAGCTTCTATCGTACTCCGATTTTTGTAAAACTTCTTTGTAAACACTCATATACATATATACTACAACATATCAAAATTTAACCAGTGGGAAATGAGTATCGAGACTCCAAAAGTCATTTGAGAGCTATTCTCACGAAATACTGTAAGATTTTGCCAGATCTGTCTTCTTTGCTTACTCTAATACGTATATAAGTTCTATATACATACATTTAGTAGCTTATTTTCATCAGATATGAAGTTTTAACGGTTCATATCTTGTTAAAAGTTAATATTTGAGTTTTATTAACTAGATTTGTACTAGATCTAGCCAGATCTAGCTTTTAATCTGTTCAAAAGTTGTAAAACTTGAACCTGGAAGCTAGAATGGCTAAAATCTGTATAGATCTAGTTTTCTTTCAAGTTTTTATAAATATTTAGTGACCACATGACCTATATCTATATTGAGAGGAAACTGGAAGCTCTAAGCTATTGGCGTACGAGAATTTGACTGATGAATCCTTTGTTTAGCGATGTCTAGTATAGATTTATGTTTTATTTTAGTATATTTGCTATGCAGGCTGTTTATTTGATATCATGTGAGCCTAGGAGCTACATGATCTACGATTCAATCAATGGATCTAGATCCGATTCCCATTACGGACCCTTTTCAATTGTATAGTTAAGCTTACAAATCCTTGTACTTGTAAATCTAGGGCCTTAAAACGGTTATACGGGTTTAATACCCCGAAATAATGAAAATCATATCTGTGGTGCTTGGGCATACTTCGATGGCTTTCATGCCCCTAAGGAACCCGACACTTATATATTTATTATTTTGTCGAAGATGCTTCGTATCTCGAGAATAAAATCGAAACGAGCTAAATATGGAATACAGTGGAAGTATTAAAGGGCTTCAATTCCTATAAGAGCAAAAGAGTTTGAAAATCTCTTTTCAAAACATCATTTTTATATTATTGCTTAACATGGACTTTTTAATAAATCAAACCCTTCGTATATAGGTCCAACGAAGCACAACACTACTTCCAAATAAAGTACTTCGGCCCAATTTACTACAACACATACACATAATAATTAAGTAATGAAAAGACGCAGTAATTATATTTTACGGAAGTCGGAGGGTGCCTAACACCTTCCCCCCGCTTAAGCAAGCCCCCGAACTCCATGAATCTTAGTTTCCAAGACCAATTAAATGGAGTCCCATATTGGGCCATATTGCAAAATCTTTCAAAACTCGGTTAGGTTGGTACAACCATTTAACTCATACCAACTGGTGGCTCTGTCTACATCGGCCCAATCAATAAAATAAATCTTATCAAATCGTTGACATTTTATGTCGGTCTCTTCCTAAAATATCACCCTTTAAGAAAGATAAATCAAACCACATAAAAAACATAAAGGGTCAAGAATCAAACACCTAGGAAGAGGGAGGATTTTTTTCGGCGTCGACAGGTGGCGAGTCTGCTGGGGACAGTAGAGGGCTTAAGCAGCATTTCAAACTTTTCAAATCCCTTTTATCTGTATGTGTGTGAATGACGTCTTTACATTGAATGGATGTGAATGAATGTCTCTTTACTACGCTTTATATTAGTGCTTCGCACAATGTCATCATTTTACATACGGTGAGATGCGATGAATGTATGTTGTGTGATTCCTCCACCAGGAGGCCAACCCGTCGGTCACTGATTACTGGACTCTAGTGATGATTAAATCCAAATGAAGCTCAGGAAAGGTACCACTCAGATCCGCTCCGGTTGAAATATCGGATTAACTTCCCATCTAGTAGATTGCGATGATCTGGGAATCCTCCATGCTGAAAAGCCCGTGAGAGTAAACCTAAGATAGGTCAGCCTCTTATAAACCAAACGCCAAGGGAAGGCTCTTCATACCTTCCCCTTTCAATTCCAGTCAAATATCAAATGTTGTAAATTGTAAATTCTTTCAAATCTATTATCAAATATCAAATACTGTCATGATATCCTATCATCAAAACAACTAATATTTGTTTTGCAGGAAAATATTAAAAAACCTCTAAACCTGACACATTACATAGCACATTGTTCGTGTCTATCAAGACTAAACTACCTACTTTTATTGTAGGAAGATTGGTCCCATTACTAGATCCAAATCTAAGAAGTCAAAAAGCCTACCCACTAACGTGGAAGAAAGTATCCAACAAGGGACAGGTTTTGTGTCTCCAGAAGAATTTGATGGAGTCAAAAATTAGATAGCAGAATTAGCTATCTTCTTGAAAGAACAGAGAAAAAATACTCAGGGTCAACAGATACCCAATCAACCAGAGTCCTCCGAACAAGGTGGCGGTCAGACTATTGACAAAAAAAGGAAGCTCAGATACCTGAACCTCAAATAAATGAAAAAACCAACAAAACCCCTAAATTCATCAATCTCAAAGAAGATAGAGAAACTGGGGATATCTGAAAGAAAGTCCAACAAATGGAAGAAATAATCCGGTCAATCAAAGGGACTGGAGCATATGGGAGTGTCAACTACTCAGACCATTGCATCTTTCCCCAGGATTGGTATCCAGACAAGTTCTAGATCTCAAATTTTAAAAAATATGACAGATTGGGAGATCTTTACACTCATTTGAAAGTATTCATTGGAGAACTCGAATCCTATGCAAAGGACGAGAAACTGAGAATGCAGTTGTTTCAAAAAAGTCTAACCAGAGAGGCCAGACCCTGGTACGCTGGACTGGACAATTCCAAAATTCATAGCTGGGAAGAGCTAGCTCACGCCTTCCTAAATCAATACAGCTTCCAGTCACAAATGGCTCCAGATAGATATCAGATTACCAAGGTTAAAAAGCAGAACAGTGAGTCATTCAGAGAATATGCCCAAAGATGGAGACGTTTGGCTGCTCAAGTCATTCCATCAATGACAGAAACTGAGATGGCAATGACATTCATCGACATACAAGAAGCGCCATTCTATGAAAGAGTCCTAGCAAGCATAGGAAAACCATTCTCAGAGATGATCAAACACGAAGAAATGGCTGAGATGAGGCTGAAGCCTGAAAAGATTAAAGACCTTACTGCTTTGGAAGCCGTGGCTGAACACATTCTGTAATACCCGATAATTTTTGAATATTATTAAATGAATATATTAATGGAAATGAATATTTATTTGGATATAAATGATTATGTGTTATGATATGAGTTAACTCAATTATTTTAAATTGAATATATAATAATTGAGGAAAACGTGAAGTTTATGATAAGCTCGAAGAATGCCTTGTGTGGCACGAGAATAGAAACGATGATTTGTTTTGGGAGGAATGGATAAGTAATTCAATAATTAATATTATATTAATTGTTATTATGAGTGATAGAATATTAATAGATTAATTAATATTATTGATAATTAATTGATGAGATGAGTAATTAATATTGATTAATTGTCATAGAGAATTATAATCCTTAAGCGAGTAAATTATTAATATAATAAGATTATGTTTGCTCGATTAATTATTATGTGCAAGTATGAGATAATTAAATGTATAATATATAGTAGTTACATATATATTATATGAAATGTAAAGTGCAATGTGACACTTATTTCTGACTATACAATATATAGAAATTATATGTTATGACTAAATAAATTATATGAGTTACATGATTAATGCTTATGTGACAATATGTGTGTGAGTGAACATTTAGTAAGTACCGCATGAATATATTACAAATAATTGTTGATTAATGAATACTTCAATAATTTAATATAATTAAATGATAGAGCAGAACAAGGAATGTAATAATACCCGGTTAAACTGTGTTCAATATTATGATATGTACATAGATTATATATGTGCAAAGTAAACTTACCACATTGAAATATTGTTTCCTCATTTAAAATTACATTGTGACTCTAACTTAATACCTAAATGTATATAATATATGGTAGGCATATATGTTATAACATTGTATTGTACAACACTTGCTAGAATGCTGAGTTATATTCATTGTCCCAATATGAGAGTCACATTTTTTTTCCTCATGTGAATACTCCAAGGCTAGCCTACTCCCTATATTCTCAAACTCAGCAACTTAGATGGAAATCAATGCAAGGGGAGTGGCCTCAATAGTGTAAATCAACAGCCAACTACCAACTCCTCCTTAACCATCATACAAATCTCCAATCCATTGGTTTGATTCAATGGAGGAATTCATTATTTGGATAACAATTTCTCTATAAATACAACCCACTTCCTTCACAATCCTTTTGCTGAGATTTTCTTAAGTGTTGAGTTGTGAGCAAATATATACATCATTGATAGCATTCTGAGAATTCAAATTGCAGTAAGCTCAATCCACATTTGCAGAGGTATAACACCTCTTGTTCTTCATTCTTGTTCTTTCTAAAAATTTCTTAATTTTGGTTGAAATAGTTGATAATGTGATTGGGGAATGGTTGTTAGTTGTTATATAGTTGATATACTAGCTTATATACATGTTTAAACTGCAATGTGGCTGTTTGGAGTCGAATTGGTTGTGAAATTTTGTTTTTGGCTCTGCAAACTGCTGAAGCAGAAACCTTTCTGGTGCTGGCCGAGACCCGGCGCAGCTGCGCCATACTTTACTAAGGTGTAGCGCAGCTGCGCCAGGCTCTAAGTTTTGTTTTCTGATTCTGCTGAAATTTGCTAAGTGATAACATGTTTATATGGTTTAGAAAGGCATGAAGGACAGGTTTAACACACATATATATGTTCTTTATATAACATGCATGTCCATGGCTATGATAGTATACATTATTGATGAAACGACTTATAGTTTTTAAAATAAACTTAGAGTTTTAAAAGGAACCTTGATATGTTATAATATAATCGTGCCTGCTTGGTTGTGGGAATTATGGTGGACTCCAAAGTTATATGGTGACTGTTGAAGGACACTACATGTTAAATTTATGATAAAATGTGTTAACCACATAACTGAATAATCAGGACCAAAACCAATAACACCTTGCTGTGTTGACTTCAAAAATAGAACAAAAGCTGGTATGAGCACAAGTGCTCTGTATCCATGTTGCGTTCGAACTATGAACTTTAACCATAGACCCATAAGACATATGAAGCATATTGACCACGTCATGTGTAGTGACAATTCTACCAAGACAACCCCGACTGTCTGTCGACCTAGTGGCTTAAACTTGCTATCCATAACCTTGTTAAGTCAAGCCTGGCTGTATTTTGAAAAGTGTAAATGAAACCAAGTCTTAGAGGCCGTAGAGTGACAGTACAAGATTGGTCTCTATATCAGACCTTAGACTTCCAAGACCTGTTGCGAAACCTTTTTCTTTAGATCCATTAAACCAGGAACCTAGTGTTCCAGACCAAACCATGTTGTTAAGTCTGCTTAGATAAAATGAGTATGACCTTAGCTCAGTCAGTCAAAGACTTCGTTTGAAAAATGGAATTTAAATGCATGACTTAATCTTAGTATCGTAGAATGAGTTCTACAATCGTAGAGTGGTTTCACTCCAATCGTAGAGCTCGTCCGTCAGTCGTAGGATGAAATCATAGAGCTCACTCACCAATCGTAGAGTGGACTCGACCATCGTAGAGTCGAAGATGACGAGTGACTTCTGTAAGACCCCGAATTTTATGAAATAAAAGTATTCAATTTTTCTATTTAGTAAATGGTTAAATTGATAAAAGTTTAAAGTTAAGGGTGATATACTGTAAATTTTTTTAAATAAGCAAGTGGTTATAAAATATTCTTGTTGTCGGGGAATATTCGTTTGGTCGTGGAATATTCTTGTTGTCGGGGAATATTCGTACGATGGCGCAGCTATTTGTGGGCCCCACAACGGAATAACTGTCGGATATAGAAAGCGACAGAAATAACTTTTTTTTACAAGATAACAGCGTAGTTGTTACCGTTAGTACTGTTGAAATACCCGGTGGTTAAAATACAGTGATACACGGTGTTGCATAGTAGCACACGGTATTGCACAGTATTTCGAATTATTGAGTCTTACGTGAGAAGCCATTACTCAATTATTGTTACAGTAATTATTGTTCAATATTTTATATTATTGACTCAATAATTGCTACGTTGATATTTTATATTATTGACTCAATAATTGCTGCATTGATATTTTATTGACTCAATAATTGCTACGTTGCTATTTTTTATGATTAATTCAATAATGGCTACAGTGGATATTTTGTAGTATTGATTCAATAATTGTCGTTGCACAGTATTTCACATTATCAACTCAATAATTCATATTATTTGAATAATATTATTAGATAGCATTATTGACAATGTCTAAGGAAGTTCTGTCTAGGAGGGGTTATTTAATTGCGCGCCAGTAAGGAGAAGTCCTTATCGGAAGGCCCCCTCTGTCCTGGGAACGACCTGGTTGTTAATATTGTGGTTCTATAATATTATTTGTGAATAATTAATTATTGATTTATATGATAAGAAAATATTTATTTTGTGGATATTAAAGAAGGAATTGGCGCTGATGAGTTTTTATCAATATTTTGGTGTGAGAAATCATCTGTTTATGGATTTCGGATAATTTATGTTTGGAATTTGGAAAAACTTTCTTCTGCAAAGTTGTAGAGAATTAAATTTCCTATGGAAGGACATAGAATTTGTATTTTTCTGACAAAGGGGCTATTTATTATGAATTATTGAAGTTTCGGAAAATATATATATTATTTAATGGGTGGGACCCACTTTTGTTGAAAAAAATTTGAATTTGAAGAGCAGCCGGCTGCGGAAATTTTGAAATAATAATAATATTTTATTCATTTAGTCTCCTTTGGCATCCTAAGCTTTTCCTATAAATAGGGTGCTTAGGTTAGAATTGAAAATCACACCAGAATCAGAAGTTTTCTCTCTTTATAATATCGAGCGTATTTTTGTGAGTATTTCAATACTTTGAGTATTAGTATTCAGTGCAAGTTTCTTTCGATATTATATCCGATATTCCAGTCAGAGGTACTATTCTTTTGAGGTAAGGGATGGTAAGGGATGTTATTTTCTTTCGTAAATTATGTTATTCTTTTTAATATCATTATACAGAAATATTGTTATGGATTTTATGTTGAAATTCTTACTTTTTCGTCGAGGTTACTATTCACGTATACGGCACTATTCATGTATACGGCACTATTCACGAATACGGTACTATTCACGAATACTATTCACGAATACTATTCACGAAGTATGATTTTTCTTATGAAATTTCTATCTTTTTCGTGTCGGGGTTACTATTCACGTATACGACACTATTCACGTATACGGTACTATTCACCGAAAAATTAAATTTTCTTCTATTTGTCCAAGTTGCCTGTTAAGGTTCATATCTTTGATTGGATCTAAGTTTTGAGCTTTATTTCTAAATTTTGCTCCACAAAGTATTATTATGGAGTATTTTTGAACTTGGAGATCGATGTTTTGATCATATTGTTTTTATTATCATATATAACATTTTTATAACCCTGGTGATGAAATTTCTCTTTGACTTGAGTGTAAAGATGGGTAGATTATTGGTATGATCATGACTATAGATTTTCTTTGGCCAGTAGTGCAAAGATGGATTGTTGACTGGTATGTTCATGACCATTGAATTTACAATTGAATATCTTTAGCTTAAGGGCAAAGGTGAATTGATCAATATGGTTATAATTATTGTTTATATAAATTCTGAAATGGTTAGATATTTTTGAGATATGAATATCTTTGGCCTGTAGCGCAAAGATGAGCTGTTGATTTGTGAATATCTTTGGCATGTAGTGCAAAGATGACCTGTTGTTGAATATCTTTGGCCTGTAGTGCAAAGATGAGCTGTTGATTTGTGAATATTTTTGGCATGTAGTGCAAAGATGACCTGTTGTTGAATATCTTTGGCCTGTAGTGCAAAGATGACCTGTTGTTGAATATCTTTGGCCTGTACTGCAAAGATGAGCTGTTGATTTGTGAATATCTTTGGCCTGTAGTGCAAAGATGACCTGTTGTTGAATATCTTTGGCCTGTAGTGCAAAGATGAGCTGTTGATTTGTGAATATCTTTGGCCTGTAGTGCAAAGATGAATGATTAATTATTGAATATCTTTGGCTTGTAATGCAAAGATGAATTGATTAGCATGATTATGAACAGGAACTGTGATTTGGTATAACCATGATCTTTGGTGTTTCAGGTAAAGACAGGTGATGAGAATTATCTTCGTCCTGAGTGCGAAGAGGAATTCATCAAGATAATTATGATCATGAACTTACATGATTGTGGACAGGAATTTTTGATTGATGTTACAGGGATAAAATATTATTGGTGGACTTTTAACACGGAGAAGATAATAAACATTATAGTCTATTTGACTCTTCTAATGGATTGCTCGTTCCACCGCAACTATGGTTGAAAAGTTTTATCATCTACCATATGTTATAAATCTCTGATTTATCACTGATGAAGACTATTGATAATTTAATTATCTTTAGTCATGATATTCTTTACTGGGCTATTTGTGCTCACCCTTTTGCTTCACAATTCCTTTCAGGTAATAAGAGTGTAGCTGGGTCGAGCGGGATAACAGGGGAATAGAACGAGGGTCTAGAACTGTTGAAGTTTTCCACCAAACAGTATGAAAATAATTTTATTGAAAATTTTAGATAAGTACGTCGTATTTTATACGTCATTTAACGGTTGATTTTGGTGACCTGACTTAGGTGAGGTGAACCCAACTTTGGAAGGGTGTTTTGTCACTATTATACAAGATGTCTAACCACATACGACTTCATGTTATCATAAGACATAGTTGTGCACATCCACTTGCTGATTATATCCATGAACACTACCTATATAATCTTGGAGTACGGTTAGAATATAATTCTCAGTTTGAGACAACAGAGATAATTATATGGCAAGAGAAGACCCACCATTGGAATGAACAAGATAGTAATCTTCTCGTTTTTCTTTGGGGTCTATTGGGTCAACCAAGGATAATTCTCGAGTCCTACGATATCTATTATAACATGGATGCATGGCCTCCCATGTACGAAGGTTTCCTTGAACATTTTCCAAAGATTTTAATTCCTAAAACAGTTATTGACTGTACCTTTCTGTAACGTATTATTGATTTGGAGTATGGGCACTGTATTTGTATTGAAACTCACAGTTTAATTGTGGTCGTATTTTGTACGACAGTTTAAAAAGTTAGAACTTGAAGATTTGTATTTAAATTTTTGTTGAGTGTATTTCGTGGCGACCCAGAATGGGTTGGGTGGATTGGACCTATTTTGGGGGCGTTACAACTTCAGGCAATCGTAGAGTCAAAGCTATCGAGTGACTTCGACCATCGTAGAGTCGAAGATGTCGGGTGACTTCGGCAATCGTAGAATCTTACTGATAAATCATAGAGTGTCTGCAGAATTACCAAGCTGATATGCCATATCGATCGTAAAGACCTTAATTGATATACCGTGTGATAAATGAATGGTCAGACAGTATTGGTAGACAATGAGAGTTATGTAGTAGGACAGTTAAATCATTTTATGATACCTGACATAGGATAATTGTTAGAATGGCTTATGATTAATGTAGGTCATCCAAAGAATTGAATCGTAGAGTAATTGTAGTAGTAGCTCAGGCAAGTATCTAAACCTTATCTCTTTGAATGCAAGTTCCCTAACTTACACTCTTTTAATGTACAAGTTTCCTTGAACCCGTTCTTGTATTGTTAATTGCAAGTATCCTAACCTTTGCAATGGATCCTTGTGAAAGCAAGTTTTCTTACTTACTCGTTTAAAGTGAGTTAGTATTGAATAAACTCTTATCTTATGATAGCTATTATTCATGTTGAACTTAATATTGTTCTTGAATATCATGAAAGTGTCTACGCCATTTGATTCGACTAGACTATATGCATATTTAGAAAACTATCCAAACCAATTGACTGGTGCGGAATCTTTGAAAACTGAGTTGAAAAACCCTTACGGTAAGGGGTGTGTATATTTTGTTGGAAGCCTAACACACATATGAAAATTATTGTGGTGTTATGCATAACATGAAGTATTGTAAACTGATCATCTATTATACTTATTTTTGGGTTATCAGTTTAATATTGATAATTCTAGTAGATGTTCAATAGTCCTAAGTGACTGCTCAGTATAAATTATTTTATCCAGTTGGATACGTTGATGGCCTTTAAATTTATATATTTATGTTGGTCTATAATGGACTATCAGTTTCATATTCCAAGGATTTGATTTGAGAATTGTTGATATTCGTTATTCATGATATTATTCCTTAAACTCTGGATTATCAATGAGATTATACTTTGATATTTCAAACTCATGTTATAAAATTCTTCACCCTTATTGTATATTACTTGCTGGGCAATTTGTGCTCATTCTTGCTTATTTAAAACCTTTCAGTCAAGGTAGAATAGAGTGGACCTTTGGGCGTCGATAAGGGCAAAGGCAAGGCTACCGACTAACTTGTCCCTTTTATGTCTTAAAATCTCTAGTGTTGTATTAAGACTATTTCAGAACTATGTTTAAACTTAAGTAGGGTTATGTAATAAGTCTGTATTTGATATTATTATGTAATCTATTAAGTACTGTAGGTTGCGAGACTTGGGGGAATAATTATAATAAATTATTATATATTATTCTAGATTAGATCTTCCGCTGTGATTGTATGATTTTAGTTATTATTGTATTATAGTGAGAACGTGACGAACCGAATTCGAGAGACCAGTGGCGGTCCAAATTTGGGGGCGTCACAGGTTGGTATCAGAGCTGTAGTTATAAACCTTAGGAGCGAGTGTCCTTTGATTATAACTTAGGAGAACTTAGAAGTTAGAAAGGGATAAAACTCACATAGAGTTTTTCCCTAGAGAGATACTTAGTGTGTTATGAAATCTAACTTCATTCTATACAATGAACTTATGTTTCATTTAACATTCTAATGGAGTTGCTGTTTGTTTATCTTGTGTTTGTGATTGTAGAATGGCAGACATAGGAGTACCTAGTAGAGTGGCCAAGGAGGAGCCCAGAGATATACACGTAGTATACGAGGCACCTTTAGAGGTTGTGCCTGTGTAGGCAGTTGCACCATCCGAGTCTGACAACAAGGATGAGATTGAGGTGGAGTTTGATCCAGATGAGGACGATCCTGTTGAGGACGAGCCTATAGAGGAGGAGCCCATGGAGGACTCCTACGAGCCTAACCTGGAGGAACATATGATGGGAGAGTACGAGAAACGTATTCTGGAATTAGACTGCAAAGTCCAGGAGCTAGAGGCTGAGGCCCAGGAGAGAGAGTCCGAGTTCTAGAAGCTGAGGAACGAGGACCATCAGAGAAAGCTGGCCATGCAGGAATTAGAGGTGGAGATTGCTTACCGCAAGGAGGCAGGGATCCAGATGGGAACCTTATTCCACAGGTCGGTATCCAAAAATATAGACTTGGCAGGAAAGTTAGAAGAGGTCGAGTAGAGAGAGTTAAGTGAAAAGACTGAGAAAGAGGCACTCCGTACTCAGCTAGAGTTGGAGGTTATGGATATGATACACTTCGAGGAGAAGTGGGAAGCAGCTAATGAGAGAGCTGACGACCTAGAGGATGAGGTCAGATGCAAGAAGAGGAAGATGAACAAGATGGGGTATGTATTCCGTTCATCTTTCGAGAGGGTGATCGATGGTGTATACCACTACCCAACAGAGCAGGGACAGACCCTACATACTTTGAGCTGAGAGCTGATAACATACATAGCACAGATTGAGTATAAGAGCGCTGTGGAGCGTGGGATGATGGGATGAGCTTTCCTTAGTCAGTCTAGCCATAGTATTAGTAGTTTTCTGTTGTGATGTATATACTATGTTGTAATCCCAATCTTTTGTGTAAGATATGGGATAGTGATGTAAACCCCGAGTAAGCTTATGTTAGAGGGGTAATGTGTTAATGTTCGCCGTCTTTTGTGATATTAGGGGATATATGTGATAACATTTATAGAAATATGCTAGGGATGATCATGTAATGAAATGATTTGGCATATGAATATAAATGATCTTATTCCAGAAATGTGTTATAATTTTCTTCTTTTTAGTATTAAAAGAAATACCTAAGTAATATAACTGAGTAATAATAAAATGAAAATTTTTGATGCAGATAATGGCACAAAGACGTAGATTGACTGCACCTGAGGACTCAGTTAATAATGAGAGGGAATAAGTAGACCCGATCCAGAAGTTAGTAGATTTGCTAGGAAAGGCTCTTAGGGGAAGGAACAACGAACCCGTTCGCCCCAACCCTCAAGTTATTCTAGTGACAAGCTTTAAGGACTTTAGGAGTGTAGGACCCCCAGAGTTCGAGGGTACTACCGATCCGATCATATCTCAGACATGGGTTAAGGACATAGAAAAGGCTTTCACTATCGCTAGAGTAGGTGAAGACCAAAAGATGGTATTTTCTACGTACATGATGAGAGGCGAAGCAAACTACTGGTGGGAGGCTAATCAACAAAGAGCTGGAGAAGGGATAATAGCGTGGGAGAGATTCAAGACGCTGTTTTTCGAGAACTACTTCCCGGAAAGCATGAAGAACAGAATGGAGGTTAAGTTTTTGGAACATAAGCAAGGTGGTATGACGGTGGCGCAATACGCAGCTAAGTTCAATGAACTAGCGCTATTTGCAGAACACCAAGTTAGAGATGAAAAGAGGAAGGCAAGACGTTTTGAGCAAGGACTAAAGCCTTGGCTATTTAACAAGGTATCAGCTCTTCAAATTGATTCCTTTGCAACATTACTGGAGAAGACAATCATTGTAGAAGGTGGCAGTAAGGCCTTAAGTCTGTACCATAAGGAGAAGAAAAACAAGAACACTGGTAGTGAGCATCATGGAGGAAGCAGTAGTGGAGGAAGCAACTTGGGTAGAAGGAAATGGGAAAATAACAACAACAACAACAACAACAAAAATAACAAAAATCAATCGGGGAATTTTTGTGGAGGTTTCAAGAAGAGGGCAGAAGGATGCCCAAAATGTGGAAAAAATCATCAGGGTGAGTGCTGGAAGGGACGCGACACTTGCTACAACTGCGGACAGGAGGGACACATTTTGCCCAACTACCGAAACTGAAAAAGATACAAGGATGTTTTGTATGTGGCTCGATGGAGCACCGGATTAATGACTGCCCAAAGAAGGGAAGTGGCGGGGGTAGCAGCCAACAAGGGGGAAACAAGCTAATGATCAGCGGACCGGCACAATCCAGCCGCCCAACCGCTAGGACCTTTAACATGACCGTTCAGGACGTAGTAGCTGCGAAGGACGTGGTGTCAAATATAATTCCAGTCAATGATATAAATGTATATGTATTATTTGATTCGGGTGCCACCTGTTCTTTTGTATTTGAAGAATTTACTAGTAGACTTAATACACCCCAAGAACGATTAGAAGATCCCTTGAACATAAAAGTTGCGAATAAGGAAGTAATCCTTGTAGAATTCGTTTATCGAAATTGTCACGCAAACATTAGAAATCACGAACTGAGTGTAGACTTGATTCCAATTAGATTGGGAGAATTTGACGTAATACTGGGAATGGATTAGTTGTATAACCATGCAGTGATAATTGACTGTCAGAATCAAATTGTGAACCTTCAGACTCCGAGTAAGTCTAAGGTAGTGTTTTATGATAGCTCATCGGTTAAGCAATCATGTTGTCTTACGATGATGAAGGCCAAGAAATTGTTAAGGAAAGGATGTGTAGGTAATTTAGCTTACATTATAGATACTCGGAAAAAGAAAGTAGAAATTAAGGATATATCTGTTGTGAATGAATTCCAAGATGTATTTTCGGACTGATCTGCCTGGTCTTCCGCCAGACAGAGAAATCAAATTCGTAATAGACTTAGCACCGGGAACGTCACCGATTTTGAAAGCTCCATATCGTATGGTGCCAGTAGAAATGAAGGAGTTGGTGATACAACTGCAAGAGTTATTAGATAAAGGTTACGTACTCTGTCTCTATGGGGAGCACCAGTGTTATTCGTTAAGAAAAAAGACGAATCGATGAGGCTCTGTATCAATTATCGAGAATTAAATAGAGTAACGACCAAGAACAGATATCCGTTACCAAGGATAGACGACCTTTTTGATCAACTGAAGGGAGCGAAGTGTTTCTAAAAGATCGACCTACGGACAAGTTATCACCAACTGAAAGTACGGGAAGAAGACATACCAAAGACTGCGTTTTGAACCCGTTACGGACATTACGAGTTTTTGGTAATGTCATTCGGATTGACTAATGCTCCTGGCAGCATTTATGGACTTGATGAACCGAGTTTTCAAGCCATACCTGGATAACTTTATGGTAGTTTTCATCGACGACATCCTGATCTACTCGAAGACAGAGGAAGAGCACGCCAAACATCTAAAGATAGTTTTGGAAGAGCTAAGAAGAGAGAAGATGTATGCAAAGTTTTCAAAATGTGAATTTTGGATGGAGAAGGTTCAATTCTTAGGACACGTGATGGATAAGAATGGAATCTCAGTAGACCCTACAAAGGTCGAAGTAGTGAGTAATTGGGAGCAGCCGAGAACACCAACGGAGGTGAGAAGTTTATTAGGGTTAGCTGGGTACTATGGAAGATTCATACAAGATTTTTTGAAGATAGAAACCCGTTGACCAATCTGACAAGGAAGACAGTGAAGTTCGTGTGGACGGACAAATGCGAGGAAAGTTTTCAAGAATTAAAGAAGAGATTAAGCGAAGCGCATGCGTTATCATTACTAGATGATGCGGGAAATTTTGTGGTGTATAGTGACGCATCGCACAAGGGACTTGGTTGTGTGCTAATGCAGCACGGCAAAGTCATTGCGTATGCATCATGATAATTAAAGGACTACGAAAAACGATACCCTACTCACGACTTAGAGTTAGCAGCAGTAGTTTTTGCGTTGAAGATTTGGAGGCATTATTTGTACGGAGAGAAATTTGAGATATACATGGGCCACAAAAGTCTGAAATATATCTTCACACAGAAGGAGTTGAATATGCGTCAGAGAAGGTGGTTAGAATTAATCAAGGATTATGACTGCAATATTCATTATCACCCGGGTAAGGCAAACGTGGTTGCCGACGCTCTGAGCAGAAAAGAAAGGGAGAAATTATTTCACTTGACGACTCAGGAGGAGTTGATAAGAGAAATGGAGAAATTGGAAATAGCGATAAAAGGACCGAAAAGGTCTGAAGAAAAGTTATTTGTAATGGAAGCTCGTCCGACATTGCTGGATAGAGTGAAGGAATCACAATGAGAAAGATGAAGAGTGCGAGAAAATTAAAAAGAGGATCGCAAAAAATGGCTAAGAGAGATTCAGAATATATAAAGACGGTATCTTGAGATTCGAAGGGAGAGTGTGGGTGTCAGCGGTAACTGAATTGAGAGAAGAGATTTTGCACGAGGCACACAATACGACATATTCCATTCATCCGGGAGGCACAAAGATGTACCGAGATTTGAGGCAACATTTTTGGTGGCCCAATCTGAAATGGGAAGTCGCAGAGTGCGTTAGTAGATGTCTGACTTGCCAACACGTTAAAGCAGAGCACCAGCGGCCGAGTGGTTTACTACAACCGTTGGAAATACCAGAGTGGAAATGGGAGCACATTATGATGGACTTCGTGGTGAGACTTCCAGTCACGTAGAAAGGATATAATGCCATTTGGGTTATTATGGATCGACTACGAAAACTGTACACTTTCTACTAATCAAGATTCGATACAGTTTAAACCAGTTAGCGAGTCTTTACATAAAGGAGATTGTTTCACGACATGGAGTGCCGGTATCAATTGTCTCTAATCGAGATCCGCCCTTCATGTCAAATTTCTGGAAAAGCTTGCAAGAGAGGATGGGAACACAGTTGAGGTTGAGTACCGCTTATCATCCTCAAACAGATGGACAGAGTGAGCGAACTATACTAACATTGGAGGACATGCTTAGGACTTGTGTGATGGACTTCAAGGGAAATTGGGACGACCATCTACCCTTAGTAGAATTCGCATATAATAATAGTTATCATGCGAGTATCAGCATGCCACCGTACGAAGCTCTTTACAGAAAAAAATGCAAAACGCCGTTATGTTGGGATGAAGTCGGAGAACGACGAATTCTAGGACCAGAGTTAATACATCAAACCGACAACGTGGTGGCAGTGATAAGAGCCAGATTGGTAGCAGCTCAAGATCGCCAGAAAAAGTACGCAGACTTGCATCGACAAGACCGGGACTTTAAAGTCGGCAGTTTCGTATTCTTGAAGGTATCTCCTTGGAAGGGAAAAATACGATTCGACAAGAAAGGAAAGTTGTGTCCAAGATTTATAGGACCGTTCGAGATTTTGAAGCTAGTGGGCGAAGTAGCATACAAAGTTGCATTACCACCTGAGTTGGAGCATATCCACAACGTGTTTCACATCTCCGTGTTGCGTCCGTACAAGGCCGACTACAGGCACATGATTTCTTATGAGCCCATTCAAGTGGAGAAAAACCTAGCATATGAAGAAATTCCTGTCCAAATACTAGATAGGAAAGAACAGACATTAAGGTATAAAGTTATTTCCTCTGTGAAAGTACTTTGGCGTAACCACGATGCCGAGGAGGCTACATGGGAGTTAGAAGATAGGATGATGAGGGACTATCCCCATCTATTTATGTAACCTTTTAACAATTCCGAGGACGGAATTTCTATAAAGGGGGGGGGGGGGGAAGATGTAATACCGAGAATTTCCAAATATTATTAAATAAATATATTAATGGAAATGAATATTTATTTGAATATAAATGATTATGTGTTATGAGATGAGTTAACTCAATTATTTTAAATTGAATATATAATAATTGAGGAAAACGTGGAGTTTATGATAAGCTCGAAGAATGCCTTGTGTGGCACGAGAATAGAAACGATGATTTGTTTTGGGATGAATGGATAAGTAATTCAATAATTAATATTATATTAATTGTTATTATGAGTGATAAAATATTAATGGATTAATTAATATTATTGATAATTAATTGATGAGATGAGTAATTAATATTGATTAATTGTCATGGAGAATAATAACGCATAAGCGAGTAAATTATTAATATAATAAGATTATGTTTGCTCGATTAATTGTTATGTGCAAGCATGCGATAATTAAATGTATAATATATAGTATTTACATATATATTATATGAAATATAAAGTGCAATGTGACACTTATGTGTGACTATACAATATATAGAAACTATATGTTATGACTAAATAAATTATATGAGTTACATGATTAATGCTTATGTGACAATGTGTGAGTGAACATTTAGTAAGTACCGCATAAATATATTATAAACAATTATTGATTAATGAATACTTCAATAATTTAATATAATTAAATGATAGAGAGGAACAAGGAATGTAATAATACCCGATTAAACTGTGTTCAGTATTATGATATGTACATGGATTATATATGTGCAAAGTAAATTTACCACATTGAAATATTATTTCCTCATTTAAAATTACATTGTGACTCTAACTTAATACCTAAATGTATATAATATATGGTAGGCATATATGTTATAACATTGTATTGTACAACACTTGCAAGAATGATGAGTTATATTCATTGTCCCAATATGAGAGTCACATTTTTTTCCTCACGTGAATACTCCAAGGCTAGCCTAGTCCCTATATTCTCAAACACAGCAACTTAGATGGAAATCATTACAAGGGGAGTGGCCTTAATAGTGTAAATCAACAACCAACTACCAACTCTTCCTTAACCATCATACAAATCTTCAATCCATTGGTTTAATTCAATGGAGGAATTCATTGTCTGGATATCAATTTCTCTATAAATACAACCCAATTCCTTCACAATCCTTTTGCTAAGATTTTCTTAAGTGTTGAGTTGTGAGCAAATATATACATCATTGATAGCATTCTGAGAATTCAAATTGCAACAAGCTCAATCCACATTTGCAGAGGTATAACACCTCTTGTTCTTCATTCCTGTTCTTTCTAAAAATTTCTTAATTTTGGTTGAAATAGTTGATAATGTGATTAGGTAATGGTTGTTAGTTGTTATATAGTTGATATACTAGCTTATATACATGTTTAAACTGCAATGTGGCTGTTTGGAGTCGAATTGGTTGTGAAATTTGGTTTTTGGCTCTGCAAACTGCTGAAGCAGAAACCTTTATGGTGCTGGCCGAGACCCGGCACAGCTGCGCCAGTATTGTCTTAAGGCGTAGCGCAGCTGCTCCAGGCTCTGGGTTTTTTTTTTGATTCTGCTGAAATTTGCTAAGTGATAACATGTTTATATGGTTTTGAAAGGCATGAAGGACAGGTTTAACACGTATATATATATATATGTTCTTTATATAACATGCATGTCCATGGCTATGATAGTATACATTATTAATGAAACGACTTATAGTTTTTGAAATAAACTTAGAGTTTTAAAAGGAACCTTGATATGTTATAATATAATCATGCCTGCTTGGTTGTGGGAGGTTATGTGTGGGAATCATGGTGGACTCCGAAGTTATAAGGTGACTAGTTGAAGGACACTATATGTTAAATATATGATAAAATGTGTTAACCACTTAACCGAATAATCAGAACCAAAACCAATAACACCTTACTGTGTTAACTTCAAAAATAGAACAAAAGCTGGTATGAGCACAAGTGCTCTGTATCCATGTTGCATTTGGACAATGAACTTTAACCATAGACCCATAAGACATATGAAGCATATTGACCTCGTCATGTGTAGTGATAATTCTACCAAGACAGCCCCGACTGTCTGTCAACCTAGTGGCTTAAACTTGCTATCCATAACCTTGTTAAGTCAAGCCTGGCTGTATTTTGAAAAGTATAAATGAAACCAAGTCTTAGAGGCCGTAGAGTGACAGTACAAGATTGGTCTCTATATCAGACCTTAGACTTCCAAGACCTGTTGCGAAACCTTTTTCTTTAGATCCATTAAACCAGGAACCTAGTGTTCCAAACTAAACCATGTTGTTAAGTCTGCTTAGATAAAATGAGTATGACCTTAGCTCAGTCAGTCAAAGACTTCTTTTAAAAAATGGAATTTAAATGCATGACTTAATCTCAGTATCGTAGAATGAGTTCTACAATCGTAGAGTGGTTTCACTCCAATCGTCGAGCTCGTCCGTCAGTCGTAGGATGAAATCATAGAGCTCACTCACCAATCGTAGAGTGGACTCGACCATCATAGAGTCGAAGATGACGAGTGACTTCGGCATTCGTAGAGTCAAAGCTATCTAGTGACTTCGACCATCGTAGAGTCGAAGATGTCGAGTGACTTTGGCAATCGTAGAATCTTACTGATAAATCGTAGAGTGTCTGCAGAATTACCAAGCTGATATGCCATATCGATCGTAAAGACCTTAATTGATATACCGTGTGATAAATGAATGGTCAGACAGTATTGGTAGACAATGAGAGTTATGCAGTAGGACAGTTAAATCATTTTATGATACCTGACAGAGGATAATTGTTAGAATGGCTTATAATTAATGTAGGTCATCCAAAGAACTGAATCGTAGAGTAATTGTAGCAGCAGCTCAGGAAAGTATCTAAACCTTATCTCTTTGAATGCAAGTTCCCTAACTTACATTCTTTTATTGTGCAAGTTTCCTTGAACTCGTTCTTGTATTGTTAATTGCAAGCATCCTAACCTTTGCAATGGATCCTTGTGAAAGCAAGTTTTCTTACTTACTCATTTAAATTGAGTTAGTATTGAATAAACTCTTATCTTATAAAAGCTATTATTCATGTTGAACTTAATATTGTTCTTGAATATCGTGAAAGTGTTTACGCCATTTGATTCGGCTAGACTATATACATATTTAGAAAACTATCCAAACCAATTGACTGGTGCGGAATCTTTGAAAACTGAGTTGAACAACCCTTATGGTAAAGGGAATGTATATTTTGTTGGAAGCCCAACACACGCGTGAAAATTATTGTGGTGTTATGCATAACATGAAGTATTGTAGACTGATAATCTATTATACTTATTTTTGGGTTATCAGCTTAGTATTGATAATTCTAGTAGATGGTCAATAGTCCTTAGTGACTGCTCAGTATAAATTATTTTATCCAGTTGGATACGTTGATGGCCTTTGAATTTATATATTTTTGTTGGTCTATAATGGACTATCGTTTCATTTTCCAAGGATTTGATTTGAGAATTGTTGATATTCATTATTCATGATATTATTCTTTAAACTCTGGATTATCATTGAGATTATACTTTGATATTTCAAACTCGTGTTATAAAATTCTTCACCCTTATTGTATATTACTTGCTGGGCAATTTGTGCTTATTTAAAACCTTTCAGTTAAGGCAGAACAAGGTGGACCTTTGGGCGTCGATAAGGGCAAGGCTACCGACTAGCTTGTCCCTTTTATGTCTTAAAATCTCTAGTGTTGTATTAAGACTATTTCAGAACTATGTTTAAACTTAAGTAGGGTTATGTAATAAGTCTGTATTTGATATTATTATGTAATCTATTAAGTGCTGTATGTTACAAGACTTGGGGGAATAATTATAATAAATTATTGTATATTATTCTAGATTAGATCTTCTGTTGTGATTGTATGATTTTAGTTATTATTGTCTTATTGTGAAAACGTGTCGAACTGAATTCGAGAGACCAGTGGCGGTCCGAATTTGGGGGCGTCACACATTCAGGCCAAAAATTATGGGAATAATCCTCGGAGAGTTCATAAGAAGAAAGAAGAGGATGTATCTTTGGTACTCCTACCCATTAAAGGAAAAAATATTCCTCTTTCCAAACATCTGTACAACCTTCAAATCCTCTGTTTTAAAAAGTCAGAGAGGTTAGGCGTCGAAGAATGTTTACACCCTTAGGGGACTCACTTGAAAATATACTCAAGCTTCTGACAGCACAGAAGAAAATTGCTCTGCTCCTTCCACCAGCTAATCCAAGTGGGAAGAATTTTTACCCAAGCAAGAAATGTGCTTATCATTCTGGGGCTCCAGGCCATGATACCCAAGAATGTTGGTCTTTGAACCACAAGGTCCAAGATATGATCAATAATAATGAGATTGTGGTAACAAAATTAAAGTAGCCACATGTTCAAGATAACCCTTTGCCTTAATACAATAAGGAGGGAGTCAACATGATCAGTATGAGGAATAGAGAAGGTTCCAAGTTCCTTAAATACGTAGGGGACTCCTCCCAAACAAGCAAGGATAGCTCTGACAAATGGGGGTATTCAGAATGTCAGTTTTTGATAGAACAAGAAATGAAATCTATTAAGAAACAGATTGGTCAATTGGAAGAACTGACAGTATATCACCACCAAAATAACTCAACAGTTGATAACTCAAGTCAGCCAGCGGAGAGCAAATCCTCCCACACCCAAAATTCTTCCAATTGCAAGGAAGGATCATTATCAGTTCCATGAACACGAATCCTGGGCAGACAAAGTTGCCAGGGAAGAAAGAGTCCAAGCTCATAGAATTTTTTTTTCCAAAAGGAAGTACATTTCTTTGAATCAGCCTATGGAAGAAATTCTCCAAATGTTGATCAACGAGGGAAGAGTCACAGAGCTGTTACCCCAGTGGACCCTCAATCAAGGAAGTTCAATCCTTCCAAAATATATCAATATCATTCCAACACTCCTGTTCATGATATAGAAGAATGTTGGGGACTTCGTCAACTAATTCAAAATCTGATTGAAAGTGGTGAACTGTTAAAAGCAAGTCAATGATATTGGCGTTCCTAATGAAGAAGCGATATTTCCTCCCATGACATGGAGTTTGAAAGTTATTATGGCAGTTATTTCCTGTGAAAAGGATGGAGTCGCAGTACCCCTGACCATTCAAGGAAAGGGGGATAAAGGAAGAAAGAATCTTGTGAAAGTAGTTGCACCAGAACCACTAATGTTGCCATTCAGACAGCAGTATCCCTTGATCAGCTTGAAGAGAGTCCCATGGAACTATGGGGAGAATGAGGGATCAACATCAAATCACACTGCTGCTATATCAAAGGAAAACCTGTTGTATCTGTAACAAACGAGAATTTTGTATATTTGTATATTAAATTAAATAAATGTTTTAATTGATTTATTTATTGAGTTGAATAAATAATTTATGTGATTGTTGTGGAGTAATTTAATTAAGTGCACTATGTTAATTAAATTGATGTGTAATAATTTTGTGGTGTAGTTCTAATTTAATTGAGATAATGAAATTAGATGAATATTATGTGGTATTTGTTAATAAAGATTTACTAATTTGTTACATGAATTATGATTAATAAGTAAATTACAATTGTGTAGCAATTTAGTATTATGTGATAATTTTATTTAGTTAATTGATGTTAGCTTGTATTCAATTAAATTGGGATAGTAAGATTTAATTAGATAAAGTGTGATATTGAAAACTATGTGTTAAATGAGTTATTAAAATAAATTAAAAGAGTTTTAAATTAGTTTTTCCAAACAAGGCCCTTAAATCTGTTTTAATCATGTTTTACCAAACAAGGCCTTAAGTTCTACAAATATTTTTTTTTAAATAAAGGGTTTTGGCCAAACAAAGCCTTATGACTTTTGATTTTCAAAAATAGTATAACTGATATGTATTTAGTAAGTTATTTAATTTTTATCAATTATTGTATTTTATATTATATGTATATTATCAGTTATAGGTATAATATCTATACTACGTTAAAGTAAGAAGAATAGATACGGAGTTAGTCAGAGAGAAAGAACAGAGAGGTAGAGAGAAAGAGAAGAAAGAAGAAGAAGGAGGAAGCTTTGTTAATCAAAACAAGAGTCACCATATTCATCTTCTTCCTCTAGAGATAAAAAGGGTATAATTCAAACTCTTTCAATTTTTAGAATTTTATTTTTATGTTCTTCATGATTTTAGTTATCTGTAAAATAGTTTCTTTGTGAAAGTGATGTAAACGTGAATTCTTTATACAATTTGTGTTATAATATGCTTATATATGATTTATATAATTGTTTAGATAGTTTAATTCATGTAAATATAATGAACATGAAGAAATCATGTTCATAGCAATTTATAGTGAACTAGTTTGAAAAGTATTTCTTTGATTGTCAAAATTTGTGTTTGATGATGCTCTATTGTATAAATTAAGTTTAGATTTTGATAACATGCTTAGAAACAAAATTAAAATGATTTGAATGGTGTGTTTTGACTTGAAAACAAACTCACAGTGTTAATTTTCATCAATAACACTTAACAATGGTTTTTTCTTCAAAATTACAAAATTGAGTTTTATAATTATGTGTTTCGATGTTAATATATATTAAAACATGTTAGAAGCATAAACTAATGTTTTCACAAAGTTTTGTATGCATTATGTGGCTTAAATTTTGAATTTGGTGTGAAGAAATAAGCCAAATTAGCTTTTTCTCTCACAGTTCGCGAACTAGAATTTCCCGCACCAGGTACACCTGCCCCAACGGTCCCCTCATAGGCAAAAATCCCGCCCCGGAGGGAGGGGGTGCAAAATGGAAAATGTTATTTGTTTGTTTTGTGTAGCTTTTGTCCGTAACATGAAAAGCTAACCTAATATGATGAACTTGATGACATGTTAAGCATACATTGAGATGTTAGAGTGATTCATTAATGTATTTCATATGATTAATTTGTAAAAGTGAAATGTATAATGTAAATTATAATTTGATTAATTATAATTTAATAAAAGGGAATTTATGATTTAACAACATAATTTGAGTATAGTTTGATTGATTATTAAGATTGTATGGTTTGATCGTTATGTGATAATTGACAATTAAACCTAAGAATAATGAGTTAGCTTAGATGGGTTAACTAGTTATGCGAATTAGCTATATAGTAACTAATTTATGTTACTATTGTAAATTACGTGTATGTAGGATTAATTAAGGAACGTGATTTTAAATTGTAGCTTGAGCTCAAGGCAAATTTTCTAATCCTTATATTATTGAGCACGTTTCCTATTCCTAACTTGTTATTTATATGCAAGTGTTCTAAACTCAAACCTTAATTGTATTTGATCATGTCCTTTTATTTCTGCAACGGACAAGTAAATTATTGAAGTTCATTATTGAGTTAATGTGACATTGACTTAATTGTTCAAGCAAGGTCTATTTTATCTTTCAAATGCTTTAAGTTTAATTCTAAAGCATAAGTCATTTCGTAATTCTTTATTTTTGAATTATTATTTATTGTAAGTTGATTTAACTACTCCTAGTTGATGATAGTTGAACTCCAAATTACCTTTGAGTTATCCAAACCAAACTTTATCTGTTGCGGACTTGTTATTAAAATACTGAGATGAACAACCCTATTTAATAGGGGATTACCATACGAAAGCGTTAAGATGTTTGTGCACAATACATGGTACGAAGGGCTGATCCCCCTAAGTACGAGTTAAGAGTCCATATAGTCTAACGACAGTTAAGGGTTTTAAATAGAAATGTTTATAACCTAGGACATAGTTCAAGGTCTTATGACCCTCAGATGAATTCTAAATCTTATTCTTGATTATCGATGAATGAAATATTATCTATTGAGTTGAAGCTATTCAATACTATGTCATCACTATTGTTTGCTATTTCAAGTGAGCTTTTGTTTACTCACTCTTGAATTATATAACCATTGCAGCAAGTTAATAAAGTTGACAAACCGTCAACTAGCAAAGGCAAGAGCAAGATGAACAAGTGAAGACTTGTTTATATATTTGATTATGAATTGTAATAAGACTTAATTTTATTGTGTGATGTTTTATTTCCACATTGACGATGTTAAGGTTAGATAACCCTTGGAATATTTTGAATAAGTTGTAATCCTTTTTATAAAGAAGATTTTTATTATTTAATTAAGGTTGTAATTTATTTTGCATTCCTTATTTATGAGCAGTAGTTATGCTTTATTTAGATTGTGAGCACCAAATCCCGTGGAAATGAAGTACCCGAATTTGGGGGTGTCACAGTATCTACCTCATCGAGTGATAAAGCCAGTCACCAAAACTAAGGGTAGAGTGCCCGAGGAGAAGATTAAAGAATACCTCAGCTAAATGGGGCGTAATGAAGCCAAGGTGGTGCAAAGATTAAAAGACGCACCCCGAAAAATGTCCATTTTGGATTTGGTCTTGTTTTCTGAAGATCGCAAAATCTTAATACAAGTGCTGGAAGAAGCGCATTTGCCGAAGGCTGTGGATACAAAAACGTTTTGTCACTTGATAGAGCAAATTTTGAACAGTAATGTTATATCTTTCACTGATGATGACATACCAGTGGAAGGGACTGGTCATTACAAGTCATTGCATATAGCAGTGATATCCTCTAGATATATCATAGGAAGTGTGTTGATAGATGGAGGATCTTTCTTGAACATCTGTCCCTATGACACTTTGGAAAGAATGAAGATTAGTCCAAATCGAATCAAGAGAAGCCATATAGTCATAATAGCCTTCGATGGGTCTCGACGAAATGCTGTAGGAGAAATTGAACTCCCCGTGGAGATTGGTCCACATACCTTCTACGTATCCTTTCAAATGCTGAACATCCCCACGGGATATAATTTACTGTTGGGAAGACCGTGGATCCATATGGCAGGAGCAGTCTCGTCCACCCTTCATCAACAAGTTAAGTACATTAGCAGTGGTAATCTGGTCACAATTAATGTCAAACCAGAGTATCTAGTCTATATACAAGGTGAAATGCCTATGTGTCGACGTCGAAAAAAATCCGTGGGTCGGGTCACAAACCGGATCTTTCTCTCTTCCTAAGTTATCTCAACCCTTACTCTTTTTATTTGCGAAAAAAGTTTTGAAGGGTTTTTTAGAAAAAGGCCAACATGTATCATGTCGACGACAAATACAAATCTGAAATGTGTGTGTGAATGATGTTTGAAAATTGGGCCTATGTTTGATTTTAAAGGATGTTTATGCATCATTAAACCTATATACGAAGGGTTTGATTTGATTTGCAAAAGTGTTTGATTTGATTTGCAAAAGCTTCTTTTCTTCGAAAAGATTATTGAAATGATATTTTGAAAGAAGGTTTTCAAACCCTTAAGCTAACATAGGAATTAAAGCATATTGATACTTTATTTTTATCTTTTTAGCCTTAAGGCACAATTTGAATGGTGATTGTCGGGCTGCGAAGCATCCTCGACCACAACATATATATACAGGTATCGGTCTCCTCATGGGCATGATAGCCATCGGAGGGACTCTGACACGACATGCCATATTTTCACTATGTTGAGACCTTAAATTCGGATAACCGTTTTAAGGTTTTTTGTATGTACATTTTTACAAAAAACTGGCAGGGTACATTTGTAAAGTGGAGTTTGTCCATCGTGGGAATCAGATTCTGATCAGTTTGATCAAGAATTCCACGATTCCTAGGCTCACATAGGGAAGCCAAGAAACCTGTACAGCTCAATTTTGTACAGAAATATATCCAAATCTTGCCAGAATCGAGGATTCATCAGTAAATCTTAGTTCGCACCAGGCCGAAGCATCTCGTTCCCACTAGATAGCGATCTAAGGGACGCGAGGTTGCTTTTATAACTGAAACTAGAAAAATGCTAGATTTAAATAAATCTCAGCAATTTTAGCTTCCCGGTTCCGTCTGTACCCATTTTGAACTGTTTGAAAGCTAGAGTTGGCGAGATTTAAATAAATCTAGTTCAGCCGCAGATATGTCAGTGCCAATTCATATAAAATGAATATTTAGAGCAACAATTGAATAAAATTGAATAAAGTAGGATATATATATATATATAAAATAATTATATATATATATATAATTATATATATACAAAAGCTGTAAAGGACGATGGGTTTTCACACCGGTGCTTGGATTGGAATTGAAATATATATATATATATATTTATAAAAGCAATAAATAGCCACGAAGTAATCCAGGCTTGACAGAATTAAAATATATATATATATATATATATATATATATAGAAAAACAGTAAAAAGGGCGATGGGTTTTCACGCCTGTGCCCTGACTGGAATTGAAATATAGACAGCAAAATAGTCAAACCAAGATTGGGAAGATAACCCAGTAATGGTGAATGGTGCCAAAAGCAGTAAAAAGGCCAAAGAATGATCCAGGGCGAACTAAAATGTAAATGTACAGAAAAGTAGTCAACCAAGACTGGGAAGATAACCCATTGTGGTGAAGGTTGCTTATATATGCATATTTATATATAAAAGCAGAAAAAGGCCACAGAATGATCCAGGCCGAACTGAAATATAAATATATATATATATATATATATAGACAGAAAAGTAGTCAACCAAGACTGGGAAGATAACCCAGTGTGGTGAAGGTTGCTTATATATGCATATTTATATATAAAAGCTGTAAACTACAGCGGATTTGACATCCGGGCTTGACAGAATTGAAAAGTTAGTATATTACAGTTAAATATATATATAAAAAAAGCCAAACCTGGACAGGAAAGATAACCCAGTCCGGCTGTGACACTCCCAAATCAGGGTACTTCGTTTCCACATGATTTGGTGTTCACTTTCTAATATAACATACATCTACCCAATATAACTTCAAAATAAAATACAACCTTTATTCAAAATAATAAAATCTCCCTTAAAACAATGGTTACAACGTTTTTAAAAAAAATCAATCCCAAGGTTACTCTAACCTTGACATAATAATAATGTGCGAAATAAAAACATAACATTAAAGTCTATTACAATCATTTCAAATAATAAAAACAAGTCTGCACTTGTTTTACTTTTCCTTGCCCTTACTCGTAGACGGGGCGCCAACATTATCAACCTTAGCTGCAATTGTTATATAATGCAAGAGTGAGCAAACAATAGCTCACTGGAGTTTTAACAATAATAAATACATGAAAGGATATCTTTAAAAAGAATTTGAATAACTTAGCTTACTTCAGCAATAAAGAATTGAATAATAATTCTCTATCAACATTAAAATTCGAGTATATAATTTATTTGAGGGTCATAAGACCTTTGAACTTTTGTCCTAGGTTATACACATTTTCATTTAAACCTTTAATAGTCAATAAGACTATGGACCTTAACTTGTACTTAGGGGGATTAGCCCTTCGTACCATGTATTGTGCACAAACATCTTAACGCTTACGCGTAGTAACCTCCCATAATAATAGGGTTGTTCAACTCAGTAATTTGAATTCAAGTTCGCACGAAAGAAAGTTTGGTTTGGATAAGCTTACAATGGTAATTTAGAATTCACGTTCATCAACTAAGGATTAGTTGAATCGACTTTCAATAACTTGGAATAATTCGTAAGTGAAAGAACTACGAACTATCATATGCTTTAGAAATAAATTTAAAGCATCTCAAAAGAATATTCAAACCTTGCTTGAACAATAAGCCAATGTTACTTTAATTATATCATGAACTTTCAATAATTACTTGTCCAATAAAAGAACAAATCTCAACCAATGAATAATTGAATTGAAACAAATAAACGAGTTTAGGGTTTAGAAGACTTGCCTCAAGCGCAAGCTACTAATATAATTCACGTTCTTTAACACTTCCTACACGTATATGTTTAATCACAATAATCTAAATTAGTTAACACGTAACTAACTCACATAATTGGTTAACCTTTCTAGGTTAACTCATTCTTATTTAATTATTAAATTAATAATTAATAATCACATAAGTTAATTACATCACATAGGCATGCTCACATAATTAACTCAATTAATAATTATGTATTTCATATTAATTATAATTAAATGAATTATAATCTAATTATAATTACTCAAATTATAATCATATCTTATTTAATTAAATTATAAATAAATTATAATTTAAACATTTAATCTAATTATAATTACTCAAATTATAATCATATCTTATCTAATTAAATTATAAACAAATTATAATTTATAATTAATTAACTACATCAAACATTTACTAAATTATAATTACACAAATTATAATTTATAATTAATCATGCAAATATTGAATTATAATACACAAGATTATAATCTATAATTGATCATGCATTTATTATAATTACATAAATTATAATTTAAAAATTATCATTCACTTGATTAAAATTAATCAACTATAATCATTATAATTTAACAAAATTATAATTTAAATTAAACCTTTATTCTAATTATAATTATTCAAAATTATAATCACAAATTATATTTTATTAATATAATTTATTAATATTCATTTAGCATTTTAATATATGTTTAACCATGCTATAAAAGTTACTACATAAAATTAGCTTTACAAAATACAAAAGAAAATAAATTTCTTTTTTTTTCTCTGCCACCCCCCCCCCCCCCCCCCCCCCCCCCCGGGGCGGGCCTTTTCCAGCGAACGCAAACAAGTTTGCGAACTGTGCAGAGAAAAAGTCAATTTGGCTTATTTTTTCACACCAAATTCTAAATCCAGTTCATGCAATTCATATCAATTAATAAAAAACACAAACTTAAAGCTTCTAACATACATAAACATTATAACACATCATCAAACAACCAATTTCATGATTTTTTTTGAAGAAAAATCATTGTTAAGTGTTCTTCATGAAATTGAACACTGCAATTTTGTTTTTAAATCAATTCACCCAATTTCAAGCATAGTAATTCAATTTCTAAACATGTTATCATCATCTATACTTAATTTAACCCAAGATGAACAATCAAACATGAATTCCATTGATTTAAAGAGAAAACTATATATATATATATATATATATATATATATATATATATATATATATATAATTTTCAAAATACTTTTACTGTAACTCAGTGATGATCATGAACTCCTCATATTCATCACATGTATATGAATTAAACAATTAATTAAGCATAGAATTCATATCTAAGCATGCTATAAACACATATAATTCGTATTTATAAAGTTTTCATAAAATTCATATTTACAGAGAACTATCACTACGAAGAACATAAACACATAATTTTTAAAACTGCAAGTTAGGATTATACCTTTGTTAATTAGGAGAAGAGTATGAAGATGGTGATGATTGTTTTGGTTAATATGGTTTCTTCCTCCTTCTTCTTCTTTTCTCTTCTTCTCTCTAACTCTCTATCTTTTTCTCTGTATTCTTTTCTCTCTTCTCTAATAGTGATATTCTTCTAACACTGATATAAAACTAACATAAAACTATATACGTATACTAATAGATATAGGATATAAATATAATATATAACTAAAAATTAATTTACCTATTAAATTTCATCAGTTATAGAATTTCAAAAATCAAAAGCCACTAGGGCTTGTTTGACAAAACAAGGTTTTTTTTTTAAAAAAAAACAGATTATTAATGGTAAGGCATTGTTTGGTAGAATATGTTTAAAACAATGCAAGGGCCCTATTTGGCAAAAGCCTTTTAAAACACAAGTAAGGGCCTTGTTTGGTTAAAATCATTTAAATCTCTTTTCTTTATTTTAATAAATCCTTTTAACACATACTTTAATGTTACATTTTAAATCTTTTAACATCTAATTTAATCAATTAAAATCTAACATCAATTAATCACATAAAAATTTGCCACATAATTATAATTACTCGCTAATTATAATTCATGTAACACTTCATCACACAATTCATCTAATTTAATTATCTCAATTAAATTAGAACTGTCTTAAAAATTAATATACATCAATTAAATTAAATATTAAATATTCATTTAATTAATATATAACACTTAATTAAATCACTCCACAAAATCACATAATTTATTTATTCAACTTAATAAATAAATCACAAAAAATATTTATTTAACTCAATAAATATTTAAAATTATTATATAAAATCTCAATCGTTACACCGACGAATTTGCTAGTAACGAAGGTGCAAGTATATAAAAGCTACTAGAAGCGACAGATCGTCAATCAGAGTTGTATAAATGTCAAAAAAAACATTTATGTACAAAAATATACCAAAGTTGACAAAAACAGCCACGGAACTGAGTTCCGGACATATTTAGAAAATGAAACTTGATATGCAAGTGTATAAAAGTGCGAAGAAGTAATATAACTTGCTGCTCGTAAAGATACTCACAATGGACTGCTACACGGGCTTTTGCCAAATCGTAGGCTTTAAATGTCCGAATATATCGGTTATTTTCTGATATGTGGTAGTATGTGGGTATATCTATGTGTTAGAGTGAAAAAAATTGGGTTTAGAAGACCAAAAAATAGACAAAAAACCAAACAGGCAGGGGTTCGGAGCATTTTTGTACTCTTGAAATGAGAGGGGGGTGCCCTCTTATTTATAGACCAGGGAGCCTCCACTTTTCCTACTGCTACCGCAGGTAGAGGTGCGACTCCATGTGGTGGGGCCCACGTGGTGGGTCCCTTTATCTCGAAATACGTGCACTCCGAGCAACGTGAGGTCTGATTCGAAACTTTTTAACTTTTGATCGGAGCATCCGTTTGAGGCATGTGATACCTTTCCAGAAAGCCCTCACCGAGAGTGTCACAATGACATGGGATAAAACATTTTTTGGGTCCAAAAAGATGGGTTAATAACCAGATCTTTGATTCCCCGCAGTTTGTCCGTTGAGCTATTTTGCGCTGTTTGCACTCGGGGTCATCGTTATGGTTTGTTCTAACCTTGGTGGCATCAATTTTGCTTGAATTTAACTGAATCGGATGAGAGTTGGTAAAATCACCATTTTGCCTCTCCCGGGGTTGCCCTTAGTGTCGGCATGACATTCGGTTGACTTCGTGGGGTTGTTTCCAAGGCTTGGATCCTAATCGGATCTGTTTGTCCTCAGTGTTGTCTCTGAGGTTGACTTAGTCATTCTATGTTTTCCTCTGGAGATGTTGTGATGCATTAGGATTGTTTTTGAAAATGACCTGACTTCCTGGGTTGAGACCGGGGCTGATTTGTACCTCCCTGGTTGAGACAGAGCTTATCTGTACCTCCCGGGTTGAGACCGGGGCTGACCAGTACCTCCTGGGTTGAGACCGGGGCTGATTTGTACCTCCCGGGTTGAGACCGGGGCTGACCTATACTTCACGGGTTGAGACCGGGGCTGACCTGTACTTCCCGGGTTGAGACCAAGGCTGACCTGTACCTCCCGGATTGAGACCGGGGCTGACCTGTACATCCTAAGTTGAGACCGGGGCTGACCTATACTTCCCGGGTTGAGACCGGGGCAGACTTGTACCTCCCGAGTTGAGATCGAGACTGACCCGATGGCCTGATATTGAGATCGGGGTTGATTTGATTTCCCAGTATTGAGACCGGGGTTGAGTTGATGACCCGGTATTAAGATCGAGTTTGAGTTGACGACCCGATATTAAGACCGGGGTTGAACTGATGGCCCGGTATTGAGACCGGGATTGATTTGATTACCCGGTATTGAGACCGGGGTTGATTTGATGGCCCGGTATTGAGACCGATATTGATTTGATTTCCTGATATTGAGACCAGGGTTGAGTTGATGACCTGGTATTAGGATCGGGGTTGAGTTGACGACCCGGTATTAAGATCAGGGTTTAACTGATGGCCCGGTATTGAGACCGTAGTTAATTTGATGGCCCGGTATTAAGACCGGGGTTGATTTGATTACCCGATATTGAGATTGGGGTTTAGTTAACGACCCGGTATTAAGATCGGAGTTGAGTTAACGACCCGGTATTAAGACCGGGGTTGAATCGACGGCCCGGTATTAAGATCGGGGTTGATTTGATTGCCCGGTATTGAGACCGACGTTGATTTGATGGCCTGGTATTGAGATCGGGGTTAATTTAATTACCCGGTATGAGACCGGGGCTGAGTTGACGACTCGGTATTAATACCGGGGTTGAGTTGACGACCCGGTATTAAGACTGATGGCCCGATATTGAGACCGGCTTGATTTGATTGTCCGGTATCGAGACCAGAGTTGATTTAATTACCCGGTATTGAGACAGGGGTTGAGTTGACAACCCGGTATTAAGACCGGGGTTGAGTTGACGTCCCGGTATTAAGACCGGGGTTGAACTGATGGCCCGGTATTGAGACTAGGGTTGATTTTATTGCCCTATATTGAGACCGGGGTTGATTTGATGGCCCGGTATTGAGATTAGACTTTGATTTGATTGCCCGATATTGAGATCGGGGTTGAGTTGATGACCCGGTATTAAGACCAAGGTTGTGTTGACCACCCGGTATTAAGATCGGGGCTGAACTGATGGCTCGGTATTGAGATCGGGGTTGATTTGATGGCCCAATATTGAGACTGGGGTTGATTTGATTGCCCGGTATTGAGACCGGGGTTGAATTGACGACTCGGTATTAAGACTGGGTTGAGTTGGCGACCCGGTATTAAGACCAGGGTTGAACTGATGGCCCGTTATTTAGATCGGGATTGATTTGATTGCCCGATATTGAGATCGGGGTTGATTTGATGGCCCGATATTGAGATTGGGGTTGATTTAATTGCCCAGTATTGAGACTGAGGTTGAGTTGACAACCCGATATTAAGACCGGGGTTGAGTCGACGACCTAGTATTAAAACCAGGGTTGAACTGATGGCCCGGTATTGAGACCGAGGTTGATTTGAATGTCCGATATTGAGACTGGGGTTGATTTGATTGCCCGGTATTGAGACCGGGGTTGAGTTGACGCCCCAGTATTAAAATCGGGGTTGAGTTGATGACCCGGTATTAAGACCGGGTTTGAACTGATGGCCCGAAATTGAGACCGGGGTTGATTTGATTGCCTAGTATTGAGACCGGGGTTGATTTGATGGCCCGATATTGAGACCGGGGTTGATTTGATTTCCCGGTATTGAGACCGGGGTTGAGTTGACGACCCGATATTAAGACTGGGGTTGAGTTGACGACACGATATTGAGACCGGGGTTGAGTTGACGACCCGATATTAAGACTGGGGTTGAGTTGACGACACGATATTGAGATCGTGGTTTAGTTGATGACTCAGTATTGAGACCGGGGTTGAGTTGATGGCCCGGTATTGAGACCGGGGTTGAGTTGATGCCTGGTATTAATACCGGGGTTAAGTTGATGGCCCGATATTGAGACCAGGGTTGATTTGGTTGCTCGGTATTGATACTGGGGTTGAGTTAACTACCTGATATTAAGACCGGGGTTGAGTTGACGACCCGATATTAATATTGGGATTGAACTGATGGCCCGGTATTGAGACCGGGTTTGATTTGATTGCCCGATATTGAGACCGGGGTTGAGTTAACGACCCAGTATTAAGATCGGGGTTGAGTTAACGACTCGATATTAAGATCGGGATTGAACTGATGGCCCGGTATTGAGACCAGGGTTGATTTGATTTCCCGGTAATTAGACCGAGGTTGAGTTGACGACCCGATATTAAGACTGGGGTTGAGTTGACAACCCGGTATTGAGATCGGGGTTGAGTTGATGACCCGGTATTGAGTTCAGGATTGAGTTGATGGCCCGGTATTGAGACCGGGGTTGATTTGATTGCCCGGTATTGAGACTTGGGTTGAGTTAACGACCCGATATTAAGACCGGGGTTGTTTTGACGACCCGATATTAAGATCGGGGTTGAACTGGTGACCCGGTATTAAGACCGCGGTTGATTTGATTACCCGGTATTGAGATCGGGGTTGATTTGATGGCCCTGTATTGAGATCGGGGTTGATTTAATTACCCGGTATTGAGACCGGGGTTGAGTTGACGACCCGCTATTAAGACCAGGGATGAGTTGACAACCCGGTATTAAGATCGGGGTTGAACTGATGTCCCGGTATTGAGATCGGGGTTGATTTGATTGCCCGATATTGAGATCAGAGGTGATTTGATTGCCCGATATTGAGATCGGGGTTGAATTGATGACCCGGTATTAAGACCGGGGTTGAGTTGAGGACCTGGTATTAAGATCGGGGTTGAACTACTGGCCCGGTATTGAGACCAGGGTTGATTTGATTGTCCGGTATTGAGATCGGGGTTGATCTGATGGCCCGGTATTGAGACTAGGGTTGATTTGATTGTCCGGTATTGAGACCGGGGTTGAGTTGACGACCCGACATTAAGACCAGGGTTGAGTTGACTACCCGGTATTAAAACCGGGGTTGAACTGATGGCCCGATATTTAGACAGGGGTTGATTTTATAGCCTAGTATTGAGACCAGGGTTGATTTGATTGCCCGGTATTGAGACCGGGGTTAAGTTGATGACCCGGTATTAAGATCGGGGTTGAACTGATGGCCCGGTATTGTGACCGGGGTTGATTTGATTGCCTGATATTGAGACCGGAGTTGATTTGATGGCCCGATATTAAGATCGGGGTTGATTTAATTGCCCGATATTAAGACCAGGGTTGAGTTGATAATCCGGTATTAAGACCAGGGTTGAGTTGACGACCCGGTATTCAGACCAGGGTTGAACTGATGGCCCAGTATTAAGACCGGGGTTGATTTGATGGTCCGATATTGAGACCGGGGTTGATTTGATTGCCCAGTATTGAGACTAGGGTTAAGTTGACGACCCAGTATTAAAATTGGGGTTGAGTTGACGACCCGGTATTAAGATCGGGGTTGAACTAATGGCCCGATATTGAGACTGGGGTTGATTTGATTGCCCAGTATTAAGAGCGGGGTTGATTTGATTGCCTGGTATTGAGACCGGGGTTAAGACTGGGGTTGAGTTGACGACCCAGTATTGAGATCTGGGTTGAGTTGATGACCCGGTATTGAGCCGGGGTTGAGTTGATGGCCCGATATTAAGACCGGGGTTGATTTGATTGCCCGGTATTGAGACCGGGGTTGATTTGATGGCCCGGTATTGAGACTTGGGTTGATTTGATTGCCCGGTATTGAGACCAGGGTTGAAGTTGACGACCCAGTATTAAGACTGGGGTTGAGTTGACGACCCAGTATTGAGACCGGGGTTGAGTTGATAAACCGGTATTGAGACCGGGTTTGAGTTGACTGCCCGGTATTGAGACCGGGAAACGGCTGAGATGTCGCTGGGGTTTAGCCAACGGCTGATACTGTCACCGGTCTGTACCCGATGCTCTGCTGGGGTTGTACTAACGGCTGGACTGTCTCGGTCTGTACCCGATGCTTTGTTGGGGTTCTGCCAACAGCTTAGACGTCGCTGGGGTGGAGCCAACGGCTGATACTGTCATCGGTCTGTACCCGATGCTTCGCTGGGGTTGTGCCAATGGCTGGACTATTTCGGTCTGTTCTCGAAGCTTCGCTGAGGTTGTGCCAATGGCTGAATTGTCATCGGTCAGTACCCGACGATTCTCTGGGGTTGAGCCAACGAATGAGACATCACTGGGGCTGAGCCAACGGCTAGATTATCTCGGTCTGTACCTGACGCTTCGCTAGGGTTGTGCCAAAGGCTGAGACGTCGCTGGGGTAGAGCCAACGGCTGATACTATCACCGATTTGTACCCGATGCTTCGCTGGGGTTGTGCCAATGGCTAGACTTTCTCGGTCTGTACCCGAAGCTTCTCTGGGGTAGTGCCAACGGCTGAACTGTCTCGGTCTGTACCCGACGCTTCGCTGGGGTTGTGCCAACGGCTGAACTATCTCGGTCTGTACCCAACGCTTCGCTGGGGTTGTGCCAACTGGCTGAACTGTCATAGATATGTACTCGATGCTCCGCTGGGGTTGTGCCAACGGCTGAACGGTCATCGGTCTGTACCCGATGCTTCGCTGGGGTTATGCCAACGGCTGAACTGTCATCGGTCAGTACCCGATGCTTCGAAAGTGGCAGTTTTCGACAGTTTTGCTCAGGTTTTTCGCAGTTTTTCTTCAATTTTCATCATTAATCCCCGGACATTGCTTCGGGATGAATACCAATGGTTTTCAGAGTGTTCCCCTTTCTGTCAAGATTACACTGCTTAAACGCAGGATTTCAGGACAAACTGCTCAATCGCATAGCGATTTTTCTTCAAATTTGACTTGGCAGCTGATATAAACTCCGTTTTAACTCAAATCGAACCGAGCCTGGGGAAGCCGGACCCACCCTGGGGAGCCGAAGGTAGAGGTGCGGTTGTCGCAGGTGGGCTTGCTTCTACCTGTGGCTTTATATTGAGCAGCAGGATTCATTATTTTCAAGTTTCATTTCGAGTTTCAAACGGAATCCGATTTTCTTTTTCAGATCTACGAAGTTCGGGCAGCTTTTTTCTTATTTCATCAGCTTCTACACGTTCAGCGCATCGCAGGTAAGGTTTTACATCATTTTTTTGCAAGTTTTGACAGTTAAAAGCATGTGAACCACGTAGGGGGCTTTTAGATGCAATGCATGAAAAATGTAAGCTTATATGACCTGCTAAATTATTTTGACTTCATATGTATGCATATCTTACTGTAATGCACGTTTGGATGTAAGAAAATTTAGATTCTGAGAGAGTCATATTTTGCTCATTTTGGTCAGTTTACTCATCCTTTTTTTGGCCTAGTGAGCCTGGATTTTCAACTAAAAATGTCCATGGTAATTTGGCTACCATGTGAAGTTTACTTTTGATTTTATTTCATAAATATGAATTGGTCTTGTTTTTGGGAAGGTGTGCTACTGAATGGCCAGCTGGACATGCCTGTGTGCATGCGGACAGTCCATTTTTCAAATGAGACTCTGGCAAAAAAATTTCAAAAGCCCAAGCATTTAAAAACATGCAGTTTTGACTCTACTGGGAATTTTTTTTTTACTGACCCATGTATGTTTTAGGACTTATCTTTTGAAAAACATGCAGTTTTAACTTTATTGGATATTTTTGACTGACCCATGCATGTTTTGAGACTTAGCAATGCATAGAGTACTGATTTAAAATAATAAGCCATATGTTTTAGGCTAGCCACACCCTTTTTGAGGTGATTTGGAGACTTTGTCCAGGTGATGGACTGAGATAGATCAGGCAGTGCTAGCAAAGCTGTTTCAGGCGTTAGACGTAGGAGGGCTTCTGATGTTCCTCAGCCACGTTCAGCTTGACCGCCTCGCAGATTGGCAGAGTCGGTGATTGGTCCAGCCCAGGACGAGCAGCTGGTTGACATTGATGATGATCAGGCTCTTTTTGCTGCTCCTGCCCCGGCTCAGGCCCCACGTGTAGAGTTTTCGGGCATTGTTGTGCCGAGCCAGGAGCTGTTGGGCGACTTGAGTCGTCATCCTTCGAGATTTCTCCACGCCAACGAGGTGACTTGAAGTTTTCTTTTTTTTGGATTCTCTTTCTTTCTTTTGCCATTCTCGGGGTACAAGTTTTTTGATATGGGTTGGTTTTTTTTTTTTTTATGCAGGTTCCCAGCTTTACACAGCCTCGAGGGAACTAGTTCAACGTGCATTCCCTATATCATACTTTGCACCAGGATTACAGGGATATCGTTGATGGTTGGGGGTTTCAGGCCTTCTTCTTTATTCTTCCCCACCGTTGCCCCTGGGGGTATATGAGGGCTTTGTCTAAGCGCTGGTTCCACCAGACTCAGTCCCTTCATCTGTTGGATTGTGAGGTCATGATGACCCCTATGAACTGGAGGTTCGTCACCGGTATTGAGTTCAAGGGTGAGCCAGTGCCTATTATAGCTGACATCGCACCAACTGCCGTTCGGTCTCTGTTGGGAGTTCCTGCGACGACGATCAAGGGTCGGACGATCCGATCAGGTCCCTTGAGTATAGATGCCCAGAGTGGGGCTTTACTTGAGCCTTTGCCTGATGACCATAGGGTTAGGGATCGCATCTTGAGGCGATTATTTTTGGTGATCAACAGGGGTTATTTTGTGCCTGACAACTCATCGACTGTGTCCTTCGACTTGGTCAGTGCTACCCGATATGTAGAGAACCTCAATGACTTAGATTGGGATTCCTACATCTTTGACTATTTTCTCCAGGGGTATGCGCATGCTTTCGGAGGGTTTGACAGAGGCTTGGTTAGGGTTTTACCCGTTTCTGATGGTGAGTACATCATTCTTGTACATTTTTGATTTCTGCAATTATATTTGTCAGTCTTGGTCACTGAGGACTTTTGATATTTACATGGCCAGTTCTAGGCGTATGAGAGGCTTCCTTGCCTACGGCCCGCCATTGCTTTAGGTCTGGAGACCTATCCCCGAGGATGGCGTTGGCATCACTCCACTCTGACGGAGGTCCCTGTTGCTGAGGGCTTTACCCATTCCTGCCTGCAGTTGGAGCTTTTGACGGCTGGATAGATCTCTTGGATGCTATATACCTCCGAGTTTTTGACGGTCTAATTTGAGGGAGGCCTCCCCACTAGTCGGGAGTTTGCATTATCCACCTGCAGAGTCCCATTTTTGACAAAGGGAGGCTGGGAGCTCTATTTAAGAGAGCGTGCAATCAGGAGCATTACGGGGTAGATCCGCATTCCCATTGTTCCTTCTGTTTGGCATCATTAGTCGTTAATCCTGCCACTGACAGATATCCCTATGGAGGGTATAAATGGCTTCCCCCTATCAGAGGGCCCTTATATCTAGGAGGCATTTAGCAGCTGGTGGGGTCCTCGCACGATTGGAGCTTAGACTCGGGCTACCCAGTTTATGGTAGACATGGTGTCTGGGTCTGTGATGATGATAGACTGGATATCTTGCCTCTAGGAGCCGACTCATTTGGACCAGATCACATGATTGACCCAGCAGCTGGAGAGAGCTCACTTGTTTATCAGGCATCTTGGTAGAGATCCGTCAGAGGCATCTTTTTTTAATCCATCCGGCTCCGTAGCGGGCCCCTCTTCAGGTCCATTTTACAATAGTTTTGAAGGGGTTGATCCTCCCTTATACTGCCCAGATATGTCTGATGACTGCAGTTTTGTGTCCACGAAGGATATGGAGCAGGTTAACCACCCAAGCGTAGATATTTTGGATCTTTTTGGATAGCTACGACAATTATATCTTTTGGTCAGTCACTGTTTTGGCTATTGGGCGGCTGTGCCCCATTTTGATAGACCACTGTTAGTAGTTAGGTGGTGGTGCCCCATTTTCCTGTACTTTTTATTTTGATTTGTATTTATCAGATAGGGATGATGCTTGTAGTAGATAGTTTATTGTAGATGTTCATGATATTTTCTATCTATCGCATCATATTTATCATTATCATTATGCATGTTGTGACACCCCCAGAATAGGTCCAGTCAACCCAACCCATTCTGAGTCACCAAATACATGGTACAAAATTCAAATACAAACTTTATATCACACGGTCGTGCAAAATACGACCACACAACTGTGAGTGTCAATACAAATATGTAGAAAATATTAATATTCAAACTAAGTCCTCATTACAATTATTATCACACTATTTATCAGAAATAGTGAGGACTACTACTGCTGTAATACCCGAGAATTTCCATATATTATTAAATAAATATATTAATGGAAATGAGAATTTATTTGAATATAAATGATTTTGTGTTATGAGATGAATTAATTCAATTATATATAATTGAATAATTATAATAATTGAGAAATTGGTGGAGTTTGTGATAAACTCGTTGATTGCCTTGTGTGGCACAGTGGCGTAATATAAGAATGATTATATTAATTTAAGTGAACAATTAATCTATATTAATTGTTAATCGAAGAATATTAATTAACTGTTATAAAATACTAATGAGGATCGATTAACAATATGTGATTATTATTATTGCAAGAAACTTAATAATAATGAGCAACGTGTTTATAAATACAATAAGATTTATATCAAAGTGATAATTAATCATATAAGGGCTAATTAAATTGTTATGGAGGTTAACAATTATATTGATGGATGTAGGATATGTGTATATTATTAATTAATATTCAAATTATAAGATGAGAAATTATATGTGCAAGCATGCGAATTAAATGTATAGTAACTATATGTTATGATATGTGTAGGTGACAAATGATGTGTGGATATACATTAAAATAATGTATCATGGATCTATTATAAATAATTGTTGGGTAATACAATTTAATAATATATGATATAATGTAATGTGGTAGTATCCGATGGTATTATATCAGTAAGATAAACGTACCTGGATTATATGTGTGAAAATTACACTTATTACATTATGTGAAGTACATTGTGATTTAAATTATAACCTAAGAGTACATATATATATAACATATGTATATGGTGTGTATATACAAGTGTAGTATTTGCAAATGCTGAGGAGTTAAATCAATTGTCTCATTTTAAGTGTCCCATTTGCTCTTCACGTGCTTGACATACAGCTAAGGCCTATTCCTTCTTCTTCTCCCCAAACTCAGCAACTAGCATTTCATAGCTCATGATTGTGGAGGGAGTGGGATTCATGATGAATCCAACCACTAATTACCTACCCTTTGATAACCTTCATGCATTCCTATAATCCATTAGTTTGATATGGGATACAATTGCTTTGTCTGTATAATGGGAGTTCTATAAATATAGCCTCATCTCCTTCACATTTCTTTTGCTGAGCATTTTGGCTAAGTGAGACTAGAGAGCATATATATATATATATATCAGTGTTATTGAGATAGCAGCAAGCTTAAATCATTTACAGAGGTATAAATCCTCTTCGTATCTTCATTGTCATTTTCTGTCAAAATTTCTATTCGTGAATTCTTGATTTCAGTTGGAAGTTATGGTTTTGAGAATTGAGAATAATAATTAGTTGTTTAAAGGACTTATATATGTGATTAGAATTACTATATATGCTTCATTGCTCTTCAATTTCATTTTTGGTGTTTCCATTTCTGAGATTTCTGTAAAAACATCAAATATCGTGAAATTAGTTGGTGTTCATGAAATTGGGAATTGATAATTGCTATTGACTATTATATAAGCATATATGTACGTGTTAGTAAGTTAAACAAGTCTAATAGCATTTGGGTATGTTGAAATCGATGAAATGGGAGGTTTTTGGTCGGATTTCGCTGCAGTCTGAACTGCAGAAAACTGCCTCGACGCCGCAGCGCCGCAGCCCGCGCCGCAGCGCCACTCGCGCCGCAGCCCGCGCCGCAGCGCCGCACGCAGCGCCACTCGCGCCGCAGCGCCAGTAGTGAGCTGCTGTGCCGCGCCGCAGCGCCAGCCTCTGTGTTCAGTTTTTCTGCATTCTGCAACAAAACTGTTATGAACTAATTGTTTGATTTTTGTTTAAACAAGCATGAAAGCATGATTAATACTTATATATAAACCTAATGAGGCAATGTGAGCATGTTTTAGTATATTAGCATGCATGGTTAACCAAACGACATATAGTTTGAAAACGAACTTAAAGTTTCATGAACGACGTTAACATATATGAAGCATGTTAATATTCTGACTTTCGAGACATGTTAGTATGACCTAGAGACACATGAAATGCATACTAACTTATGTATATAGGTTCCGTGATATAATATGGACATGTGAACCCAACTAGTGCACCTTTCTAACAAAAATACAAGTTTTGAAGGTTGATATTGACATGTAAAAACCATGTATACATTCTGACTTTTCGAGCATGTTTATAGGGCCTTGAAATACATGAAAAGCATGTTAACTTGTGTATATGGGTTTCATAAGGAAGCATGAACATGATAGACCTTATTAATGAACTATACTAACAAAGTATAAGCTTTGAACGTGAACGTTGGTATGTTATGACGAGAATTAGAATTTGACATTTATGAACACATGTGATAGTACTCTTAGACTCATTCATGTGTCATGCATGTATATATACCATGATTAGTTGCCATGATTAAAGTTTAGCATGAACAAAGCATGTTTTCAAGATAATAACAATGCTAGCTACATATATGCAATACGAGTACTCATGAGCATGACTAATACAAGTTATATGAATATCTTATGTGTTTAAAAGCGACCATGTTAGACCATATGAGTTCGTGTCCTTGAATGGCTTTAAGTATTAACTTAAGAACCTATACCATGTACGATTGGATTTGGAAAAGTTATACAAGCATGTAAAGTATCCTTTAAATATGAATACATGCTACGTGATATTATATGATGTTACTTGAACCCGATTTTGACGGTTAACTTAAGGAGATGCCGTAACTTGCTAAAATGAAATATATTTAGTATTGATTGTGGTCTTATGAGATATTAATAATATGCAAGCATGTTTGCTAATTGTTGAGATCTTATATAATATGAGAATGCGTTTAAACTCTAAAGAAGGAACGTTAAGGATAGAAATTATATTCTATATAACTGTGTAGCTAGGTAAAACTTAGCTTATGTGTTGATCGTATATTCAAAGAGAAAATGTGAAGTTAAATTATATGACTAATGAATATCATATATATACGTAACTGTATTACGATAGGAATTCGAAAGTGTTGATTTCTTTTCGTGGATAAACTACGCTAAAGGCAAGTTCTCTTACTTACACTCTTTTAAAGTGCAAGTATCCTAACCGACGCATTTACTTTATGCAAGGAAATCTATGATTGTGAAAGTTTCCTAACTTATACTCTTTTACTATGCAAGTATCCTATCTTGTGTATTGCGAACTAGTTTCCTATTTAATCGGTTGAATCGAATTAGCATACTTGAACTCTTATTTCATTAAAGCTATTATTCATGTTGAACTTAGTATTGTTCTTGAATATTGTGAAAGTGTCTATGCCATTTGATTCGGCTAGACTTATATTATTGAAAAGCGACCCAAACTAATTGATTGGTGCGGGATCTTGTATTTGACTGAGAAGAACAACCTTCTTTGAAGGGAATATATAATTGTCGGAGAACCGACGTGCACACTTGAGTATGGTTGATTGTTATGCATAACAAGGGTACTTTAGGCTGATCACCTGTTGTACCTGTTTTGTTGGATTTTCAGTTTATTACTGTCAATTCTAGTAGAAGTTCATAGTCCGTAGTGACTACTCAGTATTCAATTATTTGAAATCTTGAATTGACTTATTATTGAATCATATTGATATTATCCTGTCCTTAGCGACTGATATTGAGAACTATTGATATTCTTGTTATTCTTGAACTATCAAATCTTGTTATACCCTTTCGAGAATTGAGAATCTTATTACTCACCCTTATTGTATATTACTTGCTGGGCAATTTGTGCTCATTCTTGCTTTCCTTAAAACATTTCAGTTAAGGCAGAGCATGGTGAACCTTCGGGCGTTGATAAGGGCAAGGGCAAAGCTACCAACTAGCTTATGTCTGTTATGTTTTAAATATATTCATATTGTATGAAGATGATGTAGTAAGACTGGATTTGATTATGTTTAAGCTTAAGTTAGATTATGTAATAAGTCGTTAACTGATATTATTATGTAATCTATTAAGTACTGTAGGTTGCGAGACTTGGGGGAATAATTATAATAAATCATTGTAAATTATTCTAGAATAGATTTTCCGCTGTGATCGTATGATATTTAATTATTATTATTGTGATGTATTACCATGAGCACGTGATGAACCGAATTCGAGAGACCAAGTGGCGGTCCTGGAATTTGGGGGCGTCACAGGTTGGTATCAAAGCTGTAGTTATAAACCTTAGGAACGAGTGTCCTTAGACTATAGCTTAGGTGAACTTAGAAGTTAGGAAGGAGATAAAACTCATGTAGAGTTTTCCTTGAGAGACTTAGTCTGTTATGAAATGTAACTTCATTCTATACAATGAACTTATATTTTGTTTAACATTCTAATGGAGATGCTATTTCTTGTCTTGTGTTTGTGAGTGTAGGATGACAGACACAGGGGTACCTAGTAGAGTTGTAGAGGAGGAGCCCAGGGATATACACGTAGTATACGAGGCACCTCTAGAGGCTACACCAGTGCAGGCAGTTGCACCATCCGAGTTTGATGACGAGGATGAGATCGAGATTGAGATAGAGACTGATCCAGAGGAGGAGCCGATGGAGGATGAGCCAGTAGAGGACTCTGATGAGGCTACTATAGAGGAACAGATGTTAGGCGAGTACGAGGAGCGTATTCTAGAGTTAGACTGTAGAGTTCAGGAGCTGGAGGCAGAGGCCCACGAGAGAGAGTCTGAGTTCCAGAAGCTGAGGGACGAGGACCACCAGAGGAAGCTGGCTATGCAAGAGTTAGAGGTGGAGATTGCCTACCGTAGGGAGGCAGGGATCCAGATGGGGACTCTATTTCACAGGTCAGTGGCTAGGAATGTAGATTTGGCAGAGAAGCTAGAAGAGGTTGAGCAGAGGGAGCTGAGTGAGAAGACTGAGAAAGAGGCACTCCGTACTCAGCTAGAGTTGGAGGTGATGGATAGGTTACACTTCGAGGAGAAGTGGGAAGCGTCTAATGAGAGAGCCGACGACCTTGAGGACGAGGTCAGGTGCAAGAAGAGAAAGATGAACAAGATGGGGTATGTGTTCCGTTCAGCTTTTGAAAGGGTGATTGATGGTGTGTACCACTACCCGGCAGAACAGGGACAGACTCTACATACCTTGAGCCGAGAGCTGGTTGCGTATATAGCACAGTTGGAGTACAAGAGCGCAGTGGAGCGCGGGATGATGGGATGAGATTTCCTTAGTCAGTCTAGTGGTAGTACTAGTTGTGTCTTTATGTATTGTATATACTATGTTGTAATCCCGATCTTTTGTGTAAGATGTGGGATGATGATGTAAACCCCGAGTTAGCTTTTGTTAGAGGGGTAGTATGGTAGTAGGTTGGTATATTCCCCGTCTTTTGTGATATTAGGGGATATATGTGATAACATTTATAGCAGTATGCTGGGGAAATCATGTAATGAAATGAAATGGCATATGAATATAAATGGAGTTGATTTTAGAAACGTGTTATAAATTTATTCTTTTAGTATTAAAAGAAATACTTAAGTAATATACTTGAATAATAATAAAATGAAAACTTGTGATGCAGATAATGCCGCCCAGACGTAGATTGACAGCACCCGAAGAATCTGTTAACATGAGAGAGAACAAGTAGACCCGATCCAGAAACTGGTAGACTTGTTAGGAGAAGCCTTAAGGGGAAGGAACAATGAACCCGTTCGCCCGAACCCTCAAACTGTGCCAGTAACAACCTTTAAAGACTTTAAGAGTGTAGGACCCCCGGAGTTCGAGGGAACTACCGACCCAATCATCGCACAAACGTGGATCAAAGAGATCGAAAAAGCTTTCACTATAGCTAGCGTAGGCGAAGATCAGAAGACGGTGTTTGCCACGTACATGATGAGGGGAGAAGCGAACTACTGGTGGGAGGCTAATCAACAAAGAGCTGGAGAAGGGATAATAGCTTGGGATAAGTTTAAGACACTGTTCTTCGAAAATTACTTTCCAAAAAGTATGAAGAATAGGATGGAGGTGAAATTCCTAGAGTTAAAACAAGGTGAGATGACGGTGGCGCAATACGCGGCTAGGTTTAACGAACTAGCGCGATTTGCGGAGCACCAAGTTGGTGATGAAGAGAGGAAGGCTAGACGCTTTGAACAAGGGTTGAAGCCATGGCTGTTCAATAAGGTATCAGTTCTTCAAATTGATTCCTTTGCAACATTACTGGAGAAGGCAATCATTGCGGAAGGCGGCAGTGAGGCCTTAAGTCAGTATAACAAAGAAAAGAAAGGAAAGAATACTGGAGGAGAGAATCGTACGGGAGGAAGTAGTAGCGGAGGAAGCAACTTGGGAAAGAGAAAGTGGGAGAATAATAACAACAACAAAAACAACAATAATCAATCAGGGAATTTTCGTGGAGGTTTCAAGAAGAGGGCTGAAGGATGCCCGAAGTGTGGGAAGAATCACCAGGGCGAGTGCTGGAAGGGACGTGGCACTTGCTACAACTGCGGACAGGAAGGGCACATCTTGCCTAACTGTTTGAAACCGAAGAAGATACAAGGATGCTTTGCTTGTGGCTCGACGGAGCACCGAATTAAGGACTGCCCAAAGAAGGGAAGTGGCGGGGGTAGTAATCAGCAAGGAGGCAACAAGCTGATGATCGGTGGACCGGCACAATCCAACCGCCCAACCGCCAGAACTTTTAACATGACCATCCAAGACGCAGTGGCTGCGAAGGATGTGGTGTCAGGTATAATCCCAATCAATGATATAAATGCTTATGTATTATTTGATTCGGGTGCCACCTGTTCTTTTGTATCTGAAGAATTTGCTAGTAGACTTAGTACACCTCGAGAACTATTAGAAAATCCTTTGATCATAGAAGTTGCTAATAAGGAAGTGATCCCTGTAGAATACGTTTATCGAAATTGTCGCGCAAATATTAGTAAACATGAACTGAGCGTAGACTTGATTCCTATTAGACTGGGAGAATTTGACGTAATACTGGGAATGGATTGGTTGTATAACCATGCTGCGATAATTGACTGTCAGAACAAATGTGTGAACCTTCAGACTCCGAGTAAGTCTAAGGTAGTGTTTTATGGTAGCTCATCGCTTAAGCAATCGTGTTGCGTTACGATGATGCAGGCCAAGAAATTGTTAAGGAAAGGATGTGGAGGATATTTAGCTTACATCGTTGATACTCGGAATAAGGGAGTAGAAATTAAGGATATATACGTAGTTAATGAATTCCAAGATGTGTTTCCGGACGATCTGCCTGGTCTTCCGCCAGACAGAGAAATCGAATTCGTAATAGACTTAGCACCGGGAACGGCACCGATTTCGAAAGCTCCATATCGTATGGCGCCAGTAGAAATGAAGGAATTAATGATGCAATTGCAAGAATTATTGGATAAGGGTTACATTCGACCGAGTGTTTCTCCTTGGGGAGCACCAGTACTATTCGTTAAGAAGAAGGACGGATCGATGAGGCTCTGTATCGATTATCGAGAATTGAATAGAGTAACGATCAAGAACCGATATCCGTTACCGAGGATAGACGACTTATTTGATCAACTGAAGGGAGCAAAGTGTTTCTCAAAGATCGACCTACGAACAGGATATCATCAACTGAAGGTACGGGATGAGGACATACCAAAGACTGCGTTTCGAACCCGTTATGGACACTACGAGTTTTTGGTAATGTCATTCGGATTGACTAATGCTCCGGCAGCATTTATGGACTTGATGAACCGAGTTTTCAAGCCATACTTGGATAAATTTGTAGTGGTTTTTATCGACGACATTTTGATCTACTCAAAGACAGAGGAAGAACACGCCGAACATCTGAAGATTGTTTTGGAGGCGCTAAGGAAGGAGAAGATGTATGCAAAATTTTCTAAGTGCGAATTTTGGATGGAGAAGGTTCAATTCTTAGGCCACGTGGTGGATAAGAATGGAATCTCTGTAGACCCTGCGAAGGTTGAAGCAGTAAGTAATTGGGAACAACCGAGAACACCGACGGAGGTGAGAAGCTTTCTAGGGTTAGCTGGGTACTATCGAAGATTCATCCAAGATTTTTCTAAGATAGCAACCCCGCTGACCAATTTGACTAGAAAGACGGTGAAATTTGTATGGACCGACAAATGCGAAGAAAGTCTTCAAGAACTGAAAAGGAGATTGAGCGAAGCACCTGTATTATCATTACCAGATGATGCGGGAAATTTTGTGGTGTATAGTGATGCATCGCACAAGGGGCTTGGCTGTGTGCTCATGCAACATGGCAAGGTCATTGCATATGCATCACGACAATTAAAGGATTACGAAAAACGATACCCTACTCACGACTTAGAGTTAGCGGCAGTAGTTTTTGCGTTAAAGATATGGAGGCATTATCTATACGGAGAAAAATGTGAGATATACACGGACCACAAAAGTCTGAAATATATCTTCACACAGAAGGAGTTAAACATGCGACAGAGAAGGTGGTTAGAATTAATCAAAGACTATGACTGCGATATTCTTTATCACCCGGGAAAGGCAAATGTGGTTGCCGACGCTCTGAGCAGGAAAGGAAGGGAGAAGTTGTTTAATTTGACGACTCAGGAAGAGTTGATAAGAGAGATGGAGAAATTGGAGATAGAAGTAAAAGGACCAGAAAAGTCTGGTGAGAAGTTAATTGTAATGGAAGCTTGTCCGACGTTGTTGAATAGAGTAAAGGAAGCTCAGGAAAAGGATGAAGAGTGTGAGAAAATCCGAAAGAGGATCACAGAAAGTGAGGGAGAAAAATTTCGAATGGATAAAGACGGTATTTTGAGATTTGAAGGGAGAGTGTGGGTACCAGCGGTAACTGAGTTGAGGGAAGAGATTTTGCACGAGGCACACAATACGACATATTCCGTTCATCCGGGAGGCACAAAGATGTACCGAGATCTAAGGCAACATTTTTGGTGGCCTAATTTGAAACGGGAAGTCGCAGAGTGCGTCAGTAAATGCTTGACTTGCCAACGCGTTAAAGCAGAACATCAGCGGCCAAGTGGTTTACTACAACCATTAGAAATACCAGAGTGGAAATGGGAGCATATTACCATGGACTTCGTGGTAGGACTTCCAGTTACACAGAAAGGTTATGATGCTATTTGGGTTATCGTGGATCGACTAACGAAGACCGCACACTTTCTACCAATCAAGATCCGCTACAGTTTGAACCAATTAGCAAGCCTATATGTAAAAGAAATTATTTCACGACATGGAGTGCCGGTGTCAATTGTCTCTGATCGAGATCCGCGCTTCACGTCCAATTTTTGGAAGAGTTTGCAAGAAAGAATGGGAACGCAGTTGAGGTTGAGTACAGCTTATCATCCTCAAACAGACGGACAAAGTGAGCGAACAATACAAACGCTAGAAGACATGCTTAGGACTTGCGTGATGGATTTTAAGGGAAATTGGGACGACCACCTACCCTTAGTAGAATTCGCATATAATAATAGCTACCATGCGAGTATTGGCATGCCACCGTACGAAGCTCTTTACGGGAGAAAGTGCAGAACGCCGTTATGTTGGGACGAAGTCGGAGAACGACGAATACTCGGACCAGAGTTAGTTCAACAAACCGCAGACGTGGTGACAGTGATAAGAGCCAGACTTGTAGCAGCTCAAGATCGCCAGAAGAAATACGCAGATTTGCATCGGCAGGACCGAGACTTCAAAGTCGGCAGTTTCGTATTCTTAAAGGTATCTCCATGGAAGGGAAAAATCCGTTTCGGCAAGAAAGGAAAATTGAGTCCAAGATTCATAGGACCGTTCGAGATACTGAAGCGAGTGGGCGAAGTGGCATACAAAGTTGCGTTGCCACCCGAACTGGAGCATATCCACAACGTGTTCCACATTTCCGTGTTGCGACCGTACAAGGCCGACTACAAGCACGTGATTTCTTACGAGCCCATTCAAGTGGAGAAGAACTTGGCGTATGAAGAAATTCCTGTCCAAATATTAGATAGGAAAGAACAAACTTTGAGAAATAAAGTTATTTCATCTGTAAAAGTACTTTGGCGTAACCACGATGTCGAGGAGGCAACGTGGGAGTTAGAAGATAGGATGATGAGGGACTATCCCCATCTATTTGTGTAACCTTGTAGCAATTCCGGGACGGAATTTTTATAAGGGGGGGAGGATGTAATACCCGAGAATTTCCATATATTATTAAATAAATATATTAATGGAAATGAGAATTTATTTGAATATAAATGATTTTGTGTTATGAGATGAATTAATTCAATTATATATAATTGAATAATTATAATAATTGAGAAATTGGTGGAGTTTGTGATAAACTCGTTGATTGCCTTGTGTGGCACAGTGGCGTAATATAAGAATGATTATATTAATTTAAGTGAACAATTAATCTATATTAATTGTTAATCGAAGAATATTAATTAACTGTTATAAAATACTAATGAGGATCGATTAACAATATGTGATTATTATTATTGCAAGAAACTTAATAATAATGAGCAACTGTTTATAAATACAATAAGATTTATATCAAAGTGATAATTAATCATATAAGGGTTAATTAAATTGTTATGGAGGTTAACAATTATATTGATGGATGTAGGATATGTGTATATTATTAATTAATATTCAAATTATAAGATGAGAAATTATATGTGCAAGCATGCGAATTAAATGTATAGTAACTATATGTTATGATATGTGTAGGTGACAAATGATGTGTGGATATACATTAAAATAATGTATCATGGATCTATTATAAATAATTGTTGGGTAATACAATTTAATAATATATGATATAATGTAATGTGGTAGTATCCGATGGTATTATATCAGTAAGATAAACGTACCTGGATTATATGTGTGAAAATTACACTTATTACATTATGTGAAGTACATTGTGATTTAAATTATAACCTAAGAGTACATATATATATAACATATGTATATGGTGTGTATATACAAGTGTAGTATTTGCAAATGCTGAGGAGTTAAATCAATTGTCTCATTTTAAGTGTCCCATTTGCTCTTCACGTGCTTGACATACAGCTAAGGCCTATTCCTTCTTCTTCTCCCCAAACTCAGCAACTAGCATTTCATAGCTCATGATTGTGGAGGGAGTGGGATTCATGATGAATCCAACCACTAATTACCTACCCTTTGATAACCTTCATGCATTCCTATAATCCATTAGTTTGATATGGGATACAATTGCTTTGTCTGTATAATGGGAGTTCTATAAATATAGCCTCATCTCCTTCACATTTCTTTTGCTGAGCATTTTGGCTAAGTGAGACTAGAGAGCATATATATATATATATATCAGTGTTATTGAGATAGCAGCAAGCTTAAATCATTTACAGAGGTATAAATCCTCTTCGTATCTTCATTGTCATTTTCTGTCAAAATTTCTATTCGTGAATTCTTGATTTCAGTTGGAAGTTATGGTTTTGAGAATTGAGAATAATAATTAGTTGTTTAAAGGACTTATATATGTGATTAGAATTACTATATATGCTTCATTGCTCTTCAATTTCATTTTTGGTGTTTCCATTTCTGAGATTTCTGTAAAAACATCAAATATCGTGAAATTAGTTGGTGTTCATGAAATTGGGAATTGATAATTGCTATTGACTATTATATAAGCATATATGTACGTGTTAGTAAGTTAAACAAGTCTAATAGCATTTGGGTATGTTGAAATCGATGAAATGGGAGGTTTTTGGTCGGATTTCGCTGCAGTCTGAACTGCAGAAAACTGCCTCGACGCCGCAGCGCCGCAGCCCGCGCCGCAGCGCCACTCGCGCCGCAGCCCGCGCCGCAGCGCCGCACGCAGCGCCACTCGCGCCGCAGCGCCAGTAGTGAGCTGTTGTGCCGCGCCGCAGCGCCAGCCTCTGTGTTCAGTTTTTCTGCATTCTGCAACAAAACTGTTATGAACTAATTGTTTGATTTTTGTTTAAACAAGCATGAAAGCATGATTAATACTTATATATAAACCTAATGAGGCAATGTGAGCATGTTTTAGTATATTAGCATGCATGGTTAACCAAACGACATATAGTTTGAAAACGAACTTAAAGTTTCATGAACGACGTTAACATATATGAAGCATGTTAATATTCTGACTTTCGAGACATGTTAGTATGACCTAGAGACACATGAAATGCATACTAACTTATGTATATAGGTTCCGTGATATAATATGGACATGTGAACCCAACTAGTGCACCTTTCTAACAAAAATACAAGTTTTGAAGGTTGATATTGACATGTAAAAACCATGTATACATTCTGACTTTTCGAGCATGTTTATAGGGCCTTGAAATACATGAAAAGCATGTTAACTTGTGTATATGGGTTTCATAAGGAAGCATGAACATGATAGACCTTATTAATGAACTATACTAACAAAGTATAAGCTTTGAACGTGAACGTTGGTATGTTATGACGAGAATTAGAATTTGACATTTATGAACACATGTGATAGTACTCTTAGACTCATTCATGTGTCATGCATGTATATATACCATGATTAGTTGCCATGATTAAAGTTTAGCATGAACAAAGCATGTTTTCAAGATAATAACAATGCTAGCTACATATATGCAATACGAGTACTCATGAGCATGACTAATACAAGTTATATGAATATCTTATGTGTTTAAAAGCGACCATGTTAGACCATATGAGTTCGTGTCCTTGAATGGCTTTAAGTATTAACTTAAGAACCTATACCATGTACGATTGGATTTGGAAAAGTTATACAAGCATGTAAAGTATCCTTTAAATATGAATACATGCTACGTGATATTATATGATGTTACTTGAACCCGATTTTGACGGTTAACTTAAGGAGATGCCGTAACTTGCTAAAATGAAATATATTTAGTATTGATTGTGGTCTTATGAGATATTAATAATATGCAAGCATGTTTGCTAATTGTTGAGATCTTATATAATATGAGAATGCGTTTAAACTCTAAAGAAGGAACGTTAAGGATAGAAATTATATTCTATATAACTGTGTAGCTAGGTAAAACTTAGCTTATGTGTTGATCGTATATTCAAAGAGAAAATGTGAAGTTAAATTATATGACTAATGAATATCATATATATACGTAACTGTATTACGATAGGAATTCGAAAGTGTTGATTTCTTTTCGTGGATAAACTACGCTAAAGGCAAGTTCTCTTACTTACACTCTTTTAAAGTGCAAGTATCCTAACCGACGCATTTACTTTATGCAAGGAAATCTATGATTGTGAAAGTTTCCTAACTTATACTCTTTTACTATGCAAGTATCCTATCTTGTGTATTGCGAACTAGTTTCCTATTTAATCGGTTGAATCGAATTAGCATACTTGAACTCTTATTTCATTAAAGCTATTATTCATGTTGAACTTAGTATTGTTCTTGAATATTGTGAAAGTGTCTATGCCATTTGATTCGGCTAGACTTATATTATTGAAAAGCGACCCAAACTAATTGATTGGTGCGGGATCTTGTATTTGACTGAGAAGAACAACCTTCTTTGAAGGGAATATATAATTGTCGGAGAACCGACGTGCACACTTGAGTATGGTTGATTGTTATGCATAACAAGGGTACTTTAGGCTGATCACCTGTTGTACCTGTTTTGTTGGATTTTCAGTTTATTACTGTCAATTCTAGTAGAAGTTCATAGTCCGTAGTGACTACTCAGTATTCAATTATTTGAAATCTTGAATTGACTTATTATTGAATCATATTGATATTATCCTGTCCTTAGCGACTGATATTGAGAACTATTGATATTCTTGTTATTCTTGAACTATCAAATCTTGTTATACCCTTTCGAGAATTGAGAATCTTATTACTCACCCTTATTGTATATTACTTGCTGGGCAATTTGTGCTCATTCTTGCTTTCCTTAAAACATTTCAGTTAAGGCAGAGCATGGTGAACCTTCGGGCGTTGATAAGGGCAAGGGCAAAGCTACCAACTAGCTTATGTCTGTTATGTTTTAAATATATTCATATTGTATGAAGATGATGTAGTAAGACTGGATTTGATTATGTTTAAGCTTAAGTTAGATTATGTAATAAGTCGTTAACTGATATTATTATGTAATCTATTAAGTACTGTAGGTTGCGAGACTTGGGGGAATAATTATAATAAATCATTGTAAATTATTCTAGAATAGATTTTCCGCTGTGATCGTATGATATTTAATTATTATTATTGTGATGTATTACCATGAGCACGTGATGAACCGAATTCGAGAGACCAAGTGGCGGTCCTGGAATTTGGGGGCGTCACAACTGCTCTAACTCGGACCATCACTCTGTCCCCCGACTAGTCCCTGCGACATTCTCATTTCCTGAAGAGGACAACAGATGAAAAGGGTGAGCTCAACTAGCCCAGTAAAGAATATTACGACTAAGATAATGGAAAATAAATTATCGTTAGTCTTCAACAATTCAGATAAAATATTATTGACAACAAGTTTTAGATCAATATTCGCAGCGAAAATAACCATTCATCATAAATATTTTATCCCTGTAACATCAATCAATATACATCTCGAATCAAATATTCATCTTTGCACTACAGGCCAAAGATATTCATTTGCATCATCAGTGGTCATGTTCATCTCAACACCTGTCATCTTTGCACTACGGCCAAAGATATTCATCAGGTAATCATTCATCTTTGCTCTACAGGCCAAAGATATTCAGTTATATCACCACTTAGGACTGAGAATGATGAAAAATCATATAAATAACGAATCTAGTGAAATAAAGGATAAGATTAAGGATTCATATTTTAGTATATCCAATTCAAAAATACTTTGTAATAATCAATTGTAGAGCAAAATTCAAGAATAAAGCTCAAAACTTAGATCCAACCAAAGATAGTAACCTTAACAAACAATCTGGACAGATAGAAGAAAATTTAATTTTTCCATGAATAGTGCCGTATACGTGAATAGTGCCGTATACGTGAATAGTAACCTTGACGGAAAAAGTAAGAATTTCATAATAAAATCCATGCCAATATTTTGGTATAATGATATTGAAAAGAATAACATCATTTAAGAAGGAAATAACATCCCTTACCTCAAAAAGATAGTACCTCTGACTGGAACATCGGATATAATACCGAAGAAAACTTGCACTGAATAGTAACACTCAAAGTATCTAAATACTCACAAAAATACGCTCGATATTATAGAGAGAGAAAACTTCTGATTTCTGGTGTGATTTTCAATTCTAACCTAAGCACCCTATTTATAGGAAAAGCTTAGGATGCCAAAGGAGACTAAAATAATAAAATATATTATTTTTAAAAATTCCCGCCGCCTCATGACCAAAAACAAAAGCCATCAGCCACCAACCAAAAGTGGGGCCCACCATTTTATTTAAAAAAATATTTATTTTCTGAAACTTCAATAATTCATAATAAATAGCCCCTTTGTCAGAAAAATACAAATTATATATCCTTCTATAGGAAATTTAATTCTCTACAACTTTGTAGAAGGAAGTTTTTCCAAATTCCAAACATAAATTATCCGAAATCCATAAACGGATGATTTTCCACACCAAAATACTGATAAAAACACATCAGCGCTAATTCCTTCTTTTATATCCACAAAATAAATATTTTCTTATCATATAAATCAATAATTAATTATTCACAAATAATATTACAGAACTATAATATTGACAACCAGGTCGTTCCTAGGAAAGAGGGGGCCTTCCGATAAGGACTTCTCCTTACTGGCGCGCAATTAAATAACCCCTCCTAGACAAAACTTCCTTAGATATTGTCAATAATGCTATCTAATAATATTATTCAAATAATATGAATTATTGAGTTGATAATGTGAAATACTGTGCAGTGACAATTATTGAATCAATAATACAAACTATCAACTGTAGCCATTATTGAATCAATCATATAAAATAACAACGTAGCAATTATTGAGTCAATAAAATATCAATGTAACAATTATTGAGTCAATAATATAAAATATCAACGTAGCAATTATTGAGTCAATAATATAAAATATTGAACAGTAATTACTGTAACAATAATTGAGTAAGTGCCTTCTCACGTAAGACTCAATAATTCAAAATACTGTGCAATACCGTGTGCTACTGTGTAACACCGCGTATCACTGTATTTTAACCACCGTGTATTTCAACAGTACTAACGGTAACAACTACTCCGTTATTTTGTAAAAAAGTTATTTCTGTCGCTTTCTGTATCAGACAGTTATTCCGTTGTGGGGCCCACAAATAGCTGCGCCGTCGTACGAATATTCCCTGACAACAAGAATATTCCACAACCAAACGAATATTCCCCGACAACCAGAATATTTTATAACCACTTGCTCATTTTAAAATATTTGCACATTTCACCCATAACTTTCATATTTATCAAAACAACACCTTACTGTTTCGAAATAATATATAAAGAAAATTAAATCTTTATTCATAAAAGTTGGGGTCTTACACATGTATTATGTCATGTGTATGTATTTAGACAGATGAGTTTCAATTTGCACACCTGGATGGTCTTGTGATACGGTGATACAGATGTCATCATCTACCGTTAGCTGTATCGAGCACTCGCCACCATCTAAGGTGGTATCGTCGTTGAGATCGTGGTACGAGAGTCTGCCCTTCTCAGCCATAGGGACAGTGGATCAAATGCTGGGGTATTCGTTGGTCCTTGCAGACTTTTGGGTTCCACATGGGTTCGTGAATGGTCTTTTACCCTTCTGGATACCCGAGAGACAGATCTTCCATTTTGGACAGTATGAGCTGACGCCGACTCTTGAGGAGTATTAGCGGTTTACTGGTTTAGCTTTAGAGGTGCCATGTGCTCGCACGATAATTAGTGATATGAAGAGACCATTTATCCGTATGTCAGGTCTTCGTCAGAGCGCGGTTATGGATGAGATCATCTCTAGACGTGTGATCTCCATCGACTTCTTGATCGATCGCTTTGGTGAGCTCAACAACTATGATCGACATATCGGGGATTTTATTATATTGGCAGAGGCGTGGCATCTGGCCAGGATAGACATTTTGTTGATGTGTATCGTATCTTACGTCTACATGTCGCTACGCTTGGACCATTTGGATGTGGGTTTGATAGTTGTGGTTAGGTTCCTTAGGCAGGGTAGCACCATCATACCAATGATATTGGTTGAGATGCTAAGGTTAGCCACTCACTGCATTACTCGCCCGGAGGTGTTTTTCAGAGGCAGTTTGGTATTGTTGTATATATGGCTCATGTCCCATATTCGATCGATTGGATTTTTCAGGCATTAAGGGTATTGTTTCTCCCATGATATAGCTATCTCCCACTCCTTTCAGCCGACGGAGTGCTCAGATGCGGGGTCATGGTCAGTATTTCTGTCTGCCATTGTGCATCCATTCTCGATTCTGCCTTGCGCAGGACTAGTCTCCCCCTATAGCTTTATTACCTATGCATCTGGCATGGACTACTTGCCCCTAGTGGGATTGAGGGGAGTGACTACTTACCATCCTCTGGCTGTTATAGGCTAGTTCGATCAGTTTCAGAGCTTGTATCAGTTTTAGGGGGCTGCTGATCAGAGGATGTCAGCTTTATCTATGTCATCTGCTGATTTGATTCGAGTGTATGAGTGTTGGACTCACAGAGAGAGGGCTGATTTCTCTAGTAGCCATCCGGATCGTTCTCTAAAGTACTCTGCGTGGTTGGAGGCAGATATCGCATCAGCTGCCTTCATTCAGTTAACTCCGATAGTGGACTCAGACAAAGAGGAGCCTACGGAGGATTCTGAGTCTCCTACTGAGGATGAGCTTTTTATTAGTTTGACAATAACACTAGTTAGTGACCCGCCAATCATTCCTGCAGGGACAGATCCGGCTTTGGCAGACTTACTAGTCCGGATTACTGTCGACGCCGGGAAGAAGCAATCTCTTTTCCTCTGATCTCCCTTTTTTTGTTTGAAGGAGGAGACTCTTTTTTCTTTAGTTTGGTTTCCCATCCTCTCTTATCCAGTGGACAAAGAGAGGAATGCCAATATTTCCTGATTTAATTTTATTCTACCCTTTCGCTTTGTTCCGTTTAAAGGGTGAATTTTGTAGGAAACTGGTACCGACATATGTGTCGACGATTTTGAAAAGTTTGATTTTATTTTGATGATTGGACCAATTGAGACAGAGTTGCCAGTTGGTATTTTTTAAATGGATGTACCAACTCATCCGAGTTTTAATGGTTTTTTTGCAATATGGTCCAATGCGTGACTCTAAAGATTGGTCTTGAAACCTGAGATTCGTGGAATCCAGGGGCTAGGTTAAGCGGGGGGAAGGTGTTAGGCACCCCCGACTCCCGCGCAAGCACGGTACCGCATCTTATTAATTTTCTATGCAAAAAGTGTGTGTGTGTGTGTGTTTGTGTGTATATGTGTGTGTGTGTGTCTTGATTTTGAAAGCTTTATTATTTTGTTTCTAAGTCTTTATTCTGGTGACTTGAAAGTAGTGTTGTACCTCTTTTGCGCCTAGGTATGAAGGATTTGATTTAATCAAAAATTCATTTTTAACAAGATATATGAATTGAAATGATGTTTTGGAAAGTAAGATTTTCAAATCCTTTGCCCGACTAAGAATCGAGGACTTCGATACTTCCTTTTATTCTTTACGTTATTTACATGATCTACCCCGAATCGCTTTATTTCATCAAAAGCTCTTTGTTGTTTTCTTTGAGAAATCATTTTGATGATATGAATGCAAAAGCGTTAAGAAGGTTCGGATCATCATCGGGCATATTAGCCATCTCAATGAACTGAGCTCCCATAACAAAAGTTTTCACTATCACGAGATCTTGAATCCGAGCTCTCGAGACTAACCCCTCGAGTTCGTTTTCAAGATCCAAATATTACATGTCCATCGATATTTAAGTTATTTAAAGCATTTACAACATAAAAACCTGTCCATCGTGGGAATCAAGTCGGATCCATTCGGGGATCTCGACACCGGGATTCCTAGGCTTAAATTATTTGCACAATATTACATAAACATAACATCCATGGCTTCGATACTAGATGATTTCATCGGTTGAAATCACCGTTCAAGCCGATTCGGCCCCCCCTTCCACCTCTAAATATATACTTAGGGCTATACGGGTTAACCGAGATCGTTCAAAGCAATAAACCCATAGAGATACTGTGGATCTAAGCCGTTATAGTCCCCGGGTTAAAGCTTCATGCTTAATAACCTCTCGGGGACTAGATTAGGCTTAGATTTAGGTATATCTAGCCTCCAAAGTCGATATACAACGTATTAAGCACAATATAACTAATAAAAATATAAAATCTATCAACTATTACACAATATGCTTAAAATACAACAAGTTTAACTATACTCAAACAAGATACTTCATTCATCTATCATTTGAACCATGTTTACAAAGAAAACGAAGCTAAAATTGCGTTATTTCACCTTGGGGGACGCGTGAATGAGCGTTTTGACTCCCGGGATGAACTAAGAACACTAAGAGGACTTCAAGTAGATGCTAGATGGGAGAAATGAGCTTCAAGTTGGTTGTTAAAGGTTCTACCCTAGCCTCTCTCTCTAGAAATGTCTATCTCTCTCTAAACATGTATCTCTCTCCCTTTAAAATGAACTAAGTGGGATGTTATAAGCTGCCTGAGGCAGCCGCAGATGTGGTTACTGCTGGCCGTAGATGTGGTCAAGGCTGGCCCAAGTGGGCCCCACCTGCTCAGCTATTGTTCCTTCGGTCTCGGTTCGGCAGGAGTTGACGTCCATCGCTCGACCTTTCGGACTGTCTTTGATACGCGTAGAGGGAATAGATCGATTTTGATTAGATTAGGGTTCGAGAATTTGATACTCATAGCCAAGATATATCCACCAGGTCCAGATATTAGTTAGCTGGCTTATCTCCTGATGGCACGTCGTTTGAGGTTTGCTTAGGTGGTTTTCGATGATCACTGTCTCAGCTCGTCGATCTTCGATCGGGTCATAGTATGTTTGGACTTCATTGGTCCTCTTTATCATTCTCGGGGTTGTCTCCGAGATCACCGGGATCTTTTTCCCTCATTCGGGGTTGTCTCCAAAGTAAAATGACGCTTTTACCATCCTGCAGGGTTAGTATGACAAAAGAAAAATTTCGAGTGTCTACAGATGCCCCTCTTTGTCATGTTTATACAATATAATGGAATGAACAAGACAAAGATTAATAGACACAAAAAATACACGACAAGGTATATCTGATGATGCAATGTCATGTATAACATATGTGATGGTATGTGAGATTTAGAAAAGGGTTACTTCCTCGGCTGGGGAAGTTAAGGATTACATTGTCGGGGTTGAGTTGATCTGCGTTGAATTGTAGTTAACGGATTGCACCATTGGGATCATACCGATGCCTTCACTGGTTTGTTGCCAACGGATTACATCATCAGGGTTGAGCTGACTCCTTCACTGGGTTATAGCCAACGAATTACATCATCAGGGTTGAGCTGACTCCTTCACTGGTTTGTAGCCAACGGATTACATCATCGGGGATTTGTCGACCTGCGTAGGGTTGTAGCCAACGGATTACATCAACGAGGATTTGTCGATCTGCGTATGGTTGTAACCAACGGATTATATCATCATGGATTTGCTGACCTGCGTAGGGTTATAGCCAATGGATTACATCATCTGGGATTTACCGACCTGCGTAGGGTTGTAGCCAATGAATTACATCATCGGGGATTTGCGGACCTGCGTAGGGTTGTAGCCAATGGATTACATCATCAGGGTTGAGCTAATTCCTTCACTGGTTTGTAACTAGCGGATTACATCATTAGGGGTTGAGCTAACGCCTTCACTTATTCGTTGTCAGTGGATTACATCGTCGGGGGTCGAGCCGACGCCTTCACTAATTTGTTGTCAGTGGATTTCATCGTCGGGGGTCGAGCCGACGCCTTCACTGATTCGTTGTCGGTGGATTACATTGTCGGGGGTCGAGCAGACGCCTTCACTGATTCGTTGCCGATGGATTACATCGTTGGGGGTTGAGCAGACGCCTTCACTAATTCGTTGTCGGTGGATTACATGGTGTAAGGTTGATCTAGACTGATTTTCTAGTCTTTCACCGTTCAACGTCAGGTTTTCTGATCTTCACCGAACTTCTGCAGTTTCGGAGGATTTTTTTAGGGTTTTCGGGGTTTCAAACTATCCCGGAAAGGTAGCTTCTTGTAGAAAGTGACCATTCTAAACCCAAAAGAACACGTTTTGGACATCGTATTACCAAACGGGAGGCCATGGGACCCACTTGTGGCAGCCGTATATATGGTTGCGGCTGGAGCAACCATGGTCAAGGCTGCCCCTGATCGGGTTTATACCCTCAGGAGGCCTCATTTCCACCCATTCCATTCGGATTTCTTCTCTTTTCTCTCTATAAAATCGAGTTCTCTTCCATTTCTACTCGATTCCGGCTTGATTTGGACCGATCCGCCACCGTACATTCCTTCTTCGGACTACGGGTAACGTCTAGACTCCGTTCTTTCGTATTTTTATTGGTGAAAACACGTATTTCCTTTCTTAAAGGCAATATATCTAACATGTATGCATGTATAGATAGATAAACGTGTTTATGATGCAATGCATGCCTACAGATCATCTTATGGACCGTATAGATGCGAGATATTATCATTTATCAGTTAATCTAGACATACATTGTATATATGTGTTAGAATAACAATTTAAATTGATGTTTACATGCTTAGTTGTGACGGTGTACCCTCATAGGGTGATTTAATACATGCTTCGGGCATGTGGATAGTCCGTTTTACAAAGCAGACTCTGGCAAAAAAAATCATAAGCCAAATGTCCGGATCCTAGATACATTGTATGTAACGATTGAGATTTTATATTTAATTTTAAATATTTATTGAATTAAATAAATATTTATGTGAATTATTTATTGAGTAAATAAATAGATTAAGTAATTTATGGTAATGATTTAATTGAGTGTTACATATTAATTTAATGAATGTTATTTAATTGATATGTATATATATTAATGTTATATTATAGTTCTAATTTAATTGAGATAATTGAATTAGATGAATTATGTGATGAAGTGTTACATGAATTATAATTAGCGAGTAATTATAATTATGTGACAAATTTTATGTGATTAATGGATGTTAGATTTTAATTGATTAAATTAGATGATTAATATTTAATTGATTAAAATATGACATTAAAGTATGTGTCAAAATGATTTATGAAAATAAAAGGAAAAGAATTTTTAAATGATTTTTACCAAACAAGGCCCTTGTATTTGTTTTAAACCTATTTCTACCAAACAGGGCCCTAACTATCAAAAAGCTGTTTTTAAATAAACTGTTTACCAAACATGGCCTTAGCATTAATAATCAAATTTTGAAAATAACCTTGTTTTGCCAAACAAGGCATTGTGGTTTTTGAATTTTGTAACTTATATAATAAATATATTTATTATATATATTAAGTAATTAGCAGTTACATATATATCATTAGTATACGTATATTATATCAGTTATAATATATCTATACTACGTTAGATTAGAAGTTAGTTTGTAAAGCTAAGAACAAAAAGAGAAAAGAAGAGCAGAGAAGTTAGAGAAGAGAAGGAAGAAGAAACTTGTGAATGCTAGAATTAGTCATTGTATTCTTCTCCAATCATCAAAAAGGTAATTAATATCTTATAGTTTTAAAGAATTGTGATCAGTTGTTCTTCATTGTTTTGAGTTTATGTAAATTTAGTTTTCTGTGAATTTCATGAAATTATGTAATCATGAATTTTATATATATGTATTGTATCCATGTGTTGATTGTGGTAATTGTATGACATAAGAGGATTTTCAAAAATCAAATTACTGTAGAAATATATTTTTAACAGAAAATTCATGTTTATATGAGTTCATATGGAATTTCATGAGTGTGGTTAATGTTAATTGAGAAATTCATGCAATTGGTATGTGTTAATATGCTTATTAAGTAATTTCTGGATGCTTTCTTCAACTTCGTATGTAATGCATGTATATAAGTTCGAATTGATGAAGAAAAATAGTTACAGTGAATTATTTTTTGAAAAATATGAGTTTTCATGAAAATGGCCAAATTAGATTTTAAAATTTGTGATTATCATTGTTTAGATGGTTTTGTGTTTTAGAAGCATGTTATATATATGTATTATTGCATAGGTATGATTTACAATGTTTAAGTTACTGTGAATTGCTGATTGTTGGCTTGTATGGGTTAATCAGTGAAGCAGGGTGCCGTTGCTGTCTGCCTCTGTCCGTGTTCCTGCGCAGCTGCGCCGGTAACACAGCCAGAAGCAGCGCAGCTGCGCCGACTGCCTTTCCCAGAATCCTTCCCTGCGCAACTGCGCCGGTTATAGAGCAGCTGGTTGCGCAGCTGCGCCGGGCATAGTGCTTAGGCAGTGAAGGTTAGCTAATTGTGCAGTGTTGATTTTGAACCTAGTTTAATTATGCTATGACAGTGAGCATGTATCTAGTTGCTACAACATGTTGTTAACATAAATTTGACAAATTTATATTTAGAAAAGAAAAGAGGTTTGAAAACCTTAAAGTATGATTTGAATTATTATTTAAATGTGATATATGATTATAATTTAAATAATTATAATCAAAAGTAAATGTTTATTTTAAATTATAATGAATAAAGGTTGATTTATTAGATGTTAATTTAAATTATAATTTATGTAATTATAATTTAATAAATGCATGTTTAATTGTAGATTTTAAATTGATAATTACATAAGTAATTATAAATTGTGTAATTATAATGCATGGTATAGTTTAAGTAATTATTAATTAAATTGATAATTACATGATTAATTATAAATTGTGTAATTATAAATGTATGAATGTAGTTTAATTGATTTTAAATTATAATTATTTATAATTGAAATGGTAATTATAATTTGATTAAGTGTTTGAATTATAATTGTTTAATTATAATTTAGTTAAATACATAATTAAGTTAATTATGTGAGTATATGTGTGATGTGATTAACTATGTGATAGTTAATTATTATTGTTTATTTAATTAGAGTGAGTTAACCATGAGGGTTAACCACTTATGTGAATTAGTTATATGTTAACTGATTTAGATTATTATAATTGAATGTGTATAGGAAGTATTAAAGTACGTGAATTGAATTAAGTAGCTTGCGCTTGAGGGAAGTCTTCTAAACCCTAAACTCGTTAATTTTATGCAAGTTTTCTAAACCCTAATCTTGTATAATTTCTTGAGTTCATATATTCTTGTTAATAATGTCCTTTTCTATTTTTGTATTGGACAATTGTTTATTTAATTGAAATGATCTTAACTTATTGTTCAAGTAAGATCCAGTTATTATTTTAAATGCTTTAAGTTGATTCTAAAGTATATGTTAATTCATAATTCTTTTATTTATGAATTATTGGAAGTCGATTCAACTAATCCTTAGTTGATGAACGTGAATTCTAAATTACCCTTGTAAGCTTATCCAAACCAAACTTTCTTTGATGCGGACTTGAATTCAAATTACTGAGTTGAACAACTCTATTTACTAGGGGAGGTTACTACGCATAGCGTTAAGATGTTTGTGCACAATACATGGTACGAAGGGCTGATCCCCCTAAGTACGAGTTAAGGTCCATAGTCTTATTGACTGTTAAAGGTTTAAATAGAAATATTTATAACCTAGGATAAGAGTTCAAAGGTCTTATGACCCTCAGATAAATTTTATATTCGAATTTTAATGTTGATAGAGAATTATTATTCAATTCTTTATTATTGAAGCAAGCTAAGTTGTTCAGATTCTTTTAAACATATCCTTTCATGTCTATGTTATTGTTAAACTCCAGTGAGCTGTGGTTTGCTCACTCTTGCATTAAATAATAATTTCAGTTAAGATTGATAACGCTGATGCTCCGTCTACGAGTAAGGGCAAGGAAAAGCAAAGCAAGTGAAGACTTGTTTTTTTTATTATATTGAGAATGATTGTAATAAGACTTGAATGTTATGTTTTTGTTTTCGCACTTTATTATATTCATGTCAGGGTTAGAGTAAACCGGGATTATCTTGAAAAGGTTGTAACCCTTGTTTTAAGGGAGATTTATCTATTCTAATTTAAGTTGTAGTTTATTTTACATTATTCATTGGGTAGATGTATGTTATATTAGAAAGTGAACACCAAATCATGTGGAAACGAAGTACCCGGATTTGGGGGTGTCACATTGTAAATATACTAGGATGCACATAACATACACATTTAATGACACATGTAAGACATGCATGATGTGATGATTATATTTTATGGATTTAATTTGAAATTTACAAATGGTAAGAAAATACCTGACTTCGCTTTGATTTCTACGAACTCATTGTTCAAATATGGATTCTGAGGGACTTAGTCGTTCCACAGGACAGCCGATCTCATCTGGAGTTCGCTGTCGTAGAGCTCTGTCTGAGGTTCCAGTTCTGCGCATTAGCAGATGGGTGCAGCGATTGACAGAGCCCGCTCACCTGCCTGCTGGGGAGGATCATCCATTTGTGGATGAGGAAGGCATTCTCGAGCCTGAGGTTCCGCCTCAGCCCCCTACTGCGCCTAGATTTCTTTCGGGCATTGAGGTAGAGGTTTCGGATTTACTGGGTACGGATCTGAGCCACCATCCCTCCATTCACTTACAGGCGAATGAGGTACGTGATTTAATTTATTTTGTTTTATCCTTTTTGTCAAAGACTGGTTTTCTTAACCTTGATGTCGTGCAGGTTCCGGAGTTTACCCAGCCCAGGGGTAATTGGTTTAGCATCTATGCTCTGTATCACTCTTTGCATCCCGAGTACAGGGCGATTGTGGATTCTTGGGGGTTTACGGCCTTCTTCACCATTGCTCCCCGTCGCTGCCCTTGGGGCTATATGCTAGCTTTGGCCGAGAGATGGTTTCACCAGAGTCAGTCTCTGCATCTGCTGGACTGCGAGCTTATGATGACTCCCCTAGATTGGACATACATCACTGGCTTGGAGTTCATCGGTGATAGGGTGCCTTTGGAGCCGACTATCACTGCGACTGTGGTGCGCACCCTCCTAGGGTTTTCTTCTCAGGAGCGAGCCTTCAAGGCTCGTAGTATTCGATCGGGATGCTTGGGCATCGATTCCGCTCGAGGCACTTTGCAGCAGGAGTTGCCTGTTGATTTTACTGAGAGGGATCGCATCTTGCGGCGTTTGTTCCTGACCATCATGAGGGGTTGTTTCGTAGCGAACAACTACTCCACAGTGCCCTTCAGCTTGGTAGATGTCGTTCGAGACGTAGACCGCATTAGGGATTACGATTGGGGATCGTTTACATTCGCTCTTTTCCTGCACGGGATGCGACTGCGATCTGAGGGAGTTATCGATGCCTGGGTCGAATTTTACCCATTTCTTCTGGTAAGTCTTTTTGACCGTATTTAATTTGTTTGACTTTTGATCGATTTATCTTTTCCCATGACTAATGGAGGGTTCGTTTGAATAAGCAGTTCTGGGCTTATGAGAGGCTTCCATGTCTTCGCCCTTTCTCTGTCTTCGGTTTGGACACTTATCCCCGAGGACGTAGATGGCATCAATCTACTTTGTCGAAGGTCCAAGTCGCGGAGGGCTTTACCCATGTCCGTCTTCAACCAGAGACATTGATAGCTTAGGACATAGTATGGACCCCATATTCGGGAGAGCACTTGACTGAGGGATTTGAGGATGGCTTGCCGATAGGGCCAGAGTTTCAGTTATCCACCCGCCGGATTCCATTCCTTTTTGATGGAGGTTGGGAGCTCTACCTCGGGGAGTACGCTATTCGATGCATTACTGGGGAGATTCGCCTTCCTTATCTTCCTCTAGCTCAGCGCTTCTGGCCTTTATCTTCGTCGATTGCATCGATTACCACCCTGGGGTATGATGGTTTTCACTTGTCCGACGGTCCGATCTCTTCAGCGGACTTTATCGCTTGGTGGGTCCGGCGCATGATAGGAGCTCAGACCCGGGCTACCCAGTTCTTGGGAGATATGGTTCCAGGATCCCTTATAATGAAGGACTGGATATCATATTTTCAGGAGCCTTCTCATCAGGATCAGATTACTGCTTTGAGACTTCAGTTGGAGCAGCTGTTGGCCTATTGTAGTTACAATGGCTTGGACCCGTCCTTGGTTAGTACTTTTGCTTCTCGGGGTCATGAGGCTGGACCGTTAGGCGGTGGTGGCTCTCATGGTGGTGGAACCTCCGGTTTTGGTGGCTTCCAGGATAGAGATGTTCCCTTCACCGATCACCCGGATGCGCAGGAGACGCCTTATTGCCCAAATCAGAAGGATGTGCCCAAACCCCGGTAGACGACCTCAGGTTGATCAGTTTGATGATGCCCTCACCTTCTTGGGTGATTTTGATGAGGTGGCGAGCCCATAGGTCATCTGTTAGTCATTGGGCCTTTGTGCCCCAATATCTTGTACTTTTTTATTTTTAGTTTTCACATTTATCATAGGTATGACAGCGATGTTTATGAAACTAATGTACTTGGCGGATATCTATGTATGATGGTTTCTATTTATTCATCTCACATGCTATTTTATCACGCGTTATGATGTATGCTTCATATATATTTAAATGATTGGATAGAGATTGACCCCTGTATGGTCTTATTGACACAGTTTTTACAGATGTCATCCTCTACTTTGGTGCGTTTGGACCACCTTCCTCCCAGCCACGTAGCTACTAGTTTGAGGGTTTGGTATGATCAGTTGCCATATACCGACCGTGTTGATGTCAGCCACATGTTAGGCCACTCCATGTCTCTGCTATCATTTCAGATTTCGGAGGGATTTGTTGCCGGGATACTCAGGTATTAGATTTCTGAGTGTCATATCTTCCGGTTCAGCTCGGCCTAGTTGACTCCTATGTTGGAGGAGTATAGTCGTATCTCGGGACTGTTGATGGAGGGGCCATGTGTTCGGATGGCTTTGGGCCATATGCTCTGCCAGTTCATGACGATGACTGGACTTAAGAGGGCAGTTGTAATGGCCGAGGTGGGTGGTAGCGACATTATCTCCATGGACTTTATGATTAGGCACTTTGCTTCCACGAATAGCTTTGATGTTTATCACGGAGACTTCGCTATTTCAGAGTAGCGATGGCACGTTGCCTGAGTGGATGCCTTGGTTATGTGACTCATAGCCTATCTATACATGCCATTTTATACTGATCATCTGGATGTGGCGATGTCGATGGCTGTTAGGGCTCTCCAAGAGGACTTTACTATATTGCCCCTTATCCTGGCAGAGACATTGATATCAGCCTCTATTTGCCATGATACTGGTGATCAGGAGTTCAGAGGTAGCCCAGTGCTTCTACACATCTAGTTGATGACGCACCGTCGACCGATAGGGCGGCTTCGCCGTCATGGTTTCTGTTTTGGACATGGCTTGTCTCAGGTCTATTCATATCGCCCGACTTCTTGCTTCAATGAGGCATCCTGGACTTCATTTTTGGGTGCCATGGAGGAGCCTTTTGCTATAGTCATGTATCCTGGGTACTGCCCCTTTATGAGTTTCACCACCCATGTGGCCGATCTGGATTTCCTCCACTTGGCGGGTTTGAGGCGTGTGACAACCTATGATCCTCTGGCGGTGATGGGTCAGTTTGATCAGTACCAGGAGCTCCATGCATTTGAGGGGATTGAGGATTATTGCTTCCCCATCTGCTCAGTTACCGAGGTTGATTTGGCTTGGGTTTATGGGCTCTGGTCTCATCGACAGACAGTAGAGTTTAGAGATGGCCATCCGGGCCGCTCCGCAGAGTATTCAGCTTGGCTTAAGTCAGATTTTGCACCAGAGATCGTAGATCAGGTTAGTATAGGATCTTTATCTGATGTCGATGGTTGGTCCACGGATGCGGCAAAACCGATGGAGGATCCTATATCTCCGACTGAGGATGCTTTATTTGCAGAGTTGACAGCTTCTTTGGTGAGCAGTGTCCCGCGTTCGACCTCAGTTTCCATGGAGGAGATGGATAGACAGCTTCACCTGGTGACCTTTCAGAGGGATCAGGCTCGAGCCCTGTTGTTAACACCCGTAGCTGGTCAGGATGTTGTTATCACTGAGAGAGATGCAGCCCGTGCTTCCAGAGACCAGGCCCTCATTGACAGAGATGAGGCCCAAACTTTCTCAGATGGACTCATTGGTCACGTACAGGGTGTAGTGCAGAGTCAAGAGGAGATTTTTCGTATGGTAGCAGAGATGCTAAGGCGGGTTGATATATTGGAGCACGAGTTCAGAGTTGCTCCCCCGACTACACAGATTGCTGGATATTTAGCGATGTTGGCTTGTCTCACCACTGATTTATAGCTCTATTTTATTTTCCTGTAGAGACTTTGTTATTATCACTTGTAATAGGTTAGAATTAACTTTTGTATTCTAAACAGTTGTATATAGAAAAAGAAGCAAGTTCAGTTCACTTCCCTTGTTTGCGCATGTCTAACCATGTCCACGGTTGCCATTTTCGCTTCATGGTTTATTATGTCGACATAGCACTAGTCTCATTATGTGGCATCAGATTTGGTGGGAGTGATGCTGAGATGTCGCTAGGTCTTCTCCACATGAGCCGTAGATTGGATGAGCTTATGGATAGGTTTTCTATATAGGTTAGGATTTTGAATAATAGGAAAGTGTTTGGATTTTTGAAGGTTAGACCGCACCATAAATGGCTGCCTACGTACTCCCATAGATAGGAGATCAGGTCTTTCGTAGTTCAGGCTCAGACCTAAAAAGTTTGAAAAATGGTTTACTTGAGTTTGATTTTTGATTTGATAGGATTTTGATTTGATTTGAAGGGTTAGATTTGATAGAATTCTGATGTTTTTCAAGGGTTAGACAGCACCATAAATGACTGCCTACGTACTCCCACAGATAGGAGATCAGGTCTTTCGTAGTTCAGGCTCAAACCTGAAAAACTAGACTTGATATATATTTTCTTTTTCATTTTTTTTCATTTTTTTCTTTTTTTTATCAAGACATAGTAGTCCAGTTTGAAAGCGAAAAGGGGTCTCAAACATAATACCGTTTCACCGAGTCAGAATTGATTAGTTGCGGGAATTCCTCGCCGTCCATCTCTTTCAGTTTCAAAGCTCCGCCCAATAGGACTGCTTTGACAAGAAAGGGTCCTTCCCAGTTTGGGGAAAATTTTCCCTTAGCTGCATCCTGGCCCGGAATGATCTTCTTCAGTACCAAATCATGCTCTTTAAATTCCTGAGGTCGCACCTTCTTGTTATAAGATCGGGACATTCGCTGTTAATAGAGTTGACCATGGAATATAGCAGCAGCTCTTCTTTTATCTAACAGGGATAATTGATCGTATCGATCTTGTATCCATTGGCTCTCCTCTATCTGGGCATCTAGCATCACTCTTAGTGATTCCATCTCCACTTCGACAGGAAGTACAGCCTCCATACCATATACCAGTGAGTAGGGTGTTGCCCCAGTCGAGGTTCGAGTCGACGTTCGGTATGCGAGTAGGATTAACGGCAATAGCTCAGGCCATCCTTGGTGATTCGATGACATCTTCATCATTATCTTCTTGATGTTCTTATTAGCTGCTTCCACAGCGCCGTTCATTTTAGGATGATAAATAACCGAATTAAGGTGTTTGATCTTGAACTTACTGCACAGTTCCCTCATCATCTCGTTATCCAGGTTCTTCGCGTTGTCTGATATGATAACCTCGGGTTGTATATATCGACAGATGACGTTGTTTCTAATAAAACCAACGATGACCTCCTTGGTGACCCTGGGGAAAGAAGCTGCTTCCACCCACTTGGTAAAGTAGTCAATCATAGTGAAGATGAATCGATGACCGTTACTGGCTTTAGGCTCAACTGGTCCTATCACGTCCATTCCCCACATGGAAAAAGGCTATGGTGACGTCATGCAATGTAGTTGATTCAGAGGCGCATGAATAATGTTGGCATGGATCTGGCATTGATAGCAACGCTTGACATGATCATCGCAATCCGTTTTGAGGGATATCCAGTAGTTTTCGGTCCTCAGAATCTTCTTGGCAAGCAGAGGTCCACTCATATGTGATCCGCACACTCCACCATGTACTTCATTCATAAGTCGCTGGGCTTGATCTTTGTCTAGGCATCTCAGAAGTCCTACACCTGAATCTCTCTTATAGAGAGCATCTCCACTTAGGTAGAAATTCATGGCCATTTTCTGTATTCGCTTCTTCGCTGCTTGACTCATGATTTCAGGGTTTGACTGATCTCGCAAATATTCTTTGATATGGTGGTACCAAGGTGGTCCCGCAGGTGGTATCTCATCTGATATATCCCCTACATTGTTTCCATACGACTGCATATTCTGCACAGTGAAAGTGATGACAGGCATTCCCCTTCTTGCTGACAGGTTCACCAGTGAAGCTAATGTGGCCAATGCATCGGCAAAATCATTTCGATTCCGGGGGATATGCATGAAGGCAATGTCTTCAAATTCCCCTGCCAATCTGAGGACATGTCGATGATACGACAGTAGATGCAGTTCTTTGGTGGTGTATGCCCCGGAAGAATATCTGATGACTAGCTCCGAATCTCCAAATACCACTAAACATTTTACTCCCATAGACTGAGCTAACTTTAACCCCACAATGCACCCTTCATATTCTGCGGCATTGTTGGAGTTGTTGAAATGCAACTTGGTGGCCACGGGGTATTGATCTCCCGTGATGGATACCAGGACTGCCCCGGCTCCGGCACCCTCAGCGTTTGATACGTCGTCAAAATATATTTTCCAGAATTAACCTTGATCCTCCTTATCAATCAATTGAACAGTCAACACTTCCTCCTCCGGGAAATACATTTCCAAAGGCTCAATCCGCAATCCCTTGCCCTTTAATGGACTTTTGGGTGACATAGATGATTTCGAACTATTGAAGGATTAACTTCCACTTGGATAAGCGACAGTTCAAAATTGGCTTGCTGAAGATGTATTTCAAAGGATCCATCCTTGATATGAGAAAAGTGGTATGGCCGTGTAGGTAATGCTGTAACCTCGTGGCTGCCCAAGCTAATGCACAGCAGGTTCTTTCTATCAGAGTATATTTCTATTCTCCGCTGCTGAAGCGCTTACTGAGTAATAGATAGCTCTTTATTTCCCCATGTCATCCTTATGCCCCAGTAGACAACCCATAGCGTTGGAGTTGATGGAGATATACATGAACAACGGAATTCCATCCTTTGGGGGTACCAATATAGGTGCTTCAATCAACCTCTTCTGGATGGTGTGGAAAGCTTTTCGGCAGTCTTCATTCCATTTTCCCGAAGAATTCTTCCTTAACAGTTTGAAAATGGGCTCACAGGTTGCTGTCAACTGCGATATGAACCGGCTGATGAAGTTGATTCTTCCCAGCAAACCTCGAATTTCCTTCTTGGTCTTTGGCTCAGGCATTTCCGTGATGGCTTGGATTTTGGCAGGATCCAATTCAATGCCCCGGTTGCTCACGCGAAATCCTAGTAGTTTGCCGGATTTCACCCCAAAAGCACACTTCGCTGGGTTTAACTTCAAATTGAATTTGCGGAGTCGTTCAAACAACCTCCGAAGATGGGTGCAATGGTCATCAGCCTGTTGGGACTTTACGATGAAATCATCCACATACACTTTGATTTCTTTATGCATCATATCGTAGAATAAGGTCATCATGGCTCTTTGATAAGTAGCGCCAACATTGGTAAGGCCAAAAGCTAGTCTTCGATAACAGAAGGTTCCCCAAGGGATAATGAAGGCGGTCTTTTCCATGTCTTCTTCAGCAACCATGATCTGGTGATATCCCGCAAAGCAATCAGCAAAAGAATACATCTCGAACTGTGCAGTGTTGTTGATTAATACGTGGATGAACGACACTGAGAAGTCATCCTTAAGGCTGGCTTTGTTGAGATCTCGATAATCTACACAAACTCACACCTTTCCTCCAGATTTTGACACTGGGACTACGTTGGACAACCATTCAGGGTACGTTGACACCATAATGATTCCCGTTTTGAACTGTTTGATAATTTCTTCTTTGACCTTCAGGCTCCATTCTGGTTTCAATCGTCTAAATTTCTGCTTGACTAGTTTGAACCCTTCTTTAATTTGTAGTCGATGGACGACGATATCGGTGGATAGACCTATCATGTCTTCATGAGACCAGGAAAAAATATCCTTGAACTGGGTTAAGAGTTCGATTAGTTCTTTTTCTTAGTTAGAGGGAAGGTTAGTTCCTATTTGTATCTCTTTAGGATCGTCAAGGGTTCAGATATTTATGGTGGTGGTTTAATTGAGGTTGGGTTTAGGTTTATCTTCGACCCATGCTTTGATTTCCTCGCGAACCTTGTCATCATCCCCTTCTTCTTGCTCGATTCCCATCAAGTCAAAGTCCAAGTCTATGTCGAAATCGTAATCATTACTCAAATTTGGCAAGTCATGGGCATGTCTAGGACAACGCAAATTTGGAAACCTGAGGCAAAAACTTGATTGCTAAATATATACAAGTAGTCATCAATTACAAAAAGATTCATCAATTAATATGACAACTAGAAATAATAAGCTACAGATGAACTAAAACAGACATAAATATAGGTAAAGGTAGAGCTCCCTGTCAGCGGTCACTTCCTGGTTTTTACACTTTTCGGACGATCTGTGGGGTGATCGTCTAATTGCTGGTCAGGAGATCCTGGGGAGTTACTGAGATAGACGCGCTACTGGAGTTGTCGTCTTCCAAGATGGCCATAACTGGTTTGGAACTGGTCCCTGGATCCTCGCTCGGGATATTTACATTTCCCCAGTTTAGGACTGGGAGAATAGGTTGATCACTTGACAAATCTGCCCCATCGGACTTCTTCGGGCCCTCTTCAGAGTGGCAAAAACTGCAACGACCCCAAAATTCGTACAATATAATTCCCCTTCTTGATCGTTAACAATACAACTTTAATCTCTCATTACATCATGATTTGATATTAAAATCACTAAAAATGCGAAATAATTAAATTTTTTATAAACTTTCTTTCTATATTGCCCTGAATCTCAACCTTTACATAACATCTCTTCGATTCAAATCTATATCATGAATCGTTACAACAAAATGACTATACAAAGTCTTACATCACTAAGCAATATCCATTACAGGTCGGATAGTTCAACTTACAACTTAACAACTAAGTTAAAATCAAAACATCAACTAAAATTTAAAATTTAACATAACTAATATTCTTGAACATTGATCTCTATAAATCACTTAACACGTATCTTTACATTGCATCCATGACCTGCAAAAATAGTTATTTGCAAGAGTGAGCTCGACAGCTCAGCAAGTTCTAACAGTTATCATGCATCACGTAGCATATAATTAACATGCTCAACATACATCTCATAAACCTTAAAGTAACATGGCATACATGTTTTAATCACATAACAAATATAAAGATTGAGTTCTTTACTAGACCAACATTCTTAAATCAATCAATGTAGTCATAAATTGACTTTCAAATTTCATGCTTGCAACATATATAACATAGCATGCTCTTTGCAATACAATTTAAAACAGTTCAATTTCAAGTTCACGTAGAAAATAGGAACCGAAAGACTTGCCTGGCTCGTAGATTACCAAATACCGAAAAACAGCGTAATATAATCTGCTTCATGATCCTACATAACGTATTACCATACGCATCAATTATTAGTCACCTAGCAACGCTTATCAAACGTCTAAGTAAATACTACTTTATACTTTCTAATTCTCTTCTATTTACTCGTTTGACACTCGCTGTCAAATCATATGTATAATTAATAATATTAGTTAATTATCACATAGCTAATCCTCATCTTTAGTTATCCACTTTAGGTTAACTCATTCCTCTTTAACTAATAAGTTAATAATTAATTACCACATAATTAATCACATCACATAATCATATTATATTTCACATGATTAATCAATTAATAATTACATACTCATTATAATTAAACAAATTATAATTTAAACATCCACTTTAATCACACTATAATTAAACAATCATAATTTATAATGAATCAACTACATCATGCATTAAATCATACTTTAAACATATTTAAATTAAACCATTACTTAGATTATAAAAACTCAATTTCTATTCATGCCCTCATTAAATTATAATTATATAAATTATAATTTAAATTACACTTTTACCTTGTTTATAATTATTCCAAATTATAATCACATATTAAGTTATAATTAAACAAATTATACTTCAAGTTAAACATTTACTTTGATTAAAACAATCAACTCAATTCATTATAATTTAACAATCATAATTTACATTAAACCTTTACTATAATTATAATTATTCAAATTATAATTATATATATCATATTAGCTAAGTTATATTTAAATAATTATAATTTAATATCTATTATAAACAATTCAAATAATACTTTAAGGTTTTCCAAAACCTCTTTTCTTTCCCAGTTATGAAATTTTCAAATTCATGATAACAATATGTTATTGCAACATGGTACATGATCATTATCATAGAAACAAAATAATTTAGATTTTAAAACTTGAACAAATAACTAGAGTTCTCTGCCTCTGCTCAGCCATCGGCGCAGCTGCGCCACACATTGCCTTGACACCAGCGCAGCTGCGCAGGTGTCAAACATGAGAAAATCCAGCGGCGCAGCTGCGCTGCTTCTGCCCTTGCTGCCTGCGTAGCTGCGCCAGCACGCGGACAGAAACAGAGCAGCAACGGCACTGTTTAACCCACTCATGCCAACAAACGACAATTACAAGCTACTGAAACAGTGTATAGTACATACTTGAAACAATACACACATATAACATGTTTCTAAACACGAAAACCATCTAAATAACAAAAATCAAAAGTTTTAGAAATCAAATTTTGATATTTTCAAAAAAACTCATATATTTTCCAAAACCATTCACTGTAAAACAATTTCTTAAGAAATTCATTCATTTTCTTTCCATGATTCAAGATATCATCAAAAACAATTCAAACAAGTATATTAACATATACTAATTTCATCAATTTTACTCTAAAATTAACTAAAACATGAAACTCCACGAGAACACATATTCTCCATTTAAACATGTTATGACAAAACTTTGATTTATGAAAATCTTTGTTTATGGCACACAATTCATATATAAACCATTATAAACACAATTTATATATGTACATCATATATGTATAACTTTCATGCTAAATCATATACAAAGAGAACCCATAATCATGAACAATTATCAGGAAAACATATAAAAAAAACATAAGGGAATTAAGACATACCCTTTCTGCTTAGATGTTTGATGAAGAAGATGATTATTCTCTTACGTTCTTCCTTTCTTTCCTTCTCTTCTTCTCTAATTCTTCTCTGCTCTTTTCTCTGTGTTTTCTCTTCTCTCTAGCAAACTAACTTTGTTTTTTTTTTTCTAACTCTTGTTTTAATCTAACGTAATATACATATAATATAATATACATATATTATATAATTATAATACATATAACTTCCACTACATAATGGCATATATTAAATATAATAAGTACCATTAATATATAAGTTACAATTAGAATTTAAAAAGCCATAAGGCTTGTTTGGAAAAACAAGTTATTTTAAAAAATAGGTTTTTAAATAGTTAAGGCCCCGTTGGTAAAACCGATTTAAAAATGGTGCAAGGGCCTTGTTTGGGAAAACGATTTTTAAAAAAACTCTTTTTATTCTTTTCATAAATCCTTTAACACATATTCTTAATGTTATCCTTTAATTAATTAAATCTTAACATTCTAATTTAATTAATTAAAAGTCTAACATCAATTAAGCACATAAAATTAACACATAATTATAATTACTTGCTAATTATAATTGTATGTAACACTCATCACTTTACTCATCTAATTTAATAATCTCAATTAAATTAGAACTATAACATAAAATTATTATATCAATTAAATCAAATACTAAATACCCATTTAATTAATATACTACACTTAATTACCTTACTCCATAATAATCATGTAATTATTTATTTAACTCAATAAATAATTCAATTAAAATATTTATTTAATCAATATATATATTAAAATTAACATTTAAATTCTCTTCACATCAATTCACATATTTCACAATATATGACTCGTATTCACATACTCAAGCTCAAAACATCAAATAATAAGAATTTTATTTATTAAATTCTCATTTATAAATTCTAAAAATCTCGGATGTCACATCCTTCCCTCCTTATAAGGATTCCGTTCTTGGAATCACCGAAAACCTCCCTTACTCGGTTCTCACAAATTCTCTTCATAATTATCGTTGAATAACTTCAACATGTTAACTTAGCAAAAAGTTTAACATATATATTATACATATATCTTACTCCATTCACCTCTTCAACAGGGTTTAGGTTTTATTACATAACCTTCAATCAAACACAATCGTATATCAAATATTATATATTTTCTTTAACTCGTTCATTCTCTTACTAAAGATCATTACCATATATTCCACTTGTAGAATTAATATACTACATAATTCACCATCTATAATTATTCGGGTTATCACATTCCCCTCTCTTCAAAGAATTTCGTCCTCGAAATTTAAATCTATCAATCTATATATATCATTCAATCAAAATAGATTTTACGTTAATCTCTATTCACTAGATTAAAGCGTTCAACGACTACTTATTTCTAAGCAATATCCTTTACGCTACATTCTCCTTCAGAATAATAAAAATCTTCCACAATTGCTCAATAATTGGAAAGCGATATAAATAACTCAGGAATTTAAAAGATTCCAATAATGCTGCGTGGTCGCAAGACCTTGAACTTATTTTTAGGTTTAATAGTGCTTCACCCCTGGTACTTTACACTATAAAACTGCATCGGTACTCTAGGTGGCATGCCTATCGCACCCCTACGTCAGGCCCAAACGTAGGACATCATAACGACTATATACGTTACACTCGGAACTATAGTCTCCAATAACATATCCCCCTTTTATAGGGTTGTTCACCTCAACTTCTTAACATTTGAATTCACACCAAAATAATTTGGTTTGGTATAGTTTGACAAAGAACGCTTGAATTTCATGAACATCTTTTAATATTCGTCTAACTGAATTAAGTAGCATAGACTTCTAGCAAAAATTCGAACATCAATCGAAATATATATATATATATATATATATATATATATATACATTTAACCAACTCAATAAAATTCTATATTTTTTTTTCGTTTAAGGAAGCTAAAAGTAAATAAATCCCCCTTTTTTTTAAGGAAAGTTAAATAATAAGTAAATCTTTTCATAATATCCTGATACCGTACCGTAGTAATGATACGTTGAGGATTTCGTCATTACATGACATCGTCATACTACATCATACCATAGTGGGCTGACGATCATACGATCACATCCAACACTAAGTTTAACTGCATTGATAACTTCCTCGATTATTTTTACACCATATCAAATGATGCATATGAAATACATTTTGAAAATTTCAAATCATTTTTGTCTAGCTGAAGCAATTAGCATAGACATGTGAATAATAGCACTATTTTAAAAATTCATTGGTTCCATTATTTGATCCAATGTTTTTGAAGAAAACAGAAGTGCAATATCAGTACGAAGTCAATAAATTTTGAAAATCTAGCAAAGCTAGGAGATTTAGAATATTAAAGTTTTCTCCATCAATATAACACTTTACTCCACCATTACCTAAAAATTTTATCAATCTTAAATAACCTCAATGCTTTCTATACTATAAACTTTCTATACCCAGTATAGTTCATCAAACTTACCACACTTTGGAAGTTTAGGAACTTGCCACAATAATATGAGTTTAAAAACTTGTCCTAGCAATACGTAGTCAAAGAACTGATCAGAGACTGTCTATATGCTTAGGGGTTCGAAACATACATACGATTATGAGTCACTAACTTACCATAAGTATAAGTTTTAAGAACTCGCCTAACCTTAAGATCATCCAATGAAATCTTAATATCATCTAATCTAATCTCTATTGACTCTAATTATTAAATATAATATGAGAAAAGAATCACCTTCTCGTCATATATATATATCGATAGCGTGACACCAACCTTTCAACGATTATCAATATGATAAGCCAAGTGTAAGCACGAAACCCTGCCCATACAAAGATTTGTACAACTCAGCCACCACATGAGTCCTCAGTTGAAATCCCACGTAACTCTATATTCTTCTTAACTTCTCGCTCTATACTCGATACAGATTTTCTATATCTCATCATTTATAACTTCTCGTGAGTTAACCTCGTACTATATCATAGCACATTCTCGTTATAGCATTAAACTATAACTATTCAATCATTACAGACCATCTATCTTTCAACTTCAAAAGATCACATTGTGATCTTATTCTATAAACATCTCGCTTATGATTCTTCCTTATCTCATTATCGTTTTGTCTGAAAAACTTCTTATCCTTACCTATCATCATGTCATAACATGATTTCCTTTACGCTTTTAATATTATAGACTTTGTCTATTCATCGTTATTTGGCATCTTTATTATTGAAGTTAGGCAACTCCTGGATTTTATCTCTACATCTCTTCAAGATTATTCTTTGAATCTTCTTGTTTATTATTCAATTCTCGTTCTTTAAGAATTTCTAATTTCATTCCTGTTGCTCAATATTTGATTAGAGTTTTATTCCTCGTTATTCTCACCTTCTTCTTATAACATTTCTAGGACTTAACTCATCCTATACTTCTACGTATGTGAAAGAAATCACCTTTTCATTATACGTGACTTAACTTAACTTCTGATTCTCTAAGGTCATAGCCTAAGGTACTCTTACCTAAGGTGTATAACCTACAGCTCTGATACCAACTGTAACGACCCCAAAATTCGTACAATATAATTCTCCTTCTCGATCGTTAACAATATAACTTTAATCTCTCATTACATCATGATTCGATATTAAAATCACTAAAAATGCGGAATAATTAAATTTTTTATAAACTTTCTTTCTATATTGCCCTGAATCTCAACCTTTACATAACATCTCTTCGATTCAAATCTATATCATGAATCGTTACAACAAAATGACTATACAAAGTCTTACATCACTAAGCAATATCCATTACACGTCGGATAGTTCAACTTACAACTTAACAACTAAGTTAAAATCAAAACATCAACTAAAATTTGAAATTTAACATAACTACTATTCTTGAACATTGATCTCTATAAATCACTTAACACGTATCTTTACCTTGCATCCTTGACCTGCAAAAATGGTTATTTGCAAGAGTGAGCTCGACAGCTCAGCAAGTTCTAACAGTTATCATGCATCACATAGCATATAATTAACATGCTCAACATACATCTCATAAAACTTAAAATAACATGTCATACATGCTTTAATCACATAATAAATATAAAGATTGAGTTCCTTACTTAGCCAACATTCTTAAATCAATCAATGTAGTCATAAATTGACTTTCACATTTCATGCTTGCAATATATATAACATAGCATGCTCTTTGCAATACAATTTAAAACAGTTCATTATCAAGTTCACGTAGAAAATAGGAACCGAAAGACTTGCCCGGCTCGTAGATTACCAAATACCGAAAAACAGCGTAATATAATCTGCTTCATGATCCTATATAACGTATTACCATACGCATCAATTATTAGTCACCTAGCAACGCTTATCAAACGTCTAAGTAAATACTACTTTATACTTTCTAATTCTCTTCTATTTACTCGTTTAACACTCGCTGTCAAATCATATGTATAATTAACAATATTAGTTAATTATCACATAGAGAATCCTCATCGTTAGTTATCCACTTTAGGTTAACTCATTCCTCTTTAACTAATAAGTTAATAATTAATTACCACATAATTAATCACATCACATAATCATATTATATTTCACATGTTTAATCAATTAATAAATACATACTCATTATAATTAAACAAATTATAATTTAAACATCCACTTTAATCACACTATAATTAAACAATCATAATTTATAATGAATCAACTACATCATGCATTAAATCATACTTTAAACATATTTAAATTAAACCCTTACTTAGATTATAAATACTCAATTTCTATTCATGCCCTCATTAAATTATAATTATATAAATTATAATTTAAATTACACTTTTACCTTGACCATAATTATTCCAAATTATAATCACATATTAAGTTATAATTAAACAAATTATACTTCAAGTTAAACAATTACTTTGATTAAAATAATCAACTCAATTCATTATAATTTAACAATCATAATTTACATTAAACCTTTAATATAATTATAATTATTCAAATTATTATTATATATATCATATTAGTTAAGTTATATTTAAACAATTATAGTTTAATATCTATTATAAACAATTCAAATAATACTTTAAGGTTTTCCAAAAACTCTTTTCTTTCCCAGTTATGAAATTGTCAAATTCATAATAACAATATGTTATTGCAACTTGGTACATGATCATTATCATAGAAACAAAATAATTTAGGTTTTAAAAATTGAACAAATAACTAGAGTTTTCTGCCTCTGCTCAGCCATCGGCGCAGCTGCGCCACACATTGCCTTGACACCGGCGTAGCTGCGCAGGTGTCAAACATGAGAAAACCCAGCGGCGTAGCTGCGCTGCTTCTGCTCTTGCTGCCTGCGCAGCTGCGCCAGCACGCGGACAGAAATAGAGCAGCAACGACACTGTTTAACCCATTCATGCCAACAAACGACAATTACAAGCTACTGAAACAGTGTATAGTACATAATTGAAACCATACACACATATAACATGTTTCTAAACACGAAAATCATCTAAATAACAAGAATCAAAAGTTTTAGAAATCAAATTTTGATATTTTCATAAAAACTCATATATTTTCCAAAAGCATTCACTGTAAAACAATTTCTTAAGAAATTAATGCATTTTCTTTCCATGATTCAATATATCATCAAAAACAATTCTAACAAGCATATTAACATATACTAATTTCATCAATTTTACTCTAAAATTAACTAAAACATGAAACTCCACGTGAACACATATTCTCCATTTAAACATGTTCTGACAAAACTTTGATTTCTGAAAATCCTTGTTTATGGCACACAATTCATATATAAACCATTATAAACAAAATTTATATATGTACATCATATATGTATAACTTTCATACTAAATCACATACAAAGAGAACCCATACTCATGAACAATTATAAGGAAAACATATAAAAAAAACATAAGGGAATTAAGACATACCCTTTCTGCTTAGATGTTTGATGAAGAAGATGATTATTCTCTTACGTTCTTCCTTTCTTTCCTTCTCTTCTTCTCTAATTCTTCTCTGCTCTTTTCTCTGTGTTTTCTCTTCTCTCTAGCAAACTAACTTTATTTTTTTTTCTAACTCTTGTTTTAATCTAACGTAATATACATATAATATAATATACATATATTATATAATTATAATACATATAACTTCCACTACATAATGGCATATATTAAATATAATAAGTACCATTAATATATAAGTTACAATTAGAATTTAAAAAGCCACAAGGCTTGTTTGGCAAAACAAGTTATTTTAAAAAATAGGTTTTTAAATAGTTAAGGCCCCGTTTGGTAAAATCGATTTAAAAATGGTGCAAGGGCCTTGTTTGGGAAAATGAATTTTAAAAAAACTCTTTTTATTCTTTTCATAAATCCTTTAACACATATTCTTAATGTTACCCTTTAATTAATTAAATCTTAACATTCTAATTTAATTAATTAAAAGTCTAACATCAATTAAGCACATAAAATTAACACATAATTATAATTACTTGCTAATTATAATTGCATGTAACACTCATCACTTTACTCATGTAATTTAATAATCTCAATTAAATTAGAACTATAACATAAAATTATTATATCAATTAAATCAAATACTAAATACCCATTTAATTAATATACTACACGTAATTACCTTACTCCATAATAATCATGTAATTATTTATTTAACTCAATAAATAATTCAATTAAAATATTTATTTAATCAATATATATTAAAATTAATATTTAAATTCTCTTCACATCAATTCACATATTTCACAATATATGACTCGTATTCACATACTCAAGATCAAAACATCAGATAATAAGAATTTTATTTATTAAATTCTTATTTATAAATTCTAAAAATCTGGGATGTCACATCCTTCCCTCCTTATAAGGATTTCGTCCTCGGAATCACCGAAAACCTCCCTTACTCGGTTCTCACAAATTCTCTTCATAATTATCGTTGAATAACTTCAACATGTTAACTTAGCAAAAACTTTTACATATATATTATACATATATCTTACTCCATTCACGTCTTCAACAGGGTTTAGGTTTTATTACATAACCTTCAATCAAACACAATCGTATATCAAATATTATATATTTTCTTTAACTCGTTCATTCTCTTACTAAAGATCATTACCATATATTCCACTCGTAGAATTAATATACTACATAATTCACCATCTATAATTATTCAGGTTATCACATTCCCCCTTCTTCTAAGAATTTCGTCCTCGAAATTTAAGTCTATCAATCTATATATATCATTCTATCAAAATAGATTTTATGTTAATCTCTATTCACTAGATTAAAGCGTTCAACAACTACTTATTTCTAAGCAATATCCTTCACGCTACATTCTCCTTCAGAATAATAAGAATCTTCCACAATTGCTCAATAATTGGAAAGCGATATAAATAACTCAGGAATTTAAAAGATTCCAATAATGCTGCGTGGTCGTAAGACCTTGAACTTATTTTTAGGTTTAATAGTGCTTCACCCCTGGTACTTCACACTATAAAACCGCATTGGTACTCTAGGTGGCCTGCCTATCGCACCCCTACGTCGGGCCCAAAAGTAGGACATCATAACGACTATATGCGTTACACTCGGAACTATAGTCTCCGATAAAATATTCCCCTTTTATAGGGTTGTTCACCTCAACTTCTTAACATTTGAATCCACACCAAAACAATTTGGTTTGGTAAAGTTTGACAAAGAACGCTTGAATTTCATGAACATCTTTTAATATTCGTCTAGCTGAATCAAGTAGCATAGACTTCTAGCAAAAATTCGAACATCTATCAAATATATATATATATATATATATATATATATATATTTAACCAACTTAATAAAATTCTATATATTTTTTTTTCGTTTAAGGAAACTAAAAGTAAATAAATCCCCCTTTTTTTTAAGGAAAGTTAAATAATAAGTAAATCTTTTCATAATATCCTGATACCGTACCGTAGTAATGATACGTTGAGAATTTCGTCATTACATGACATCGTCATACTACATCATACCATAGTGGGCTGACGATCATACGATCACATCCAACACTAAGTTTAACTGCATTGATAACTTCCTCGATTGTTTTTACACCATATCAAATGATGCATATGAAATACATTTTGAAAATTTTAAATTATTTTTGTCTAGCTGAAGCAATTAGCATAGACATTTGAATAATAGCACTATTTTAAAAATTCATTGGTTCCATCATTTGATCCAATGTTTTGAAGAAAACAGAAGTGCAATATCAGCACGAAGTCAATAAATTTTAAAAATCTAGCAAAGCTAGGAGATTTAGAATATTAAAGTTTTCTCCATCAATATAACTCTTTACTCCACCATTACCTAATAATTTTATCAATCTTAAACAAACTCAATGCTTTCTATACTATAAACTTTCTATACCTAGTATAGTTCATCAAACTTACCACACTTTGGAAGTTCAGGAACTTGTCACAATAATATGAGTTTAAAAACTTGTCCTAGCAATACGTAGTCAAAGAACTGATCAGAGACTGTCCATATGCTTAGGGGTTCGAAACATACGTACGATTATGAGTCACAAACTTACTATAAGTATAAGTTTTAAGAACTCGCCTAACCTTAAGATCATCCAATGAAATCTTAATATCATCTAATCTAATCTCTATTGACTCTAATTATCAAATATAATATGGGAAAAGAATCACCTTCTCGTCATATATATATCGATAGTGCGACACCAACCTTTCAACGATTATCAATATGATAAGCCAAGTGTAAGCACGAAACCCTGCCCATACAAAGATTTGTACAACTCAGCCACCACATGAGTTCTCAGTTGAAATCCCACTTAACTCTATATTCTTCTTAACTTCTCGCTCTATACTCGATGCAGATTTCCTGTATCTCATCATTTATAACTCCTCGTAAGTTAACCTCGTACTATATCATAGTACATTCTCGTTATAGCATTAAACTATAACTATTCAATCATTACAGACCATCTGTCTTTCAACTTCAAAAGATCACGTTGTGATCTTATTCTATAATCATCTCCCTTATGATTCTTCCTTATCTCATTATCGTTTTGTCTGAAAAACTTCTTATCCTTACCTATCATCATGTCATAACATGATTTCCTTTACGCTTTTAATATTATAGACTTTGTCTATTCATCGTTATTCGGCATCTTTATTATTGGAGTTAGGCAACTCTTGGATTTTATCTCTACATCTCTTCAAGATTCTTCTTTGAATCTTCTTGTTTTTTATTCAATTCTCGTTCTTTAAGAATTTCTAATTTCATTCCTGTTGCTCAATATTTGATTCGAGTTTTATTTCTCGTTATTCTCACCTTCTTCTTATAATATTTCTAGGACTTAACTCATCCTATACTTCTACGTATGTGAAAGGAATCACCTTTTCATTATACGTGACTGAACTTAACTTCTGATTCTCTAAGGTCATAGCCTAATGGTACTCTTACCTAAGGTGTATAACCTACAGCTCTGATACAAACTGTAACGACCCCAAAATTCGTACAATATAATTCCCCTTCTCGATCGTTAACAATACAACTTTAATCTATCATTACATCATGATTCGATATTAAAATCACTAAAAATGCGGAATAATTAAAATTTTTATAAACTTTCTTTCTATATTGCCCTGAATCTCAACCTTTACATAACATCTCTTCGATTCAAATCTATATCATGAATCGTTAAAACAAAATGACTATACAAAGTGTTACATCACTAAGCAATATCCATTACACGTCGGATAGTTCAACTTAAAACTTAACAACTAAGTTAAAATCAAAACATCAACTAAAATTTGAAATTTAAAATAACTAATATTCTTGAACATTGATCTCTATAAATCACTTAACACGTATCTTTACCTTGCATCCTTGACCTGCAAAAATGGTTATTTGCAAGAGTGAGCTCGACAGCTCAGTAAATTCTAACAGTTATCAGACATCACGTAGCATATAATTAACATGCTCAACATACATCTCATAAACCTTAAAGTAACATGGCATACATGCTTTAATCACATAACAAATATAAAGATTGAGTTCCTTACTCAACCAACATTCTTAAATCAATCAATGTAGTCATAAATTGACTTTCATATTTCATGCTTGCAATATATATAACATAGCATGCTCTTTACAATACAATTTAAAACAGTTCATTATCAAGTTCACGTAGAAAATAGGAACCGAAAGACTTGCCTGGATCATAGATTACCAAATACCGAAAAATAGCGTAATATAATCTGCTTTATGATCCTACATAACGTATTACCATACTCATCGATTATTAGTCACCTAGCAACGCTTATCAAACGTCTAAGTAAATACTACTTTATACTTTCTAATTCTCTTCTATTTACTCGTTAAACACTCGCTGTCAAATCATATGTATAATTAACAATATTAGTTAATTATCACATAGCTAATCCTCATTGTTAGTTAATCCACTTTAGGTTAACTCATTCCTCTTTAACTAATAAGTTAATAATTAATTACCACATAATTAATCACATCACATAATCATATTATATTTCACATGATTAATCAATTAATAAGTACATACTCATTATAATTAAACAAATTATAATTTAAACATCCACTTTAATCGCACTATAATTAAACAATTATAATTTATAATGAATCAACTACATCATGCATTAAATCATACTTTAAACATATTTAAATTAAACCATTACTTAGATTATAAATACTCAATTTTTATTCATGCCCTCATTAAATTATAATTATATAAATTATAATTTAAATTACACTTTTACCTTGATTATAATTATTCCAAATTATAATCACATATTAAGTTATAATTAAACAAATTATACTTCAAGTTAAACATTTACTTTGATTAAAACAATCAACTCAATTCATTATAATTTAACAATCATAATTTACATCAAACCTTTAATATAATTATAATATTCAAATTATAATTATATATATCATATTAGCTAAGTTATATTTAAATAATTATAGTTTAATATCTATTATAAACAATTCAAATAATACTTTAAGGTTTTCCAAAACCTCTTTTCTTTCCCAGTGATGAAATTGTCAAATTCATAATAACAATATGTTATTGTAACTTGGTATATGATCATTATCATAGAAACAAAACAATTTAGATTTTAAAACTTGAACAAATAACTAGAGTTCTCTGCATCTGCTCAGCCATCGGCGCAGCTGCGCCACACATTGCCTTGACACCGGCGCAGCTGCGCAGGTGTCAAACATGAGAAAACCCAGCGGTGTAGCTGCGCTGCTTCTGCCCTTGCTGCCTGCGCAGCTACGCCAGCACGCGGACAGAAACATAGCAGCAACGGCACTGTTTAACCCACTCATGCTAACAAACGACAATTACAAGCTACTGAAACAGTGTATAGTACATACTTGAAACAATACACACATATAACATGTTTCTAAACATGAAAACCATCTCAATAACAAGAATCAAAAGTTTTAGAAATTAAATTTTGATATTTTCATAAAAACTCATATTTTTTCCAAAACCATTCACTGTAAAATAATTTCTTAAGAAATTCATGCATTTTCGTTCCATGATTCAAGATATCATCAAAAACAATTCTAACAAGAATATTAACATATACTAATTTCATCAATTTTACTCTAAAATTAACTAAAACATGAAACTCCACATGAACACATATTCTCCATTTAAACATGTTCTAACAAAACTTTAATTTCTGAAAAATCATTGTTTATGGCACACAATTCATATATAAACACAATTTATATATGTATATCATATATGTATAACTTTCATGCTAAATCATATACAAAGAGAACCCATACTCATGAACAATTATAAGGAAAACATATAAAAATATAAGGGAATTAAGACATACCCTTTCTGCTTAGATGTTTGATGAAGAAGATGATTATTCTCTTACGTTCTTCCTTTCTTTCCTTCTCTTCTTCTCTAATTCTTCTCTGCTCTTTTCTCTGTGTTTTCTCCTCTCTCTAGCAAACTAACTTTGTTTTTTTTTTCTAACTCTTGTTTTAATCTAACGTAATATACATATATTACATAATTATAATACATATAACTTCCACTACATAATGGCATATATTAAATATAATAAGTACCATTAATATATAAGTTACAATTAGAATTTAAAAAGCCATAAGGCTTGTTTGGCAAAACAAGTTATTTTAAAAAATAGGTTTTTAAATAGTTAAGGCCCCGTTTGGTAAAACGGATTTAAAAATAGTGCAAGGGCCTTGTTTGGGAAAACGATTTTTAAAAAAACTCTTTTTATTCTTTTCATAAATCCTTTAACACATATTCTTAATGTTATCCTTTAATTAATTAAATTTTAACATTCTAATTTTATTAATTAAAAGTCTAACATCAATTAAGTACATAAAATTAACACATAATTATAATTACTTGCTAATTATAATTGCATGTAACACTCATCACTTTACTCATCTAATTTAATTATCTCAATTAAATTAGAACTATAACATAAAATCATTATATCAATTAAATCAAATACTAAATACCCATTTAATTAATATACTACACTTAATTACCTTACTCCATAACAATCATGTAATTATTTATTTAACTCAATAAATAATTTAATTAAAATATTTATTTAATCAATATATATTAAAATTAACATTTAAATTCTCTTCACATCAATTCACATATTTCACAATATATGACACGTATTCACATACTCAAGCTCAAAACATCAGATAATAAGAATTTTATTTATTAAATTCTCATTTATAAATTCTAAAAATCTAGGATGTCACAAAAACTGCTCAGGAATTGCAACTGGATCTCTTCCAGAAACTTATTGTCTTTGGCATTCCAGGCCAAATTATGGATAAGGTTTTCATCCCCGTCTGTCTGATGTCCTCTTTGATTGACTTTAGGAATCAGGAGGTTTGAAATAATGAGGGGGATCTTCTTGAGTGGCTCTTTAAATCCTGTTTCATTAAGTTTTGGCTTGAGGTGAATCAGATGGTTAACTAGTTTATGCTTGTGAGGATTCTGATGTTTGGATCCACCAGAGTACCCGAGTCCAGCCTTCCCCAATTGCATGGGTATACTGATTGGGTTCCTGATTCCTTGGCTATTCTTCCCCAGTCCACGACCTAGTCGATGTCCTCGGGACAGCATCTCTTAGCCAACCGCCATCACTTCAGGAGATATCTGGGGGATTAAGATCGGCGCTCCCACAGAGTGATATCGCGGAATTATTAATTTTAAAGGCTTGAAAACTAGCGGGCTCGATACCTTCATTCACACCAATCAGGGGTATCTCCCAGGTCATGAACAGGATAATCAGGTTCTGCACTGACAGTCACCAGATTATCGTTAACGATATATTTTAGTTGTTGATGAAGAGTTGAAGGAACGGTGCCAGCCATATGGATCCATGGTCGTCATAACAACAGATTATACCCGATGGTGATCTTCAGGATCTGGAAAGGTATGTTGAAAGTGAAAGGGCCAATCTCTATAGGAAGTTCAATCTCCCCCACAGTATCCCTTCTTGATCCGTCGAAAGCCCGTACCAAGACATTGCTTTCCCGAATTCGGTTTGGGTTGATCTTCATCTTCTCCAAAGTATCCTGTGGACAGATGTTCAAAGACAACCCTCCGTCAAATAGCACGCCACCTACCACATATCCTAACAAAATGACAGCGATATACAATGGTTTGTGATGCCCAGTTCCTTCGACTGGTATATCGTCATCAGTGAAGGATATCACATTCATGTCCAGTATATGGCTGATCAAGTGCTGGAATTTCTCAGTGTCGATAGTCTTGGGTAAGTATGCTTCCTCCAATACTTGGATCAGGATTTGACGATGGTCGTCAGAATCTAAAACCAAATCCAAGATAGAGACTTGATGGGGTTCAGCTTCCAACTGCCTCACCGTCCTGGCTTTATCGTGCCCCATCTTGCGGAGGAACTCTGTGATCTTTCCAGTAGATACCCTCCCCAATACCTTGGTTGCCGATTTTGCCAAACACCCCAGGAGGTAACATGTATTCTCCCTAGGTATAATGGCGGTACAGTCAGGCGCCAATTTTATACCTTCTCTGTAATTTCACGGTACCTTCTTCAGGCTGAGAATTGGAAGTTGCGGCCAAGGAGACAACATCAGGGGTTTAGGCGCTGATATCTCAAGAGTGGCTTTGTTTCTCTGCTCAGATACTCCTTGGATGGTTATGGGTCCACCGGATGTTCCTTCCATGCAAAGGATAACGTCTATCATACCGTCTAAGTTCCTCGGTCCTCGAGGGTAGTTTATCTCTTCCTCGCAGAAGATCTCAGCTTTGTTCATCAATTCCAATTCCCCTGATTCAATCAAGTTCTGGATTAGATGTCGTAGGGCCCAACATTCCTCTGTGGCATGTCCAGGAGTATTTGAATGGTAAAGGCAGGATCTGGAAGGATCGAAACACTTTGATCTCGTATCTGGGGGTGGCATGAAATTCTGTAATCTTCCTCTCCTCGATCAAGGTGCAGAGAATCTCCTCCCGCGACTGCTTTAACAGAGTAAATTTTTATTTAGCGATAAAATCTCGCAGATTCTGCAATCTAGCTTCTCGGGCCATCTTTTTGGTCCATCTATCATGCTCTTGGCAGCGAATCCGATCCCTTCTGGAGGTTGAAACGTCTTGGACAGCTATGGGTCAGCTGGCTTTGATAAGACCTGGTTTATTAGTTGTTGGGTCAACTGCTGTTGGTATACAACCAATTCTGCCAGCTGATCAACTTGCGCCTTAATTGAAGATAATTCTTGCTCTACCCCGTACTTTTCTTTAGGGTATCCCCATATGGCAGGGTCCTGTGCAGAGGGTAACTCTCCCATCTTCCTCAGGTATTTATGATTTTCCCTGCTTCCAGCACTGATCATGTTGACTCCTTCAACCGCATGCTGAGGCAGAGGGTTGTTGTTGACATTCAGTTGCTCAGGGGTTTTGACTATAATCTCCCCGCTGTCAATCAAGTTTTGAATTTTGTGCTTCAGAGTCCAACACTCCTGAGTATCATGCCCCGGTGAGTTGGAATGGTAGGCGCATTTCTTGCTGGAATCGAATCTTGATGTTTTTGTTGGCCGCTTCGACAACACCATTCATCTTGGGCCGATAGATGACAAAATTGAGATGCTTGATGTGGAACTTACTGCACAGTTCTTTCATCATTTGATTATTTAGGTTCTTAGCGTTGTCTGATACGATCACCTCCGGTTGTCCATATCGACAGACGACATTGTTCCTGATGAAACCAATGATTACTGCTTTGGTGACTTTGGAAAAAGAGGCAACTTCAACCCATTTGGTGAAGTAATCGATCATGGTGAAGATGAATTGATGTTCATTGCTGGCTTTTGGTTCTATTGGACCAATCACATCCATTCCCCACATAGAGAAAGGCCATGGTGAACTCATGTTGTGTAGCTCATTTGGACAAGCATGTATGGCATTTCTATGCACTTGGCATTAAAAGCATCTCCTGACATGATCATCACAGTCAGCTTTGATTAAGATCCAATAATGTCCTGTTCTTAATATCTTCTTGGCCAGCAGATGACCGCTTATGTGTGGACCACAGACTCCACCATGGATTTCATCCATAAGTCTCTGGGCTTGTTCTTTATCAAGGCTTATTAACAGGCCTATTCCAGCATCTCTTTTATAGAGTGCATCTCCACTCAGATAGAAACTTTATAGCCATTTTGTGAATCCGCCTTTCCTCAGATTGGCTTGCCCCAGCGGGTGTAGATCCATCTCGGAGATATTCCTTGATATCTCGATACCAAGGCTGATTGACAGGAGGTATTTCATCTGATACTTCTCCAATGTAATTCTCGTATGTCGAGGCTTTTTGAATTGTGAATTTGATGCAGGGAATCCCACTCCTATCGAATATACGGATCAATAAAGCCAATGTCGCCAAGGCATCAGCGAACCATTCCTACCCGCGGAATATGGCTGAAGGTTATGTCTTCAAATTTCAGGGATATTTTGATGACCTACTGATGATAGGGCATCAAATGTAGTTCTTTGGTGTGATATGCCCAGTGGTTTGTCTGATGACCAACTCAGAGTCTCCAAAGACCAGTAAATGTTTGATACCCATGGATTGGGCTAATTTTAACCCTATTATACAGCTTTTATACTAGGCTATGTTGTTGGCGTTGCCAAATTGAGGTTTGGTAGGTACAAGATATTGTTCTCCTGTATCAGAGATAAGGACTACCCCAGCTCCGGCACCTTCCATGTTTACTGTTCCATCGAAATACATTTTCCATGGTTGGACTATATTCTCTTGTTGGAGTTATTAAATTGTCATGATCCCATCATCCGGGAAATAAGTTTCCAGGGGCTCGAACCCTTCTGAAGGTGCTTTAGCTAATTGATCTACAATGCCTTGACCCTTGATTGACTTCTGAGTCACGTAGACAATGTCGAACTGTTATAGGATCAACTGCCATTTGGACAGTTGACAATTCAACATTGGCTTGTTGAATACATACTTCAGAGGATCCATGCGAGATATGATGTAGGTCGTGTGCCCATACAAATAGTGTTGCAACCTCATGGTGGCCCATGCTAACCCACAACATGTCTTCTCGATCAGGGTGTACTTCTGTTCACCACTGCTGAATCTTTTACTGATGTAGTAGATGGCTCTCTCCTTGCTACTATCATCCTTATGTCCTAGCATGCAGCCTATTCCATTAGCATTGACAGACAGGTACATGAACATGGGAACTCCATCCCTCGGAGGTACCAAAATAGGTGCTTCTACCAGCTGTTTCTTGACGGCAAGGAAGGCTCGTTGACAATCCTCGTTCCATTTGGTGGAGGAATTCTTACTTAGTAGCTTGAATATGGGTTCACAGGTTGCTGTGAGCTGTGAAATAAATCGGCTTATGAAGTTGATTCTCCCCAGAAATCCAAGTATCTCTTTCTCTGTTCGAGGTACTGACATCTCAATGATGGCTTTGATCTTGGCAAGGTCTAGCTCGATGCCTCGATTACTCACCAAAAATCTCAACAGCTTGCCTGATTTGACGCCAAAAACACATTTGGCGGGATTTAGCTTGAGGTTGTACTTACGCAACCTATTGAACAGCTTCTTGAGATGGTCTAGGTGATCATCCTCCCTCTGGAATTTGATGATGATGTCGTCCACATAGACCTCTATCTCTTTGTGCATCATGTCATGGAATAGGGCCATCACAGTTCAATGATATGTGGCTCCGACATTGATGAGGCCGAAGGACAGTCGCATATAGCAGAAGGTTCCACAGGGAGTGATGAAAGCTATTTTCTTCCGGTCTTCTTTAGCAACAATGATCTGATGGTAACCAGCAAAGAAATCTATAAAGGAATATATGCCATAATGCACCGTATGGTAGATCAGGATGTGGATGAAAGGTACTAGGAAATTATCCTTGAGACATGCTTTGTTCAAATCTCGATAATCCACACATACTCGTACCTTTCCTTCGGGCTTGGGCACGGGGACTATGTCTGACAGCCACTCCAGGTATGTGGATACCATGATGATGTCGACTTTGAATTGTCTAACAATTTCTTCTTTAACTTTCAGACTCCATTCAGGTTTCAATTGCCTGAGCTTTTGTTTGACTAGCTTGAACCCATCTTTGATGGGCATTCGATGGATGACAATATCAGTAGACAGACCAATCTTGTCTTCATGTGGCCATGTAAATACGTCCTGGAACTGTGTTAGAAGTTCAATCAGGTCGGCTTTTTGGTCTAGGGTGAGGTCTATACCTATCTGGATTTCTTTGATGTTTTCAGAGGTTCTTATGTTGATAGTGGTGGTTTGGTTGAGGTTTGGTTTGAGTTTGTCTTCGACCCATTCTTTGATCTCCTCGGTCACCTCATAGTCATCTTCCTCCTCTTGATCAATATCCATCAAGTTGAAGTTCAGTTTTACATCAAAGTTGTAGTCATTGTGACAGGTGGGCATCTCATCAGCAGAGACAAACACATCCAATGCTTAAGTCCTAAAAACAAAAATGCTTTCATTTTAATATATACAACTGCTTAAATATACAAAGCATTTGGCAAAGCATGACAAAAGTTAATGCTATAGCTGTGAAATCAAAAGTAACCAGTAAATGAAAGCATGTTACAGGACAGACGGACTCTCTGCCCTTTTACCCTTTTTGACCGAGGCAAGGGACACTACTCCAATTATCCAAGGTGAGATCCTCATGAATAGGGAAGATCGAGGAATTGTGCTCGTCTGCCACGTCTCTGATAATGACTAAGATATCCTTTACAATAGGGTAGAGGTTTTTCTTTGAACTGCCCCCTTTTCCCTTCTTGATGCTAGGAATTTGAATCTGATCCTCGTTGTCACTGTCCGGGATCTCATCATTCATACCCTCGCAGTTTATGATAACCCGTATGTTAGCAAATGGGTCTCGTCCTTCGTACATGATCTTTTCTTTTCCCTTTTTGCTATCCCCTTCAGGCTTTGGGGTCTTCATTTCACATACTGGTATGATTGGAGGAAACAGCATGGCTGATACCACAGTAGGAATCTTCCTCATTGGCTTTATGAAACCGGCATCAATGAGATTTGGCAGCAATATAATGGAAGCATGAGCTTTAGGATGCTTATGTGGGTTCCTGTGATTTGACCCAGATGAATTTCCCTAATCCGTCTCTCCCAATCTGTATCGGGATTTGAACTGGACTTGTGATACCTTGTTGGTTCTTTCCTAACCCTTCTCCAGATTGGAAACCTAAAGATACCATCTCTTGGCCCACTGTCATCACTTAAGGGGAGACTTTAGGCTTCAAGGCTGGTGCTCTGATAGGTAGATACAGAGTATCACTCACCTCCAGGGCTTGAAAACTTGTAGGTTCAATCCCTGTATCCAGGCTGATCATCGACATGTCTCCCTGCATGCAGACAGGGTATTCTGGATCGGCGTTAACCATGATGAGGTTGATGTTGATAATGTATTTGAGCTGTTAATGGAGGGTGGATGGCACTGCCCCTGCCATATAGATCCACGGCCTGCCCAGCAACAAATTGTATCCAGTGGTGATGTTGAGCACCTAAAAGGACACATAAAAAGTATGCGGACCAATCTCTATAGGAAGCTCTATTTCTCATATAGCTTGTCTGAGAGATCCATCGAAAGCCCGGATTACCACATGACTGGTTTTGATCCGGTTCGGGTTGATCTTCATTCTATCCAGGGTATCTTAGGGACAGATGTTGAGGGATGATCCTCCATCTATAAGCACACCTCCGATCACATACCCGGATGACATTACAACTATATGTAGGGACTTACGATGGCCCATCCCTTCTGCAGGGATATCATCGTCAATGAAAGATATCACATTGCTGTTGAAAATGTGTTCTATCACGTGACAGAATTTCTCGACATCCACGGTATGTGGCAGATGGGCTTCTTCCAGTACTTTCACTAGAATATTACGATGATCCATCGATGATAAGACCAAGTCTAGGATGGACATCTTCTTGGGTGCATCTTTCAAGCTTTGCACGATTTTGATTTTATTGTGTCCCATTTTGTTGAGGAACTCTTTGATTTTCTCATCGATCACCTTTTCTTTGGCTTTGATGACGGCTTTAATCACCTGCTGAAGCAGGTATAATGGATTTTACTTTGGTACTATTGCAATGTTGTTTGAGGTGGAACCTTCGTCATTCCTCTAGTTCCATGGGACCCTCTTCAGACTGATAAATGGATACTGAGGTCTAAAGGGCAAGATTAAAGGCTCGGGTGAGGCCACCTTCACAGGGTTTTGTGTTTCTTGGACCCCTTTCCCTGGAAGTACTAAGGGTGTGAGGGATGGCTCCTTGTCACAAGAAACCACAGCCACTGTATCCTGATTTGACGCGGTGGGAATAAAGAGAGTGTCTTCATCTGGGAGGCCATAATCTCGATTCCCTTTTATCAATTTACCGCTTTCAATCATATTCTGAATCAAGTTATGAAGTCCCCAACAATCTTCAGTATCATGGCCGGGTGCATTGGAGTGGTACTGACAGATTTGGTCAGGTTTGAATTTCTTGGATCGAGGGTTTGATGGAGGTTATAAATCTGTAACCATTCCCTCGTTGATTAACATCTGGAGGATTTCCTCCATTGGCTTGTACAGGTTGGTGAAGTTCCTTTGAAATAAGAATTTCCTACCATCTCGATAATTCTCATCTTTGGCCATCTTGTCGGTCCATGATTCATGCTCATGAGATTGGTAGTGATCCCTTATAGGAATGGGACTGATCTCCGGTGTGGGAGGACGATCGGCATCAGACAGGTTGGCCTATTTCATCATCTGTCTGGTGATTTAATGCTGATAGACGACCAATTTTGCTAATTATTCAATTTGTTCCTTGATAGACCTTATCTCTTGCTCTATCAGGAATCCCCTTTCTGAAACTTCCCAACTATCTGGGCTATTGTTGCTGGATTGAGTTGATTCTCCGACATATCAGAGGTGTTTGGATCCTCCTCCATTTTCTGTACTGATCATGTTGACATTTTCCTCTTTGTGATATGGGAGGGGATTGTCTTGTACGTGTGGTTGTTCTGGTTTGGTCACCATAATCTCTCCGTTATCAATCAAGGCTTGGATTTTGTGCTTGAGCGACCAGCAGTCTTGAGTGTTATGGCCCGGGGATCCAAAATGGTAAGCACATTTCTTGCTTGGGTTGAAATTCCATCCACCAGTGTTGGTGGGTCGAAGGAGTTGGACAATCTTCTTTTGTGTCGTTAACAAGTTTAGCACATTCTCGAGTGAATCCCCTAGAGGGGTGAAAGTTCTTCGCCGCCTGACCTCCATATGTTTTTTGAAATGGAGGATTTGAAGGCTGTGCTGAAGCTTGGAAAGGGGTATAGTTCCTTTTTTGAATAAGTATGCTGTTTGACTCGCCTCTTTGATTCTGTCCTTGTAACACTAAGGACACTTCTTCATCTTTCTTTTTGTGTACTCTCCGGGGATTACTCCCTTAATTTTTGGATTGGATATGCTCGGCAACAGCTTCGAGGGCGGTTAGATCCTTTATCTTCCCGGACTTGAGCCCCATTTATGCCATTTCACCGTGCTTGATCATCTCAGAGAATGGTTTCCCTATGCCTACTAGGACCCTCTCATAATATGGAGCTTCTTGGATGTCGATGAAGGTCATGACTATCTCAGATTCAGTCATAGCTTGCGGTGACTTGTGCTGCAACCCGCCTCCAGCGTTGGGCATATTCTCTGAATGATTCAGTATTTTATTTCTTGATTTTGGTTATCTGCTATCTGTCTGGAGCCAGCTGAGATTGGAAGTTGTATTGACTGAGAAAGGCATGGGCTAACTCTTCCCAACTGTGAATCTTAGAGTTGTCCAGACGGGCATACCAAGCTCTTGCTTCTCCAATTAAACTTTTCTGGAATAACTGCATTCATAGTTTCTCGTCCTCTGCGTAGGATCCAAGTTCTCCAATGAATACCTTCAGGTGGGTGTAGGGGTCTCCTAATCCATCATATTTCTCAAAATTAAGAGTTCTAAATTTTTTGGGATAACGAGCCCCGAGGAATATACAGAGGTATATAAAGTGTAGTGTGGCACGTTAATGAGACTATGCAATATGGAAACTATATTGTAAGAGTAATAAATTGTATGAGTTATATAAATTATGTGACCATATGATATGCATAGTGCATTAGTGTGGAATTTATAAAATATTAAATTAAAGTATGTGAATAATTAATATTAATAATTATTTCTATAAGTAACATAATTGGAATAATGAGGTTTGTGATAATGTAGTATGTCACTATTCAATTAACTCACAATTTGGCATTACCAAAATATACATGGATTATATATTGATGTGTTTATGTGTGCCCAATTTATTTTCAAAACCTAAGTATATACATAGGAGTATGTATATTTAAACCTAAGTATACACATTATGTTATGTAGGGATATACATATATGTGAAGACTTAAGTAATATATAGGCCTCATTGCTTCTAAGAATTACTGAGATTAGAAATTGTCCCATATTGAATGTCTCAATTCCTTATTCAAGTGAAAGGGCCAATGGCCTATTCTACTTCACTATGTCAACTTCCTAGCTAGCAAATGATTGCCATGAAAAAGGGTGTGGGTGATGGGAGTAGTTGGGAACTATTGCACCAACTCTTGAATATCCCATTAACTCTCCTTCCACCTATTGGTTTCAATTTTTGGACAATAGCTTTTCTTGGTTAATAAATTTCCTATAAATTGAGCACTCCCCCTTCATTCCTATGTTACTAGAATTGTTGCTAAGTGAATTATCTGGCCTGGAACAGGAGTGGCGCGGCCGCGCCACTCCCTAGTACAAGTGTCGCACGGCCGCACCCCTCTGCAGTTTCTGTTGACAGTTTTGTTATATCTTCTAATGTATTGAGCATGTTATATTAGCTAGAATATGCATATAAATCACCATGATATGTGCAATAAGGTTGTTATATATATAGTAAGTCATATTAGTTGTTTAGCTTGAATATTTCAAAGAAAGTTAAAGATTTGAAAACTAGTTGCAATAAACGTTGTGTAATGTATATTCTGACCTTAAGCATCAACGTATCAAGTTCCGATATGTCTTTACATGTGAACAACATGTTAGAGATGGTATAGATTATCCAAGCATGATTAGATATAAGTTTTCAAGTAAAAGTCTATACTTGCTATGTGTACAATAAGCTATGTATACTCGAATTCCAAACGTGGTATCATAATTTGATTACCTACATATACATGCATAAGAAAGCGTGGAAGTGTGACATAGAGTATATGAACTTACCTTACATGCTTAAATAATTTTGACAACCTTCTAAGAGGAAACGTAAAGTCTTAAATGTGAACTTGACGAACTATATGTCCTTTTTAAATTCTGAACTTGTGAGCATGCTTAGGTGGTATGATTATGTATGTACAAGCATGAAATACGATATGTGTAGTAGCTTTGCATGCTTGGAGGCTTAACATAAGTTTTTCAAAAGAAATCTTGAAAACTAGTTTGTCAATAACTACATTGTAAGTATTCTAGATTGTGACTTCATGATTAGGTGTGCCATGCCTATAGACATGATTAACATGAATGACTAGTTAGTCTTATGCATTGTACAATAGTTGAGCATGAGTAAGAACAAGATTCAAGGAAGTGAGACATAGAACATAAAATGCATGATTAAAGTAGCTTGAACATGTGTATATGATACTCAGTGACCTCATGGCATATGTGTAGCAATTAAACGTAAGAAATGTTGTTACTTGATTACTTAAAGCTTTGATTAGATAAGAATGGATAACGAATTGAACCTAGTTGTCAGTTTCCTAACATGTGTATTTATCATGATCCTTCTTATGCGTGCAATGCGTATTAAATTGACAAGGTGTTTATAAATGATAAGTCTAACGATGGTTCCGAACTACGTAGTAGCATACGTATTGGATTGTATAAGTAGTCATATGTGTATACTTGAATCACATATCAAGTTTGTTTATCTAATATGTTTAACTAATGAACATCCTAAACATATTATATACTATAAATAGGGTTTGAAAGTGTTGATTAGTTTCACGTGAGTAAACTACGCTAAAGGCAAGTTTCCTTAAACCCGTTCTTGTATTATTTGGAAGTATCCTAAACCCTTGCATTACATTATTCAACGGATATCGTAAGCAAGTACTTGAACTCTATTCTTATTGAATTCATATTAAGTTATCGTTGTGCAAGTGAGTTATTCAAATTTTGACTTATTGCGTTATGGTTACGATAAAGTCGATTATATTCTTTGAACTTTAATGTCAAGTATTGAGTTTATAAAGAGTGGTCTATGCTATTGGATTCAGCTAGACTTATACCATGATTGGAAAGTTATCCAAACCAATTAATTGGTGCGGAGTCTTATTTGACTGAGATGAACAACCTTTTTCGAAAGGAAAATATATTTTTCGGGAGACCGACGTGCGCACACTTTAAGTACGATTGAACGATATGCATACCGTAGGGTACTTTAGGATGATCACATGTTGTACTTGTTTATTGGATTTTCAGTATATTACTGTTAATCCTAGTAGAAGTTCATAGTCCTTAGTGACTGCTCAGTATTCAGTTATCTTGAAATCTTGAAATTGATTTAGTATTGAATCATATTGATATTATTCTGTCCTTAATGACTGTTATTAAGAACTGTTGATATTCTTGCTATCCTTGAACTATCATACCTTGCTATACCCTTTTTGAGATTCAAGAACTATATTACTCACCCTTATTGTTATATTACTTGCTAAGCAAACTTGTTGCTCATTCTTTCTTTCCTTAAAACATTTCAGTTAAGGCAGAGCAGTGAGGACCCTCAAGTACTGACAAGGGCAAGGGAAAGGCTACTGAGTAGCTTTATTATTGTAGAACTTATAATTGTAATAAGAACTTATGATGTTATGTATTAGTTAGGTTTATATATGCTTAAGGTATGTTTAAGCTATGTAACCAATGTTTAAGTTACGAGACCTTGGGACGTGAATAAATTATATTAATTAAATGTAATCTATTTGGTAATAGTTGTGTATCATTCTGCTGTGCGATGCGACATTTAGTCGTAATATTTATTGTGGTGTTAGATTTTATAACGTGACAAATCGAATTCGAGTGACCCTGTGGCGGTCCGAATTTGGGGGAGTCACAAGACGTCCATTTATGACCATGACTGGTCTGAGACGCAGAGTCGTCACTGAGGAGATTACTATAGGACATATGGTGTCCATAGACTTTTTGATAGATCGCTTTGGGTGGCTAGACAACTACTAGTGATATTTAGGAGACTTCATCATCCCTGCAAATGAGTGGCAATTTCCACGTGTGGACGTTCTGCTGATGTACGTCACTGCTTATTTGTACATGCCACTATATATGGACCACTTGGACATTGGCTTGATGGTAGTGGTTCATGCCCTCAGACAGGGTTGTACTATCCTGCAGATGATATTAGCCAAGACTTTGAGGTCGCAACATTTTGCAGTACCCATCCAGAGGGGTTTTTTAGAGGTAGCATCGTTCTGCTCTATATGTGGTTCATGATGCATTTGAGTCCTATTGGCACCTTCAGACATCACGGGTATTGTTTTACTCATGAGATAACCATGTCTTACTCCTTCCGGCCAGCAGAGTGTACCGATACAGCATCATGGTTGGCCTTTTTATCGGCGATCGAGCATCCCTTTTCAATCTTTCCATGCTCAGGGCTTAGCTCCCCATACAGATTTATCACTCATATAGTTGGCATGGATTATTTGCCCCTGACGGGTTTGAGAGGGGTGACCACATATCATCCGCTGGCAGCCATGGACCAGTTTGATCAGTTTCAAAGCCTCTACCATTTTGAGGGGGCTATGGATCAGCGAATATCAGCTTCATCTTTGTCATCAGCTGACCTGATCAGGACTTATGAGTGTTAAACTCATAAGGAGACATCTGATTTCTCTACTAGTCATCCGGATCGTTCTCCAGAGTATTCAGCATGGTTGGAGGCTGATATTGCAGCATTTGCAGTTATGTAGTCAGCTTCAAGCATGGATTCTGATGAGGAAGAGCCTGTGGAGGATCCTAATTCTCCCACGGAGGATGATTTGTTTACAGGTTTGACAACAGCTTTAGTTAGTGATCCTCCAAGCATTCCGACTGGGACAGATCCAGCTCTTGTTGATTCACTAGCTCGAATGACTTTTAAGAGGGATCAGGCTAGGGCACTGATGTTGACAGTCTTTTCTAGCAGGGATACAACTTTTACTGATAGAGACGAGGCTCGAGCTACTAGGGATGCAACATTTATTAAGAGAAACGAGGCTCGATCTACCCGAGATGCAGCTTTTGACGAGATTGAGAAGGCCTTAGTTGCCCGGGATGCTGCTTATATTGAGAGGGATGAGGCCATAGCCACCAGGGAAGTTTATATTGCGGACAACACTGCACTCAGATCATATACACACAACTTGGTTGCAGACATGAGTGCTTTCATAGATGGCCATAGCAGCACTATACAGATGGCTGTGGATATTCTTGCTCATATGGAGACTGAGGGTTATGAGCTTACAGCGGCTTATCCATCTTCTGAGAGGGATGCCATGTTGGCACTGCTATCCCGTTTGTCCACAGGTTCATAGACTAGCTTTGTTTTTTTTGCACATACTAGATCAGCCATTTTTGTCATGTACAGGACACAGTGTATATATCAAACAGTATTATATATCAGGAAAATATATTTTGATTCACTTCCCTGTTGGATATGTATTGTCATTGCTGAGTGATTACCACTTCTTTCATGACTTGCTGTCTTGATATATTATGAGCTTTTCCTTAATGGATTGACATTGAAATGTCAGAGAGTACCTCAGAAGGGCCTGTTGACTAGGGTGGATTGATAGTATTTGGGTTTTATAGAGTTTTGGTGTCTTGGGACTAGTTTTTATTAGTTTTTTTTTCTTGAAGGTTAGACCGCACCATGAATGGCTGCCTACGTAATCCCAGGTTGAGTGAGATCAGGTCATTCGTAGTTCAGGTTTTGCCTGAATGGTTTGAGAAGTGTTACTTTTGGGTTTAATTTTGGTTTGATGGGTTTTGTGTTTAGTTTGAACTTTTTGTTTACAGCCTTGACCGCACCAAGAATGGCTGCCTACGTACTCCCGGGTTGAAGGAGATCAAGTCATTAGTAGTTCAGGTTTTGATTGAATGGTTTGAGAAGTATTTCTTTTGGGTTTGAGTTTGGTTTGATGGGTTTTTGGTTTGGTTTGAAGGGTTTTTGAACTTTTTGTTTACAGGTTTGACCACACCAGGAATGGCTGCCTACGTACTCCCGGGTTGAGGGAGATCAGGTCATTCGTAGTTCATGCTTTTGTGAAAACCCGAAATGATTTGATTAATTCGCAGGACCAGGACGATGGCTTGTCGGTGTGTCAAACATAGTACCTTTTCACGGTGTTCGAATTGATAAGATGGGGAAATTTGTTTCCATCCTTTTTTTGTAATCTGATGGCTCCTCCTGTCAACACTTCCTTGACAATGAAAGGGCCTTCCCAATTCGAGGCAAACTTTCCTTTGGCTTCATCTTGATTGGCCAGAAATTTCTCAGTACCAAGTTATTCTCTTTGAATTGTCGAAGCCGAACTTTCTTGTTATATGACTGAGCAATTTGTTGCTGATATAACTGCTCGTGGAAAATGGTTGTAGCCCTCTTTTCATCTATCAGGGACAAATGGTGATACTGCTCTTGCAACCACTGATCTTCCTCCATCTGAGCGTCTATTAACACTCTCAGGGACTCCATTTCTACCTCTATGGGAAGTACTTCTTCCATGCCATAGGCCAATGAGTAGGGGGTAGCCCCAGTAGAAGTACGCATTAACGTCCTGTATGCTAACAGAGTTAGAGGCAACAAGTTAGGCCATCCTTTGTGATTGGCAGACATTTTCTGCTTGATCTTCTTGATGTTTTTGTTGGCTGCTTCGACAGCACTGTTCATCTTGGGCCGATAGATGACATTTTTGAGATGCTTAATATGGAACTTGCTGCATAACTCCCTCATCATCTGGTTGTTTAACTTTTTGGCTTTGTCTTATACAATCATCTCCGGTTGTCCATATCGACAGACGACATTGTTTCTGATGAAACCAATGATTACCTCTTTGGTGACTTTGGGAAAAGAAGCAGCTTCAACTCACTTAGTGAAGTAATCGATCATGGTGAAGATGAATCGATGACCATTGCTGGCTTTGGGTTCTATGGGCCCAATCACATTCATTTCCCAAATGGAAAAGGCCATGGCGAACTTATATTGTGTAGCCCATTTAGAGGAGCGTGTATGAAATTTCCATGGACTTGGCATTCGTAGCATCTGTTGACGTGATCATCACAATTAGCTTTGAGAGAGATCCAATAATTGTGACGCCCCCAAATTCGGACCGCCAGTAATCTTGAATTCGGTTCGTCACGTTCTCACAGTAATAACTAAAATCATACAATCACAGCGGATAATCTAGAATAATATACAATGATTTATTATATTTATTCCCCCAAGTCTTGCAACCTACAATACTTAATAGATTACATAATAAAATCACATAAAGACTTATTACATAACCCTACTTAAGTTTAAACATAGTTCTGAATTAGTCTTAATACATCATCTTAGTTGTCATAATACAACACAAGAATTTTTAGAACATAAAGGGGCTAGCTAGTCGGTAGCCTTGCTCTTGCCCTTATCAACGCCCCAAGGTCCACCCTGCTCTGCCTTAACTGAAATTTTTTTAGGAAAAGCAAGAATGAGCAACAAGTTTGCTCAACAAGTAATATAACAATAAGGGTGAGTAATACAGTTTTCGAATCCCAAAAGGGTATAGCAAGGTATGATAGTTCAAGGATAGCAAGAAATATCAACAGTTCTTAAAAACAGTCGCTAAGGACAGAATAATATCAATAAGATTCAATGCTAAATCAATCTAAGATTTCAAGGTAATTGAATACTGAGCATGTGACGCCCCCAAACCCGGGTCCTCTTACCTCGGATTTGGTGCTCATGTTCCATCATCATCATAAGCATTATAAGACTATTGCAGAATAATAAACATACATTGTTCATTAATATAAAGTCTTCATCATAAATCCCAAGGTCTCAACCTTAACATAAAACATACCCTTAATATTACAAAAGGTTTACATCAATATTAAAGATAAATACTGTGACACCCCCAAATCTGGGAACTTCGTTTTCACATAATTTGGTGTTCACTTTCTAATATAACATACATCTATCCAATGAATAATGCAAAATAAACTACAACCTAAATTAAAATAAATAAATCTCCACCTTTTTAAAAAATCTCGGGTTACTCTAACCCTGACATGAAAATAATAAAGTGCGGAAATAAAAACATAATATTCAAGTCTTATTACAATCATTCTCAATTAAATAAAAACAAGTCTTCACTTGCTTTGCTTTCCCTTGCCCTTACTCGTAGACGGAGCATCAGCGTTATCAACCTTAACTGAAATTGTTATTTAATGCAAGAGTGAGCAAACAACAGCTCACTGGAGTTTAACAATAATATATACATGAAAGGATATATTTAAAAGAATCTGAATAATATGATTCGCTTCAACAATAAAGAATTGAATAATAATTCTTTCATCACAATTACAATTCAAAAATAGAATTTATCTGAGAGTCATAAGACCTTTGAACTTTCGTCCTAGGTTATAAACAATTCTATTTAAACCTTTAACAGTTAATAAGACTATAGATCTTAATCCGTACTTAGGGGGATCAACCCTTCGTACCATGTATTGTGTACAAACATCTTAACGCTATGCGTATTAACTTTCCCTAATAAAAGGGTTGTTGAACTCAGTAATTTGAATTCAAGTCTGCCCCAAAGAAAGTTTGGTTTGGATAACTAAAAGGGTAACTTAGAATTCTCATTTATCAGCTAAGGGATTAGTTGATAAGCTTACAAGGAAATTTAGAGTTCACGTTCATCAACTAAGGATTAGTTGAATCGACTTTCAATAATTCATAAATAAAAGAATTATGAATTAACATAAGCTTTAGAATCAACTTAAAGCATTTAAAATAATAACTGGATCTTACTTGAACAATAAGTTAAGATCATTTCCATTCAATAAATAACTTGTCCAATATAGAAATGAAAAGACATTCTCAACCATGAATAAATGAATTTAAATAAACGAGTTTAGGGTTTAGAAAAACTTGCCTTACGCGCAAGCTACTTAACTCAACCACGTTCTTAAACACTTCCTATACATATTCAATTATAATAATCTAAATTAGTTAACACATAACTAATTCACATAAGTGGTTAACCCTCATGGTTAACTCACTCTAATTAAATAAATAATAATAATCAACTATCACATAGTTAATTACATCACACACATATTCACATAATTAAATTAATTATGTATTTAGCTAAATTATAATTAAACAATTATAATTTAAACACTTAATCTAATTATAATTACTCAATATACATTATAATTTAACCATATTATACTTTAAATTAAACAGTTACTCTTAATTATAATTAATCAAATTATAATTAAGTAACTCATTTACAATAAAACATTTATAATCTAATTAAATTTTTCAAAATTTCTTTTATTTCCCAAATATGAATTTGTCACAATCATATAACAACATGTTATATCATTTAAATATATGTCCACTAACAAGGAATAATTAAACTAAGGCTTTAAAATAAATTGCACAAGAAACTAAAGTCACTGCCTAAGCACCGTGCACGGCGCAGCCAGCAGCCTGGGCACCGGCGCAGCTGCGCAGGGGTCGGATCAGAGAAAAGCAAGCGGCGCAGCTGCGCTGCTCCTGGCCTTACTGCCGGTGCAGCTGCGCAGCAACGCGGCCAGACGCAGACAGTTTCGACCCTCTGCTTTACCGAACAATCCATTCAAGCCAACAAACAGAAAATTACAGTAACGTAGCCACTGTAACTCATACATATGCAATAATACATAACATAACATGTTTCTACAACATAACAACCATCTAAATAATGATAATCACAAGTTTTAAAAATCCAATTCGACCATTTTCATGAAAACTCATATTTTTCTAAAATAATCCACTGTAAGAAATTTTCTCCATCAATTCCACTCTTTATACATACATTATATACGTAATTGTATGTAATCATCGAAAAATTTCTCAATAAGCATGCTAGCATATTCCAATTCATCAATTTCTCAAACCAAAATTGACAACAAAACTAAAACTCATATGAACTCATAGCAACATGAATTTTCTGTTAAAATATCTTTCTATAGTTATTTGATTTTTGAAAATCATTATGGCATACAATCACTATTAGTATAACATGAACACAGTACATATATTCAATTCATGATTATACCACTTTCATAAAAATTTACTTTTACAGAGAATGAAAATATGAAGAACATAAAAACTTATTTTTCCAACAATTGTATTCTTTAAAACTCTCCATGGCATGCAATTATGAAAACATATGAACATCATATATACACATAACTCATAATTACAACTTCCATGAAATCTTAATATTTTACAAAGATTGAACACGAAGAACATGATATATAAATATATATATATATATATATATATATATATATCAAATATAAGGAATTAAAGAAATACCTTAATGCTTAATAAAGTGAAGAAGATGATTTTCCTCTTGATTACTCAAACTTCTCTTCTTCTCTGTATTCTTCTTCTCTGCTTCTCTTTTCTTTCTTTGTTTTTCTTTGTTTAGACTTAGGAAAACTAACGTAGTTTTAAACTTAGGTAGTATATAGAAAATATATAACTGACATATAATAATATACGTACTAACTCTAATTAAATTAACAGTTAAAAAACTCAAAAGCCATCTTGACTTGTTTGGCTACAAGAAAATTAGAAACTAGCTTTATTAAATCCAAACATAGTTTAGGTAATTTAGGGTTAGGCTAGTGTAAGGGCCCTGTTTGGCAACAACCCTTTAAAACAAATGCAAGAGCCTTGTTTGGTATAAATCATTTTAAAAAAAAATTTCTTTTATTTTAATAAATTATTTTAACACATAATTTAATGTCACACTTTAATTAATTAAATCATTTAACAACTAATTAAATCAATTAAAATTCAACATTAACTAATCACATAAAATTATCACATTTTATAATTACTCGCTAATTATAATTCATGTAACACTAACACATAAATCATCTAATTTAATTCTCTCAATTAAATTAGAACTATAATAGAAAATTAATATACATCAATTAAATTAAATATTACACATTCATTTAATTAATATATAACACTTAATTAAATCACTTCCATAAATCACATAATTTATTTATTTCACTCAATAAATAAATCACATAAAATATTTATTTAACTCAATAAATATTTAAAATTAAATATAAAATCTCAATCGTTACAAATACTTTCTTAGTTCACAATCAAACTACTCCTGAGCCTTGCCTTTTCCTTTGTCTTTCTTACACGATCCTGGCTTAGCTGAAATAAATGTCATGATATAGCAAGAGTAAGCAACAAATTTTCTTAGTAAGTATAAACACAAGAAGATATATCATGATAGAAATGAATTTATCGCTCAATGTTCAATAATAGAATATGATGGTAAAAGAATAAGAATTTACTTTTTTCTTATTCGAACAATTGAAAAATAGGTTCGGGGTAGTCACTCTTGACCATGAACCATAGATACAAATAGGTTCGGAGTGGTCACTCTTGACTATGAACCATAGATACAAATAGGTTTGGAGTGGTCACTCTTGTGACAAACAAGATTTTTGTAATTTATTTTGAATATTTATTGAATTAAATAAATATTTTTTTGATGATTTAATTATTGAGTTAAATAATTAATTGATGAATTTGTGGTAGATTAATTTAATTATATGTGTCACATTAGTTAAATTAATGTGGTGAATTTTTATATTCAAAGTATGTATTTAATTGAGCTTATTTGATTAATATATTAATTAATAAGCATAATGTTATTCTAATTAATTTATTAATTAATTAGAGATTTATGATTAGACATAATTAATAAATAAGAATTTTAATTATGTGACTATGTGATTTAATGTAGATTTATGCTATTTTATTTAATTGATTTAAATAGCATTATTTGATTTAATTGGGTGTGACATTAATTAACTATATTATAATAAATTAATTAAAATAAATGAGAAGGGATTCCTTAAGCTAGCCAAACAAGGCCTTAAGGGGAGTTGGTCAGTTAACCCACTAAGGGACCAACTGACAACCACTCACCCATTATATATTATACGTATTATACTTATATACATATATACTATATCAATTTATATATTCATATCAGAGGAAATAAAACTTAAAGAATCAGAGAGAATTTTGAGAGAAAAGATTGAAGAAGAAGAATTTGAAAAGTTTATATCATCATCCTTGAATCATCTTCACAAACTAGCAAGGGTAATTCCTTCTCCTAAGTTTTTAAATTCAAGTTCTTAAAGTTTTCCATTAACGTATGTTAGATTCTCTGTGAATAACTAATTTGATAATTAATGTATGATATGATTTTATATGTGTTATTGTATGATCATAACATGTTGTATATCATGTATGCATGATTTAGTGCGATTAAATCCATGTAGTTATGCTTAATTTGATTTTTCAAAAGTTACAGAGTGTAAAAATTGTACATATGGCCCATATGGCCCTTACGTACAATTTTTACACACCTTATGCGTTTATTTAACTTAAATTAACACTTGAATGTGATTGTGTACATTTAAACGAACAAAATAGAAGTTAAACGAATGGATTCGGTGTTATAACGAATCCGTAACGTTGAATTCTTGTTTTCTTTCAAAACTTTATAAAATGTTGAAAATAGTGAAATTAAATGTTGTGATTTGTGTAATTCCGTGATTTAAAGTGTTAAAAGCATGCTTAGAACATGGTATGATGTTTCTGTAAATTCTATATCTTATGGGTAGCCTTAAATTCATTACGTTAGTTTAATTTGGATTTATTTGGGTTGCTCTGTGTGTCATTCGCGAACTGGAAATCTGGGTCTGCGTTGCCGCGCGACCGCGCTGGTCCCAAGGGTAACTGGCGCGCGGCCGCGCCCCTTGCAGAAATTTAAAATTTTTTTTTGCTAAGTGTTCGTGTGTTCTAAGAGGTGGTTTAAAACCTAATGTAATGAACATAAAGACATGATTAAACATATAATAAGAGGTTAATAACTTATATTACGTGAGTAATTAATAAGTTAATTACATGACTTGAATCGTTAATTGTATAGTCCAATAACGTGCTCAAGACCAATGTGTGTGATTCGATACGTATATCGAGTTATTGATTAATTTGTATTGTGAACGTATTGATGTGTAGGGTTTAATAAAGAACGTGAATTATAATTGTAGCTTGTGCAAGAGGCAAGTATCCTATCCCTAACTTATTGATTTAGCAAGTTCCCTAAATTCTAATTTATTCATTTATTAAGCCTTAGACTTGTGTTTCTATATCGAGTAAGCTCGTGTTTTTAATTGTTCAAGTTCGAAATTCATATTACATATTGTAACTCTTTTAAAAGCATGATTCAGTGATACAATACTTATTCGATTGTATACTCTTGAGATTTATTATTCAAGTTGAATATCGATGTTATTGTTGAACCTTATAGGACTAGTGAACCCTTATTGATTCGACTAGTCCATAGTTGATGAACGTTCTAAATTCCAAAATACTTATTGAGCTTATCCAAACCAAACTTCCTTTGGTGCGGACTCTGATGTCAAAACTGAGATGAACAACCCTGTAAAAGGGGATTATTTACGCTTTAGCGTTGAGATATTGTGCACAATATGGTACTAAGGGCTGATCCCCCTAAGTACGAGAAGTAGAGTCCATAGTCTTATGACTGTTAAAGGTTTTAAGTATAAACACTTTACAACCTAGGACATAGTTCAAGGTCTTATGACCCTCAGATGATATTTTGATTCCTGTTATTTATCCTCGAGTCAAAAGTTGAGTTTCTTTATTCAGATGTCCTTGATTCACTCGCATGTTATTATATTGTTGTCATATTATTATACTTGTGGGCAACCGTGCTCACTCTTGCGTAATAATAACATTGCAGTTAAGAACGAAAGGTCTGACGAGCCTTCTACTAGCAAAGGCAAGGGCAAAGTCAACAAGTGATGAAGACTTGTTGTTTATTTTATGTGTTTATGTTTCAGACTTATGTTAAAGTTGTGTAAAACTTATTTAATTATTTATATTTCCGCATTTGATATTTAAGGTTAAGTACGACCTGGGATTGATGTATTTCTTTTCAGATGTTGTAACCCCATAAGGGGAGGATTATTTCTATTTATTTCATGGTTTGCATTTACTATGGGTAGATAGATAGATGATATTTGTACAGTGAACACCAAGTCCCGTGGAAATTGAAGTACCCGGATTTGGGGGTGTCACAGGTTGGTATCAAAGCTGTAGGTTATGAACCTTAGGTGGGGAAAAACCTTAGGATAGTAGCCTTTTTAGAGATTGAGAACATAGTAATGATAACTCTTATCGAGTTCTAAGAAAGATAATAACTTACCTTATGTGCTACGTGCTTATACTTATATATTCGAGTCTCGATTAGCATCACGTAATTACTAAAACTTAAAATTTTATTTGTCAGGATGACGAATGCTGGAGAACCTAGTCAGTCCAGGGACCTTGTACCCCTAGAGGCTAGAGAGGAGGAGCCCCGAGATATCCACGTAGTTTGGGAGCAGTTAGTCCGACGAGAGCCATCACCCTTGATCACAGTCATTGGTCAGGAGATTGTGCCGGTGTCTAATTCAGAGGAGGACTCTGAGGAAGACCCTGAGGAGATTGAAGTTCAGGCTGAGGCAGCTGAAGAGGAGGAGGAAGACCCTGAAGAGTTCCCGCCGAGCTCTATCAGTGCTGAGATGTATGACGAGCTGTATGACCGTAACATAGAGTTACGTGATACTGTTCAGGAGCTGAGGGAGACTGTTCAGGAGCTGAGGGAGCGGTCGGTTACTCAACAGTCTACCATCGAGCTGAGGGATGGAGAGGTTGAGGCTCTTCACACACGTTTGGGAAATGTAGAGTGGAATTTGGCTCACGAGAAGGGCCAACCCGAGCAGAAGTCAGAGGAAATTGAGGAATTGAAGAATGAACTAAAAGAGAAATCAGCAAGGCTGGCCATAGCAGAGGAGGCTTGGGTAAGGGAATCACGACGAGCAGATCTCGCAGAAGATAATTGTCGGGCGAAGAAGGCCAAGCTTGAAGAGACGTACTCTATACTTCAGTATGCAATTGACGAGGCCCAGGATCGGGTTATGAGGTACCCAATTCAGTTTGAAGGACTACCGTCGTACATGCTAGATCGCAGGACGATGTCTCGGATTATGGAAGAAGAGCGTGGCAAAGCTGTTCGTCGCCTTAATGGGCAGTGATAGGAACATTTGATTTTGTGAAACCTATCTGGTAGTTAATAATGTAAATTCCAATGTGTTTATAAACAGAGGAATATTTTATGTTTTAAATCCTGTAGATTCTTTATCTCAGGATAGTTGATGTAAATAGCAGTGATGCTATCGTATTATGTTAAAACTTTTGATTTAGTAATATATCAGAGTTTATTTGAGATAATGTGTTGACTGATTGTGTCTAAATGTTTAAGTTAAGCCTTAGATATTTAAAAGATTGAATAAAGTTCTAATACGCGTATTTCTTAACAGTAAAATGCCGCCAAGGAGACGATCTAACCGTCAACAGGCCCAAGAAGGGTCAACTAACAACAACAACGACGCCAATGCTAACCCCGTTCAGCAGTTGGCGAACTTACTTGCTGGAGCGCTTAACAACCAACCTCAAGCTCCACCGACCACAACGTTCAAGGACTTCAAGGCGGTGGGACCGCCAGAGTTTAAAGGCACCATGAACCCGATAGAAGCTCAAACCTGGGTCATGGAGATGGAAAAAGTTTTTGACGTCGCCAGAGTCAGAGAGGACCAGAAAACCGCCTATGCAACGTTCATGCTGAAATCTGAGGCCAGCTATTGGTGGCAAGCGAATAAGGTCCGGGGAGGTGAAGGTGTGATTACCTGGGAGAGGTTCAAGGAGATGTTCTTCGAGATGTACTTTCCGACCAGCTCGCAGAATCAAATGGAGGTCCAGTTCTTGGAACTGAAACAGGGAAATATGTCCGTACCAGAATATGCGGCGAAATTCAATGAGTTGGCTAGGTTTGCCACGTATCAAGTGCACACCGATCAGAGGAAGGCAAGGAGGTTTGAACAGGGCCTGAAGCCCTGGTTGTATAGCAAAGTGTCAATGTTCCAATTGAACACTTTTGCTGGGGTGTTGGAGAAGGCCATTCTCGCTGAAGGCGGGAGTGATGCAGTTACAAAGTATAACCAAGATCAGAAAAAGAAGAAGAGTGAAGGTGAAGGAATTAACAAGGCTAGTGGTAGCAACACGGGAGGGAGTAATAATCAGAAGAGGAGGTGGAATGATAACTCATCGACTGGGAATCAGCAAGGTGGTCAGAAAAAGAGGATCGAAGCTTGTTCGACCTGCGGGAAAGCTCACCTGGGGGTCTGTATGAAGGGAAAACGAGTATGTTATAATTGTGGTCAGGAAGGCCACATAGCACCTAACTGTCCGAACCCAAAGAAGGGCGCTTGCTTCACTTGCGGCTCAAAGGACCATCTGGCAAGGGACTGTCCCAAGAAGGGATCTGGAAGGGAAGGATCAGGTGGAAACAGGGGAAACAGCGGTGGAAGTGCTTTAACTATCACGGGACCAACCGCAACCAACCGACCAACCGCCAGGACCTTCAACATGACCGTGCAGGATGCTGTGCAGTCTCGCGATGTGGTGTCAGGTATCATTCCGATCAATAAAGTTAATGCTTATGTACTATTTGATTCGGGTGCTACTTGTTCATTTATATCCGATGACTTTGCTAAGAACTTAGAACTTCCTATGGACGAGTTAGAATACCCCATGAATATAGAGATTGCGAATAGAGAAGTAATCCCTGTTAAGTATGTACACAAGAACTGTAGAGTAGATATTAAGGGTAACATTATGAACGTAAATCTTATCCCGATTAGACTTGGGGAATTCGATGTTATTCTGGGAATGGATTGGCTAGTCAATTATGGGGCTGTAATTGATTGCCAGAGGAAGTGTATCAACCTTATGACCCCGTCAAAGGTTGTGTTTTATGGCAGTAAATCGCCTAGAAAAGCGAGTTGTCTGACGATGATGCAGGCCAGGAAGTTGTTAAGACAAGGCTGTGTAGGATATTTAGCCTACATAGTCGATAGTCGTAAAGAAAATTCGAAATTTGAAGATATACCAGTCGTGAGGGACTTCTTAGACGTATTTCCGGATGATCTGCCAGGACTTCCGCCAGACAGAGAGGTTGAGTTTGTGATCGATTTGGCGCCAGGGACGGCCCCAATATCGAAGGCACCATACCGGATGGCTCCGGTAGAGATGAAAGAGTTAATGGTACAACTACAAGAGTTACTGGACAAGAAGTACATCCAACCGAGCGTATCGCCGTGGGGAGCGCCGGTGTTATTTGTGAAGAAGAAGGACGGGACGATGCGGCTTTGCATCGACTACAGAGAACTGAATAAGGTCACAATTAAGAATAGATATCCATTACCGAGGATCGACGATCTGTTCGACCAATTGAAGGGTGCAAGGTACTTTTCAAAGATAGACTTGAGGAGTGGCTATCATCAGCTGAAGGTGAGGCCAGAGGATGTTCCAAAGACAGCATTTAGGACTCGATATGGTCACTACGAATTTTTGGTAATGTCATTTGGTCTAACGAATGCTCCTGCAGCATTCATGGGCTTAATGAATGGAGTGTTCAAGCCGTTTTTGGACAAATTCGTGGTGGTCTTTATCGACGATATTTTGGTATACTCGAAGACCAAGGAAGAACATGTAGAACATCTGAAGTTAACATTAGAGGCGTTGAGAAGAGAGAAGTTGTACGCCAAATTTTCTAAATGTGAATTCTGGATTGAAAGAGTGCAATTTCTTGGACATGTGATCGACAAGGACGGAATTTCGGTAGATCCCTCTAAAGTCGAAGCTGTGATGAACTGGGATCTGCCGAAAACACCGTCGGAAGTGAGGAGTTTTCTTGGATTGGCGGGTTATTATAGAAGATTTATTCAGGACTTTTCCAAGATCGCAACTCCGCTGATAAATTTGACTAGAAAATCGGTGAAATTCGTTTGGACAGAGAAGTGTGAGGAAAGTTTCCAAGAGCTCAAGAGGAGGTTGAGTTCAGCACCTGTGTTATCCCTTCCGGACGACACAGGCAATTTTGTGGTTTATAGTGATGCGTCGCATAAAGGACTTGGCTGTGTGCTTATGCAAAACGGCAGGGTCATTGCGTATGCGTCACGACAATTGAAAGACTATGAGAAGGGGTATCCGACCCATGACTTGGAGTTAGCTGCCGTGGTATTTGCTTTAAAAATTTGGAGACACTATCTCTATGGGGAGAAGTGTGAAATATATACAGACCACAAGAGTCTGAAATATATCTTTACACAGAAGGACTTGAATATGCGCCAGAGAAGGTGGCTGGAGTTAATTAAGGACTATGACTGTGAAATCTTATACCATCCGGGTAAGGCTAATGTGGTTGCCGACGCCTTAAGCAGAAAGGGTCGGGAGAAATTGATGATGTTGACTACTCAGGAGGAACTAATTTCAGCAATGGAAAAGCTGAAATTGGAAGTGAAGTATTCGATGGAGATTGACGAGAAGTTGTTTCAGATTCAAGCTGGTACAACCCTATTGGATAAAGTTAAGGAAGCTCAACTTCAGGACGAAGAATGTGAGAAGGTTAAGAAAAAGATATCTGAAGGAACCGAACCGAGATTCAAGATAGACAGTGAGGGACTACTGAGATTTGAGAATAGAGTTCGGGTACCGTCAGTGCCAGAGATTAAGGATGACATTTTGAGAGAGGCTCATAGCTCACGGTATTCAATTCACCCCGGTAGTACCAAGATGTACCAGGATCTTCGACAGCACTTCTGGTGGCCGAATTTGAAACGAGATGTTGCTGAGTGTGTTGCAAAGTGTCTAACCTGTCAGAAAGTGAAAGCAGAACATCAGAGACCAAGTGGTTTGCTACAACCCCTGGAAATCCCAGAATGGAAATGGGAACACATTACGATGGATTTCGTGGTTGGCCTTCCGACGACTCAGAAAGGCTACGACGCAGTATGGGTTATCGTTGACCGACTGACGAAATCCGCACACTTCCTTCCGATTAAAATCAGATTCAACTTAGACCAGTTGGCAAGGCTATATGTGAAAGAGATTGTTTCGAGGCACGGAGTTCCGGTGTCAATTGTTTCCGACAGAGATCCGCGTTTCACATCGAACTTCTGGAAGCGACTACAAGAATGCATGGGGACACAGTTGAGAATGAGTACGGCTTATCACCCTCAGACAGATGGGCAGAGTGAAAGAACGATCCAGACATTGGAAGATATGTTGAGAGCATGCATCATGGATTTTAAAGGAAATTGGGATGATCACCTACCGCTTGTGGAATTCGGTTACAACAACAGTTACCACGCTAATATTGGCATGCCGCCTTACGAAGCGTTGTACGGAAGAAAATGCAGAACCCCGCTATACTGGGATGAAGTTGGCGAGAGACAACTATTAGGTCCAGAACTGGTACAGCAGACAGCAGAGATAGTCAAAGTGATCAGAACAAGACTGGTAGCAGCTCAGGATAGGCAGAAGAAATACGCCGATCCACACCGTAAGAACGTTGAGTTTGAATCGGGTAGCTATGTGTTCTTGAAAGTCTCTCCCTGGAAGGGGAAGATCAGATTCGGTAAGAAGGGAAAATTGAGCCCAAGGTTCATTGGACCCTTTGAAGTACTGCGAAGGATTGGAGAAGTTGCGTATGAGGTAGCCTTACCTCCGGCGCTTGAGAATGTCCACAACGTCTTTCATGTGTCAGTTTTACGCCCCTACAAACCCGATTACAAACATGTGATTGAATATGAACCCCTACATTTTGAGAAAGACTTATCCTATGAAGAAATTCCTGTTCAGATTGTTGACAGGAAAGAGCAAGTCCTCAGAAATAAAATTATACCTTCTGTTAAGGTAATTTGGAGGAACCACAATGCTGAAGAAGCTACGTGGGAACTCGAAGAGCATATGATGAAGAATTACCCAGATTTATTTACTTAATTTTTTTTTGTTTATGCGATTCTGGGGACAGAATCTTTGTAAGGGGGGGAGAATGTAACGGGACGAAATTTAATTGAACCGTGATTCTGGGGACAGAATCCTTTTAAGGGGGGAAAGATGTGACAAACAAGATTTTTGTAATTTATTTTGAATATTTATTGAATTAAATAAATATTTTTTTGATGATTTAATTATTGAGTTAAATAATTAATTGATGAATTTGTGGTAGATTAATTTAATTATATGTGTCACATTAGTTAAATTAATGTGGTGAATTTTTATATTCAAAGTATGTATTTAATTGAGCTTATTTGATTAATATATTAATTAATAAGCATAATGTTATTCTAATTAATTTATTAATTAATTAGAGATTTATGATTAGACATAATTAATAAATAAGAATTTTAATTATGTGACTATGTGATTTAATGTAGATTTATGCTATTTTATTTAATTGATTTAAATAGCATTATTTGATTTAATTGGGTGTGACATTAATTAACTATATTATAATAAATTAATTAAAATAAATGAGAAGGGATTCCTTAAGCTAGCCAAACAAGGCCTTAAGGGGAGTTGGTCAGTTAACCCACTAAGGGACCAACTGACAACCACTCACCCATTATATATTATACGTATTATACTTATATACATATATACTATATCAATTTATATATTCATATCAGAGGAAATAAAACTTAAAGAATCAGAGAGAATTTTGAGAGAAAAGATTGAAGAAGAAGAATTTGAAAAGTTTATATCATCATCCTTGAATCATCTTCACAAACTAGCAAGGGTAATTCCTTCTCCTAAGTTTTTAAATTCAAGTTCTTAAAGTTTTCCATTAACGTATGTTAGATTCTCTGTGAATAACTAATTTGATAATTAATGTATGATATGATTTTATATGTGTTATTGTATGATCATAACATGTTGTATATCATGTATGCATGATTTAGTGCGATTAAATCCATGTAGTTATGCTTAATTTGATTTTTCAAAAGTTACAGAGTGTAAAAATTGTACATATGGCCCATATGGCCCTTACGTACAATTTTTACACACCTTATGCGTTTATTTAACTTAAATTAACACTTGAATGTGATTGTGTACATTTAAACGAACAAAATAGAAGTTAAACGAATGGATTCGGTGTTATAACGAATCCGTAACGTTGAATTCTTGTTTTCTTTCAAAACTTTATAAAATGTTGAAAATAGTGAAATTAAATGTTGTGATTTGTGTAATTCCGTGATTTAAAGTGTTAAAAGCATGCTTAGAACATGGTATGATGTTTCTGTAAATTCTATATCTTATGGGTAGCCTTAAATTCATTACGTTAGTTTAATTTGGATTTATTTGGGTTGCTCTGTGTGTCATTCGCGAACTGGAAATCTGGGTCTGCGTTGCCGCGCGACCGCGCTGGTCCCAAGGGTAACTGGCGCGCGGCCGCGCCCCTTGCAGAAATTTAAAAATTTTTTTTGCTAAGTGTTCGTGTGTTCTAAGAGGTGGTTTAAAACCTAATGTAATGAACATAAAGACATGATTAAACATATAATAAGAGGTTAATAACTTATATTACGTGAGTAATTAATAAGTTAATTACATGACTTGAATCGTTAATTGTATAGTCCAATAACGTGCTCAAGACCGATGTGTGTGATTCGATACGTATATCGAGTTATTGATTAATTTGTATTGTGAACGTATTGATGTGTAGGGTTTAATAAAGAACGTGAATTATAATTGTAGCTTGTGCAAGAGGCAAGTATCCTATCCCTAACTTATTGATTTAGCAAGTTCCCTAAATTCTAATTTATTCATTTATTAAGCCTTAGACTTGTGTTTCTATATCGAGTAAGCTCGTGTTTTTAATTGTTCAAGTTCGAAATTCATATTACATATTGTAACTCTTTTAAAAGCATGATTCAGTGATACAATACTTATTCGATTGTATACTCTTGAGATTTATTATTCAAGTTGAATATCGATGTTATTGTTGAACCTTATAGGACTAGTGAACCCTTATTGATTCGACTAGTCCATAGTTGATGAACGTTCTAAATTCCAAAATACTTATTGAGCTTATCCAAACCAAACTTCCTTTGGTGCGGACTCTGATGTCAAAACTGAGATGAACAACCCTGTAAAAGGGGATTATTTACGCTTTAGCGTTGAGATATTGTGCACAATATGGTACTAAGGGCTGATCCCCCTAAGTACGAGAAGTAGAGTCCATAGTCTTATGACTGTTAAAGGTTTTAAGTATAAACACTTTACAACCTAGGACATAGTTCAAGGTCTTATGACCCTCAGATGATATTTTGATTCCTGTTATTTATCCTCGAGTCAAAAGTTGAGTTTCTTTATTCAGATGTCCTTGATTCACTCGCATGTTATTATATTGTTGTCATATTATTATACTTGTGGGCAACCGTGCTCACTCTTGCGTAATAATAACATTGCAGTTAAGAACGAAAGGTCTGACGAGCCTTCTACTAGCAAAGGCAAGGGCAAAGTCAACAAGTGATGAAGACTTGTTGTTTATTTTATGTGTTTATGTTTCAGACTTATGTTAAAGTTGTGTAAAACTTATTTAATTATTTATATTTCCGCATTTGATATTTAAGGTTAAGTACGACCTGGGATTGATGTATTTCTTTTCAGATGTTGTAACCCCATAAGGGGAGGATTATTTCTATTTATTTCATGGTTTGCATTTACTATGGGTAGATAGATAGATGATATTTGTACAGTGAACACCAAGTCCCGTGGAAATTGAAGTACCCGGATTTGGGGGTGTCACAACTCTTGACCATGAACCATAGATACTGAGTGGTCCTCCTGACCATGAACATCTGCAAAGGGTGTTAGTATTCAAACTGGTCCTTTACGGTTTGGTAGTCAAGGGGATCAGCCTTTCGTACTGGTGTAATATGCATAAACACTTGACAACAACTATTGTATCCTTGTTTCCAATATGATGCATCAATAACATTCTTTTCTCAGTCAAGAGTCCTTATCAAATCAATTGAATAGGCACAGCTCTTTAAAACAAATTTTAAACATGTTTGATCTAGCTGACACAACTAGCATAGATCCACCCCATAGCAATGTTAAACACACTTGATCTAGCTGACACAACTAGCATAGATCCATCTCATAAACAAATTTTAAACATGCTTGACCTAGCTGACACAATTAGTATAGATCCATCTCATAAGCAATATTAAATATAATTGATCTAGCCGACACAACTAGCATAGATCCATATCATAAACAGTTCAACATATGGTAGAACATGAATTCAATTTGCACCAAGTGTGATTCACAATAATTCATCAGGATGTGGAAAAATCAACAATATTTATCCACTAGCATACTTGAACAATAATAACTCGAGTTTGAGTTAGGGAACTTGCATGTTCAGCGAGCTACGACTTTCTAGCTTTAATTAACAATCTTTGAATGACCTATCATTGATAAGGTAGATCTGTCAATTAATATTGCATATATTTCATCAATACACTAACTCGTATTATTATCTCACCAATAATACATTCACCGGGTACATGCATCTAATGTACTATCATTAATCCTATAAGATATTTAATTGATCTTAGGTTAATAATTTAATAATTAATATGGCTTTTCTTAAGGGATAAACACTCATTAGATCTTTAAACAATTTATTTTAATTGTTTAATTAAGGAGTTATTTGATTTCGTTCAATTGTTAACTCCCTCTTCCTTCGATTACCATTTAATATTAGTTAAATAGTAATTAACTATTTACCTTTAGTTATTACTTACAAATAACCAATTATAACTCCTCATTATTTAATGTTAATTAAATAATAGACAATTTAATTATTATTTGTCTTTAAATAATAATTAATAACTCCTTCCTCTTTGAATAAATAATATTTGATTTATTCACTTCATTCTTCTTTAATTATTCCTTATTATTTTTAAAGGATAATTAATTAACATTCATCTTTATTTATTAGTCAAATAATAAATAATTAATTCTATAAATTTCCATGTCAAAGTAAGTAATTAATTAATCTTACTTAATTATACTTTAATCATTATTTAATATTAATTAAATAATAATTAATTAATTGATTAACTCAATTTATTATTTAAGCTTAGTTATATAATAAGTAGTTATCTTACTAACACTAACTCATTTTAATTATTATTTAACATCATTTAAATAATAATTAAATAATTAATTATATTTTATTTTATATATAATTAACTTAATAGCCCATTAGTGGCCTTAAAGTTATTTGTTACAATATCTTACTTTCATTTCGTTCCCTAATGATACTCAAATTTTCGTCCAAAATTTCCAGATTTGGGGTCCTTCACGGAAACGCCCTTAGAACGAAGTCTATAACTCGGATTTTGGTTCCGTTGGAGGCGTTGGATTCGTATCTTCCCGAACTCCAATTTTCATTCATCAAACATTAAATTCTGTTTTGTTTAGATCCCAGAAATCAGTGCCAAAGTGACTGATCAGCAGGAAAATTCGCAATAGTTTAGTTGTTTTCCAGATTTGAGGTCCTTTACGGAAACGCTAATATCTCGAGATCTACATCTCAGATTTGGGTCCATTTGGTATCGTTGGATTTGTATTTTCCCCAACTATGTTTTACATATATCAAACACCAAATTTAAGTTTATTTTGGTTACCGAAAATAGTCCACAAGTGACTGATCAGTAACACATTCTCAACAGTTGGGTAGTTTGGGGATTAAATTCATAACTTGTTAATTTTAAAACATATTTGAGTGATTCCAAAGGGGTTTAACCCTTACGACATGCATCTAGCAAACCAAGAAAGAAAATCTCAAATATAACTTGTAGATTTCAACATGCACATGATAAAGCATACTAGTTAAACAAAAATTCCTTCAACAATCCATTTAACTAACCTTTTCCAAAACTCTCCATATGAACTCATATAAATCCACAAGCCTCATTTGTTAAACCCATGATATAACACTCTAATCATGATATTAATCATATTCAACATGCATCACAAGAATCTATCATAAAATCACCTAGTGCATGCATGCATATGCATTTCTTTACTCTTATGGTACAAATCTCTCTTTTTGATCTTAGATTCAATTTCAAAAATGTTTTGATCATCAAATAAAACATTTATACACCAATAAATAAAGAGTTTACCAAAGATCAAACTTAATACTTTTGTTTCATCAAAAACCCACCAAATAAGAAATCAAACTTTAAAAATAAAGAGAATCAATACCTAGTTTTTCTTGCTATCTTCCTTATGCCAAAATAGCTTACAAACTTGGCATGCATGAAGCACAAGATCCTCTCTTCTTCTTCCTCTTGGCCGAAAATCTCTCCCTCTTTTCTCTCTATGTTTCCTTTCTTTTTCTAGCTAAAGGGGCTTTGAAGTGTAAGTGTGCACATGAAGTGTAGTTAGTGGGAATGTGTATGATTGAAATTGTAAGCATGTATCTCACTCACTTCCAACTTAATCATTACTTGCAAGCTTAGTCACTAAACATATGTGTTGGGCATGCTAAGAGGATGACACTTGTCATGGGTGTTGGGCTCAAAGATTATATACAAGATATTGTCCAAGTTTTGTTAAAATTTGAATTTTTCTCCCCCTTTTGCCCCCATGTGGCCGGCCATTTACCCATTATAGATTTATTTTTTTATTATGTTATATACCTACTATAATGATTAATTGTTCTTTCTTCCATGGACCAAAGGTTGGGCCTTTTTAATTAATGTTTGGGCTTGCAATTAATTAGTTTGGGCTATTAGTAGTCAAGTTTATTTTTATATTACTTGTGCTACTATTATAATTCCACAAGTTGGGCTAAGTTAATTCATTTAACTAAGGCCATTAAATTATATCTCCCAATGAAATTAGTGGGCTTGATTTAATCATTCAATTGGGCTAGCCCACTAGTAACACTTACTACTTGGACTATAACACATACCCATAAATCAAGAATATCACTTTACTTTCATAACCCAATTAGACTTGCCACCTACAAGTAAATTAAATATTTAATTAGGTTTCATCATCTTAATCAACTTCCTTGATTAATATCTTTCTTAGGCTAGTCCACTACTTTAATTATTTCATAAGAGAGACTTCCTATAAAATTCTCATAACACACTTGTTATTTAAATTTAATCACTCAATCCATATGCCACAAGGTTTTCAATATCATTCATAATTGATATATCTATATACAAAGTGACTAGAAATTCTTGGTTATTATAGAGCAGTCACTAAGGACTATGAACTTCTACTAGAATTAACATAAATATACTGATAATCCAATAAAAACAAGTACAACAGGTGATCAGCCTAAAGTACCCGATATTATGCATAACATTCAATCGTACTCAAGTGTGCACGTCGGTCTCCCGACAATTATATTTTCCCTTCAAAGAAGGTTGTTCTTCTCAGTCAATACAAGATTCCGCACCAATCAATTGATTTGGATCTCTTTTCAAATTCATAATATAAGTCTAGCCGAATCAAATAGCATAGACCCCTCTTTGTAAGTTCAATACTTGATATTAAAGTTTGAAGAATAGAATAGATTTTATCTTAGCTATGAAGCAACAAGTCATGAATTGTAATTCGAATAGCTTACTTGTATAAGGACTAATAGTACAAGCTCAATACATGTTCAATAAGAGTAGAATACTTGCTTACAATATCCGTTGAATAAAGTAATGCAAGAGTTTAGGATACTTGCACAATAAAAGAGTGTAAGTTAGGGAACTTGCCTTAAGCGTAGTTTACCAAAGTATAGCTTATCGACACTTTTCGAATCCTATTATAACATATTTACGTATATAGTGTAACGATTGTGATTTTATATTTAATTTTAAATATTTATTGAATTAAATAAATATTTTATGTGATTTATTTATTGAGTTAAATAAATAAATTATGTGATTTATGGAGTGATTTAATTAAGTGTATATATTAATTAATTGAATGTGTAATGCTTATTTAATTAATGTATATTAATTTTATATTATAATTCTAATTTAATTGAGATAATCAAATTAGATGAATTATGTGATGAAGTGTTACATGAATTATAATTAGCGAGTAATTATAATTATGTGGCAATTTTATGTGATTTATTGATGTTAGATTTTAATTGATTAAATTAGATGATTAATATTTAATTAATTAAAATGTGACATTAAAGTATGCGTCAAATGATTTTTTTTTAAATGATTTTTACCAAACAAGGCCCTTGCTTTTGTTTTAAAAGACCGTTGCCAAACAGGGCCCTTACACTAGCTAAACCTAAATTACCTAAACTATGTTTGGAGTTAATAAAAACTAGTTTCTAATTTTTCTTGTAGCCAAACAAGCCAAGTTGGCTTTTGAATTTTGTAACTTACGTTATAATTAGTAGTTAGTGCATATACTTATTATATGGGAGTTACATATATTATATATTACTTGTGTTATATATTATATGTATATACTATCAGTACGTTAGTTTTTCTGAAAGTTAGTCTAAAGCTAAGAAAAAAGAGCAGAGAAAATAACAGAGAAGAAGATAGAGAGAAGAGGAAGAGAAAGAAAAGGTATAGCTTGAGAAGCTTGAAGGAAATCACTATCATCTTCTTCTTCAATCATCTAAGCAAAAAGGGTATTATTTCAATTAAATTATATTCCTATGTGTTTTCTTTATAATATTCATGAATATGAGTTCTCTGTGTTTATGATTTAGCATGAAAGTTATACAAATATGATGTACATATATAAATTATGTTTATAATGGTTATTATATGAATTGTATGTCATGATCAAGGATTTTCAGAAATTAAAATTTTGTCAGAACTTGTTTTAATGGAGAAATTGATGTTCTTATGATTTTGTATGTTATTGGCCAATTTTAGAGTAAACGTTATGATTTGATTGTGTGATAGGTAAAAGATAATAAACTACCTTATGTGTCTACGTGTTTACATTTTAGTAATCGAAGAGTGACGATTCGTTATCACGTAATAATGAACTTTAAAATTCTTTTGTCAGGATGTCGAACGTTGGAGAACCTAGTCAGGCTAGAGAGGATGTACCTCAGGTGCCTAGAGAGGAAGAGCCCCGTGACATACATATTGTCTGGGAGCAGCTGGTTAGGAGAGAGCTATCTCCAATGATCACCGTAGCTGGTCGGGAGCGTGAGATGACACCTATTCCAGAGGATGAGGACGAGGACGAGTCTGAAGAGGAGGAAGAGGAGGAAGAGGATCCCGAGGAGGAATTCCCACCTCACTCTACTAGTGCTGAGATGTACGAGGCAGTCTACGATAGCAATGTGGAACTTCAGGGACGAGTAGGAGATCTCGAGGAGACTATTCAGCAGCGGGACGAGACTATCGAAGAGATGGATTATGAACTAGGAGATGCACAGTGGAACCTGATACATATGGAGGTCGAGAGAGATGCTGCTCGATTTGAACTGGCAAAGCTGAAACAAGACATCCAGGAGGAGTCGAGGAAGCGTGCCAGAGCTGAAGAGTCAAGCTTGAGGGCTAATCAACGAGCCGGTCGAGCTGAAGGTGAAGCTGAAGCCAAGAGGGCCAAGCTGAGGGAAACGGAATATGCTTTTCATACGGCGATAGAGAGAGCTCAGGATCGTATTTTCTACTACCCAGCTCAGTTCCAAGGTTTACCGTGGTATGTGGTGGACCGAAGAATGGCATTTCGAGTAATGGAAGAGGAACGCAGAGAGGCTGTGAGACGCATTAATATGCCAATGGCAGTGGTAGTAGTGGTAGTAGTAACAGTAGTGGTAGAGTTTGTTATGTATTGCATGTTTCGTAATAAGCACCGAAAATCCCATAATTTGAGATAAGAATGGGATGAGTTAATAATGTAATCCTGCAACTTTTCCAGTTCAGGAAGGATGATGTAAATGGCAGAAATGCTATCTGTTTGATGTTTTTAAACTACGACTAATGAATAAAAGAAGTTTATTGACGTGCTATGTATTCTATGTGCACTGAATTGTCTAGAACGTTTAAGTATGAACTTGGATACTTAATAATTGAATAAAGGGTCCAATAATAATATTTTCTTAACAGAAAATGCCTCCTAGAAGAAGAGTAACGCGTCAAAATCCCGAGGGTTCGACGAACAACAACAATAACGATGGGACGAATCCCAATTCGGTTCAGCAGTTGGTGAACCTGTTGACCGGAGCTCTTGCGAATCAACCGCAGATGTAGGGTACTACTTTCAAGGAATTCAAGGTAGTAGGACCGCCTGAGTTCAAAGGATCGACTAACCCTATCGAAGCTCAGACATGGGTTATGGAAATAGAGAAGGTATTTGACGTGACTAGAGTAGGAGAAGACCAAAAGACAACGTTCGCGGCTTTCATGTTGAAGTCGGATGCAAGTTTTTGGTGGCAGGCTAACAAGACTCGAGAGGGAGAGGGAGTCATCACGTGGGAACGTTTCAAGGAAATGTTCTACGAGATGTACTTTCCAGTGAGTTCGCAGGACCAGATGGAGGTCCAGTTCCTAGAACTTAAGCAAGGAGGGATGACGGTGTCTGAGTATGCTGCTAAGTTTAACGAGTTGGCCAGGTTCGCTACATACCAGGTCAGCACTGACGCTAGGAAAGAAAGAAGGTTTGAGTGGGGACTAAAGCCCTGGCTCTACAGCAAGGTTTCCATGTTCCAGCTGAACACATTTGCAGCGGTGCTAGAGAAAGCCATACTTGCTGAAGGAGGAAGCGAAGCGGTAACGAAGTTCAACCAAGATAAGAAGAAGAAGAATGAGGTAGAAACCAAGACTGGGGGTTTCACAGGCAGCGCTGTGAACCAGAAGAGGAAGTGGTCTGATAATATCTCTGCTGGGAGTCAGCAAGGAAGTCAGCAGAAGAGGAAGTTCGAAGCATGTGCTACATGCGATAAGAATCACACTGGCGTGTGCATGAAGGGGAAGCGGGTGTGCTTCAACTGTGGTCAGGAAGGCCACATCGCGCCAAATTGCCCAAAACCGAAGAAGGGAGCTTGCTTTACATGTGGATCCAAAGATCACATGGCTCGCAACTGCCCGAAGAAACTGACGGCAGGGTCAATAGGGAGTGGAGGGAATGGAAGCGGCAGTACCGTTACTATTGCTACACCATTGCAAGCTGTTCGACCCACTGCACGGACATTCAACATGACGGTGCAGGATGCTGTGCAATCAAAAGACGTGGTGTCAGGTATTATTCCGGTCAATAGTATAAATACATATGTATTATTTGATTCGGGTGCTACTTGTTCATTCATATTTGATGATTTTGCTAAAACCTTAGACTTACCTGTAGAGGAATTAGGTTACCCTTTGATCATAGAGATTGCGAATAGGGAGGTTATTCCTGTTAGGAGCGTTTATAAGAACTGTAGATTGGACATTAAGGGTAAGGAACTTAGAGTAGATTTGATTCCGATTAAACTTGGGGAATTCGACGTTATACTGGGTATGGATTGGTTGTTCAACCATGGGGCGATAATCGACTGTCAGAAGAAGTCGGTGAACCTTACGACTCCGTCGAAGTTGGTGTTCTATGGTAGCAAATCGCCTAGGCAAGCGAGTTTTCTGACGATTATGCAAGCCAAGAAACTTCTGACGCAAGGCTGTGTAGGATATCTAGCCTACATAGTATATTCGCATAAGGAAAGCCCGAAGTTGGAGGAGATATCGGTAGTTAAGGAATTTGTGGACGTTTTTCCGAGCGATTTACCAGGACTTCCGCCAGATAGGGAGACAGAGTTCGTGATCGATCTAGCGCCGGGAACTGCTCCGATTTCGAAGGCTCCATACCGAATGGCTCCAGTCGAGATGAAAGAACTGATGATTCAACTGCAAGAATTACTGGACAAGAAGTATATTCAACCAAGCGTTTCGCCGTGGGGAGCGCCTGTCTTATTCGTCAAGAAGAAGGATGGGTCGATGCGTCTTTGCATTGATTATAGAGAGTTGAATAAAGTTACGATCAAGAATAGGTATCCTTTACCTAGGATCGATGACTTGTTTGATCAACTGAAGGGTGCGAGGTACTTCTCAAAAATTGATTTGAGAAGCGGGTATCATTAGTTGAAGGTGAGAAAGGAAGATATACCGAAAACGGCTTTTAGAACTCGGTATGGTCATTACGAGTTCTTGGTGATGTCATTTGGTCTCACGAATGCCCTAGCTGCATTTATGGACCTAATGAATAGGGTGTTCAAGCCATTTCTAGACAAGTTTATGGTAGTGTTCATAGATGACATCCTAGTTTATTCCAAGATCGAGGAGGAGCATGCTGAACACTTACGACTAACCTTAGAAGCCCTAAGACGAGAGAGGCTTTACTCTAAATTCTTGAAATGCGAATTTTGGTTGGAACGTGTGCAATTTCTTGGCCACGTGATCGACAAGGATGGTATTTCAGTAGATCCGTCGAATGTTGAAGCTGTTATAAGTTGGGAACAGCAGAAGACGCCGTCCGAAGTGAGGAGTTTCTTGGGATTGGAAGGTTATTACCGGAGATTTATCCAAGACTTTTCTAGAATCGTAACTCCGTTGACGAATTTGATTCATAAAACAGTTAAGTTTGTTTGGACGGAGAAGTGTGAGGAGAGTTTTCAAGAGCTGAAGAAGAGGTTGAGTACTGCGCCTGTATTGTCTTTACCGGATAGTTCGGGGAATTTCATAGTATATAGCGATGCCTCACATAAAGGATTAGGCTGTGTATTGATGCAGAGCGGCAAAGTCATTGCCTATACGTCACGTCAGCTGAAGGATTACGAGAAGGGGTATCCGACCCATGATCTAGAATTGGCGGCAGTAGTGTTTGCCTTGAAGATTTGGAGGCACTACTTATATGGAGAGAAGTGTGAAATATACACAGATCACAAGAGTCTGAAGTATATATTTACCCAGAAGGATTTGAACATGCGCCAAAGAAGATGGTTGGAGCTGATTAAAGACTACGATTGCGAGATACTTTACCATCCGGGTAAAGCTAACGTTATCGCTGACGCTTTAAGCAGGAAAGGTCGGGAGAAGCTGAACGTATTAACTGATCAGGATCGGTTGATAGAACAAATGGCTAGATTAGAATTAGAAGTGAAGTTTCCGAGGGAATCAGATGAGTTGTTGTTTCAAGTAACCAATGGTTCTACTCTAGTAGATAAGGTGAAAGAAGCACAATTCAATGATGAAGAATGTGAAAAGATTCGGAAGAGGATAACCGAAGGCGAAGAGTTCAAATTCAAGATCGGTAACGAAGGACTGTTGCGGTTTGAAGGTAGAATATGGGTACCGCCAGTACCAGAGGTCAAAGAGGAGATTCTAAGCGAAGCTCATAGTTCTAGATATTTTATTCACCCTGGGAGTACGAAGATGTACCAGGATCTCAGGCATCATTTCTGGTGGCCGAATATGAAGAGGGACGTTGCGGAATGCGTTGCGAAGTGCTTAACGTGCCAGAAAGTCAAAGCAGAACACCAGAGACCAAGTGGACTGCTGCAACCGTTAGAAATTCCAGAGTGGAAGTGGGAGCATATCACGATGGATTTCGTGGTAGGTCTTCCAATGACTCAGAAAGGATTTGACGCGATATGGGTTATAGTGGATCGACTGACGAAGTCAGCCCACTTTCTGCCAATCAGGGTTAAGTACAACCTGGATAAGCAAGCGAAGCTATACGTGAAGGAAATTATTTCTCGACATGGTGTTCCGGTGTCGATTGTGTCCGACAGAGATCCGCGTTTTACGTCGAATTTCTGGAAGCGTTTGCAAGAAGGTATGGGAACGCAATTGCGAATGAGTACAGCGTATCATCCTCAGACTGATGGACAAAGCGAAAGAACGATTCAGACACTTGAGGATATGCTAAGAGCTTGTGTGATGGACTTCAAAGGAAGCTGGGAGGATCATCTACCATTGGTGGAGTTCGCCTACAACAATAGTTATCATGCGAGTATTGGCATTCCGCCTTACGAAGCATTATACGGCAGAAAATGCATAACACCTTTGTGCTGGGATGAAGTCGGTGAACGTCAATTGTTGGGACCAGAATTGGTACAACAAACAGCCGAAATTGTGAAGCTGATCAGAACGAGATTAGTTGCTGCTCAAGACAGACAAAAGAAGTATGCCGATCTTAATCGACAGAACCGAGAATTCTTGCCAGGAAGTTTCGTTCTCCTGAAAGTATCTCCCTAGAAGGGGAAAATTCGATTCGGTAAGAAGGGGAAGCTGAGTCCCCGATTCATTGGACCTTTTGAGGTATTACGAAAGGTGGGCGAGGTTGCTTACGAGATTGCATTACCTCCGGAGCTCGAGAATATACATAATGTCTTTCATATTTCTGTATTAAGACCTTACAAGCACGATTACAAATATGTAATAGAATATGAACCTTTGCTATTTGATAAAGACTTAACGTATGAAGAAGTGCCTGTTCAAATAGTTGATAGAAAGGAACAAGTACTTAGGAATAAAGTGATACCTTCTGTTAAGGTAATTTGGAGAAACCACAGTGCTGAAGAAGCTACGTGGGAATTCGAAGATGTTATGATGAAATCTTATCCGCATTTATTTGATTAGTTTTGTGTAACCCCTTATATACTGATTCTGGGGACAGAATCCTTTTAAGGGGGGGGGAGAATGTAATAGACGAGATTATTTTTTATTTTTTTTGTGATTCTGGGGACAGAATTCTTTTAAGGAGGGAAGATTGTAACGATTGTTATTTTATATTTAATTTTAAATATTTATTGAATTAAATAAATATTTTATGTGATTTATTTATTGAGTTAAATAAATAAATTATGTGATTTATGGAGTGATTTAATTAAGTGTATATATTAATTAATTGAATGTGTAATGCTTATTTAATTAATGTATATTAATTTTATATTATAATTTTAATTTAATTGAGATAATTAAATTAGATGAATTATGTGATGAAGTGTTACATGAATTATAATTAGCGAGTAATTATAATTATGTAACAATTTTATGTGATTTATTGATGTTAGATTTTAATTGATTAAATTAGATGATTAATATTTAATTAATTAAAATGTGACATTAAAGTATGCGTCAAATAATTTTTTTTAAATGATTTTTACCAAACAAGGCCCTTCCTTTTGTTTTAAAAGACTATTGCCAAATAGGGCCCTTACACTAGCTAAACCTAAATTACCTAAACCATGTTTGGAGTTAATAAAAACTAGTTTCTAATTTTTCTTGTAGCCAAACAAGCCAAGTTGACTTTTGAATTTTGTAACTTACGTTATAATTAGTAGTTAGTGCATATACTTATTATATGGGAGTTACATATATTATATATTACTTGTGTTATATATTATATGTATATACTATCAGTACGTTAGTTTTTCTAAAAGTTAGTCTAAAGCTAAGAAAAAAGAGCAGAGAAAATAACAGAGAAAAAGATAGAGAGAAGAGGAAGAGAAAGAAAAGGTATAGCTTGAGAAGCTTGTAGGGAATCACTATCATCTTCTTCTTCAATTATCTAAGCAAAAAGGGTATTATTTCAATTAAATTATATTCCTATGTGTTTTCTTTATAATATTCATGAATATGAGTTCTCTGTGTTTATGATTTAGCATGAAAGTTATACAAATATGATGTACATATATAAATTGTGTTTATAATGGTTATTATATGAATTGTATGTCATGATCAAGGATTTTCAAAAATTAAAATTTTGTCAGAACATGTTTTAATGGAGAAATTGATGTTCTTATGATTTGGTATGTTATTGGCCAATTTTAGAGTAAAAGTTATGATTTGATTGTGTGTTAATATGCCTATTTAGAACTGTTGTGATAATATCTTCAATTTCAAACATAATGCATGTTTTATAAGTGGAATTGGTAAGAAAATTTTATTACAGAGAATTATTTTATGAAAATATGAGTTTTCATAAAAATGGCCAAAATAGATTTTCAAAACTTATGATTATCATTGTTTAAATGATTTTGTATTTTGGAAGCATGCTTTATATATGTGTAATAGCGTATATATGTTTTACAGAGTCTATAGTACTGTATTTTTGGCGTTGTTGGCTTGTATGGGTTAATCGGTGAAGCAGAGTAACGTGGCTATCTGCGTCTGGCCGAGTTGCTGCGCAGCTGCGCCTGCAGCAAGGCCAGGAGCAGCGCAGCTACGCCGCTTGTCCTTCCCAGATTCCTTCCCTGCGCAGCTGCGCCGGTGTAAAGGCAGCTGGCTGCGCAGCTGCGCCGGGCACAGTGCTTGGGCAGTGAGTTTTGCTTGCTTGTACAGTTTATTTTAAAAGACCTTAGTTTAATTTTTCATGGATAAGGGGATATATATTTTGAATGATATAACATGTTGTTATATGATTATGATAATTTCATGTTTGGAAAATAAAAAAATTTTTGAAAACCTAATATGGTATTTAAAACTATAATTGTTTAATAAGTTACTTAATTATAATTTTATTAATTATAATTAAGAGTAAATGTGTAATTTAAATTATAAATTTTGTGAAATTATAAGGTATAGAAGTTTAATTATTTTAATTTTAATTATAATTTATGTAATTATAATTTAATAAATGCATGTTTAATTGTGAATTTTTAATTGGTAATTACATAATTAATTATAAATTGTGTAATTATAATGCATGTTATAGTTTAATTAATTATTGATTATAATTGATAAATACATGATTAATTATAAATTGTGTAATTATAAACGCATGAATGTGGTTTAATTGATTTTAAATTATAAATTGTTTATAATTTAAAAGGTAATGATAATTTAAGTAATTATAATTTGATTAAGTGTTTGAATTATAATTGTTTAATTATAATTGAGTTAAATACATAATTAATTTAATTATGTGAATATGTAGGTGATGTAATTAACTATGTGATGGTTGATTATTATTACTATTTAATCAGAAGGTGAGTTAACCATGAGGGTTAACCACTTATGTGAATTAGTTACGTGTTAACTAATTTAGGTTATTGTGATTGAATATATATATGTAGGAAGTATTAAAGTACGTGAATTGTGTTAAGTAGCTTGCGCTTGAGGCAAATCTTCTAAACCCTAAACTCGTTAATTTTACGCAAGTTTTCTAAACCCTAATCTTGTATTGATTTTATATGATCTCTTGAATTCATATATTCATTGTTGAGAATGTCCTTTCCATTTCAGTATTGGACAATTGTTTATTTAATTGAAATGGTCTTAACTTATTGTTCAAGTAAGATCCAATCATTATTTTAAATGCTTTAGGTTTACTTCTAAAGCATATGTTAATTCATAATTCTTTTATTTTGAATTATTGGAAGTCGATTCAACTAATCCTTAGTTGATGAACGTGAATTCTAAATTACCCTTGTAAGCTTATCCAAACCAAACTTTCTTTGGTACGGACTTGAATTTAAATTACTGAGTTGAACAACCCTATTTACTAGGGGAGGTTACTACGCATAGCGTTAAGATGGTTGTGCACAATACATGGTACGAAGGGCTGATCCCCCTAAGTACTAGTTAAGGTTCATAGTCTTATTGACTGTTAAAGGTTTAAATAGAAATATTTATAACCTAGGACACGAGTTCAAAGGTCTTATGACCCTCAGATAAATTCTATATCCAAATTTTAATATTGATAGAGAATTATTATTCAATTTTTTATTATTAAAGCAAGCTAAGTTGTTCAGATTTTCTTAAAGATATTCTTTCATGTCTATATTATTGTTAAACTCCAGTGAGCTGTGGTTTGCTCACTCTTGCATTAAATAACAATTTCAGTTAAGGTTGATAACGCTGATGCTCCGTCTACAAGTAAGGGCAAGGGAAAGCAAAGCAAGTGAAGACTTGTTTTTTTTTATTTAATTGAGAATGATTGTAATAATTGAATGTTATGTTTTATTTCCGCACTTTATTATATTCATGTCAAGGTTAGAGTAACCCTGGGATTGATTTTGAGAAGGTTGTAACCCTTGTTTTAAGGGAGATTTAGTTATTTTAATTTAAGTTGTAGTTTATTTTGCATTATTCATTGGGTAGATATATGTTATATTAGAAAGTGAACACCAAATCTTGTGGAAACGAAGTACCCGAATTTGGGGGTGTCACATATAGGATATTCATTAGCATTGTACATTCGATACATAAGCTCGATATAAAATTCAAGTATACTCATATGATTCTAACTTAGTCGTATAATCCTATACGTACGTCATTACGTACTTTACGTACACATAGCACCACATTCATTAATAAGACACTATGAAATCACATAATTATAGTTCGTAATTGTTATTTGACTTAACATTTGAAAGTTTTATAAACACTTTAGCAATTCAAGATGGTTTCCTTATAACATGTTCATTGTTACTTAAATACTGTACTGGCCATGTACTAGAGATTAGGTTAACAATGTAAGCATACATAAATCTTAGATTACAAACAGGACAGTCAGACTTCTCTGCAAGGTGGCTCGACCGCGCCTAATTTGAACTAGGGAGTGGCGCGGCCGCACTGCTCCCAGTTTAGATCAGAGCTGAGCTACACAATGCCTGGCCTAGCTTGCACACCCACATATATATATATATATATGATAACACATACAAAAATATATATGTTGTGATAAGTTTGATTCTTATGTCATGCTTTGCATATTGTCTTAACAATTTCCAATTAACGAGGCTTAACGTGTTTGATTACAATGTTCCTCACGTTTACTCAATATACACATGCAATGAGTTCTATATGTCTCAACTACATATGCTCAGGTTACCTTAGTCATGTATTTTAAGTTATAAGTTCGTTCAACTTGTCTTAATTCATGCTCAACTAGTTTACAATGCATATGACTAACTAGGAATTCATTTCTATCATGTCTAGAGGCATATGAGACCCTATCAAGATAGTCAAAATTTTTAGAATACATGCAAGGTGGTTATCAACCAACTAATTTCATGAACTCTTAAGGTTTCTTCGAAAAACCTCATGTTTAACTAATCATACAAAGTAGCTTCATATATCATATGGCATGCTCATGTATATACATAATTATACTACCTAAACATGCTCATAAGTTCAGAATTTAAAGGGCACATAGTTTATCAAGTTCGTATTTGAAACTCTACGTTTCCTCTTAGAAGGTTGTCAAAACCATTCAAGTATGTGAATTAAGTCCATACATCTTATATCATGCTTTCATATACATATAAATAGACCACATAAAATGCTTGAATTTTTAGAACTCAAAGTGTTCTAATTCGACAAGTTTGCTTTTGAAACTTTTAGTCTTCTTTGGAAAAATCAAGTTTTGGTAAGTGGTTCTATGCAAGGTCACTTATGTCAGCAACTCAGGGGCTTAAATAGTTATAATGAAGTTATACTAGCATGCTCCATATATCAGAAAGCATAACAAAATCATCAACTGATTCTGCAGAAGTGCGCGACCGCGCCCCATTTGAACTAGGGAGTGGCGCGGCCGCGCCACTCTGGTTCCAGCCCAGACAGTTCTCTGCTAGAGCAGAGCTTCTAACCCATTTCAGAAATACTTCATGAATCATGCTAAGAATTGACTACATTACATTTATAACATGTATATAAACTCAACTAACATTCTAGCATCCTTTCACATACTCAATTACAGCTAATTCATGTTTAATTTCTATGAATCGAAAATGCCACACTTCAAAGTTGAATAAGGATTATACCTCTTAAAGCTTTGAGTTGTACAAGAATTGCTTTCAATATCAGATTGCACACTCCCTCTACTCTTTCTATATCACTTAGCAACAATTCTAGCAACATAGGAATGAAGGGGGAGTGCTCAATTTATAGGAAATTTACTAACCAAGTAAAGCCATTGTCCAAAAATTGAAACTAAGAGGTGGAAGGAAAGTTCATAGGATATTTAAGAGTTGGTGCAATAGTTCCCAACTACTCCCATCACCCACACCCTTCTTCATCATGGCCATCATTTGCTAGCTAGGAAGTTGACATGGTGAAGTAGAATAAGCCATTGGCCCTTTCATGTGAATAAGGAATTGAGACATTCAATATGGGATAATTTCTAATCTCAGCAAATCTTAGAAGCAATGACGCCTATATATTACTTAAGTCTTCACATATATGTATATCACTACATAACATAATGTGTATACTTAGGTTTAAATATACATACTCATATATATATACTTAGGTTTTGAAAATCAATTGGGCACACATAAACACATCAATATATAATCTATGTATATTTTGGTAATGCCAAATTATGAGTTAATTAAATAGTGACATACTACATTATCACAAACCTCATTATTCCAATTATATTACTTATAGAAATAATTATTAATATTAATTATTCACATACTTTAATTTAATATTTTATAAATTCCACACTAATGCACTATACATATCACATGGTCACATAATTTATGTAACTCATACAATTTATTACTCTTACAATATAGTTTCCATTTTGCATAGTCTCACTAACGTGTCACACTACACTTTATATAATATAGATATAGTTACTATGTACTAAATGATTACATAACTTTACACTAAGCAATTAATTGAACAAACATTAACCTTATAATATAAATTAATTATTTATTCATTAATATGCTATTTTTCATAACAACCATTAATTAACAATATATTATTAATTAATCATCCACTTATTAATTCTTTCTTTAATTAATTAAATCATCGTAATTCTCATCACTATGCCACACAAGGCATTCTTCGAGCTTATCATAAACTCCACATTCTTCTCAATTACTATAAATTCAATTTGAATTCATTTGAATTAACTCACCACACAACACATAATCATTTACATTCAAATAAATATTTATTTCCATTAATTTATTCATTAATAATATTCAAAATTTCTCGGGTATTACATCCTCCCCCCCCCCCCTTATAAAAATTTCGTCCTCAAAATTGGTACAAGATTACACAAATAGATGGGGATAGTCCCTCATCATCCTATCTTCTAATTTCCACGTAGCCTCCTCGAAATCGTGGTTACGCCAAACTACTTTTATAGAAGATATAACTTTATTTTGTAAGGCTTGCTCTTTCCTATCTAATATCTGGACAGGAATTTCTTCATACGCCAGGTTCTTCTCCACTTGAATGGGCTCATAGGAGATCATGTGCTTGTAGTCGGCCTTGTATGGACGCAACACGCAGATGTGAAACAAGTTGTGGATGTGTTCTAACTCGAGTGGTAATGCAACTTTGTATACCACTTCGCCCACTCGCTTCAATATCTCAAACGGTCCTATAAATCTTGGACTCAGTTTTCCCTTCTTTCCGAATCGTATTTTTCCCTTCCGGGGAGATACCTTCAATAATACAAAACTATCGACTTTAAAGTCTCGGTCTTATCGATGCAAGTCTGCGTACTTTTTCTTGCGATCTTGAGCTGCTACTAGTCTGGCTATTATCACTGTCACCACGTCCGCGGTTTGTTGTACTAACTCTGGTCTGAGTATTCGTCGCTCTCCGACTTCGTCCCAACATAATGACATTCTACATTTTCTTCCGTAAAGAGCTTCGTACAGTGGCATGCCGATACTCGCATAATAACTATTGTTATACGCAAATTCAACTAAGGGTAGGTGGTCGTCCCAATTTCCCTTAAAATCCATCACACAAGTCCTAAGCATGTCCTCCAGCGTTTGTATAGTTCGCTCACTCTGTCCGTCCTGTCTGAGGATGATAAGCGGCACTCACCCTCAACTGTGTTCTCATTCTTTCTTGTAAGCTTTTCCAAAAGTTTTATGTGAAGCACAGATCTCGATCAGAGACAATTGACACTGACACTCCATGTCGTGAAACAATCTCCTTTACGTACAAACTCGCTAACTAATTCAAACTATAGCGGATCTTGATAGGTAAAAAATGTACGGTTTTTGTTAGTCGATCCACGATAACCCAAATGGCATCATATCCTTTTTGCGTAACTAGAAGTCCCACCACGAAGTCCATCATAATATGCTCCCATTTCCACTCTGGTATTTTCAACGGTTGTAGTAAACAACTCGACCAGCTGGTGTTCTGCTTTGACGCGTTGGCAAGTCAGACATCTACTAATGCACTCTGCAACTTCCCATTTCAGTTTGGGCCACCAAAAGTGGTGCCTCAAATCTCAGTACATTTTTGTGCCTCCCGGATGAACGGAATATGTCGTATTGTGTGCCTTGTGCAAAATCTCTTTCCTCAATTCGGTTATCGCTGGCACCCACACTCTCCCTTCGAATCTCAAGATACCGTCTTTATCCATTCTGAATCTCTCTTCTTCATTTTCTGCGATCCTCTTTCGAATTTTCTCGCACTCCTCATCTTTCTCTTATGATTCCTTCACTCTATCCAACAATGTCGGACGAGCTTCTATTACAAATAAGTTTTCATCAGACCTCTCCAGTCCTTCTACCTCTATTTCTAACTTCTCCATTTCCCTTATTAACTCCTCCTGAGTTGTCAAGTGAAATAGTTTCTCCCTTCCTTTTCTGTTCAGAGCATCGGCAACTACATTTGCCGTACCCGGGTGATAAAGAATATCACAGTCATAATCCTTGATTAATTCTAACCACCTTCTCTGACTCATATTCAACTCCTTCTATGTGAAGATATATTTCAGACTTTTGTGGTCCGTGTATATCTCACACTTCTCTCCGTACAAATAATGCCTCCAAATCTTTAACGTAAAAACTACTGCCGCTAACTCTAAGTCGTGAGTAGGGTATCGTTTTTCGTAGTCCTTTAATTATCGTGATGCATACGCAATGACCTTACCGTGTTACATAAGCACACATCCAAGTCCCTTGTGCGATGCATCACTATACACCACAAAACCTCCCGTCTCGTCTGGTAGTGACAACACAGGTGCCTCGCTTAATCTCTTCTTCAATTCTTGAAAACTTTCGTCGCATTTTTCTGTCCATACAAATTTCACCGTCTTCCTTGTTAGATTGGTCAACGGGGTCGCTATCATAGAAAAATCTTGGATCAATCTTTGATAGTACCCAGCTAACCCTAAGAAACTTCTTATCTCTGTTGGTGATTTTGGCTATTCCCAATTACTTACTGCTTCTACCTTCGTAGGGTTTATTGAGATTCCATTCTTATCCACCTATGTGACCTAAGAATTGAACCTTCTCCATCCAAAATTCACACTTAAAAAATTTTGCTTACATCTTTTCCTTCCTTAGCGCTTCCAAAACTATTTTCAGATGTTCGACGTGCTCTTCCTTTGTCTTTGAGTAGATCAAGATGTCGTCGATGAAAACTACCACAAACTTATCCAAGTATGGCTTGAAAACTCAGTTCATCAAGTCCATGAATGCTACCAGAGCATTAGTCAGTCCGAATGACATTACCAAAAACTCGTAATGTCCATAACGGGTTCAAAATGGAGTCTTTGGTATGTCTTCCTCCCATACTTTCAGTTGGTGATAATATGTTCGTAGGTCAATTTTTGAGAAACACTTCGCTCCCTTCAGTTGATCAAAAAGGTCTTCTATCCTCGGTAACGGATATCTGTTCTTGTTCGTTACTCTGTTCAATTCTCGATAATCGATATAGAGCCTCATCGATCCGTCCTTCTTTTTAACAAACAACACTGGTGCTCCCCAAGGAGACACACTTGGTCGTACGTAACCCTTATCTAATAACTCTTGCAGTTGTATCATCAACTCCTTCATTTCTACTGGCGCCATACGATATGGAGCTTTCGAAATTGATGCAGTTCCCGGTGATAAGTCTATTACGAATTCGATTTTTCTGTCTGGCGAAAGACTAGGAAGATCGTCTGGAAATACATCATGGAATTCATTTACTACAGACATATCCTTAATTTCTACTCCCTTTTTCTAAGTATCTACAATGTAAGCTAAATAACCTACACATCCTTTCCTTAACAATTTCTTGGCCTACATCATCGTAAGGCAACACGATTGCTGAAGCGATGAGCTACCATAAAACACTACCTTAGACTTACTTGGAGTCTGAAGGTTCACACTTTTACTCTGACAGTCAATTATTACAGCATGGTTATACAACCAATCCATTCCCAGTATTACGTCAAATTCTCCCAATCTAATTGGAATCAAATCTACGCTCACTTCATGATCTCTAATGTTTGCGCGACAATTTCAGTAAACGAATTCTACAGGGATTACTTCCTTATTCGCAACTTCTATGTTCAAGGGATTTTCTAATCTTTCTTGGGGTGTATTAAGTCTACTAGCAAATTCTTCATATACAAAAGAATAGGTGGCTCCTGAATCAAACAATACATATGCATTTATATCATTGATTGGGATTATACCTGACACCACGTCCTTCGTAGCTACTGCGTCCTGGACGGTCATGTTAAAGGTCCTAGAGATTGGGCGGTTGGATTATGTTGGTCCACTAATCATCAGTTTGTTTCCCCCTTGTTGGCTGCTACCTCCGCCACTTCCCTTATTCAGGCAATCCTTGATCCGGTGCTCCATCGAGCCACAAGCAAAACATCCTTGGACCTTCTTTGATTTCGGGCAGTTGGGTGAAATATGCCCCTCCTGGCTGCAGTTGTAGCAAGTGCCGCGTCCCTTCCAGCACTCGCCCTGGTGATTCTTTCCACATTTTGGACATCCCTCTACCCTCTTCTTAAATCCTGCATGAAAATTCCCCGACTGATTGTTGTTGTTTTTGTTGTTGTTATTATTGTCCCACTTCCTCTTTCCAAAATTACTTCCTCCATTGCTGCTTCCTACTCCCCGGTTTTCTCCTCCAGTATTCTTTCCTTTTTTCTCCTTGTTATAAAGACTTAAGGCTTCACTGACACCTTCTGCAATGATTGCCTTCTCCAGCAATGTTGCAAAGGAATCAATTTGAAGAACTGATACCTTATTAAACAGCCAAGGCTTCAGTCCTTGTTCAAAACGTCTATCCTTCCTCTCTTCATCTCCCACTTGGTGTTCTGCAAATCGCGCTAGTTCATGGAACTTAGCAGCGTACTGCGCCACCGCCATATCACCTTATTTAAGTTCCAAGAACTTAACCTCCATTCTGTTCTTCATTCTTTTTAGGAAGTAGTTCTCAAAAAACAGCGTCTTGAATCTCTCCCACGCTATTATCCCTTCTCCAGCTCTTTGTTGATTAGCCTCCCAGCAGTAGTTCGCTTCTCCTCTCGTCATGTACGTAGCAAATACCTTCTTCTTATCTTCACCCACTCGAGTGATGGTGAAAGCCTTCTCTATATCCTTATCCCATGTCTGAGCTATGATTGGATCGGTAGTACCCTAGAACTCTTGGGGTCCTATACTCCTAGAATCTTTAAAACTTGTGACCGGTATTGCTTGAGGATTGGGGCGAATGAGTTCATTGTTCCTTCCCCTAAGAGCTTCTCCTAACAAGCCTACTAGCTTCTAGATCGGGTCTACTTGTTCCCTCTCATTGTTAACGGATTCCTCAGGTGCAGTTAATCTACGTCTGAGCGGCATTTTTTGCATCACAAAATTTTTCACTTTATTAATACTCAATTTATATTACTTAAGTATTTCTTTAATACTAAAGGCATAAAATCTTATAACACGTTTCTGAAATAAGCTTCATTTATATTCATATGCCAAATCATTTCATTACATGATTTTCCCTAGCATACTGCTATAAATGTTATCACATATACCCCTAATATCACGAAAGACGGGGAATGCTAACATACTACCCCTCTAACAAAAGCTTACTCGGGATTTACATATCTATCCCATACTTTACACAAAAAGTTGAGATTACAACATAGTATATACATCACATAAGGTAAATACTACTAATACTATGGCTAGACTGACTAAGGGTCTCATCCCATCATCCCACGCTCCACAGCGCTCTTGTACTCGATCTGTGCTATATATGCTATCAGCTCTCAGGTTCAAAGTATGTAGGATCTATCCCTGCTCCACTGGGTAGTGGTATACACCATCGATCACCCCCTCGAAAGTTAAACGGAACACATACCCCATCTTGTTCATCTTCCTCTTCTTGCATCTGACCTCATCCTCTAGGTCGTCAGCTCTCTCGTTAGCCGCTTTCCACTTCTCCTTAAAGTGGATCCTATCCATAACCTCCAACTCTAGCTAAGTACAGAGTGCCTTATTCTCTGTCCTCTCACTTAGTTCTCTCTGCTCTACCTCTTCTAGCTTTCCTGCCAGATCCACATTCCTAGCCACTGACTTGTGAAACAATGTCCCCATCTTGATCCCTACCTCCCTACAGTATGCAATCTCCACCTCTAACTCCTGCATCGCTAGCTTCCTCTGATGGTCCTCATCCGTTAGCTTCTGGAACTCGGACTCTCTCTCCTGGCCCATAGCCTCCAGCTCCTACACTTTGCAGTCCGACTCTAGAATACGCTCCTCGCACTCTCTCAGCATATGCTCCTCCAGGTTAGGCTCATAAGAGTCCTCCATGGGTTCGCTCTCCGTAGGCTCGTCCTCCACAGACTCGTCCTCCATGGGCTCCTCTTCTGGGTCAAACTCTACCTCGATCTCGTCCTTGTCGTCAAACTCAGATGGTGCAACAGCCTGCACAGGCACAGCCTCTAGAGGCGCCTCATTTGCCACATGTATATCTCTGGGCTCCTCCTCTGCCACTCTACTAGGTCCTCCCATGTCTGTCATCCTACAATCACAAACATAAGACAAACAAACAGCAACTCCATTAGAATGTTGAATAAAACATAAGTTCATTGTATAGAATGAAGTTACATTTCATAACACACTAAGTCTCTCAAGGAAAACTCTACATGAGTTTTATCTTCTTCTAAGTTTCTAAGTTCTCCTAAGTTATAATCTAAGGACACTCGCTTTTAAGGTTTATAACTACAGCTCTGATACCAACATGTGACGCCCCAAATTCGGACCGCCACTGATCTCGAATTCAGTTTGTCACGTTCTTACAGTAATAACTAAAATCATACAATCACAACGGATAATCTAGAATAATATACAATGATTTATTATATTTATTCCCCCAAGTCTCGCAACCTACAATACTTAATAGATTACATAATAATATCAAATAAAGATTTATTACATAACCCTACTTAAGTTTAAACATAGTTCTGAATTAGTCTTAATACATCATCTTAGTTGTCATAATACAACACAAGAATTTCTAGAACATAAAGGGGCTAGCTAGTCGGTAGCCTTGCCCTTGCCCTTATCAACGCCCGAAGGTCCACCCTGCTCTGCCTTAACTGAAATATTTTTAGGGAAAGCAAGGATGAGCAACAAGTTTGCTCAGCAAATAATATAACAAAAAGGGTGAGTAATACAGTTTTCGAATCCCAAAAGGGTATAGCAAGGTATGATAGTTCAAGGATAGCAAGAAATATCAACAGTTCTTAAAAATAGTCGCTAAGGACAGAATAATATCAATAAGATTCAATGCTAAATCAATCTAAGATTTCAAGATAATTGAATACTGAGCAGTCACTAAGGACTATGAACTTCTACTAGAATTAACAAAAATATACTGATAATCCAATAAAAACAAGTACAACAGGTGATCATCCTAAAGTAGCCTATATTATGCATAACATTCAATCGTACTAAAGTGCGCACGTCGGTCTCCCGACAATTATATTTTCCCTTCAAAGAAGGTTGTTCTTCTCAGTCAATACAAGATTCCGCACCAATCAATTGGTTTGGATCACTTTTCAAATTCATAATATAAGTCTAGCCGAATCAAATGGCATAGACCCCTCTTTATAAGTTCAATACTTGATATTAAAGTTTGGAGAATATAATCGATTTTATCTTAGCTATGAAGCAACAAGTCATGAATCGTAATTTAAATAGCTTACTTGTATAAGGAACAATAGTACAAGATCAATACATGTTCAGTAAGAGTAGAATACTTGCTTACAATATCCATTGAATAAAGTAATGCAAGAGTTTAGGATACTTGCACAATAAAAGAGTGTAAGTTAGGGAACTTGCCTTAAGCGTAGGTTAACAAAGTATAGCTTATCAACGCTTTTTGAATCCTATTATAACATATTTACGTATATAGGATATTCATTAGCATTGTACATTCAATACATAAGCTCGATATGAAATTCAAGTATACTCATATGATTCTAACTTAGTCGTATAATCCTATATGTACGTCATTACGTACTTTACGTACACATACCACCACATTCGTTAATAAGACACTATGAAATCACATAATCATAGTTCGTAATTGTTATTTGACTTAACATTTGAAAACACTTTAGCAATTCAAGATGGTTTCCTTATAACATGCTCATTGTTACGTAAATACTGTACTGGCCATGTACTACAGATTAGGTTAACAATGTAAGCATACATCAATCTCAGATTACAAACAGGACAGTCAGACTTCACTGCAAGGTGGCGCGACCGCGCCTGATTTGAACTATGGAGTGGCGCGGTCGCATTGCTCCCAGTTCAGATCAGAGCTGAGCTACACAATGTTTGGCCTAGCTTGCACACCCACATATATATATGATAACACATGCAAAAACATACATGATGTGATAAGTTTGATTCTTATGTCATGCTTTCCACATAGTCTTAATAATTTCTAATTCACGAGGCTTAACGTGTTCGATTACAATGTTCCTCACGTTTACTCAATATACACATGCAATGAGGTCCATATGTCTCAACTATATATGCTCAGGTTACCTTAGTCATATATTTCAAGTTATGAAGTTCGTTCAACTTGTCTTAATTCATGGTCAACTAGTTTACCATGCATATGACTAGCTAGGCATTTCATTTCTATCATGTCTAGAAGCATATGAGACCCTATCAAGATAGTCAAAATTTTCAGAATACTTGCAAGGTGGTTATCAACCAACTAGTTTCATGAACTCTTAAAGTTTCTTCGAAAAACCTCATGTTTAACTAATCATACAAAGTAGCTTCATATATCATATGGCATGCTCATGTATATGCATAATTATACTACCTAAACATGCTCACAAGTTCAGAATTTAAAGGGCACATAGTTTATCAAGTTCGTATTTGAAACTCTACGTTTCCTCTTAAAAGGTTGTCAAAACCATTCAAGTATGTGAGATAAGTCCAAACATCTTATATCATGCTTTCATATACATATAAATAGACCACATAAGCATGCTTGAATTTTCAGAACTCAAAGTGTTCTAGTTCGACAAGTTTGCTTTTGAAACTTTAAGTCTTCTTTGGAAAAATCAAGTTTTAGTAAATGGCTCTATGCAAGGCCACTTATGTCAGCATCTCATGGGCTTAAATAGTCATAATGAAGTTATACTAGCATGCTCCCTATATCAGAAAGCATAACAAAATCATCAACTGATTCTGTAGAAGGGCGCGGCCTAGCCCCATTTGTACTAGGGAGTGGCGCGGGCGCGCCACTCCGGTTCCAGCCCAGACAGTTTTATGCTAGAGCAGAGCTTTTAACCCATTTCAGAAATACTTTATGAATCATGCTAAGAATTGACTACATTACATTTATAACATGTATATAAACTCAACTAACATTCTAGCATCCTTTCACATACTCAATTACAACTAATTCATGTTTAATTTCCATGAATCAAAAATGCTACACTTCAAAGTTGAATAAGGATTATACCTCTTAAAGCTTTGAGTTGTACAAGAATTGCTTTCAATATCAAATTTCACACTCCCTCTACTCTTTCAAATCACTTAGCAACAATTCTAGCAACATAGGAATGAAGGGGGAGTGCTCAATTTATAGGAAATTTACTAACCAAGTAAAGCCATTGTCCAAAAATTGAAACCAAGAGGTGGAAGGAGAGTTCATGGGATATTCAAGAGTTGGTGCAATAGTTCCCAACTACTCCTGTGACACCCCCAAATCTGGGTACTTCATTTCGACATGATTTGGTGTTCACTTTCTAATAAAACATACATCTACCCAATAATAAAGAATTACAAAGTAAATTACAACCTTCATAATACTTAAATAAAATCTTCCTTAAAGAAGGATTACAACTTGTCCAATATAAAATCCCAGGGTTAACTAAACCTTAACATCAAACAAAATAACAGCGGAAATAAAACATCGTCACTAAGTCTTATTACAATAGAAATTTGAAACAACAAGCCTTCACTTGCTCATCTTTCCTTTTTCTTTACTTGTTGACGGTACGTCAACATTCTTGGTTTCAACTGCAAGGGGTGGTAAAACATGCAATAGTGAGAAAACAAAAGCTCACTTGAAATATAACAGTGATATGACATAAATGAACAGCTTCATAAGAGTTTGAATAACCTTACTCTCATCAAAATAAAAAATTGAATAATAATTCTTTCATCATCTTTAAAGTTTGAGTATAGACTTTATCTGAGGGTCATATGACCTTGAACTATGTCATAGGTTATAAATATTTCTATTTAAACCTTTGTTAGTCATTAAGACTATGGACTTTTAACTCGTACTCAGGGGGATCAACCTTTTGTACCATGAATTGTGCACAACCATCTTAACGCTTTCGCATAAATGTCCCCTAATAGATAGGGTTGTTCATTCTCAGTATTTGAATACAAGTCCGCACCAAAGAAAGTTTGGTTTGGATAGATAAAGGAACTTTGTAGTTTCAACTATCATCAACTAGGAGTAGTTGAATCGACTCACAGTGCTTTAACAGTTCAATAATATAAGAATCATGAACCAATTATAAGATATAGAAATAATCTACATAATAAGTAGACATGCTTTAGAAATAACTTAAAGCAACTGAAAGAATAAGTAGATCTTGCTTGAACAATTAACTCAAGATCACAACACCATGACAATAATTGCATTATGAACCTTGGAATACAATATAACTTGTACAATACATAACAAGTGAAGAATCAAAAATAAACTTGCATGACATATTGACCAAGGGTTAGAGAACTTGCACAATAAAAAGATGCATTTTTAAAGCTTGCATAGCATACAAGAATGGTTTAGAAAGCTTGTACAAAGTAAATAACGAGTTTAGAAATAGAAACTTGCTTAACGTATAAGAATAAGGATTAGAAAACTTGTCTCAAGCGCAAGCTACACTTTAATAACTACAATCACTTCCACAATTACCCTACACATATACATTATATTCAAAATATCTATTAGTACCCAACTATAATGTTTAAACTGTTGAACTTCTTACTCAAGTCCAACTCACAATGTTGTTTAAAACATAGGTTGTTAACTAGCCACATACGTGACTATATACTCACGACATACATTCATAAGTTTATAACACTTTAAATCGTGTTGTGTACCTTATGAAAGTAACCCACTCATACACATGTAACACATTCATATAAAACTTCAATCTATCTTAAACACATCAAAAGCATGCTATCTTATTACCTATTACATTTATCAAGTCATAGAAATAAGTTAGCTAAACAAACGGGGCATTAAAACTCAACAAGCAAAAACCAAACTTCCCGGATAGCATGCTAACCCGCTAGGGCTGGTGGTACAAGGAAAGAAGCCCAGCTGGGGGTTCGCGAATTGGTAGAGAAATAAGCCAATTTGGCTTATTTCATCACACCGAATTCGATTTTTCTCAGCATGATTAACATGAAACTTGCTAACAACAATATTTTGAACTCTTTAACATGATTATAACATATATAATTCTTACAACACATGATCAAAACCAAGATTTCATGATTTATTCAAAGAAAACACCATATTAAGCGTTCTTGACCAAATTTGCTATTACGAATTCGTTTTTCAATTAATTCAAGTAATTCCAATTGTAATAACTCTTATTATTAACATACTAACATAACCCATGATCAATTTAAACAAAAACCCACAATCAACACCAATTTGATAGTTTCAAAAGCCATTTTTCAAGAATTGGTTCACCGAAAATCATATGAACACAATTCTTCTTGCTTATCAAAATTACATAGATTGAATTGTTAAAATAACAATATAACTCATATATAATCATCAATATATATATATATATATATATATATATATATATATATCACATCACACATATACATCATGATTAAATAATTTACACAAAAAGCTTTTACAGAGAAGTTTTAAACTATGAAAATATTGAAGAACATAACTTAAAACTTGTTTTTAAGACAATTACATTCTAAAAATCCTTTCATGACATACAATTACATATGAATACAACATATACATATAAAATCCATGATTTTACAATTTCATGAAAACCTAGTTTGACAGAGTAATGAACACAAAACATATGAATTGATTCTATAATTATAAGGGTTAAGATGATACCCTTTGCTATGAGTGTGGAAGAAGATGATGATGAGTTTGATTTATAGAAATCTTTCTTCTTCTTTCTCTACTTCTCTAACTTTTCTTTGAGTTCTTCTTCTCTACTCTATTCTCTGCTTTCTTTCTCTCTTTGTAAAACTAGCGTATACTTATCTAACATATATTATATAATATACATATACATATATAATATATATGTAACCTATTTTATTAATATAGGTAATAAGTATAATACTAATTACCATATTAACTCTTACTAATAGCATAGGTTTCAATAATTTGAAAAGCTAGGCCATGTTTGGCAAACTTAAATAAAATAAATTCTTTTATTAGCTAAAGTCATGTTTGGTAAAACAAGTTTAAAAGAAAAGTAAGGCCTTGTTTGATAAAATCACTTAAAAATCTTTTTCCATTCTTTTAATAAATCTTTAACCCATAAGTTAAATGCTACACTTATTTAATTAAATTACAATATTCTAATTCAATTAAATAAAAACTAACATTCACATAATACTCAATTGTCACACTTGAAATTAAATTCATGTAACACTTAGTAAATTACAACAAATACTTAGCACATAATTTTAAATCTAATTTAATTATTTTCAACTAAATTATAATTATGCTACAACATTACTAACATATCAATTTAATTAAATATTACTCTTAATTAAATCAGTCCACATAATCACATAATTTATTTATTTAACTCAATAAATAAATCACATAAAATATTTATTCACTCAATAAATATTACAGTTTAATATATAAAATCTCAATCGTTACAACTCCCATCACCCACACCCTTCTTCATCATGTCCATCATTTGCTAGCTAGGAAGTTGAAATGGTGAAGTAGAATAGGCCATTGGCCCTTTCACGTGAATAAGGAATTGAGACATTCAATATGGGACAATTTCTAATCTTAGCAAATCTTAGAATCAATGAGGCCTATATATTACTTAAGTCTTCACATATATAGTATATCCCTACATAACATAATGTGTATACTTAGGTTTAAATATACATACTCATATATATATACTTAGGTTTTAAAAATCAATTGGGCACACATAAACACATCAATATATAATCTATGTACATTTTGGTAATGCCAAATTATGAGTTAATTGAATAGTGACATACTACATTATCACAAACCTCATTATTCCAATTATGTTATGTAAGACCCCAAATTTTATAAATAAAGATTTAATTTTTTTTATATATTATTTTTAAACAATAAGGTGTTGATTGGATAAATGTGATAGTTATGGGTGAGATGTACAAATTTTTCAAAGTTAACAAGTGATAATAAAATATTCATTGTTGTCGGGGAATATTTGTTTGGTCATAAAATATTCTTGTTGTCAAGAAATATTGGTACGACGGCACAGCCATTTGTGGGCCCCACAACGGAATAACTGTCTGATGAAGAAAATGACAAGAATAAGTTTTTCTAAAAATAACGGCGTAGTTGTTACCGTTAAAACTGTGAAAATACTTCTGTGATAAAAATACAGTAATACGCGTTATTGCACAGTAGCATACGGTATTGCACAGTATTTTGAATTATTGATTCTTAAGTAAGAAGGCACTTACTCAATTATTATTACAGTAATTATTGTTCAATATTTTATATTATTGATTCAATAATTGCTACATTAATAATTGCATAATATTTTATTGATTCAATAATTGTCATTGCACAATATTTCAAATTATAAAATCAATAATTCATATTATTTGAAAAATATTATTAGATAGCATTATTGACAATGTCTAAGGAAGTTCTGTCTAGGAGTAGTTATTTAATTGCGCACCAGTAAAGATAAATTCTTATCGGAAAGCCCCTCTTTTTTGGGAACGACCTGGTTGTTAATATTGTGGTTCTGTAATATTATTTTTGAATAATTAATTATTGATAAAAATGATAAGAAAATATTTATTTAATGTGGATATAAATGGAGGAATTTTTAAAGAGACAATTATTGAGAGTTGATATTTTATCCTCTTTGATAATTCATTCAAATATATTATTATAATATTATATTATAAGTGTATGATGTAATAATATAATAATATAATAATGGTGATATTTTTAAAATAAATTAATAGTTTATAAATAAATGAGGTGGAAGAGAGAAAATGGAATTTGAATTTTTTAATAATTATAAATATTTTATTATATATATATACATGTGTGTGTGTGTGTATATGTGTGTGTGTGTGTGTGGAAGAAATGGTGGGGATGAGAAAAGAAGAAAAGGGGGGGGGGGGGGGGAGAGAGAGAGAGTTAGTGGAAGAATATGGAAAATGAGGAAAGAGAAAGAAAAAGAAGAAGAAAATTGAAAAACATCCGTATGTAAATTTCGATCATTTTTCGTTCGGAATTTGAAAAAACTTTCTTCTACAAAGTTGTAGAGAATTAAATTTCCTATGGAATGAACATAAGATTCGTATTTTTTTGATAAAAGGGCTATTTATTATGAATTATTGAAGTTTCAAAAATAAATATTTTAATATATATATAACATGTGGGAAATTTTATTCAAAAGAGGAGGCTGCAAAGTTTCAAATCTAGTGAGCTGCTTTTTTTCCGTGAATGTTATTTTGTCAGCCATGGTATGCTAAGCCCTTCCTATAAATAGGGTGCTTGGTTAGAAATAAAAATCACACCAGAATCAGAAAATTTTCTCTCTATAATATCGAGCGTATTTCTTGTGAGTATTTAGATACTTTGAGCGTTGATAACAGTGCAAGTTTTCGTCCACATAATATCCGATATTTTGGTCAAAACTACTCTCTTGTTAAGGTAAGAGATGTTATTTTTTTTCGTAAACGATGTTATTCTTTTCAATATCATTATACCAAAATATTATCATGGATTTTATTATGAAATTCTTACTTTTTCCGTCGGGGTTACTATTCACGTATACGACACTATTCACGAAAAAATTAAATTTTCTTCTATTTGTCCAAGTTGCTTGTTAAGGTTCCTATCTTTGATTGGATCCAAGTTTTGATCTTCATTCTTGAATTTTGCTCCACGAAGTATTAATATGAAATATTCTTGAACTTAGATAAACTAAATTACGAATCCCTAATCTTTGTCCTTTATCTCACTGGATTCCTTATTTATATTGTTTTTCATCATCTTCAGTCCTAAATAGTGATATAACTGAATATCTTTGGCCTGTAGTGCAAAGATGAATGATTACCTGATGAATATCTTTGGCCCGTAGTGCAAAGATGGACAAGTGTTGAGATGAACATGACTAACTGATGATACAAATGAATATCTTTGGCCCGTAGTGCAAAGATGAATATTTGATTCGAGATGTATATTGATTAATGTTACAGAGATAAAATATTGATGATGGACTTTTAAATCATAGAAGATAGTAGACTTCATTCTCTACTTAACTCTTCTAATGAATTGTTATTTTCGCTGCGAATATTGATCTAAAACTTATTGTCAATAATATTTTATCTGAATTGTTGAAGACTAACGATAATTTATTTTCCATTATCTTAGTCATAATATTTTTTACTGAGATAGTTAAGCTCACCCTTTTCATCTATTGTCCTCTTCAGGAAATGAGAATGTTGCGGGGACTAATTAGGGAACAGTGTGATGATCAGAGTTAGATCTGTAGAAGTCTCCACTATTCTATAAAATAGTGGGATAATAATTGTAATGAATAAGGAATGAATTTGAATGTTTATATTTCGTATTATATACAATTTGCATTGAAATTCATAGTTGTATGGTCGTATTTCTCACGACCTTTTGTTATAAAAGATTTGTATTTGGAATTCTGTACCATGTATTTGGCCAGTCAGAATGGGTTGGTATTGAACCTATTTTGGGGGCGTCACAGTTGGTATCAGAGCTTAGGGATATAATCTCTGGCGGAGATCTGGGAATAGAACTAGGAGGGGATAGACAAGTAAAACCTTCGCTAGTGTGTCCTACCTAAGCTTATTTGGTATTTAATTGTTCAGTCGGAGAATAGGGTTAATATGTGATATGTTAATTTGTTTAATTAACCCTTGTTTTATGGCAGTATTTGAGAATGGCAGCTGAAAATCTAAACAATGGAGTGAATGAGACCGTTGAGGCACCGCTAATCACCAACCAGGATAATGTCATGTCGGGAGAAAAAGAAATCAAAAATATCTATGTGGTGAGTTAAGAATTAATAGTTACACCCGAGCTAGTCGCAGAGGTAGCAGCTGAGAGTGAAGAAGAAGAGGAACCTGAGGAGGAGGATTTATTAGGAGAATTTTATTATCGAAATGTAGAACTGCAAGATCGTATTCATGAGTTAGAAGAACAGGGTGAAGAACGACAGGCAATCGTGGAACAAAGGGATACAAGAATTCAAGAAAGGGATACAGAAATTTAAGATTTTGCTACTCAATATACGAGGCTTGAACAGAAGCTCTCTCTGGCAGAGCATATGATATTAGAGCTGGAATCTGAAAATACAAATGTCAACGATCAGCTGAAAGAAGAAGCAACGGAACGAGTGAGAATTGAAGATGCATGGGTAAAAGCCGCACGACGCGTTGATATTTTAGAAAGAGACGTCCGATCTAAGAAGGCCAAAATAGACGATATGGATTTCACTTTTTGGACAACAATTGGAAGAATCCAACATCGAGTTTGGAATTACCCTGTGCATAGCGGTCAACCCCAATTCGATATGGATCGAAGAGTAATGATTCAAATCATAGATCAGGAGTGTGACGAAGCAGTTGAGGGTGGAATGAGCTTTATAGCAAAGTCAAGACCAGTTGGGATAGTGACACCAAAGACTGTCCCAGACAAATCAAAGTCAGGTGGTTCCTAGAAGAGTGTTTGTCGTGACAGCCCAAAACGCGAGGAACCTGAATGAATTTATCACTGGTTAGTTAATCATAAATTTTTGTGAAGTCTATACCTTATTAGATACCGGTTCTACCCATTCTGTTATTTCACCTACTTGTGCTCAACGTTTGAACTTGACTTTTAAGAAATTAGACTTTGACTTATCTGTTGAAACTCCGTTAGGTGAAACCTTCGTCACATCTACAGTTTACAAATCTTATTGATTCAAATTGGTACCCTCACACTACCTGTAGATTTTATATCTTTGAAAATACTTGCATTTGACGTGATTTTAGGAATTGACTGATTAACCACTTATCATGCCAAAATTGATTGTTTTCGTAAGGTTGTTAGTTTTCATATTCCTAATCAACCTGTTGTGCGAATCTAAACCACCAAACCACTAAAATTAGTTAATGTCATTTCAAGTCATAAAGCTATTCGTTTATCGAAAAATGGATGTCAAGCTTTCTTAGCCCATGTCACTGATTTAAACAAGAATACGTCAGATTTGAATGATATTTTTGTTGTTAATTAGTTTCCTGATGTATTTCTCGAAGAACTTCCCAGTCTACCCCCAGAACGTGAAGTTGAATTCTTTATTGACCTTGAACCCAGTACTAAACCAATTTCTAAAACCCCATATCGAATGACTCCTATTGAACTTCAGGAGTTAAAGGTCCAACTACAGGAGTTGTTAGACATCGGTTTTATTCGTTCTAGTACATCTCATTGGGGTGCTCCTGTTTTATTCGTAAAGAAGAAAGACGGTAGTATACGACGTTGTATTAACTATCGAGAGTTGAACCATGTCACCATCAAGAATAGGTATCTGTTACCTCGTATTAATAACCTATCGACCAATTGCGAGGTGTTATGGTTGAAGCACCATGAGGGTCACAGTTAGTATCAAATATTTGGATCATTTCGTGGTTGTCATTATTGATAACATCCTAATATACTCCAAAAGCCTCAAAATTTTTCTTAGAATGAACTCAATATGCAAAAACGACGTTGGTTGGAGCTATTGAAAGATTACGATCATACCATCCAATACCATCCTGAAAAAAGCGAACGTGGTAGCTGACGCGTTGAGTAGAAGATCGTATGCAAGTACAAGTGCGATATTGGCAACAAGAAGCCCATTTTGTATGACGTACAAAGGATGAAGATAGAGTTATCGACTCCGGAGACCAACGTAATGATGTCAAATATACGCGTAGAACCAGCTTTAATGGATAGAGTTAAAGCTGCTCAATCTACAGATCCAGAGCTGACGAATATGAAGAAGAAGGTGCAAGAAGATACTATTCTCGAAGCAAGAATCGATGAAGAAGGAATACTTCGAGTCAACTCCAGACTTTGTGTTCCTAACGATTATGATTTGAAGTATAAAATCATGATGGAAACACACAACACACCGTTCGCAATCCATCCTGAAAGTACCAAAATGTATCGTGATCGTCAACATACAATTTAGTGGAGCAATATGAAGAAAGAGATCGCAGAGTTTATCTCGAGGTGTTTAACGTGTAAACGTGTCAAGGCGGAGCATCGAGTGCCAAGTTTGCAAAAAGTTATAGACACCAATTTATGATTTATTGGTCAATTTGAAATTCTTGACCGAGTAGGAAATGAGGCTTATAGACTCGCTTTACCTCTAAGCATGTCTCATGTTTATAACGTTTTTCACTTATTTGTGCTACGAAAATACGTGAAAGACCCAAACCACATTATTGAGTTAGAACCAGATGAGATAGCCGAAGATTTAACGTACGAGGTGATACTTGTTAAGATCTTGGATAGGAAGGAGCATGTCCTACGCACAAAAGATTATACCTCAAGTTAAAGTTTTGTGGAGGAACCATGATATCGAGGAAATGACCTGGGAGTTAGAATCGGAAAATGAAAGCGAGGTATCCTCACCTTTTTGACATACCAGGTACGTATGTCAATTTCGAAGATAAAATTTCATAAGGAGGGGAGGTTGTAAGACCCCAAATTTTATAAATAAAGATTTAATTTTCTTTATATATTATTTTTAAATAGTAAGGTGTTGATTGGATAAATGTGATAGTTATGGGTGAGATGTGCAAATTTTTCAAAGTTAACAAGTGGTAATAAAATATTCATTGTTGTCGGGAAATATTCGTTTGGTCGTGGAATATTCTTGTTATCGGGGAATATTCGTACGACGGCACAACCATTTGTGGGCCCTACAATGGAATAACTGTCGGATGAAGAAAACGACAAGAATAAGTTTTTCTAAAAATAACGGCGTAGTTGTTCGAATTATTGATTCTTACGTAAGAAGGCACTTACTCAATTATTGTTACAATAATTACTGTTCAATATTTTATATTATTGATTCAATAATTGCTACATTAATAATTGCATAATATTTTATTGATTCAATAATTGTCATTGCACAGTATTTCAAATTATAAAATCAATAATTCATATTATTTGAATAATATTATTAGATAGCATTATTGGCAATGTCTAAGGAAGTTCTGTTTAGGAGTGGTTATTTAATTACACGCCAATAAGGAGAAACCTTATCAGAAAGCCCCCTCTTTCTTGGGAACGACCTAGTTGTCAATATTATGGTTCTGTAATATTATTTGTGAATAATTAATTATTGATAAAAATGATAAGAAAATATTTATTTAATGTGGATATAAATGGAGGAATTTTTAAAGAGACAATTTTTGAGAGTTGATATTTTATCCTCTTTGATAATTCATTCAAATATATTATTATAATATGACATTATATGTGTATGATGTAATAATATAATAATGGTGATATTTTTATAATAAATTAATGGTTTATGAATAAATGAGGTGGAAAAGAGAAAAGAGAATTTGAATTTTTTAATAATTATAAATATTTATTATATATATATATATATATATATATACGTGTGTGTATATGTGTGTGTGTGTGTGTGTGTGTGTGTGTGTGGAAGAAATGGTGGGGATGAGAAAAGAAGAAAAGGGGAGAGAGAGAGAGTTAGTTAAAGAATATGGAAAAAGAGGAAAGAGAAAGAAAAAGAAGAAGAAAATTGAAAAACATCTGTATGTAAATTTCGGTCATTTTTCGTTCGGAATTTGGAAAAACTTTCTTCTACAAAGTTGTAGAGAATTAAATTTCCTATGGAATGAACATAAGATTCGTATTTTTCTGATAAAGGGCTATTTATTATGAATTATTAAAGTTTAGGAACTAAATATTTTAATATATATATATATATATATATATATATATAACATGTGGGAAATTTTATTCAAAAGAGGAGGCTGCAAATTTCAAATCTAGTGAGCTGCTTTTTTTTTTTTTTCCGTGAATGTTATTTTGTCAACCATGGTATGCTAAGCCTTTCCTATAAATAGGGTGCTTAGTTAGAAATAAAAATCACACCAGAATCAAAAAAAATTCTCTCTATAATATCGAGCGTATTTCTTGTGAGTATTTAGATACTTTGAGCGTTGATAACAGTGCAAGTTTTTGTCCATATAATATCCGATATTTCGGTCAAAACTACTCTCCTGTTAAGGTAAGGGATGTTATTTTCTTTCGTAAACGATGTTGCGCGGACGAGAACAGGAAAATCAGTCCAAAATGAGAAAAGTCAGGCCAAACTGGACATACTCGCCGGGGCGCAGTTTTGTGTGTTAGATGTTTGTCGGGGCGCAGGTGCACCGGGGTGGAATTGTAAGGCAGGAATGTACGCCAGGGCGAAGTGTGCGGCAGACAACTCAAAGTTTCCTTGTTCGAGTCGAATTCTGGAGATCTATGTTTCTGGATTTGGAATGCGATAAGAAGAGTATTAAAGGAAAATATAGGGGCAGAGAAGACATTATCATTATCATTAACAAAACCCTAACCTTGGAGATCACGTGTTGGAGAATCGAAGCAAGGCGAAAGGCACGAAGAACTCGAGGCGAGTGTAGACACTAGAAATATTGTATTCCCGTTACTAACCCTGCAGGAGGGCAAAACCGTAAGCTCAGCCCCGGTCTCAATATTGGGATGTCAACTCAACCCCGGTCTCAATACCGGGATGTCAACTCAATTCCGATCTCAATATCGGGATGTCAACTCAGCCCCGATCTTAATGCCGGGATGTCAACTCAGCCCCGATCTCAATACCGGGATGTCAACTCAGTCCGATCTCAATACCGGGATGTCAACTCAACTACGGTCTCAATATCGGGATGTCAACTCTGTAACGACCCCAAAATTCATACAATAATTTCTCCTTCCCGATCGTTAACAATACAACTTTAATCTATCTTTACATCATTATTCGATATTAAAATCACTAAAAATCTAGAATATTAAAAACTTTTATACAATCTTTCTTTATTGCCCTGAATCGCAACCTTTACATTAAAAATATTTGATTCAATCTATATCATGAATCGTTACAACAAATTGACTATACAAAGTCATACATCATAAAGCAATATACATATACATTGGATAACTCCACTTATAATTCAACAACATGTTACATTCAAAATATTAAATGCATTTCTCATAAAACATAAGTAATTTTCGTGAATACGGATCTCTATAATTCACTTAGCACGTATCTTTACCTTGAAATCTTGACCTACAAAAATTATTATTTGTAAGAATGAGCTCAACAGCTCAGCAAGTTCTAACAGTTTTCATGCATCACATAACACATAATAATATGCCCAACATACATATCATAATAATTAAGGTAACATGACATACATGCTTTAATTCACATAACAAATATAAAGATTGAGTTCCTAACTCAATCAACATTATTTAACCAAAATAATGTAGTCATAAGTTGACTTTAACATTTCATGATTTCAACACGTATAACATATCATGCTCGCTTACAATATGTATAACATATCATGCAATTTAAAATAGTTCATCAAGTTCACGTAGACAAATAGGAACCAAAATACTTGCCTGGATTATTGTTTACCAATAACAGATTATAGCTTACAGCTATCTGTACTTCACATGCCCTACACAATTATATAATCATGCACATCAACTATTAGTCACAGAGCAACACATAGTAGTTGTAATATAAACTTTAATCTACATCTCATAACACTTCCTACTATCAATACACAATGTTCAATTTGATTGTTTAACTTTTGACTTATATCTCACTATATTTCCTTTTTAGTAATATTCGAAATTCATTCAAGTGTTTAAGTCTTGCTAGGATTACTTATTGGTTTTATATTAACCTCATTTCATATCTTATAATGTTCATTTCATTAGAATCGAAACACTATTTAAGTGTATTAACACATTACACGGCGTTTCGACGTTTATACGTCACACGCCTAATTCGCATCTTTTGCATGCGCTTAGCATGCTCCTAGGTTGGGTTACATTACTCTATAATGTTTCATTCTTATTAGGAACATAATATTAAACAAGGTTATACACACTTATTACGGTGTTGCGACGCTTGCATGTCCGTACGCTTAACTTGCCTATTCGGACGCCCAAACGACACGCATTTACGCACGCTTAGCACGCCTATACGAATTGTCTAATACTCAATAAATAATGTTAAGTATCATTATAATACATAATATTCATGTTTTATAACTTAGAAGAACATTTATTATCGTCGACAGCACTATACTTGCGTATGTGCATGTCCGACGCCCTCCGATTGCTTCCGAATACGCATCGGTCACAAAGATGACCATTTTGACCCCTACTAACGACCTCAAATAGAAAAAATTAAAGAACAAAAGTTATAGGTCTACTTGTGCTCATTCTGGATAATCTTGAATCTCCTCAATTGGAGTTCGTATGAAAACGTTATGGTCATTTTACTACAGGAGATCAAAGCAATTTTGTATTACAAAACTTAAACCACTCCAGACAGCATGGTTACCCGCTGGGGTGGGTCCCCCAAAGCCGGGTCCCACCTCTGGTGGAAATTCCCAGTTCGAGAACGGCAAAGAAATAAGCCAATTTAGCTTATTTCTTCACACCGAATCCGATTTTTCTCAACATGATGAACATGAAACTTTGTAACAACAAATTTTTGGACTCTTTAACATGATTATAACATATAAAATCCTTACAACACATAATAAAAGCCAAGTTTTCATGATTTTTGAAGAAAACTACAATATCAAACGTTCTTGACAAAATTTGTTATTACGAATTCGTTTTTCAATCAATTTATGTAATTCCAATTGCAATAACTCTAATTCTTAACATATTAACATAGCCCATGATCAAGTTAAACAATAATCCACAATCAAACACCAATTTGATAGTCTCAAAGGCTATTCTTTCAAAATTAGTTTACAGTAAATCATTATGAACATAATTTCTTCTTGTTTATCGAAATTACACGGACTGAATTGTTAGAACAACCATATAACTCATATAATAACATCAATATATATGTATATGTACATATACTTCACATATATACATTATGATCACATAATTTACACAAAAGGCTCTTACAGAGAAGTTCTTTTATGAAGAAACATGGAATATTAAGATTTAAGCATGGAGATTATACCTTGCTTTGCTTATTGGAACGAAGGGAATGATGCTATCTCAAGCTTTCTTCCCTCTTCTTCCTCTTTCTTCTTCTTCTTCCTGCTTCTTCTCTAATTCTAGGTTTTTTCTGTGTTTTCTTCTTTGTAACTTCTCTTCTTAGTCTATCTCTTTGTTTAACCCTTGTTCTTCCTTCTCTATTCTTTCTAATATACTAAGTAACGTAGTATTATAAAATAGAACTGATAGGACATATATTATATGTATAGTTATATAATATATATAAATGCTAGGTATTAAATAAATAATTAACACCATAATTGAATTTAATATATATAAGTTAGAACCTTTGGAATTTAAAAAGCCCTAATGCTTGTTTGGCAAAACTCATTATTTTCAAAAAGATAGGTTTTAATAGTTAAGGTCCTGTTTGGCAAAACGGATTTAAAACAAAAGTAAGGATCTTGTTTGGAAAAAACAGTTTTAAAAACTCTTTTAATTCTTTTTAATAAATCTTTGAACACATATTCTTGATGTTCCACTTTTAATTAATTAAATCTTAACATTCTAATTTAATTAATTAAAATTTAACACTAATTAATCACATAAAATTGTCACATAATTATAATTACTTGCTAATTATAATTTCACGTAACACTCATCACATAACTCATCTAATTTAATTATCCCAATTAAATTAGAACTATAACATAAAATCATTATGTCAATTAAATTAAATATTAAATATTTATTTAATTAATATATTACACTTAATTACATTACTCCATAATAATCATGTAATCTCAATAAATAATTTAATTAAAATATTTATTTATTTCAATAAATATTAAAATTAATATCTAAAATCCTTTTCCCATTAATTCACATATTTCACAATATATGACACGTATACACAAACTCAAACTCAAAACATCAGATAATAAGAATTTTATTTATAAAATTCTCAATTATAAATTCTTAAAAATCCGAGATGTCACATCCTTCCCTCCTTATAAGGATTCCGTCCTCGGAATCAACGAAACCTCCCTTACTCGGTTTTCACAAAATCTCTTTCACAATTTTATTGTTGAATAACTTCAACACGTTAACTTAGCAAAAAGTTTTACATATATATATATATATATTTATATTTATACTTCATTCATTTCTTCAACAACTATTAGGTTTTATTACATAACCTTCAATTAAACACAATCATATATCAAATATTATCTATTCTTTAACTCGTTTATTTCCTTTCTAAGGATCATTACCGAATACTCTACTCGTCGAATTCATATACTTCATAACTCACCATCTATAATTATTCGGGTTATCACATTCACCCCTTCTTTTAGGAATTTCGTCCTCGAAATTTTAATATTTTCATTCACTGGATTAAAGGGTTCTACCACTACTTCTTTCTAAGGAATATCCTTCTCACTACATTCTCCTTCAGAATAATAAGAATCTTTCACAATTGCTCAATAATTGGGAAGTGATATAAATAACTCAAAAATTTAAAAGATTCCAAATCATGCTGAGTGGTCACAAGACCTTGAACTTAATTTTAGGTTTAATAGTGCTTCACCCCAGGTACTTCACACTATAAAACCGCATCGGTACTCTAGGTAGCCAGCCTATCGTACTGCTATGTCAGGCCCAAACGTAGTACATTGTAATGACTATATGCGTTACACTCGGAACTATTGTCTCCGATAACATGTCCCCTTTTATAGGTTGTTCACCTCAGCTTCTTAACATCTGAATCCATACCAAAACAATTTGGTTTGGCATAGTTTGACCAAGAACGCTCGAATTTCATAAACATCTTTCAATATTTGTCTAGTTGAATCAAATAGCATACACTTCTAGCAACAGTTCGGACATCAATCGAAATATACATATATACATATATATTTTTACCCAACTAAAATAATTATTTATTTATTTAAAAATGTTATATATATATATATATATAGTTTAGGAAAACTAAAAATAATAAGTAAATCTTTTCATAATATCCTGATACCGTACCGTAGTAATGGTACGTTGAGGATTTCGGCATTACATGACGTCGTCATACTACATCATACCATAGTGGGCTGACGATCATACAATCACATCCAACACTAGGTTTAACTGCATTGATAACTTCCTCGATTATTGTTTCTACATTATATCAAATGATGTATAGAATGTATAAAATATATTTTGAAAATAAAAAAAATTATTTTTGTCTAGCTGAAGCAATTAGCACAGACATGTGAGTAATAGCAAGTATTTTAAAAATTCATTGGTTCCATCGTTTGATCCAATGTTTTTCAAGAAAAACAGAAGTGCAACATCAGCATGAAGTCAATAAATTTTGAAAATCTAGCAATGCTAGGAGATTTAGAATATAAAAACTTTCTCCATCAATTAAATCTTTACTCCATCAGTTACTTAAACATTCTATCAATCTTAAACAACATCAATGCTTTCTATACCATAGCCTTTTTATACCCAGTATAGTTCATCGAACTTACCACACTTTGGAAGTTCAGGAACTTGCCACAATAATATGAGTTTAATAACTTGTCCTAGCAATGCGTAGTTAAAGAACTTATCAGAGACTGTCCATATGCTTAGGGGTTCAAAAATATACATACGACTATGAGTCACGAACTTACCATAAGTATGAGTTTTAAGAACTCGTCTAACCTTAAGATCATCTAATGTAATCTTAATATCATCTAATCTAATCTCTATTGACTCTAACTATCAAATATAAATATAGGACAAGAATCACCTTCTCGTCATATATATATCGATAGCGCGACACCAACCTTCCAACGATTATCAATATGATAAGCCAAGTGTAAGCACAAAACCCTGCCCATACAAAGATTTGTACAACTCAGCCACCACATGAGTCCTCAGTTGAAATCCCACTTAATTCTATCTTAGTTATAACTTCTCGCTCTATACTCGATGCAGACTTCTGTATCTCATCATTTATAACTCTTCGTGAGTTTATCTCGTACTAAATCATAGTACATTCTCGTTATAGCATCAAACTATAACTATTCAATCATTACAGACCATCTATCTTTCAACTTTAAAAGATCATGCCGTGATCTTATTCTATAATCATCTTCTTATGATTCTTTTCTTATCTCATTATCGTTTTGTTTTAAAAACTTCTTATCTTACCTTTCATCATATCATACTATGATTTTATTTATGCTTTTAATCTTATAGACTTTGTCTATTTATCGTTATTCGTCATCTTTATTATTGGAGTTAGGCAACTCCTGATTCTTATCTCTATATCTCTTCAAGATTCTTCTTTGAATCTTCTTGTTTATTTATTAACTCTTTCTAACTTCATTCATATTGCTCAATATTTTATTCGAGTTTTATTCCTCGCCATTCTAATCTTCTTCTTATAACATCGCTAGGACTTCACACATCCTACACTTCTACGTATGTGAAAAGAATCACCTTTTCGTTATACGTAACTTAAACTTAACTTCTTATTCTCTAAGGTCATAGCCTAAGGTACTCTTACCTAAGGTGTATAACCTACAGCTTTGATACCACTGTAAAGACCCCAAAATTCATACAATTATATTCTCCTTCCCGATCGTTAACAATACAACTTTAATATATTTTTACATCATTATTCGTTATTAAAATAACTAAAAATGCATAATACTTAAAACTTTTATACAATCTTTCTTTATTTCCCTGAATCGCAACCTTTACATTACAAATATTTGATTCAATCTATATCATGAATCGTTACAACAAAATGACTATATAAAGCCTTACATCATAAAGCAATATCTATATACATTGGATAACTCCACTTATAATTTAACAACATGTTACATTCAAAATATTAAATGCATTTCTCATAAAACATAAGTAATCTTCGTGAATATGGATCTCTATAATTCACTTAGCACGTATCCTTACCTTGAAATCTTGACCTGCAAAAATTATTATTTGCAAGAATGAGCTCGACTAGCTCAGTAAGTTCTAACAGTTTTCATGCATCACATAACACATAATAATATGCCCAACATACATATCATAATAATTAAGGTAACATGACATACATGCTTTAATTCACATACAAATATAAAGATTGAGTTCCTTACTCAATCAACATTATTTAACCAAAACAATGTAGTCATAAGTTAACTTTAACATTTTATGATTTCAACATGTATAACATATTATGCTCGCTTACAACATATATAATATATCATACAATTTAAAATAGTTCATCAAGTTCACGTAGACAAATAAGAATCGAAAGACTTGCCTTGATCGTTGTTTACCAATAACAGATTATAGCTTACAGCAATCTGCACTTCACGTGTCCTACACAATTATATAATCATGCACATCAACTATTAGTCACAGAGCAACACATAGTAGTTGTAATATAAACTTTAATCTACATCTCATAACCCCTCCTTCTATCGATACACAATGTTCAATTTAATTGTTTAACTTTGGACTTATATCTCACTATATTTCCTTTTTAGTAATATTCAAAATTCATTCAAGTGTTTAAGTCTTGCTAGGATTACTTATTGGTTTTATATTAACCCCATTTCATATCTTATAATGTTCATTTCATTAGAATCAAAACACTATTTAAGTGTATTAACACATTACACGGCGTTTCGACGTTTATACGTCACACGCCTAATTCGTCTCTTTTGCATGCGCTTAGCAATGCTCCTAGGTTGGGTTACATTACTCTATAATATTTCATTCTTATTAGGAATATAACATTAAACAAGGCTATACACATTTGTTACGGCGTTGCGACGCTTGCACAGTCCGTACGCCAAACATGCCTAGTCGGACGCCCAAACGACACACATTTGCGCACGCTTAGCACGCCCATACGAATTGTCTAATACTCAATGGTTAATGTTAAGTATCATTATAATACATAATAGTTATATTTTATAACTTAGAACAACATCTATTATCGTCGATAGCACTATACTTGCGTATATGCATGTCTGACACCCTCCGATTGCTTCTGAATACGCATCAGTCACAAAGATGACCATTTTGACCCCTGCTAACTACCTCAAATAGAAAACGTTAAAGAACAAAAGTTGTAGGTCTACTCATGCTCATTCCGGATCATCTTGAATCACCTCAATCGGAGTTCGTATGAAAATGTTATGGTCGTTTTACTACAGGAGGTCAATAGTTTTGCATTACAAAACTTAAACCACTCCGGACAGCATGGTTACCTGCTGGGGTGGGTCCCCCAAGGCCAAATACCCCACTGGGGTGGGTCCCACCTCTGGTGGAAATTCCCAGTTCGCGAATGGCAGAGAAATAAAAGCTAATTTGGTTTATTTCTTTACACCGAATTTGATTTTTCTCAACATGATGAGCATGAAACTTTGGAACAACAAAATTTTGGACTCTTTAACATGATTATAACATATAAAATCCTTATAACACATAATAAAAACCAAGTTTTCATTATTTTTGAAGAAAACTACAATATCAAACGTCCTTGACAAAATTTGCTATTACGAATTCGTTTTTCAATCAATTCATGTAATTCCAATATCAATAACTCTAATTCTTAACATATTAACATAACCCATGATCAAGTTAAACAATAATCCACAATCAAACACCAATTTGATAGTTTCAAAGGCTATTCTTTCAAAATTAGTTTATAGTAAATCATTATGAACATAATTTCTTCTTGTTTATCGAAATTACACGTATTGAATTATTAGAACAACCATATAACTCATATAATAACATCACTATATATATATATATATATATATATATACACTTCACATATATACATCATGATCACATAATTTACACAAAAGACTTTTACAGAGAAGTTCTTTTATGATGAAACATGGAATATGAAGATTTAAGCATGGAGATTATAGCTTGCGTTGCTTATTGGAACGAAGGGAATGATGCTATCTCAAGCTTCCTTCCCTCTTCTTCCTCTTTATTCTTCTTCTTCCTTCTTCTTCTCTAATTCTAGGTTTTTTCTATGTTTTCTTCTTTGTAACTTCTCTTCTTAGTTTGTCTCTTTGTCTAACCCTTGTTCTTCCTTCTCTATTCTTTCTAATAGACTAAGTAACATAGTATTATAAAATAGAACTGATAAGATATATATTATATGTATAGTTATATAATATATATAAATGCTAGGTATTAAATAACCAATTAACACTATAATTGAATTTAATATATATAAGTTACAACCTTTGGAATTTAAAAAGCCCTAAGGCTTGTTTGGCAAAACTCATTATTTAAAAAAAAATAGGTTTTAATAGTTAAGGCCCCGTTTGGCAAAACGGATTTAAAACAAAAGTAAGGACCTTGTTTGGAAAAACGGTTTTAAAAACTCTTTTAATTCTTTTTAATAACTCCTTTAACACATATTCTTGATGTTACACTTTTAATTAATTAAATCTTAACATTCTAATTTAATTAATTAAAATTTAACACCAATTAATCACATAAAATTGTCACATAATTATAATTACTTGCTAATTATAATTTCACGCAACACTCATCACATAACTCATCTAATTTAATTATCCCAATTAAATTAGAACAATAACATAAAATCATTACGTCAATTAAATTAAATATTAAATATTTAGTTAATTAATATATTACACATAATTACATTACTCCATAATAATCACGTAATCTCAATAAATAATTCAATTAAAATATTTATTTACTTCAATAAATATTAAAATTAATATCTAAAATTCTCTTCACATCAATTCACATATTTCATAATATATGACACGCATACACATACTCAAACTCAAAACATCAGATAATAAGAATTTTATTTATTAAATTCTCATTTATAAATTCTTAAAAATTCGGGATGTCACAAACTCAGCCCCAGTCTCAATACTGGGATGTCAACTTAACCCTGGTCTCAATACTGGGATGTCAACTCAGCCCTGGTCTCAATACCGGGATGTCAACTTAGCCCCGGTCTCAATACCGGGATGTCAACTCAGCCCCGTTCTCAATACTGGGATGCCAACTCAGCCTGATCTCAATACTGGGATGTCAACTCAGTCCCGATCTCAATACCGGGATGTCAACTCAACCCCGATCGCAATATCGGGATGTCAACTCAACCCCGATCTCAATATCGGGATGTCAACTCAGCTCTGGTCTCAATACTGGGATGACAGGTCAACCCCGGTCATAACCCTGGAGCTACAGGTCTACCCCGGTCACAACCCGGGAGATACAGGTCAACCCCGATCACAATTCATGAGGTACAGGTCAACCCCGGTCTCAACCCGGGAGGTACAGGTCAACCCTGGTCTCAACCCGGGAGGTACTGGTCAACCCCGATCACAACCCGGGAGGTAGTGGTCAACCCCGATCTCAACCTGGGAGGTACAGGTCAACTATGGTCTCTACCCAGGAGGAACAGATCAGGCACCGGTAATAACCCGGAAGGTCAGGTCAAGCCCCGGTCCCAACCCGGGAGGCCAAATTAACTTTGGAAACAACCCCAAAGCGTCACATCATCTCCAGAGACAACCTTGGGGAAATCAAGTTAGCCTCAGAGACAACCCTGAGGACAAACAGAGTCGGCTGGATGCAAACCTCGGAGACAACCCTGAAAAATCAGCCGAAGACCGTGCCAGTACAAGAGACAACCCCTTGGAGGGGGAAACGTGGTCATTTTACCAACTCGAAGCCGATTCGGTCCAAATCAAGCTAAATTGATGCCATCAAGGTCAGAAAGAACCACAACATTGATCCCGAGTGGAAACAGCGCAAGATAGCTCAATGGATAAACTGCGGGGAAACGAAGACCTGCTGATGGGTTTGTCTTCTACCCATTCTTTGATTTCCTTGGGCACCTCATAGTCATCTTCCTCCTCTTGATCAATACCCATCAAGTTGAAGTTCAGTTCTACATCAAAGTTGTAGTCACTGTGACAGGTTGGCATCTCATCAGTAGGGACAAACAATTCCAATCTTGGAGTCCTGAAAACAAAATGCTTTCGCTTTAATATATGCAATTGTTTAAACATACAAAGAATTTAGCAAAACATGACAAAATTTACTGCTATAGCTTTGCAACCAAAATAAGCAGTAAATGAAACCATGTTACAGGGCAGACAGATTCTCTGCCCTTTTACCCTTTATGGATGAAGCAAGGGATGTTGCTCCAGTTGTCTAGGGTCAGATCCTCATGAATATGGAGGATACAAGATTTGTGGTTGTCTGCCTCATCTCTGATGATGACTAAGACATCCTTTAGATCAGAGCCGGGATTCTTCTTTGAACTGCCTCCCTTCTCTTTCTTAATACGAGGAATTCGAATCTGATCCTCCTCGTCACTATCTGGGATATCATCATTCATACCTTCGTAGTGTATGAGAACACGCATGTTAGCAAATGGGTCTCGTCCTTTGTATAGGAACTTTTCTTTTCCCTTTTTGCTATCCCCCTCAGGCTTTGAGGCTTTCCTCTCACCCACCGGTTTGATTAGAGGAAACAACATGGCTGACACAACAGCAGGAATTGAGACCGAGATTTATTACTATGATCGATTACTTCACCAAGTGGGTTGAAGCAGCCTCTTTTCCCAAAGTTACTAAAGAGGTCATCATTGGTTTCATCAGAAATAATGTTATCTGTCGATATGGACAACCGGAGGTGATCGTCTCTAACAATGCCAAGAACTTAAACAATCAGATGATGAGAAACTTATGCAGCAAGTTTCATATTAAGCATCTCAATTTCGTCATCTACCGACCCAAAATGAATGGTGCTGTCGAAGCGGCCAATAAGAACATCAAGAAGATCATATAGAAAATGTCCTGCCAATCATAAAGGATGGCCTGACCTATTGCCTCTGACTCTGTTAGCATACAGGACGTCAATGTGTACCTCTACTAGGGCTACCTCCTATGGAGGGCGTAGATGGCTTCACCTTGTCAGAAGGTACAGCCAGAAGGTATTTTATAGCTGGTGGAGTCCTCGCACTATTGGGGCTCAAACTCATGCTACCCAGTTCATGGCAGATATGGTGCTGGGGTCTGTGATGATGACAGACTGGATAGCTTGCCAGCGGGATTTGACTCACTTGGACCAGATCACAGGGTTGACCCAGTAGTTAGAGTGGGCACGTATTGAGACTGGGGCTGAGTTGACATCCCGGTATTAAGACCGGGGTTAAGTTAACATCCTAAAATTTTAGCCAATTGTATGGGTGATGAAGCTATAAGGGGATACTAGCCCCGAGCATGGCAGAATCGAAAAGGGGTGCTTAATATCTGACAGAAAGGCTGACCATGTCGCTGCATCCGAACACTCTGCTAGCTGGAAGGAGTAGGACAGGGCTATCTCATGGGTAAAGCAGTACCCACGGTGTCTAAAAGTGCCAATCGAACGCAAATGGGTCATGAGCCATACATACAGCAGGTTATTACTACCTCTAAAAAACCCCTCTAGATGTGAGCTGTAATAGGTAGTCGACCTCAAGGTCTCGGCCAGTACATCAGCAGAATAATACTACCTTGGCTAAGGGCATGGACCACGACCATCAAACCAATATCTAAATGGTCCAAGTATAGTGGCATGTATATGTAAGTCATGACGCACATCAGCAAGATGTCTATCCGGGCAGAATGCCACTCCTCTGCTGAGATAATAAAATCCCAAGCTTAACCCCAGTCTCAATATCGGGATGCCAACTCAACCCCGGTCTCGATACCGGGATGTCATCTCAGCCCCGATCTTGATACCGGGATGTCAACTCAACCCCGGTCTCAATACCGGGATGTCTACTCAGCTCCGATCTCAATACTGAGATGAATTTCTTGGTACCTTTTATCCACATCCTGATAAACAACACGGCGCAGTACAACATGTATTCTTTCATGGATTGCTTTGTTGGTTACCATCAAATTATAGTCGCTGAAGAAGACAGGAAGAAAATAGCTTTCATCACTCCCTGGGGAACCTTCTATTACAGGCGATTGTCCTTCGGCCTTATCAATGCCGGGGCCACGTATCAGCGAGCCATGATGGACCTGTTTCATGACATGATGCATAAGGAGATAGACGTTTATGTGGATGACATCATCATCAAATCTTGAAAGGAAGACGATCACATCAACCATCTCAGAAAGCTGTTCAACAGGTTGCGTAAGTACAACCTCAAGCTGAATCCAGCCAAATAAGCTTTTGGTGTTAAATTGGGCAAGTTATTAGAATTTATGGTAAGCAATCGAGGCATTGAGCTGGATCCTGCCAAGATTAAAGCCATCACGGAGATGCCCGTACCCCGAACGGAGAAGGAGATACGTGAGTTTCTAGGAAAAATCAATTTCATAAGTCGATTCATTTCCCAGCTCACAACTACTTGTGAACCCATTTTCAAGCTACTAAGGAAGAATTCCTCCCCAAAATGGAATGAGGATTGCCAAAAAAGCCTTCTATGCCATCAAAAAGCAGCTGATCAAAGCACCTGTCTTGGTACCCCTAAGGGATGAGGTTCCCCTATTTATGTACCTATCAGTCAATGCCAACGTAATGGGCTGTATGCTGGGGCAAAAAGATGATAGTAGCAATGAAAGAGCCATCCACTACATCAGGAAAAGATTCAGCAGCAGTGAACAGAAGTACACGTTGATTGAGAAGACATGTTGCGTGTTAGCATGGGCCGCCATGAGGTTGCAACATTATCTGCATGGGCACACGACCTATCTCATATCCCGCATGGATCCACTAAAATACGTATTCAACAAGCCAATGTTGAATTATCGATTGTCCAAATGGCAGTCGATCCTCCAATAGTTTGACATTGTCCACGTGACTTAGAAGTCCATCAAAGGTCAAGGCATTGCAGATCAACTAGCCGAAGCACCATCAGGAGGGTTTGAACCTCTGAAAACTTATTTCCCGGATGATGGAATCATGACAATTCAGCAAATCTGATAAGAGAATACAGTCCAACCATGGAGATTGTATTTCGATGGAGCGATAAACATGGAAGGTGCCGGAGCTAAGGCAGTCCTTATCTCTGGTAGATGAGAACAATATCCTATGGCTACCAAGTTGCAGTTTGACAACACCAACAACACAGCTAAGTATGAAGGCTTCATAATGGGGTTGAAATTAGCCCAATTGAGTTGGTTATCAGACAAACCATTGGGTAATATCACACCATAGAATTACATTTGCTACCCTATCACCGGTAAGTCATCAATATATCCTTGTATTTTGAAGTGATCACCTTTATCCATATCCCTTGAGGCAGGAATGACTTTGCAGATGCATTGGCAACATTGGCTTCCCTGATCAATGTATCGGATAGGAGGGGAATTCCCTACATCAAATTAACAAACCAGAAGGCCCTGACATACGAGAATTATATTGGAGAAGTATTAGATGAAATACCTCCTATCAAACAACCTTGGTATCAAGACATCAAGGAATATCTTTGAGATGGATCTACACCCGCTAGGGCAAGCCAATTCGAACGAAAGCAGATTCATAAGATGGCTATGAAGTTCCATCTGAGTGGAGACTCACTTTACAAAAGGGATGCTGGAATAGGAAAAGTCCTCAGTGATCAAGACTGATAAATATAAATGAGGCAATCAAAAAGGTATAAAAGAGATGTACTCACCAGCAGGAATGGGTAGAACCCTAACCAAGCCTCCGTCACACCCCTCCTGAGCACATACGCATCTTGCAGAGGAAATAGGCAAAGGTATAGGTACCCCAATTAAAATCACTGAGGTGCTCCATGTACCAAGTGGTACTGACCATGGCAAAGGACACCATCGAAGAGTTGTTCGCAAGAAAATAACCCTTGATGATCACCAAAAATAGTCGCCGCAGGATGCGATCTCTAACCCTCTGATCATCAGGCAGAGGCTCAGTCAAAGCACCGTACTGCGCCGTGTTGTCTATCAGGATGTGGATGAAAGGTACCGGGAAATTGACTTTGAGACAAGCTTTATTCAAATCTCAACAATCCACGTATACTCGTACCTTCCCTCCGGGCTTAGGCATGGGAACTATATTCGACAGCCACTCCGGGTACGTTGATACCATAATGATACTGGCTTTGAATTGTTTGACAACTTCTTCTTTGATTTTTAGACTCCATTCAGGTTTTAATCGCCTGAGCTTCTGTTTGACTAGCTTGAATCCATCTTATGGGCAAAAACCCAAAGATACCATCTCTTGGCCCACTGTCATCACTTCGGGGGAGACTTTTGGTTTTAAGGTTGGTGCCTTGACAGGTAGGTATTAAGTATTGCTCACCTCTAATGCTTAAAAACTTGCAGGTTCAACCTCTGCATCCAGACTGATCACCGGTATATCTCCCTGTATGCAGACATGGTATTCTGGTTTGGCATTCACCATGATTAGGTTGCTATTGATAATGTACTTGAGCTGCTGATGGAGAGTGGATGGAACTGCTCCTATCATGTGGATCCACGGCCTTCCCAGCAATAAGTTATATCTGGTGGTAATATTGAGTACCTAGAAGGATACATAGAAGGTGTGGGGACCAATCTCCAGTGGAAGCTCAATCTCTCCCATGGCTTCTCAGCGAGACCCATCGAAAGCCCGGATAACCACATAACTAGTTCTGATCTAGTTTGGATTGATCTTCATTCTTTCTAAGGTATCATAGGGAAAAATGTTTAGGGACGATCCTCCATCTATTAGCACACCTTTGATCACATACCCTGATGACATCACTACTGTGTGTAGTGACTTGCGATGGCCTGTCCCCTCTGCGGGTATATCATCGTCAGTGAAAGATATCACATTGCGGTTAAAGATGTGTTCTATCACGTGACAGAATTTCTCGGCATCCACTGTCCTTGGCAGATGGGCTTCTTCCAGTACTTTCACCAGAATGTTGCAATGATCCACCGAAGATAAGACCAAATCTAGGATGGATATTTACTTGGGTGCATCTTTCAGGCTTTGCACCACCTTAATCTCGTTATGCCCCATTTTGCTGAGGAACTCTTTGATTTTCTCTTCAGCCACCTTCTTTTTGGCATTGACAACTGAATTGATCACCCGCTGAGGCAGGCACAATGGATTCTCCTTGGATATACTGGCAATGTTATTTGAGGTTGAACCTTCATCATTCCCATAGTTCCATGAGACTCTTTTCAGACTGATCACTGGATACTGGGGTCTGAAAGGCAATATTAAAGGCTAAGGCGCAGCTACCTTCATAGGATTTAATGCTTCTTGAACTCCTTTCCCTGACAGTATTAAGGGTGTTCCAGCTAGCTCCTTCTTAGAGAAAATAATAGCCACTGTTCCCAGACTTCGTGTCGTGGGAATAAATAGTGTTTCCTCATTAGGGAGGCTATAGTCATGATTCTCTCTTATCAGTTCACCGCTTTCAATAATATTCTGAATCAGGTGACGAAGTCCCCAGCAATCCTCGGTGTCATGACCGGGCGCATTGGAGTGATACTGGCAAATCCTATCAAGTTTGAATTTCCTGGATCGAGGTTTCACCGGCGGTAACAAATCTATAACTATCCCCTCATTGATCAACATCTGGAGGATTTCCTTCATCGGCTGGTTCAGATTAGTGAAATTCCTCTGAAAGGAAAATTCTCTATTTGCTTGGAACTTCTCCTCCTTGGCCACCTTGTTGGCCCAGGGTTCATGTTCATAAAATCGGTAAGTGATCCCTCAAAGTGATGGGGTTAAGTTTCGGTGTAGGCGGACTTGATTCAGACTGGTTGGACTGGTTTATCAGCTGCCTGGTCACATGATGCTGATATACGACCAAATTTGCTAGTTGTCCATTATGTTCCTTGATAGATTTGATCTCATATTCTATCAGGAATCGCCTTTCTGATAACTCCCAACTGTCTGTCCTATTGTTACTGGATTGAGTTGACTCTCCGATGTACCGGAGGTATTTGGATCCCTCTCCACTCCCCATGCTAATCATGTTGACACTCTCCTCTTTGTGCTGAGGGAGGGGATTATCCTGCACATGGGGTTGCTCTGGTTTGGTCACCACAATCTCTCTGTTGTCTATTAAGTCTTGGATCTTGGGCTTGAGAGCTCAACAGTCCTGTGTGTCATGGACCGGAGATTTGAAATGGTAGTTACACTTTTTACTTGGGTCAAAATTCCTTCCACCGGTACTGGTTGGTGGAAGGAGCTGAACAATCTTCTTCTGTGTTGTCAACAGTTTCAGCACGTTCTCGAGTGAATCCCCTAAAGGGGTAAATGTTCTTTGACATCTGACCTCCAAAATTTTTTAAAATGGAGGGTTAGAAGGTTGTGCTGGAGCTTGAAAAGGGGAATAGTTTCTCCTTTAAATGGGCATGCTGCTCAACTCGCTCCTCTAATTCTGTCTTGTAGTACTAAGGACACTTCTTCGTCTTTCTTCTTGTGTACTCTCTAGGGATTACTCCTGTAACTCCCGGACTGGATATATTTAGCAACGACTTCCAAGGTGGTCAGATCCTTTATCTTCCCATATTTTAGCCCCATTTCAGCCATTTCTCCATGTTTGATCATCTTCAAGAATGGTTTTCCTATGCCTGTTAGGACCCTTTTGTAATACAAAGCTTCTTTGGATGTCGATGAAGGTCATGACTATCTCAGACTTAGTCATAGGTGGGGTGACTTATGCTGCAACTCGTCTCCATTGTTGGGCATATTCTCTGAATGAATCTATGTTATGCTTTTTGATGTTTGTGATCTGACATCTGTCTGGAGCCATTTGAGACTGAAAGTTGTATTGATTAAGGAAGGCATATGCCAACTCTTCCCAGCTATGAATCTTGGAGTTATTCAGTAGAGCATACCAGGCTCTAGCCTCTCCGGTCAAACTCTTTTGCAATAATTGCATTCGGAGTTTCTTTTCCTCTGCATAGGATCGAGCTCTCCAATGAATACCTTTAAGTGAGTGTAGGGGTCTCCCAATCCATCGTATTTCTCAAAGTCAGGGACTTGAAATTTTTTAGGGTAACGAGCCCCGAGGAATAGACATAAGTCTGAATAATTGACACTCCCAAATACCCCAATCCCTTTGATGGACCGTATGGTCTCTTCCATCTGTTGAACTTTCTTCGGAATGTCACCAGCTTCCTGTTCTTTGTTAAGGATGGTGATTTCAGGCGTTTTGTTGGTAGTATCCTGGTTCTATGTTTCAGGAATCTGAGTGTCTTTCTTTCTAGTCTCTTGACTGCCACTGGGTGTACCTGGTTCTGTATGACCCTGTGCTTGTTTCCCTTTAAGAGCCTTACTTTGTTCTCATAAGAAAATAGCCAATTCGGCTATCTAGTTCTTTAATCCTTCAAATTATTCCTTAGAGACAGGGGTTGATCCTGGTTGAGCACTAGAGGCCATGTCTCAAGATGGACTTAGTGCTTTCTTAGATTTCAATCTCGTAATATGACTAATTTTTACCTACAACAACCGTAGGTGTGTTAATTTTATGAATGGAAGTATTGGTCGGATGCATGCCATGTAATGTGTTATTTACTAGGTTTCTTAATATTATCCTGTAAAACAGAGGTCAGTTGTTTGAATGACAGGATATCATGACAGGATTTACAAGACATGGAATGTACATTATGATATTTACATTGGAATTCAAAACTTGACATTGAATTGAAAGAGGAAGGCATGAAGAAGCTTCCCTTCGATTTTGGTTAATTAGAGGCTGACCTATCTTAGGTTACTCTCATAGCTTTTCAGCATGAAGGTCCCCAGATCATCACAACCTACTAGAGGGGAAATTAATCCAATCTTTCAATTGGAGCGGATTTGTGTGGTGCCTTTAATGAGCCTCGCAGACTAAGTCGCCTTTGAGTCCATTACTCAAACACCGACGAGTTTGCCTCCTAGTGGAGGAATCACACAACATACATTCACATACATCGCGTCTCACTGTACGAAATAATGACATTGTGCGAAGCACTAATATAAAGCAGGAAAGCATTTATTCACATTCATTCAATGTAAAGACGCAACATTCACACACACGAAGATATAAATGGGAAATGTTTGAAAAGATTTGAACGTAGCCTAAGCCCTCTACTGTCCCCAGCAGAGTCGCCACCTGTCGACCTTGGGAAAAAATACGGATCGAGTTGGATCCGAATCTTTCTCTTTTCCTAAGTTCTATTTTCTACCCTTATTTTATCTTTTTTGTGAAAAAAGTGAAGGGTTTTTTAAGAAAAGGCCAACATGTATTACTGTCGATGATTTGAACATTTTACAGAGTCGCTAGTTGGTAGATTTGAAAATGGTTGTACCAACTCAACCGAGTTTTATTTAAAAGTAGGCTCAATTGCTGGACACTGTCGAAACTTAATCTTTGAAACCGAAGTTCTAAGTTCAGGGGCTTGGTTAAGTGTGGGGAAGGTGTTAGGAACCCCACAACTTCTGTAAAAACATGGTACCGCATCTTTTCAATATTTCCCTTTTTTATTTTCAATGTGTGTGTGTGTGTTCTAAAAGAAATTGGGCCTACGTTGGTTTGGTTTGAAAGTATGGACGTGCTTCGTTGAACCTATATACAAAAGGTTTTATTTGATTTGTAAAAGTCCTTTTATTAGACAAGATATTAGAATGATATTTTGAAAATTTGATTTTTCAAACCCTTACGCTACCATAGGAATTGAAACATGTTGATACTTCCATTTTATCTTTTAAGTCTTTGGGCTCAATTGAAGTGGTGATTGTTGAGCTATGAAGCATCCTCGACCACAGAATATATACAAGTGACGATCTTCTCATGGGTATGATAGCCATCAGAGTGACTCTAGCACGACAAGCCATTATTTCACTATGTTGAGACCTTAAACCCGAATAACCGTTTTAATGTCTTTTGGGTATACATTTTTACAGAAAAACTGGTAGGGTACATTTGTAAAGTGGAGTTTGCCCATCGTGGGAATCAGATTCAAATCAGTTTGATCGTGAATCCCACGATTCCTAGGTTCACATAGGGAAGCCAATAGACCTGCACAGCTCAAATGTGCATAGAAAATGTATATTCATATCTAGATGTCGCAAGAACCAAGGATTCAACAGTAAATCCTGGCACGCGAGTAGCCAAAGCTTCTCGTTCCCACTAGATAGCAATCTAAGAGCCGCGAGATTGCTTTCTGAATGAATAAAATAATAAAAATTGCTAGATTTAAGTAAATCTCAGCCATTCTAGCTTTTTGGTTATGTCAGAACCTATTTTGAACGGTTTGAAAGATAGAATTAGCGAGATTTAAAAACGTCTAGTTCGCCCGAATAGATGTCAGTGCCGATTCATATCAAATGAATATTTACAGCAGCAATTTAATCACAATGAATAAAAGATATATATATATATATATATATAGGAAGCTGATTCGGTCTAAATCAAGCCGAATTGATGCCATCAAGGTCAGAAAGAACCACAACATTGATCCCCAGTGAAAACAGCGCAAGACAGCTCAACAAATAAACTGCGGGAAAACGAAGACCCAGTTATGAACCCTTCTTTTTGGACTCATAAAATTTTTAGTCCCATGTCATTGTGACACTCTCGGCGAGGGCTTTTCGGAAAGTTATAGCACACCTCAAACGGACGCTCCGATGAAAAGTTAGAAAGTTTCGAATCTAACCTCGTGTTGCTCAGAGTGCACATACTTTGAGGCGACAAGACCCACCACCCGGGCCCTGCCACGTGGAGCCGCAGATAGACCCGTGGCAGCCTCTGGTAGAGCCACTTCAATCAGGTCTATAAATATAAGTGCACCCCCAGGCCAAAATTAATTCAGAAACGCTCTGAACCTCTACCCATTTCGTTTCCTAGCCCGACTTCTAGTACTCCAAACCCAAATTTTATCACTCTAACACGTAGATATACTCATATACTACCATATATCAAAAATTAACCGGTGAAAACGGACGTTTGAAGCCCACCAAGTGGCATAAAGCCCGTGTAGTAGTCCATTGTGAGTATTTTTACGATCAGAAAGTTCATACTACTTCATTGAGCATTTATACACTTGCACGTTAAGTTTCATTTTCTGATTATGCTCGGAACTCAGTTCCGTGGCCGTTTTTGCTTACGTTTTAGTACATTTTAGTACATTTATACGTTTTCTGGCATTTCTACAGCCCGGATCGTCGATCAGCGGCTTTTATTAGCTTATATATATATATATATATATATATATATATATATATATATATACACGCCCTTCACTAGACTAGGTTATCTTCCCAGTCCCGGTTTGAATTTTTTTGTATATATTTAACTATATATATACTAACTTTTCAATTCTGTCAAGCTCGGATGTCAAATCAGTGGCAGTTTACTACTTTTATATATATAATTATATATATAAATTTTTCTGACTTTATTTGGGCCTAGATTTCTACTTCGTTGCCTTTTTATTGCTTTAATATATATATATACTAATTGTATATATTAACATTTATATTTCAGTTTGGCCTGGATCATTTCAAGGACTTTTTACCGCTTTTATAAATATATATATATATATATATATATATATATATATATACTTACATTTCTGTCCGGGCATAGGATTGTAAATCCGTTTCCCTTTACAGCTTTTATATATATATATATATATATATATATATATACATTATGTCGAGCCTGGATCATTTCATGGCTCTTTTACATCTTTTATAGATATTTAAATTATGTTGAGCCTGGATCATTCAGTGGCTCTTTTACATCTTATATATATATATATATATATATATATATATATATATATATATATATATATTTCAATTCTGCCCAGCCTGGATTACTCCGTGGCTTTTTACAGCTTTTAAAAATATATACATATATTTTCATTCAAGTCCGGGCATAGGATTTGAAATCCGTCGCCCTTTATTGCTTTTTTATATATATATTTTCATTCTGTCAGACCTGGATTACTCTGTGGTTTTGTATAACTTTTATATATATATATATATATATATATATATATATTTACATTTCAGTTTGGGAATCGGAGTGAAAACCCATCGCTCTTTACAGCTTTCGTATATATATAACTATATATATCTATATATTTATTCATTGTGATTAAATTGCTGCTGTACATATTAATTTAATATTTGGCACTGACATCTATTTGGACAAACTAGATTTTTTTAAATCTCGCTAATTCTATCTTTCAAACGGTTTAAAATAGGTTCAGACAGAACCGAAAAGCTAAAATGGCTGAGATTTACTTAAATCTAGCAGTTTTTCTAGTTTTATTCACTCGGAAAGCAGCCTCGCAGCCCTTAGATCGCTATCTAATGGGAACAAAACGCTTTGGCTACGCGCATGCCAGGATTTACTGATGAAGCCTTGGTTCCTGCAACATCTGGATGTGAATATACATTTTCTGTGCACATTTGAGCTATGTAGGTTTATTGGCTTCCCTATGTGAGCCTAGGAATCGTGGGATTCACGATCAAACTGATCTGAATCTGATTCCCACAATGGACAAACTCCACTTTATAAATGTACCCTGCCAATTTTTCTGTACAATGTACATCCGAAAGACCTTAAAACGGTTATCCGGGTTTAAGGTCTCAACATAGTGAAATAATGGCTTGTCGTGCTAGAGTCACTCTGATGGCTGTCATGCCCATGAGAAGACCGTCACTTGTATATATTCTGTGGTCGAGGATGCTTCGCAGCCTGACAATCACCATTTTAATTGAGCCCAAAGGCTGAAAAGATAAAATGAAAGTATCGACATGCTTCAATTCCTATCGTAGCGTAAGGGTTTCAAAAATCAAAATTTCAAAACATCATTCTAATATCTTGTCTAATAAAAGGTCTTTTGCAAATCAAATCAAACCTTTTGTATATAGGTTTAACGAAGCACGTCCATACTTTCAAACCAAACCAACGTACACCCAATTTCTTCCAGAACACACACACACACACATTGAAAATAAAAAGGGAAATATTGAAAAGATGCGGTGCCGTATTTTCACGGGAGTTGTGGGGTGCCTAACACCTTCCCCACACTTAACCAAGCCCCCGAACTTAGAACTTCGGTTTCAACGATTCAGTTTCGACAGTGTCCAGTAATTGGGCCTACTTTCAAATAAAACTCGGTTGAGTTGGTACAACCATTTTAAAATCTACCAACTAGCGACTCTGTAAAACGTTCAAATCATCGACATGATACATGTTGGCCTTTTCCTAAAAAACCCTTCACCTTTTTCACAAAAAAGATAAAATAAGGGTAGAAAATAAAACTTAGGAAAAGAGAAAGATTCAGATCTAACTCGATCACTATTTTTTTCCAACGTCGACAAGTGGCGACTCTGCTGGGGATAGTAGAGGGCTTAGGCCGCATTCAAATTTTTTTAAACATTTCCCATTTATATCTGCGTGTGTGTGAATGCTGCGTCTTTACATTGAATGGATGTGAATGAATGCTTTCCTGCTTTATATTAGTGCTTCGCAAAATGTCATCATTTCGTACGGTGAGACGCGATGGATGTGAATGTATATTGTGTGATTCTTCCACCAGGAGGCAAACCCGTCGGTGTTTGAGTAATAGACTTAAAGGCGACCAATTCTGTGAGGCTCATGAAACGCACCACTCAGATCCGCTCTAATTGAAAGATGGGATTAATTTCCCCTCTAGTAAATTACGATGATCGGGGGACCTTCATGCCGAAAAGCCGCGAGAGTAACCTAAGATAGGTCAGCATCTGATTAACCAAAACTGAAGGGAAGCTTCTTCATGCCTTCCTCTTTCAATTCAATGTCAAGTTTTTAATTCCAATGGAAGCTGACCTCGCGTTGCTCGGAGTTCACGTACTTCGAGGTGACATGATCGACCATCCGGGCCCTGCCACGTGGAGCCGCAGGTAGACCCGCTTCCATCGTGTCTATAAATATAAGTGCACCCTAGGCCAAAATCATTTTAGAAACGCTCTGAACCTCTGCCCATTTCATTTCCTAGCTCGACTTCTAATACTCCAAACCCAAATTTTATCACTCTAACACGTAGATATACTCATATACTACTACATATAAAAAATTAACTGGTGGAAACGGACGTTTGAAGCCTACCAAGTGGCAAAAAGTCCGTGTAGCAGTCCATTGTGAGAATTTTTATGATCAGAAAAGTTCATACTACTTCATTGCGTATTTATACACTTGTACGTTAAGTTTCATTTTCTGATTATGCCCGGAACTCAGTTCCGTGGCCGTTTTTGCTTACATTTTCGTATATTTTAGTACATTTATACGTTTTTTGGCATTTCTACAGCCCGGATTGTCGATCTGCGATTTTGTTAGCGTTTATATATATATATATATATATATATATATATATATATATATATATATGTATGTTTACATGCCCTTCACCGGACTGGGTTATTTTCCCAGTTTCGGTTTGATTTTTTTGTATATATTTAACTATATATATACTAACTTTTTAATTCTGTCAAGCCCAGATGTCAAATTCGTGGCAGTTTACTGCTTTTATATATATAACTATATATATATAATTTTTTCTGACTTTATTTGGGCCTGGATTTCTACTTCGTGGCCTTTTTATTGGTTTAATATATATATATATATATATATATATATATATATATATATACTAATTGTATATATTAACATTTACATTCCAGTTTGGCCTGGATCATTTCATGGCCTTTTTGCTGCTTTTATAAATATATATATACTTACATTTATGTCCGGGCATAGGATTGTAAATTCGTCGCCTTTTATAGCTTATATATATATATATATATATATATATATATATATATATATATATATATATATATATATATATATTTACATGCTGTCGAGCCTGGATCATTTCGTGGCTCTTTTATAGCTTTTATATATATTTACATTCTGTCGAGCCTGGATCATTCTGTGCCTCTTTTACAGCTTATATATATATTTCAATTCTGCCCAGCCTGAATTACTCCGTGGCTTTTTACAGCTTTTATAAATATATATATTTTTTCATTCCAATCCGGGCATAGGATTTAAAATCTATCGCCCTTTATTGCTTATATATATATATATATATATATATATATATATATTCCTTCTGTCAGACCTGGATTACTCTGTGGTTTTTTATATCTTTTATAAATATATATATTTACATTCCAGTCCGGGGATCGAAGTGAAAAGCCATCGCCCTTTACACCTTTCGTATATATATATAACTATATATATATACATATATCTTTTATTCATTGTGATTAAAATGCTGTTGTAAATATTCATTTGATTTGAATCGGCACTGACATCTATTTGGGCGAACTAGATTTTTTTAAATCTCGCCAATTCTATCTTTCAAACGGTTCAAAATAGGTTCAGATAGAACCGGAAAGCTAGAATGGCTGAGATTTACTTAAATCTAGCAGTTTTTCTAGTTTTAATCATTCAAAAAACAACTTCGCGGCCCTTAGATCATTATCTAGTGGGAACGAAACGCTTTGGCTACGCTCATGCCAGGATTTGCTGATGAATCCTTGGTTCTTGTGACATCTGGATGTGAATATACATTTTCTGTGCATATTTGAGCTGTGTAGGTCTATTGACTTCCCTATGTGAGCCTAGGAATTATGGGATTCACTATCAAACTGATCTGAATCTGATTCCCATGATGGACAAACTCCACTTTACAAATGTACCTTGCCAGTTTTTTTGTAAAAATGTACATCCAAAAGACCTTAAAACGGTTATCCGGGTTTAAGGTCTCAACATAGTGAAATAATGGCTTGTCATGCTAGAGTCACTCTGATGACTGTCATGCCCATGAGAAGACCGTCACTTGTATATATTCTGTGGTCGAGGATGCTTCGCAGCCTGACAATCACCATTTTAATTGAGCCCAAAGGCTGAAAAGATAAAATGGAAGTATTAACATGCTTCAATTCCTATGGTAGCATAAGGGTTTGAAAAATCAAATTTTCAAAACATCATTCTAATATCTTGTCTAATAAAAGGACTTTTGCAAATCAAATCAAACCTTTCGTATATAGGTTCAACGAAGCACGTCCATACTTTCAAACCAAACCAACGTAGGCCCAATTTATTTCTAGAACACACACACACACATTGCAAATAAAAAAGGGAGATATTAAAAATATGCGGTACCTTATTTTCACGGGAGTTGTGGGGTGCCTAACACCTTCCCCAAACTTAACCAAGCCCCCGAACATAGAACTTCGATTTCAAAGATTCAGTTTCGACAATGTCCAGCAATTGGGCCTACTTTCAAACAAAACTCGGTTGAGTTAGTATAACCATTTTCAAATCTACCAACTGACGACTCTGTAAAATGTTCAAATCGTCGACATGATACATGTTGGCCTTTTCCTAAAAAACCCTTCACCTTTTTCACAAAAAAGATAAAATAAGGGTAGAAAATAGAACTTAGAAAAAGAGAAAGATTTGGATCCAACTCGATCCGTATTTTTTTCCTACGTCAACAGCTAGATTGGAGAAGAGTAGCACTATACTTTCAGTTCCTATTATATTTCTTCATCTATTCCTTGTATTCAGAATGCTAGTAACCTTGTGGATGTCAATTATTTATTCATCTAGTATGAACTAATTTACTTTTTAAGTCTACAATGGAGCTTTTTGTGTAACGAAGAATTGACGTGCTTCCATATTAATTTATTGAGACTATTTCCAGATTTATTTACTATGGGTTATGCTTAATTACGTAGTTGCTTAATCACCAATTACTTTTTACTCCATATGAACTCGAGAGATGTAATATGTGATTAGAACTAATCATAGTAGCATATGTTTATGATTTCTGCATTTAGTTGAGATTCATAATTTATGCTTAGGATAAAGATATACCTATGCATTGTACGTAATCCAATAAGAACTTGAACTGAAACCTTCTTTAATTTTAATTCATATAAAGATATAAAAGAATTAGTTAATTAGGGTGTCCTACTTAATTCTATCAATTGTGGAATTAATTTGGTATGGGTATAATACATTGAGAGATGGTTATATCTACTATTGTGTTCTTGGTTAATAATTTGAAATAGTTAACTTGAATTAAAAGGAAGTGTGTCATTCGAAGTGAAACATTAAGTGAAGTTGTAGGCTTAATTCTTCAAAAACTTGTTCAAACTCCAAGGTAGTAGTAGTTATAATTTAATTGGTAGTTTTTTTCGTAAATATCATCAATTGATCATTGGTTTAATAAAATTGGAATAATATAAAAGTGGTAATTGTTAGGATAAATGGCAGTTATTTTCTTTGTGGGAACGATACTCGACTCATCACTTTATTACTTGTTGACCACGTATACTTGTGTGTTGTGCGTAACTAGATTTTACCCAACAAGTTTTTGGCGCCGTTGCCAAAGATGATAACTGTGTTTATTACTTTCAATATCAGTTTAATTAAATCAGTTTTAGTTAAACATTTTTTTATTTTTATTTTATTTATTGTTTCAAGTACCCTTGAGTAGTGCATGCAAACTCGATCAAAGAAGCCTGAATTGTTACCTTACGAGGACGATATCGACAAACGGTTTCAGAGGTTGAGTAAGTGGATTGAGAAAACTTGAGAAACACTTGAAACACCGGACAACATGGCTGAAGAAGAATAGATAGCACTGCGGGACTATGCCACACCGCGGGTAACAAAAATTCAGTCAAGTATTACCAGGCCTGCTATTAATGCTAACAATTTCTAGATCAAGTCTGGTACGATACAAAAGGTGCAGAATGCTTGTCAGTTTGGGGGTCTACCGAATGACGACTCGAATGATCACATTATTAGCTTTATTGAAATTTGTGATACTTTCAAGTGCAATGGTGTGACGGATGATGCTAATAGACTGAGGCTATTCCCGTTCACTCTCACGGATAAAGCGAAGAGTTGGCTCCATTCTCTACGACCGGGGTCAATTACCACATGTAATGATTTGGCACAAAAATTTCTGGCTAAATTCTTTCCGCCAGCAAAAACAGCCAGATTGAGAACTGAGATTTCTACATTTGCACAGCAGCAAGGTGAACCATTATATAAAGCTTGGGAAAGGTATAAAGAGTTATTGAGAAAATGTCCCCATTATAGACTGCCTAAGTGGATGTAGATGAATACCTTCTACAATGGGTTAAACGGTCATACCCGGACCAGCATTGATGCAGCATCAGGGGGAGCTTTCATGGCAAAGAAGTTTGAGGAAGCTTATAAATTGATTGAAACAATGGAAGCAAACAACTATCAGTGGCCTACTGATAGATTGACATAACCCAAGGTAGTCGGGATTTTGGAAGTGGATTCAGTAACAGCTCTGTTAGCTCAAATAGCATCCTTATCAAAGAAGATGGATGCAATCTCAGGAGGGAATATGCAACAGGTATTAGTTGTGTGTGAGTTATGTGCAGGGGAGCATCCAATGAAACACTGTCCAATTAATCCGGCAGCAGTACAGTTTGTGGGTAGTTACAATTGGCCACCAAACACATATCAGAACACATACAATCCGGGGGCAAGGAACCATCCCAATTTTTCATGGAGCAATAATCAGAATCAGCAGCAAGCTCCATGACCATCATACTCCCCCGGTTATCAAAATCAGCACCAACAGTCAGCTCCATAACATGAGAAGAAGACAAATTTGGAGGAGCTACTTATGAAATACATAACAGGTAATGAGGCGGCAATGAAAACTCAGGCGTTTGCAATTAAAAATATGGAAACTCAAATGGGACATATTACAAGCGCTTTAAACAATACACCTCAAGGAACTTTGCTAAGCGACACCGAATAGAATCCTAGGGGAGGCCAAGATTAATGCCAAGCTGTCACACTTCGGAGTAGAAAATAGTTAGTTGAGCAAAATGCAGAAAATTAGACTACGGAGAAGGATGTTGAGGACAATGTAGTGGATACAGTTGAGGGGGAGAAGGTAGGAGAAGAACCAGTGGTGAAGGAGCAGGTAGTTGTTGCACCAACAGTTTACCCACCACCATCCTTTCAACAACGGATTCGGAAATAAAAATTTGAATAGTAGTTTACTAAGTTTCTGGAAGTGCTCAAAAAGTTACATATCAACATTCTGTTTGCAGAAGAATTAGAGCAGATGCCTAGCTATGCCAAATTCATGAAGGATATCTTATCTAAGAAAAAGAAGCTAGAGGATTTTGAGACCGTGGCGGTAACCGAGGAATGTAGCACTATATTGCAAAAGACGCTTCCACCCAAATTAAATGATCCGGGCAGTTTCACCATTCCTTGCACGATAGGTAGTTTTTCCTTCAACAAATGTGTAGGCACTCAAAGTTTTCCTTGCCCCAATACGAACACTTTAGGAGGGCAAAGCCGTCAATCAAATCAACCCCGGTACCAATACTAAGCTTACAATCCAAATTCAGCCACCAATATCGGTCATTCAGTTAAATTCGATCCCCAATATCGGTAAACGTAAATCCGGCCACCAATACCGGTAAACCTAAATCCGGCCACCAATGCCGGTAAACCCAAATTAGATCCCCAATATCGGTACACCCAAATCTGATCCCCAATATCGGTAAACCCAAATCTGATCCCCAATATCGATAAGCCTAAATTCCGACCACCAATACTGGTAAACCCAAATTCGATCACCAATGTCAGTACTCCAGTCAGCTCTGATCTCCAATCGAACTGTCTATCCATATCTGATCTCCAATCAGACTGTCTATCCAGCTCCGATCTCTAATCGGACCGTCTATCCAGCTTTGATCTCCAATCGGACCGTCTATCCAGCTCTGATCTCCAATAAAACTGTCTATCCAGCTCTGATCTCTAATCGGACCGTCTATCCAGCTCCGATCTTCAATCAGACCGTCTATCCAGCTCCGATCTCTAATTAAATCATCTATCCAGCTCCGATCTCTAATCGGACCGTCTATCCAGCTCCGATCTCCAATCGAACAGTCTATCCAGCTCCGATCTCTAATAGGACAGTCTATCCAGCTCTGATATCTAATCGAACCGTCTATCCAGCTCTGATCTCCATTCAGATCGTCTATTCAACTTCGATCTCCAATTGGACCTTCTATCCAGCTTCGATTTCTAATCAGACCGTCTATCTAGCTCCGATCTCTAATCAGACAGTCTATCCAGCTCCGATCTCCAATCAGACTATCAGTTCAAACCCCAATCTCAATATTGGGCCTTTAATTTAGCTCTGGCATCAACTCGGGAGGTACAGGTTAACCCCGACATAAACCCAGGACATGTCGAGTCATCCCGGTCTCAGTCCGGGAAGTGCAATTCAGCCCCAGAGATGACCCTGGGAAGCCAGATCCACCAAGGACCACCCCGGGAGGGGTAAAATGGTCATTTTATCAACTCTCAATCGATTCGGTAAAACTCAAGTCGAATTAATGCCATTGAAGTCAGAACGAACCATAACGACGATCCCGAGTACAAACAACGCAAGATAGCTCAACGGACAAACTGCTAGTAATCGAAGACCTGGTTATGAACCCGTCTTCTGGGACATAGAAATTTTTTTATCCCATGTCATTGTGACACTCTCGGTAAGGGCTTTTCGAAAATATATCGCACGCCTCAAACGGATGCTCCGATCAAAAGTTAAAAAGTTTCGACTTCGACTGTGCGTTGTCCGTAGTGCACGTACTTTGAGACGACAAAACCCGGCACCTAGGGCCCCACCGGGGGAGCCACACCTCTACCTACGGCAGCAGCAGGTAGAGTGGAGGCTCTCTGGCCTATAAATAAAGGCGCCCCCCTTTATTTCAAAAAAGAAAAAGAAAAACGCAGCGAAACTCTGCTAGTTCAATTTTCAGACTTTTACACCTCTTCCAAACCCAAATATTTTTACTCTAACACGTAGATATACCCATATATTATCACATATCAAAAAATAACCAGTAGATTTGGACATATAGAGCCTACGATTTGTCAAAAAGCCCGTGTAGCAGTCCATTGTAAGTATTTCACGATCAGAAAGTGAATATTACTTCTTCATACTTTTATACACTTGCACGTTAAGTTTCATTTTCTAACTGTAACAATTGAGATTTTACATATTAAATTTTAAATATTTATTGAGTAAATAAATATTTTATGTGATTTATTTATTGAATTAAATAAATAAATTATGTGATTTTGTGGAGTGATTTAATTAAGAGTTATATATTAATTAAATAAATATTTAATATTTAATATTTAATATAATTAATGTATATTGATTTTATAGTATAATTCTAATTTAATTGAGATAAGTAAATTAGATGATTTATGTGTTGAGTGTTGCATGAAATTATAATTAGCGAGTAATTATAATTGTTATGTGATTAATTGATGTTAGATTTTTATTAATTAAATTAGAATGTAAAGATTTAATTAATTAAAGTGTAACATTAAAGTATGTGTTAAAAAGATTTATTAAATAAAGAAAAGAGTTTTAAAAGATCTTTGTCAAACGAGGCCCTTACACCTGTTTTAATCTTATTTTTCCAAACAAGGCCTTAAGCTCAAAAAGTTAGTTTTTTAAAATAGTGTGATTTTACCCAAACATGGCCTTATGGCTATTCAATTTCAAATTTTTGTAACTTATGTAATTATTAGTAGTTAATATAGTAAGTAGTATAATACATATTAATATTATAGGTTACATATATATGATATATTTATATGTATATTATATCTATAATATAATACACGTTAAAAGATCAGTTCAAGTTAGTTTTAGAAGAACAAAGAGAGAAAAACAGAGAAGAGAGTTAGAGAGAATACTCAGAGAAGAAGGAGAAGAAGAAGAAGCTTTGAGAAAGCAAAAAGGAAGCAAGCCCCGTCATCATCTCCATCTCTTCTCCTAATCCAAACTAGAAAGGGTATAATCCTAGAACTCCATGAATTTTATTATCTTCTTCAATATTTTAATAGTTTAAAACTTCTCTGTAAAAGCTTTTTGAGTAAATTATTTGATCATGATGTATATATGTGATGTATATATATATATATATATATATATATATATATATTGATGATTATATATGAGTTATATTATTGTTTCAGCAATTCTATCCATGTAATTTTGTTAAACAAAAAGAAATCATGTATATAGTATTTTATTGAAAATTAATTTTGAAGAATAGCTTTTGAAACTGTCAAAATTGGTATGTGTTTGTCAATTGTTGTTTAAATTGATCACGGGATATGTTAATATGTTAAAATTAGAGTTATTGCAATTGGAATTACATGAATTGATTGAAAATCGAATTCGTAATAGCAATTTTTGTCAAGAGCGCTTGATATTGTGTTTTCTTCAAAAATATAAAAACTTGGTTTTGATTTTGTGGGACCCGCCCCAGCGGGGCTTATTGCCTTGGGGGACCCGCCCCAGCTGGTTAACCTGCTGTCCTGGGTTTTTGTTTTGTGTTTCGTTGAGTTTTCGTGCAATGTTTGTTTAGCTAACGTATTTTCATGACTTGTTAAGTGTAATAGGTAATGAGATAACCTACTTTTGATGTGTTTAAGATAATTTGAAACCTTCTATGAATGTGTTACATGTTTATGGGTGTATTACTTTCATAAGGTACATATAATGATCTAAAGCGTTATAAGACTCACGTTTGTGACTAGTTATCAACCTATGTTATAAACAACGTTGTGAGTTGAACTTGAGTATGAAGTTCAACGGTTGGAATGTTATAGTTAGGTACTGATAGATGTTTTGAACATAATGTAATGTGTAGGGTAATTGTGGAAGTGATTATAATTATTAAAGTGTAGCTTGCACTCGAGGCAAGTTCTCTAATCCGTATTCTTTTACGTTAAGCAAGTCTCTATTTCTAAACTTGTTATTTATTTTGTGCAAGCTTTCTAAACCATTCTTGTATGCTATGCAAGATTTATCATTGTATCTTTTCATTGTGCAAGTTCTCTAACCCTTGCTCAATATATCATGAAAGCTCATTTCCGTTTCTTAACTTGTTATGTATTGTACAAGTTATACTGTATTCAAATATTCGTAAAGAATAAGTATTGAAGTATTATTTAAGTAATGTGATCTTCACTTAGTTGTTCAAGCAAGATCTATGTGATCTACCGAATGCTTTAAGTTATTTCCAAAGCATGCCTAGTTATCACAAAATCTATTGTTGTATCTTACATTTGATTCATAATTCTTATATTATCGAACTGTTAAGGCATTGTGAGTCGATTCAACTACTCGTAGTTGATGATAGTTTAAACTCCAAAGTTTCTTTATCTATCCAAACCAAACTTTCTTTGGTGCGGACTTGTATTCAAATACTGAGAATGAACAACCCTATTTATTAGGGGACATTTATGCGAAAGCGTTAAGATGGTTGTGCACAATACATGGTACAAAGGGCTGATCCCCCTAAGTACGAGTTAAAGGTCCATAGTCTCAATGACTATTAAAGGTTTTAAATAGAAATATTTATAACCTAGGACATAATTCAAGGTCGTATGACCCTCAGATAAATTCAATACTCGAATTTTAAATATGATGAAAGAATTATTATTCAATTAAACCTTTCGAAGTTATTCAGTTATGTCATATCAGTGTTGTATTTCAAGTGAGCTTTTGTTTGCTCACTCTTGCATATTTTATAAACCCCTGCAGTTAAGGCAGAGAATGTTGATGTGCCATCAACAAGTAAAGGAAAAGGAAAGATGAGCAAGTGAAGACTTGTTGTCTTCAATATCTGATTGTAATAAGACTTAGTTAATGGTGTTTTATTTTCGCATTTATTTGATTGATGTTAAGGTTTAGTTAACCCTTGGATTTTATATTGGATAACTTGTAGTCCTTTGTCAAGGAAGATTCTATTTAAGTATTTATGAAGGTTGTAATTTATTTTGCAATTCTTTAGTATTGGGTAGATGTATGTTTCATATAGCTAGTGAACACCAAATCTTGTGAAAAAACGAAGTACCCGGATTTGGGGGTGTCACACTAAAAATGCCCGAAACTTAGTTCTGTTGCCGTTTTAGTCAAAATTTGGTACATTTTTGTACATAAACTAATTTTTTGGCATTTCTACAACTCGGATTGACGATCCGTCAGCTCCAGCAGCTTCAATGCACTAGCACACACGTTCTGGCAACTTTGTCGGACTAGGTTATTTTTGCAGTCCAAATTTGGCCCTTTTTTGTCTATATTTAACTGTATATATACTAACATTTCAATTCTGTCAAGCCCGGATGCCAAATCCGAGGTAGTTTACCGCTTTTATATATATTTACGCGTATACGAGCGATTTTCACCATAACTGGGTTCTCTTCCCAGTATTGGTTGACTACATTTATGTCAATATATATACATATATATATATATATATATATATATATATATATTTCAATTTTAGTCCGGGCACCAGCGTGAAAACCCATCGCCCTTTATATTGTTTCAGTCTGGCCTGGACTATTTTGTGGCCTTTATACTATTTTTGCACTCTTCGCCATACTAGGTGATCTCACCAGTCACTGGTTGACTACTTTTCTGTACATTTATATTCCAGTTCGGCCTGGATCATTCTGTGGCCTTTTTACTGCTTTTATATATATTTATGCATATATAAGTAGCCGTCACCATCACTGGTCCTCTTCCCAGTCTTGGTTGACTACGTTTCTGTCAATATATATATATATATATATATATATATATATATATATATATATATATATATATATTAATTCCAGTCCGGGCATCGGCGTGAAAACCCATCGCCCTTTGCAGCTTTTAAATATATTTGTATATATATATATATATATATATTGCTTTACTCGCTTTCTATTCAACTGCTGCTTTAAATATTCATTTTATATGAATTGTCACAGACATATTTGCAGGCGGACTAGATTTATTTAAATCTCGCCAATTCTAATTTTCAAACGGTTCGGGAAGCTAAAATGACTGAGATTTCCTTAAATCTAGCTTTATTCTAATTTCAGCTTCAAAAGCAACCTCGCGTACCTTAGATTGATATCTAGTGGGAACGAGATGCTTCGGCCGTGCGGCCAGGATTTACTAAATGAATCCTTGGTTCTGGAAATATTGGGATATTTATCTATTTCTGTACAAATTTGAACTATGCAGGTTTTGGATACTCATATGTGATCCTAGGAATCATGGGATTCATGATTAAAACGATCGGAATCTGATTCCCACGATGGACAAACTCCGATTTCCAACTGTACCCTACCAGTTCTGCAGTAGACATGTACATGTAAACAGACCTTAAAACGGTTATCTGGATTTAAGGTCTCAATATAATGAAAAAATGTTGATTGTTGTGTCAGCTTCCCTCCGATGGTTTTCATACCCATGAGGAGACCGACATTTGTCTATTTTTTGTGGTCGAGGATGCTTCGCAGCCCGACAAATCACAATTCACATGCAGCCTTAAGGCTGTAAAGATAAAATTAGAAGTATCAACAGGCTTCAATTCGTATGGTAGCGTAAGGGTTTGATAAACCAGCTTTCAAAACATCATTTTCAAATCAATCAAAAGAAAAGCTTTTCAAAGAAAATCAAATTAAATGCTTTTGTAAATCAAATCAAAGGCTGATTTTCAAATCAAATCAAACCCTTCGTATATAGGTTCAACGAAGCAAAGCACTACTTTCAATTAATCAAATCAATAGGCCCAATTTTTAAACAGCATTCACTCACGCATTCCAGTTTTTAAAGGGAAATATTGAAAAGATGCGTTACCGTGTTTACACGGGAGTCGTGGGGGTGCCTAACACCTTCCCCACACTTAACCAAGCCCCGAGCTCAAAACTTCGGTTTCAAAGATCAAGTTTCGACTGTGTCCAGCAATTGGGCCTCTTTCAAATAAAACTCGGTTTAGTTGGTACAACCATTTTAAAATCTATCAACTGGTGACTCTGTAAAACGTTCAAATCGTCGACATGAAACATATTGGCCTTTCTCCTAAAAAATCCTTCAAAACCTTCTTCTTAAATAAAAAGAATGAGGGTAGAGAGAACTTAGGAAAAGAGATTAAAAGATTCGGGTTGTGACCCGACCCCCGGATTTTTTAAACCAACGTCGACAAAATGTTTATGTGACTTAGGTGCAAGCATCAATCTTATGCCGTTATCAGTATAAACTTAGTTGGGTCTACCGGCACCTAGACTAACGAACATTTCTTTACAGGTTGCTGACAGATCGGTGATATATCCAAGGGGAATTATTGAAGACAATCTGATAAAAGTTGACCAATATATATTCCCAGTTAATTTCATCATCTTGGATTATGAAGAGGATAAGGATATTCCTATAATACTTGGGCGACCATTTTTGGCAACCGGTAGAACTCTCATCGATGTTCAAAAAGGTAAGTTAACCACGAAGGTTCAAGACCAAGAGGTAACCTTCAATGTGTTCAAAGCCATGAACTTCCCCAATGAGGATAAGGAGTGTTACCGCATGGATGCGATTGAGAAAGTTATGGGGGAGGAACAGGGTCGCATACTGAGTACCAATCTTTTGGAGATGGCATTGTTAGGGGATTGTGAGAGCGACGATCCAGAATTGATTGAGTATCTGCATATGTTAGATGCACATCCTAGAATGAGTAGATTCAAAATACCATTTGAGCCGTTGGAAGTTGCAGGAACTTCATCAGTTCAGATGAAACCATCTCTAGAGGAACCACCTTCACATGAACTCAAGCCTGTACCTCAACATCTCAGGTATGCATTTTTTGGGTAATTCATCTACTTGATATGTTATTATTGCATTTGCGCTTAACGATTTGCAGGAAAATAAGCTGTTAAGATTTCTCTGAGAATACAAATCTGCTATTGGATGGACCATTGCTGACATCAAGGGAATAAGCCCTTCATTCTGCATGCACAAGATATTGATGGAAGAGGATGGTAAACCTATAGTGGAACAACAGTGGAGGCTCAATCCGATTATGAAAGAGGTAGTGAAGAAAGAAATTCTGAAATGGCTCGATGCTGGAATAATTTACCCTATTTCTGATAGTTCATGGGTGAGGCAAGTACAGTGTGTCCCAAAGAAGGGTAGTATGACAGTAGTAACTAATGAAAACAATGAGTTGATACCGACAAGGACAATGACCGGTTGGAGGGTCTGCATGGATTATAGGAAACTTAATAAGGCAACCAGAAAAGACCATTTCCCCTTGCCGTTTATTGATTAGATGTTAGATAGATTAGCGGGACATGAATACTACTGTTTGCTGGATGGTTATTTGGAGTACAATCAGATTGTAATTGCACCGGAGGACCAAGAGAAAACAATGTTCACATGCCCATATGGCACCTTTGCCTTTAGAAGGATGTCATTTGGATTGTGTAATGCACCGACAACTTTTCAGAGATGCATGATGAAAATATTTTTAGATATGGTGGAACGCAATGTCAAGGTATTCATGGATGACTTTTTAGTGTTCGGGAATTCCTTTGACAACTGCTTAGAGAATCTGGTCATGGTACTTAACCGAGCCTACAGTGCCACATATAGTTATAATTAACATCATCCCTTTTCATTTTCTTAGTTTGTTCTATTTGAAATATATTTTCATGCAAGTCAAGTATATAAAGCCCATTTTGCAAATTACCAACACCATATAAAATATTGTTATTATAAATAGAACAACTGTTGTTCTTTATTATAACGTCAAATTCATCCATATCTAATACAGAAATAATTTTTCTAATGATATTCGGAAAAATAACAATTATTTAAATAAATGGACTTGCCCGTAGGCAGTGCTAAACAATAAGTGCCTACAGCTAATGCAGCAACCTTTGCTCTATTTCCTACTCGTAGGACAACTTCATCCCTGTTCAGCTTTCTACTTCTGACCAGTCCCTGCACAGTATTACATATGTGAGAACCACAGCCGGTATCCAATACTGAAGTAGAATTTTGACTTTGTGAAAAATTAATTTCAATCATTAACAAAATTTGATTGGAAGTCGAAGCTTCTCCAAGCTTCTTCTCTGCCAGAAACTTCTTGCAATTCCTCTTCTAATGACCCGGCTTGTTGCAATGGAAGCACATTCCTTTGCTAGCTAGATCAGGTTTCTTTTGATCCTTTATGTTCACCTTGCCCTTAGCCTTCTTAGATTTCTACTTTTCAGAAGATACCTTGGGCTCTTCTTTTTCTTTGAAGAATCCACCATTAAGACATGGTTCTTCTTGGATGGGAAGTGACCTTTTGCAGTTTTCAACATGTTAAGTAATTCAGGCAAGCTGACATCTAACTTATTCATGTGAAAATTAACAACGAACTGCGAGAAGGTCTCAGGGAGTGACTACAAGACCAATTCTTGACTCAACTCCCCATCCATGACAAACCCAAGCTGTCCAAGGCGTTCAATCAAATTGATCACCCTTAGGACATGAGTCTCAACGGCGATGCCCTCGGTCATTCGAGATCGGAAGAGCTCCTTAGATATCTCATATTTTGCAGTCCTACTTTGTTCACCATACAACTCCTTGAGGTGAAACAATATAGTAGGAGCATCCATGTTTTCATCCTGACGCTGAAGCTCATTATGCGAGCATGATGCAATGAGCCCAAGATGCATCATTTTGTCACTTTACAATGGTGGCAATCTCTTCCTCAGAGGCTGTTTCTAAAACAGTTCCAGGGACAGGTGAATTTAAGACATAAGAAATCTTTTCAGCAGTGAGAACTATTCTAAAATTTCTTAACCAGTCTGTGTAATTCTATCCGATCAGTTTGTTAGCATCAAGTATGCTACGCGGTGAAATTAGTGATTTTGACAGTTTTAAATTTTTGTATGTCAAAAGACAATATTTTAACAAACATTCATTTAATTAATTTTATATACCAAAATAAATTAGGTTTTATTTTAAATTGGTATCTCTCACTATTTTCTTCAAACTATATTACCCTCACTTATATCATCTGCAACATCTAATTAAATATTTTCTAGTGAGAATAAGGATCTCATTTCAAATGTATATAACATTGTGGATAGCACAACAAACGACATATAAATAAATAGGTAGACAACTCTTTATCAATTACATCAATATGTAACTCCTTTTTATTTTGCCTCTTAAATCATAATAGTCAAGTGTGTTCACATCCGAACTAAAGTGATTTAAGTTAAGTCCAACCTAGCACTTCCATAATTTCAAAAAAGAAAAATATTGTCGTTGTGGATAGCACAACAAAATAATATTGTTCAATTTTCTTGATAAGCATCAAATGTAATTAAATTAATATCTTAAATACGCAATACTTGCCTTGTGGATAGCACAACAAACTTGTATTAAATATTTAATACTCTATTAATTTATCATGCTAGAAGGCGACGTTCGATATTCCAAATATCTCTGAACGCTTTGGACTTGATATAATTTCTTTGAGGGGTTTGTTATTATTTGTCTCATCTTGTTTAGCGCGCATGCATATATATATATATATATATATATATATATATATATATATATAAAATATGCGTCATTTTATTAAAACATGTGAAACATGTTTGCATAAAATAAAATATATATAATACTAGCATGCATATATAGAATACTATATTCTACCTGGATTGATTATGGACTTTTATTCTAGTTTGGTTCACTAGAGCCACCAAGTGAACCAAAAGGTCAAACCTAGGAGTGAAATAATTTAAATTTAAACGTAACTATTACATTTAAACCCGTGCTCCATACAAACGGGTCTTCACGTGCTCCTTTCTCCACAGTCTCCAATTTCTTCAAGATAATTATAACTATTTCTATTACATTAAACTATTTAATTTAAATAGAAACCTTAATCAGTAGTCAAGGGGAAGTACATAGGAGGGAGATAGAATTTTACATCGAGAAAAATCAAAGAAGACGAGGTACGTAAACCCCATTTAATAAAACTCATTCATTCAAGCATTCAACTAAAATAAAATTTAATCACATTGGTCAATAGTCCATAATTAACCCCATTTATTTTTATACATATCACCATATGCATCAATAAATAAATATTCATCTTATGAATTAAAACATTCCATATATATATGAGTATCATTTAATGGGCAATTTTAAATTGCATGAAATCCAATTTCAAGATTAAAATAAACTCTTTATTTTAATTATAAAATTATTAAGAATATTATATATATATATATATATATATATATATAATAATCATATATATAAAGGTAATCCATGTTACCTGTTAACATATATATAAAAAGTATTCCAAGGTATTTCATAAAGCAGGAATTCAGGATTCTAAAGTCACCAACTTTTAAAAAGGATTCAAAGACTGCGATCCTTTTAAAACAATAATTCGTGGGTGCATTCACCTTTTAATAATTCTTACCTTGTTACCTTTTCCATAGAATGATGCTGCAGTCCATGGAAGCAATTTTGTTTTTCAATTCATAGATTCACAAACAAAACAAATGTGGGTAGTAGGTTCAGTTCGTGAGAAAAAAAAATTCAGCTTCCCGAATTGCCTTTTTTTTTTCTTTCATTCATAAAAAATAATTTTATACAATAAAATTATGTCCAATAAATTATTCTAAATACATACCCATACATATATGGAATCAAAACAATTAATAATTGCATAAAGGTTTGGTTCTAATGCTACTGTTGGGTTTGTACGAAATCATGAGAGCAATCAAATTGCAAAAAATTAACAGAAGTATGGTATATCAGAGTTTAAAATTTTTTACAAAACTATTACCCGGATCATCCTTTATGCATATTATTAATGTAAAACGATAAATATGAAGTTATGTAATCATACCTTTATAGAACGAAGCTTCCACAAGTACGAGTTCAACTCTTTGTTCTTCGTGATCACCTTGAATATCTGGGTTAGATTCCTTCCTTTGATCAACGTTAGCCACCCAAGTGTTTAGCCTCTAGAGGTGATCCACCAAGGAAGAAGAATTATCAAGAAGGAGGGTGGTTAGCTAAACCCTAGTTTTTCTATCTTCTATAGAAAAGGTGTACTCTCCAACAATTGAAATTGCATCAACTGATATCTATTATAAGACTCCTCTTATATAGATATTGGTCAACTCTTCTAATTCTATTAGACATGGGGTTTCATTTAATTAATTAAACGCCTTTAATTAATTTAGGCTTCCCACCACATTGGGAATAATTAATTAAATTCATTTAATTAATTTGTCTCTTAATCTTTTTAAGAATAAATGAAAGTACTAATATTAAATTAATTTATAAACTCCTTTAGAAATTAAAATAATAATAATTGTAATAATATAATAAGACTCCTCTTATTAATTTATATTTAATATTTTCAAAATATTAAATAATAAACATTAAGCTATTTAATTTATTCTAGTACCATATATTAAATTAATTACACTTAATACATTATTACGATTATGCCATTACCTTCTTAAATAATTATTCTTTCTTTTATGGTGTGACCCTTTAGGTTCTCCATATTAAACCGGTTGTAAATAAATCAATTAGAACAATTCTAATCTTATTTAAACAAATAAATTAAACTAATAATCTATTTAAATAAATACTATTTATTCTACAATAGGGATAAGTTTCTCTAGCGATCAACGACTTTCTAGATAATATAGATTTCAACATTAATCATAAAAGAACCTGTGAGTAAATAGTTACCGTACAATTCAATCCTTCCACCATACAATGTCCCAATTAAATATAAGACATGGAATTACTGTCAAGTCTTATTTTATTTAATTATATGTATTTTGATTAGAAAATGCACAACTCCAAATAATGCAAATTTGAAACTCCTTTCTAATTTTATTCTGCCTTGGCCAAGGACTACTGGATTGTCATTTAACGAATCACATAGGACATATCTCTTCTTTTATTAGAAGTGGTAGATTCTTTATTGATCATTCATTATCTCCATATGTAACTCATTATACCCAAGCATACCCTTTGATATACCATAAGGGTCTTAAGGAATAAGTCAAAGTATAATTCATTACATACAAGATACTATGATGATCACAAGTCCAAGGATCACTTGCACTACTATCACATTAGGAATTCCTATTGACAGACAAGTAAAACTCCATTAGGTATTCCATAGCGAGTCACGTTCAATGAACTTATTCTCCAATAAGCACCTACATACTTGCTTTAGTGTCTCCACACAAATGATCATGAGATTAATCATCCTCATCCAACGAGCAAGCAACATATGTACCAATATATCCGGATTTGCTAATCTCCTTTTTAGTAATCCAACGATTGGGAACTATTTTAGTTTTAAGCTTTCTAAGAATTTAGATCTCAATAGTATGATCAACATCATGATTCTAAAAGCATTACTTGAAACTATGGGTTATTTACATATTATAAAAACTAGCATCATGTATATAATTAAATTCCCTTAATATGTTAATACTTTTATTATTAAATAAATAAGATCGTCTCCAAAGTAGATGCTTTATCATCATACATGATTGGATTGTATGCATACTACTTTCACTTATTACCTTACGCAAGTTTTCTATACTTAATCTAATGACATTACTTGAATATCTTTTGATATCTTATACCGAACCAGGTTATTACCCATTTATTGAAAAAGTTACAGCTATTGCTTCAGCATAACTTAAGAAATGAATCACTTATTCATATAATATTGAATTGTTGTTTATCAAGCATAAACTGTTAGTCAAACCAAATTATTTTGGTAAGACATCCTATACTGAGTTGAATTTACCCTTAATGTGTGGGTATTACCCTAAATTGGATTTTCTAGATGAGTGTCTATGAATAGACAATAGAAGTAGGATGTTATGCATGCTCATAGGATTCTGAATAGGCTGATCCTCTATCTCAGATCCGAATACGCAGATTTCTAAGTCTGTGTGTGACACCCTCGAATCCGAGTTCTCTAACCCCGATTCGGTCGTCACGATACAGTACAAACATTCACCTCTAAACAATATACAATAACTAAATGCAGAAATATAATAAACATATGTCGTTCATTCAAAAGGTGTTACTAGTCCCAAGATTCGATAACCTTAATACAATCATACAAACATACCCTAGAATAGTTATTAGGGTTCATATTACATAACAGTAATTAAACTAATCATAAGACAAAGTCTGCTCCTTGCAAACTATTTCTACGTCTTTCATTTACCTTTGTCCTTCCCTGAAGTCTCGGGCTTAACTGCAATAGAAGTTATGATATAGCAAGAATGAGCAACAAGTTTGCTCAGCAAGTTTAAATACAACAATAAAGGATATATCATGATGAATGAAATATATCTGACAAGGAATTCAACAATATGAATATCGGAAGCAAGGATAATAATTGCTTTTAGAATAACTGATAGTCAAGTAGACTTTGAACTATAAAACTCCAATGGAATCAATAGCTGATTGACCCTTTGGTTACTGGCTCCAGAATAAGTACTTGAGGGGATCAGCCTCGCGTACGCCATGTATATGCATAACATTCAACTCTACTATTTGTATCTTATATTATATACTTGGGGTACTCCCCTATATATATAAGGGGTGTTCTCTTCAGTCTATGAATCCCTACCATCAATTGGTTTGGATAACTTTTATAAAATTTCATACAACTGTCTGACCGAACAAGGGTTCAGACTCTATCTGACGTAGTTCAATAATTTTAGAACTTTAAATGATGTACAAGTCCAAGACTGTACAAACTCAAGTGCACCAAGTGCGAATATCAATAAGATCGATGTGGAATAATTGTAAAGTAATTAAACCACCTAAAGCATGCTTGAAAATAAAGTTCAAGCTTAAATAATAACTTGTAATACAATAATAACCTGCTCAATATAATATGAGAAGAATAGGGAACTTGCACAATAAAGAGTGTAAGTCAGGGAAACTTGCTTACAAGATTCATCGAATAATGTAGTGCAAGGTTTTAGAATACTTGCTCAAATAATAATACAAGAACGAGTTTAAAGAAACTTGCCTGTTTGCTCAGCTATAAATAGTTTAGCTTTAATTAAATTGTGTTGAAACAACCTAACATTAACAAGTCGGTCTTTCAATTAGTATGTGTAAACTAATATGAGTCTACACTTACAAGAATCTAATCATCATATAGGTCTACCACATAGTTTACGTAAGTCAATTTACTATGCCTGAGTCCATAAACATCTAATTATATCTTAGATTTAATAACTATAGAATATCTAGTCTCTATGCATCAACATACGCTTGAACACATAGCATTTCAATTTAAGCATGCAATATAGTTTAAGATACACATATTGCAAGGTTCTGTCCATAACTCAAGGTTATAAGGTTCAATGCCGGTCATTCTTACACTTTAAGCAAATCAAGTTCATGCTTCAAAGGTCCACTACTAAAGTCATAATACCACATAGCGAGGCTAAACAATGCTAGGTAGTCATGCTTGTGCGTATACTACTCATGTATACTTTAATCACATAGTTCATACTTGAAATTCATTTCTTGAATACGTGTGCATAGGTGATATCCATGTTTAAACAATAATGATCATGTTAATATGTCTATAGGTATAATGAAATCTTAATACTCATGCTTGCATGCTCAGAATGTAGTTCACAAAACAATCGATGATATTAGTTCTTAAAATCTAAGTTTTCTTTGTAAATTTCACTAAGTCAACTTAGTACATACAAGGCACCTCAACATATAATTCATATGCATTTGAAACACATATCTAAACCACATAAATGTTCTTATATGGTCAGAATTTAAAAGACATAAGTCTTGTCAAGTTCCTTTCAAAAAGTCTTAAAGTTTTTCTTTGAAAACCTCTTATTCTTCAACCATGTATACTAGTGTGTGCTCACACTTTAGACTTAGTTCTCATATCAAAATAGACCATAAGATCATGATCATAAAATCAGAATGTATACATGATACATCCATGACAAGGTTTACTTTAAGTAGTCTAGGTCCATTTTAAAACCATAAGGTTTCCTTCCATAACATATACCAACATGGTCAAAATTATGTATGTAGCATCAAGAAACATGTAATATGAGTTAGTATCAGTTCTCAAGCTTGACCAAAGTGATATCACATGATAGCATATAACAGATTTGTAAAAGAAAGGAAAAATCTGGTTCAGGGCTTGGCGCAGCTGTGCCGCTGGCCAGTACAACATTGGTGCAGCTGCACAGGTGTCCGACCAGAGATAGAAGTTGCTCTGCTTGGCAGAACTGTAAACCCATCTCACAAATTTCCTACAAAATTTAGTCTAAACATGATACATTGCAATTCTAACATATATATAAGCTTGTATAACTCTTAACAAGTATACTCCAATCAAATTAACATCCAATCCATGCTTAATCCAAGAATCAAGAACTTAGAAATTCACAGAAATGATGAACATGAATGTAAATGTTATACCTCTGCAATTGATGTTTGCTGCTATAACAAGTTCTATAATGCTGCTATAATACTCTCCCTTAATTCAATATAAACTCTCAGTAATTAAAAGAAGAAGAAGAGAAGCCTCGTTATATAGACAATTCAATAACCAGACAATGCAATAATCTTCCAATTTAAACCAATGGGTTGAGTGAGAATTTGTTGGTTATTAACTATATATATACTAACTTTTCAATTCTGTTAAGCCCGGATGTCAAATCTGTGGTAGTTTATTACTTATATATATATATATATATATATATGCACCCTTTAACGGACTAGGTTATCTTTCCAGTCTCGATTTGACTATTTTTTGTCTATATTTAACTATATATATATATATATATATATATATTTAAATTCCAGTTCGGCCTGGCTCATTCTGTGGCCTTTTTACTGCTTATATATATATATATATATATATATATATATATATATATCTAAATATTTACATTTTCTGTCCAGGTAAAGAATAGAATGTCCATCGCCCTTTACTGCTTTTCTATATATATTTACATTCTGTTCAGCCTGAATTACTCCGTGGCTTTTATTCAGCTTTTATAAATATATATATATATATATATATATATATATATATTTCAATTCTGTCCAGCCTGGATCATTCCATGGCTTTTATACAACTTCTATAAATATATATATATTTCCATTCCAGTCCAGGCATCGGAGTGAAAACCTATCGCCCTTTACAGTTTTATATATATATATATATATATATATATATATATTTTCCATTATGTTAAGCATGGATTACACCGTGGCTTTTTACAACTTTTATAAATATATATATTTACATTCCAGTCCGGGCACCGGAGTGAAAACCCATCGCCCTTTACAGCTTTTGTATATATATAATTATATATATATATATTTCTTTGCTCATTTTAATTCAATTGTTGCTTTAAATATTCATTTAACATGAATCGGCACTGACATTTCTGCGGGCGAACTACGTTTCTTTAAATCTCGCCAACTCTAGCTTTCACACGGTTCAAAATAGGTTCAGACATAATCGAGAAGCTAGAATGACTGAGATTTACTTAAATCTAGCATTTTTTCTAGTTACAGTTTTTAAAGCTACCTCGCTGCCCTTAGATCACTATCTAGTGGAAACGAGACGGTTTGGCCATGTGCGAGCCAAGATTTACTGATGAATCCTTGGTTCTTGTGACATCTGGATGTAAATACATATTTTTGTACATATTTAAACTGTGCAGGTTTTTATTGGCCTCCATCTTTGAGCCTAGGAATCGTGGGATTCATGATCAAACTGATCAGAATCTGATTCCCACGATGGACAAACTCCAATTATAGATGTACCTTGCCAGTTTTTCTGCAAAATGTACATCCGAGAGACCTTAAAACGGTTATCCCAGTTTAAGATCTCAATATAATGAGAATAATGGTTTGCCGTGTCAGAGTCCCTCCGATGGCTATCATGCCCATGAGGAGACTGTATATATGTTTGTGGTCGAGGAATTTCGCAGCCCGACAATCGCCATTCAAATTGAGCCTTAAGGCTAAAAAGATCAAACGGAAGGGTTGACATACTTCAATTCTTATGTTAGCGTCAGGGTTTGAAAACCTGCTTTCAAAATATCATTTTAATAAATCTTGTCTAAATAAGAGACTTTTGCAAATCAAACCTAACCCTTAGTATATAGGTTCAACGAAGCTTGTCCAATGCTTCCAATCAATCAAACATAGGCCCAATTTCTTCCAACATTCACACACATTACAGATTTAAAAGGGAAATATTGGAAAGATGCGGTACCGTGTTTACACGGGAGTTGTGGGGAGCCTAACACATTCCCCACACTTAACTAAGCCCGCGAACCCAAAACTTCGGTTTTAAAGATCAAGTTTCTACAGTGTCCAGCAAATTGGGCCTCTTTCAAACAAAACTCGGTTGAGTTGGTACAACCATTTCAAATCTACCAACTGGCAACTCTGTAAAACGTTCAAATCGTCGACATGATATATGTTGGCCTTTTCCTAAAAAACCCTTCAAAACCTTTTTCACAAATAAAAAGAATAAGGGTAGACAAAACTTAGGAAAAGAGAGAAAGATCCGGTTTTGAACGGACCCGAAATTTTCCACAGACGTCGACAGGTGGCGACTCTGCTGGAGACAGTAGAGGGCTTAGGCCGCATTCAAATCTTTTCAAAATTTCCCTTTTATATCTGCCTATGTGTAAATGCTGCATCTTTACATTGAATGAATGCATCAATGCTGCGTCTTTACATTGAATGAATGTGAATGAATGCTTTCCTACTTTATTAGTTCTTCGCACCCATATTAGTTCTTCGCATCCATATTAGTGCTTCGCACCAATGTCATCATATGCATACGGTGAGACGCGATGTATGTGAATGAATGTTGTGTGATTCCTCAACCAGAAGGCAAACCCGTCGGTGACAGAGTAATGTCTTCGAGGACGGCTATGTCTTCCGGGCTCATGAAAAAGCACCACTCAGATTCGCTCCAGTTGAAAGATCAGATTAATTTCCCCTCAAGTAGATTGCGATGATCTGGGGGCCTTCATGCCGAAAAATCCGAGAGAGTAGCGTAAGATAGGCCAGCCTCTGATTAACCAAATTCGATGGAAAGCATCTTCATGCCTTCCTCTTTCAATTCAATGTCAAGTTTTTTAAATTCCAAATGTAAATAGCATAGTGTAAATAATGTAAATATACATTCAATGTTTTGTAAAGCCTATCATGTTATCCTGTCATCAAAAGAACTGACCTCTGTTTTGCAGGATAAGATTAAAAAACCTCAAAAACACATCATAGCATGCATCCTATCCATACCTACCATAAGAAATTGACACACCTACATTTTGTTGTATGTGAAAAATTGGTCATGTCACTAGGTCTAAGTCTAAGAAAGCACTAAGTCCATCTCAGGACATGGCTTCTTGTGCTCAGCCAGAATCCACCCTTGTCTCTAGGGAAGAGTTTAAAGGACTGAAGAACCAGATAACCGAATTGATTCTTTTCTTGAGAGAGCAGAGTAAAGCCCTTAAAGGGAAGCAAGCACAGGGTCACACAGAACCCGTTACACCCGGTGGCAGTCAAGATACCGGGAAGAAGGATACTCAAGGTCCTGAGACACAGAATTAGGATACAACCAACAAAACCCCTGAAATCACCATCCTTAACAAAGAACAGGAAGCTGGTGACATTCTGAAGAAAGTCCAATAGATGGAAGAAACCATCCAGTCTATCAAAGGAACTAGGGCATTTAGCAGTGTCAATTATTCTGACTTACACATTTTCCCTGGGGCTCGTTATCCCGAAAAATTTAAAGCTCCTGATTTTGAGAAATACGATGGATTGGAAGACCCCTACGCTTACTTAAAGGTGTTCATTGGAGAACTCGGATCATATGCAGAGGACGAGAAGCTTTGAATGCAGTTATTCTAGAAAAGTCTGACCGGAGAAGCTAGAGCATGGTATGCGGGTCTAGACAACTCTAAAATTCACAGTTGGGAAGAGCTGGAACATGCTTTCCTCAGTCAATATAGTTTCCAGTCTCAACTGGCTCAGGACAGATATCAAATAACCAAGATCAAGAAACAAAGTACTGAGTCCTTCAGAGAATATGCTCAACGCTGGAGACGAATGGCCGCACAAGTCACTCCACCTATGACTCAGTCCGAGATAGTCATGACCTTTATCGACATTCAAGAAGCCCTATATTATGAAAGGGTCCTAGCAGGCATAGGAAGGCCATTTTCAGAAATGATCAAACACGACGAAATGGCAGAAATGGGGCTCAAATCTGGGAAGATAAAGGATCTGACTGCATTAGAAGCTGTTGACTAACATATCTAGTACAAAAATTACGGGAGTAATCCACGGAGAGTACACAAGAAGAAAGACGAGGAAGTTTTCTTAGTACTGCAAGGACAAAATCAAAGGAGCGAGTCAAGCAACATGCCCATTCAGAGGAGGAACTTTTCCCCTTTCCAAGCTCCTGCACAACCTTCAAACCCGCCATTCCAAAAAAAATTGGAGGCTAGATGCCGAAGAACGTTCACCTCGTTAGGGGACTCACTTGAGAATGTGCTAAAACTGTTGACGGCACATAAAAAGATTGTGCAACTCCTTCCACGAACCAACACCGGTGGATGGAATTTTGACCCAAGCAAAAAGTGTGCTTACCATTCCGGATCCCTGGAGCATGATACACAAGACTGTTGGTCTCTTAAGCATAAAATTCAAGACTTGATTGACAACGAAGAGATTGTGGTAACAAAATCGGAGCAACCGTACGTGCAGGATAATCCCCTCCCTCGGCACAAAGAGGAGAGTGTCAACATGATTAGCACACAAAATGAAGAAGGATCCAAATACCTCCGATACGTCAGAGAATCAACTCAATCCAGCCCAGACAGTTGGGAAGTCTCAGAAAGGTGATTCTTGATAGAACAGGAGATCAAGTCTATCAAGGAGCATATTGGACATTTAGCAAAGCTGGTCGTATACCAACATCAGGTCACTAGACAGCTGATAAACCAGACTAACCAGTCGAATGCCAATCCTTCCACACCATAACTCAGTCCCATTCCTATAAGGGACCATTATCGTTTTCATCAGCATGAACCCTGGGCTGACAAGATGGCCAAAGAAGAGAAGTTCAAGGCTGATAAGGAATTGGCTTTCCAGAGGAATTTCACCAACCTAAATTAATCGGTGAAGGAAATCCTCCAGATGTTAATCAATGAGGGAATGGTGTTAGACTTATTACCCCCGGTAAATCAACGATCCAGGAAATTCAAGCTTGACAGAATCTGCCAGTACCACTCTAATGCACCTGGCCATGATACTGAGGACTGTTGGGCACTTTGTCATTTAATTCAGAATATAATTGAAAGTGGTGAATTGATAAGAGGGAATCGGGATTATGGCCTCCCAGATGAAGAAAATCTCTTTATTCTCACGGCATGGAGTCAGGATAAAGTGGCTGTTATTTCCTGTGATAAGGAGCCAGCCCTCACACCCCTAATGCTACTAGGGAAAGGGGTCCAAGAAATATAAAATCCAATAAAGTTGGCGGCGCTTGAACCTTTGATATTACCATTCAGACCCCAATATCCAGTGATCAGTCTGAAGAAAGTTCCATGGAACTACAGAAATGATGAAGGTTCCACCTCCAACAACATTGATAATGTACCAAAGGAGAATCCATTACATCTGCCTTAGAGGGTGATCAAAGCAATCATCAAGGCCAAAGAAAAGGTAGCTGAAGAGAAAATAGAAGATTGAACCTGCTAGTTTTTAAGCCTTGGAGGTGAGCGATACTCATTACCTACCAGTGGGGGCACCAACCTTGAAACCTAAAGTCTCCCCCGAAGTGATGACTGTACCCGAAAAATCGGATTGTCCAGAAAATTAAGATTAAAGAATTAATAATTAATAAAAGGTATTTTATTGATTATATTCTGTGATATATGGTTATTAATCATTCTATGATATAGGATGACTAGAAATGAGGAGGATTCTGGCTATGAGCTAGAATGAACGAGTATGAATTTACAAGACAAGAATAAAAGATTTTCGAAAAAAAAATATTTCTGAGAAAAGACAAAATAGGTTCTATTTATGAAACCATAAGGGTTAGGGTTTGACCCTAAAGGGTTAGGGTTTATAGAACCCTAAGCTCGTTCGAGAGTTTGGAATGTCGGAATGACATTTTGTCGAAAGATTTGAAGGTAATATACCGTGAAAAGTTAAGTTAGCCGAGAAAAGTTTTTTCGGGAAGAAAATGACGAAAATTACTATTCATCCATTTCTGTTCGAGAATTTATTTTGAAATTTCGAGAAATGCGTAATGATAGGATTTTGAGACAAGATGGAATATGTAATAATATTTCATTTATGGCTCGCGAAGTTTTCGCGTAGGGACTTAAAATCATATGCGTTAGGAAAAATAAAATCAATGATTAAATTAATTACGTATAATAATAAATGATTATTATACGGAATGAATACGAGTATAATATAAGTTATTATATGAGGAGGATACGAGAATTAATACGTCGTATAATACGAATTTTATACGAAATAAAGAGATTTAATTTGAATTAAGACTAAGAATTTAAACCCGTGGGTCGAACCGGCCGTAAATGGGTGGGTTAAACCCATGGGCCAACAACCCATGGGGAAACCCATGAGCTTGTGATATCACAAGGATGACATCACCATCATGATGTCATAAACTTGGTGGGAAAGCAAGTTTAAGGAGGTGGCCAAACTTGGGGCCAAAGAAAGGTTGAGGAGGTTGGGCCTATGTTACAATTATGCCCTAAGTCTTGCTAGCCTATAAATAAAGAGGCCTTGTCTTCATTTTTCATTGTTCGAAAATCACCAACTCATGTGAGAGAGAGAGAAAGCTTGAGAGCTTGAAGAAGAAAGAGAAAAGAAGAGTAAGAGCTTGATGAGCAATCAAGGAAGTAAGAGAAGTTAGCTTAAGGCTTTGTCAAAAACACAAAGTCACAAGCTCTAGAACACTTATAAGGTATAAGTGTTAAACTTAATTTTCATCTTCTTTCAATTCTTAGATTGATAGAGAAGTGAAAAATGATAGAGAATGAAATGTAGGAAGTGAGAAGATTGATGTTAGTGGACTTTAAACCGTTAAGAACCAAGAACAAGTGAAAACCATAGTTAAATGGTTAAGAATTAATGAAGAAATGAGTTAAAACCATAATGATTGGTTAATGAATGAAATAGATGTTAGAAGATGGTAGTGAACGATTTGGATAAGTTATATTAACTCTCCAATGTTTAAGGTTGAATTATCAAACTTATAACGTTAGAATGCAAGAAAACGTAAAATTATAATCATAATATTGATTAAGAACGAAGAACGAACGAAGAACATGAAGAACATAATGAAGAAAGCCATTAAAACTTAGATGTTTTATATGGTGAGAATCATGGATGAACAACCAATGGATTGATTCCATTTGGTTTGACTTAAAAATATCAAGAAACAAAGATTCGGCGAAAGTTTACGCGATTAGACGTTAAGCGTTAAAATCGTAAAATTTCCCGGAATGAAAGTTAAAATTTGCCGTGTGATTTGAAAATGATGGTTTTTGATTGCAACACGTGTAATTATGTAAAAAAGACTTGCGAGAGCAAGAACGAACGAATTCGGAGTTAAAACGAAGAAACAAGCGTCGAACGTTTGCGAACGTTCGACGAACACGTAAAAATGGACTAATCGGCGAATTTCTAGCCGATAGATTCGGAATCGAATTCTGAATAGATAGGATGGTAGAGCATGTCATTTGTGTACTTTTGGCTTTGGAACGAACCAATTCTGAGTTATAACGATCACGTTACAGACTCGAGAATTTTAGAATTTTTAAAGACTTAGAAATTTTTTTGAGCTGCAGGGCTAGCACCGCATCGCCACCCAATAGGCTTAATTAGGTGCCGCAGCGCCACTCCTGGGAGAAATCTCTAGAGGGGTAGCGCCGCAGCGCCACTCCAAGGGTAAAATCTGGCGCCGCAGCGCTAGCATGGCAGAAAATTCTGACATTGCTAGCAAGTACTTAACCTTTTGCATATCAATTAAGGGGCTAGCAAGTGATGTAATGTAAGATTTAAACAACGTGTTTAATCAATGTTTATGAGAGTTAAATGTTGAACAAATGTAATTGAACTTAAGCTTGGAAACATTAACCAAAGTTTAAGTTGAAGAACAAGTTAAAATCTCGTCGATCATCATACTTAGTGATAATTGATGAGAGTTCGAGTGAACATAGAATTCACTTAATGTAACACTTAAACAAGTGATTTAAACCTTAAGTAAAGGTTGAATGAGATTAAGAGACGAGTAACGTGAACGCAGGATACGTGAACGTTTCTCACGAATAGTATCGGCGTTGAGTGAACATTCTAAGTATACATTGGTTGTATAACTTAGACTTTAATGAATGTTGGCATGTGATTGATAATAAGCCGTAATGAACGATAATAAGAGAATAAAGAACGTATAATGTGAAAAGCCGAGTTAATGTTAATAACTTGGATAAACGTTTAGAGTAGTATAAGTCGGGCGTGATAAGGGAATGTAATGAAAGAATGGAAGTAATAAACGTAAAGTTGGTCGCGTAGACTTATATTACAAGAATGCGAACCATAAGAAGTAAAGTGAAGAAAAGCTAAGGCTTAAGTCAAGTATGTGACAAATGGGTATTTGTTATTCCTTATGTGCTACAAAGGAATTTTGATGAGCAACTCAACGTAAACCCTAAGCAGTAGCTGTGCGGAAGGCAAGTTTCCTAACTGCGTTCATTTCTACATGAATGTTAGTTTCTTAACTTCCTCGGAAGTTGAACATGAGGAAGTATTTCATATGTGCAAATGTGTAATGTTTGTACAAGATAATGTGATATGGATAATGTTGGTATCGATGAGGCCTTGTGCCACAATGTTAGCACTTTGGTGTTTAAGTGAAATGAACTGTTCTATGATGGAACTGTTAAATATGAAAGAGTTCGATTTATTCATGAACCATACTTGTTAAGTCTGTGCTAATGATTCTAGCCAGACATAGTATGTATGGAAAAGGTAGAAGGATGAGAGTATGATAAGTATATGTGATGTATGTTTTAAAATGATAGGAATTGGAACGTATTCCTATTATTCGAGCTGCTTCATAACCTTTATTCGATTATTGAAGACTTAAAAGAACATTGATTCTTAAGTTGTTAATATTCAACTGCTATGACTTGCTGAGCAATTGAATGCTCACACTTGCTTGAAATAAAAACATTTTCAGCGAACGACGGTAGTATGTATTAAAGAACCTGATGAAGATCATGATGATGGATGTCCTGCTATGGTGAGATGCTATGGTCACAAGTAACATTAGCGTCACAAGATGAAGTACTGTTCATGTGATGAACACATGTGAAGATCAAGTCGAGACTTGAAGAATAGTTAGGTTAAAACTATTCTATAGATGCAGTGACTAGTTAAGTCACGATTGTAATGTAATAAGAATAATGTAAATACCATTATTTTTAATGAATGAACATTTTGAGGTAACAGAACCTGGGAATGGTGTGAATATATCATGTATCTTCAGGATATAATGATGTAGGTATGGAATGGGAAGTATCGTAACGCACGGAGATTCGGCAAAAAAAATAGGCCAGATTTTAGGGCGTCACAATGACAGTGGACCAGGATATGGTATCTTTGGGTTTCCAACCTAGAGAAGGGTTAAGAAAGAATCAACAAGGTATTGAGAGTCCAGTACAAATCCCGAGCCAGTCAGGGAGAGCCGGATTAGGTTATTCATCCGGGTCAAGCCATCGGAACCCACATAAGCATCCTAAGGCTCATGCTCCCACCATACTATTGCCAAACCTTACTAATGTTGGATTTGTGAAGCCAATGAGGAAAATCCGTGTTGTGGTATCAGTCATGTTGTTTCTTCCAATCATATCGGTATGTGAGAGAAAGACCCCAAAGCTTGAGGGGGATAGCAAAAAGGGAAAAGAAAAGTTCCTGTACGAAGGACGAGACCCATTTGCTAACATGCGGATTCTCATACACTACGAGGGTATGAATGATGACATCCCAGACAGTGATGAAGAGGATCAGATCCAAATTCCTTGCATCAGGAAAGAGAAGAGATGCAGTTCAAAGAAAAACCCCGGCCCTATTTTGAAGGATGTCTTAGTCATCATCCGAGATGAGGCAAACGAGTATAATTCCTTGATCCTCCTTGTTCATGAGGATCTAACCTTGGATAAGTGGAGCAGCGTCCCTTGGCTCACTCGAAAAGGGTAAAGGGCAAAGCGTCTGTCTGCCCTGTAACATAGTTTCATTTACTGCTTATTTTATTGCACAGCTATAGCTGTAACTTTTGTCATGCTTTGCCAAATGCTTTGTATGTTTAAATAGTTATGTAACGACCCCAAAATTCATACAATACTATTCTCCTTCTCGATCGTTATCAATACAACTTAATCTATTTTTACATCATTATTTGATATTAAAAACACTTAAAAATACGGAATAATTAAAACTTTTATAAAATCTTTCTTTATTGCCCTGAATCGCAACCTTTACATTACAAATATTTGATTCAATTCTATTACATGAATCGCTACAACGAAAGGACTATACAAAGTCTTACAATACAATTATTATCCATACACATCGGATAACTCAACTTACAATTTAACTATGATGACACAATCAAAACATCAATTACATTTCTCATAAAACATTAGTAATCTTCGTAAACATTGATCTCTACAATTCACTAAGCACATATCATTACCTTGCATCCTTGACCTGCAAAAATGGTTATTTGCAAGAGTGAGCTCGACAGCTCATCAAGACCTAATAGTTTTCATGCATCACGTAACACATAATTAATATGCTCAACATACATCTCATAAACATTAAAGTATCATGGCATACATGCTTTAATCACATAACAAATATAAAGGTTGCGTTCCTTACTCAACCAACATTATTTAAATAAATTAATGTAGTCATAAATTGATTATAACATTTCATGCTTACAATATATATAACATATCATGCTCTTTGCAATACAAGTTAAAACAGTTCATCATCAGGTTCACCTAGAAAATATGAACTGAAAGACTTGCCTGGCTCGTAGACTACCAATTACCGAAAAACAGCTTAATATAATCTGCTTCATGATCATACATAACGTATTACCATACGCATAAATTATTAGTCTCATAGCGACGTTTAGCAAACACTTAAATAACTTCTATGTTATACTTTCTAATTCTCTTCTATTTACTCGTTTGACACTCACTGTCAAATCATATGTATAATTAATAATATAAGTTAATTATCACATAGCTAATCCTCATCATTAGTTAACCAATCCAGGTTAACTCATTCCTCATTAACTAATACGTTAATACTTAATTACCACGTAACTAATCACATCACATAATCATATTATTTTTCACATGATTAATCAATTAATAATTACATACTCATTTTAAATTATAATTAAACAAATTATAATTTAAACATCCACTTTAATCAAATTATAGTTAAACAATCATAATTTATAATCAATCAACTACATCATGCATTAAATCATAATTTAAACATATTTAAATTAAACCATTACTTAGATTATGAATACTCAATTTTAATTTATGCACTCATTAAATTATAATTAAATAAATTACAATTTAAATTACACTTTTACCTTGATTATAATTATTCCAAATTATAATCACATATTAAGTTAGAATTAAACAAATTATACTTCAAGTTAACATCTACTTTGATTTAAAATTAATCAAACTATATTCATTTAACAATTCATAACTTAAATTAAACCTTCAATTTAATTATAATTATTCCCAATTATAATTACATATTAAATTATATTAACATAAGTCATTATCATTATTTTAGCATTTTAAGGTATGCTAACATGTCATCAAATTATCACATTAGGTTAATTTTAATGCTCCAAACAAAATGCACAAAAATTACACATTAACATTTTTTGCATACCCCCCGTCGGGGCGGGGGTATTTGGCCTTGCAAGGCCTGTCGGGGCGGGGCCCCTCTTGGGGTTCATGTTTTGCTAGCGAACTGTGCAGAGAAAAAAAATCAATTTGGCTTATTTCTCCACACCAAATTTCACTTCCAGTTAATACAATTCATAACAACTTTATAGAAAACATAATTTCTAAACTCCTAACATGTTTTAACATATGAAATCATCAAAACACACAACTTAAAACAACCAAATTCTTGATTTTTGAAGAATATCCATTGATACGTGTTTTTGATGAAATTGAACACTGTAGTTTATTTTTAAAACGAAATACACAATTTAGAACATACTTGAATACGTTCCTTGACAAATTAACAAAATCCTCAATCAATTTGTACAACAATCCACCATAAAACTTAAATTTTTGATTTTAAAGAAAACCATATAGTTTCAAAATATATTCACTATAACTTCTTGATGAACATGAATTACTCATGTTCATTATATACACATGGATTAAACATCCTAATTAGCATATAAACCAATTATAAACATATTTTGACACAATTCACATATAGAATTTCATGTTTATACTAACTTTTCATGATAACTCAATTTACAGAGAACTCAATCATGAAGAACATAAAAATAATATAAAATTTAAAATTCAGATATTATACCCTTTTGCTTTTATTAGGAGAACAAGATGAAGATGATGATGGTTAGGTGTTTGATTCTCTCAAACTTCTTCTTCCTCTACCTTCTTTCTCTCTTCTTCTTCTCTTTTCTCTCTATCTTTCTTTGTGTTTTCTCTCTAACATAGACTAACCCTTTTCTTTGTTTTAGACTTAGGTTTAGGATAAGAACTAACGTAGTTTTTACAAAACGTAAACTAATATCATATATATTATATGTATAACTATATAAAATATATTTTAACTCCCAATTATTAAATCATCCATTAATACCATAATTGCATTTAATATATATAAGTTACAACCTTTGGAATTTCAAAAGCCCTAAGGCTTGTTTGGCAAAAACAAGTTATTTTAAAAACAGGTTTTAATAGTTAAGGCCCCGTTTGGCAAAACGGATTTAAAACAAAAGTAAGGGCCTTGTTTGGGAAAACAGTTTTTTTTATAAAAAAAAACTCTTTTAACTCTTTTAATAAATTCTTTAACACATATTCTTAATGTTATCCTTTAACTAATTAAATCTTAGCATTACAATATATTTAATTAAAAGTTAACATCAATTAATCACATAATTATAATTACTCGCTAATTATAATTGCATGTAACACTCATCACATTACTCATCTAATTCAATTATCTCAATTAAATTGGAACTATAACATAAAAATCATTATATCAATTAAATTAAATATTAAATATTCATTTAATTAATATATTACACTTAATTATATTACTCCATATTAATCACATAATTATTTATTTAACTCAATAAATAATTTAATTAAAATATTTATTTATTCTAATAAATATTAAAATTAACATTTAAATTCTCTTCACATTAATTCACATATTTCACAATATATTACACGTATACACATACTCAAACTTAAAACATCTTAAAATAAGAATTTTATTTATTAAATTCTCATTTATAATTCTTAAATATCCGGGATGTCACAAGTTGCATATATTAAAGTAAAAGCATTCTGTTTTCAGGACTCCAAGATTGGATTTGTTTGTCCCTGCTGATGAGATGCCAACCTGTCACATTGACTACAACTTTAATGTAGAACTGAGCTTCGACTTGATGGATACTGATTAAAAAGAGGAAGATGGCTATGAGATGCCCGAGGAGATCAAAGAATGGGTCAAAGACAAACCCAAAACAAATCTCAACCAAACCACCACTGTCAATATCGGAACCTCAGAAAACTTCAAAGAAATCAAGATAGGCATAAACCTCACCCACGACCAAAAGACCGATTTGATTGAACTCCTAACACAGTTCCAGGACGTGTTTGCATGGTCACACGAAGACATGATTGGCCTGTCTACTGATATTATCATCCATCAAATGCCCATCAAAGATGGATTCAAGCCAGTCAAGCAAAAGCTCAGGCGATTGAAACTTGAATGGAGTTTGAAAGTCGAAGAATAAGTGGTCAAACAATTCAAAGCCGGCATCATCATGGTATCAACATACCCAGAGTGGCTGTCAAACATAGTCCCCGTGCCTAAGCCCGGAGGGAAAGTACGAGTCTGTGTAGCTTATAGGGATTTGAACAAAGCCTGCCTCAAGGATAATTTCCCTCTACCTTTCATCCACATCTTGATAGACAATACGCCACAGTACGGCATGTATTCTTTTGTGGATTGCTTTGCTGGTTACCATCAAGTCATGGTCGCTGAGGAAGACAGAGAGAAAATAGCTTTCATCACTCCCTGGGGAACCTTCTGTTACAGACGACTATCTATCGACCTCATCAATGCCGGAGCCACATATCAGCGAGCCATGATGGCCCTATTTCATGACATAATGCTTAAAGAAATAGAGGTTTAGGTGATTGACATTATCGTTAAATCCCGAAAGGAGGACGATCACATCGACTATATCAGGAAGCTATTTAATAGGTTGCGTAAGTATAACCTCAAACTAAATCCAGCCAAATATGCTTTTGGAGTCAAGTCAGGAAAGTTGTTGGGATTCCTAGTGAGCAATAGAGGCATTGAGCTGGATCCTGCCAAGATAAAAGCAATCATTGAGATGACCATACCTCGAACAGAGAAGGAGATACGTGGGTTCCTGGGAAGGATCAATTTTATAAGCCGATTCATTTCCCAGCTCATAGCAACTCGGGAACCCATTTTCAAGCTACTAAGGAAGAATTCCTCCACCAAATGGAGTGAGGATTGTCATAAAGCCTTCCTTGCCATCAAGAAGCAGCTGATCGAAGCAGCTGATCGAAGCACCAGTATTGTTACACCTAAGGGATGGAGTTCCATTGTTTATGTACTTCTCCGTCAATGCCAATGCAATGTGATGTATGCTAGGAAGAAAGGATGATAGTAGCAAGGACAGAGCTATCTACTACATTAGCAAAAGATTCAGCAGCGGTGAACAAAAGTACACTCTAATCGAGAAAACCTGCTGTGTGTTAGCATGGGCCGCCATGAGGTTACAACACTATCTACATGGGCACACGACCTACCTCATCTCCCACATGGATCCGCTAAAATACGTATTCAACAAGCCAATATTGAATTAGTCGACTGTCTAAATGGCAGTTGATCCTACAACAGTTCGACATTGTCTACGTAACTCAGAAGTCCATCAAAGGTCAAGGCATTGCAGATCAGCTAGCCGAAGCACCGTCAAGAGTGTTTGAACCCCTGAAAACTTATTTCCCGGATGATGGGATCATGACAATTCAGCAAGGTCTTCAAGAAATTACAGTCCAACCATGGAAAATGTATTTCGATGGAGCAGTAAACCTGGAAGATGCCGGAGCTGGGGCAAGTCCTTATCTCCGGTACAGGAGAACAGTATCCTGTAGATACCAAGCTGCAGTTTATCAACACCAACAACATGGCTGAGTACGAAGGCTGCATAATGGGGTTAAAACTAGCCCAGTCCATGGATGTCAAACATCTATTGGTCTTTGGAGACTCTGAGTTAGTTATCAGACAAACAACTGGGGCATATCACACCAAAGAACTGCATTTGCTGCCCTATCATCGGCAGGTCATCAAAATATCCATGGAGTTTAAAGACATAACTTTCATCCATATTCCTCGGGGTAGGAATGACTTCGCTGATGCATTGGCGATGTTGGCTTCCTTGATCCGCATATCTGATAGGAGTGGGATTCCAGACATCAAATTCACAAGCCAGAAGGCCCCGACATATGGGAATTACATTGGAGAAGTATCAAATGAAATATCTCCTATCATACAACCTTGGTATCAAGACATCAAGGAATATCTCCGAGATGGATCTACACCCGCTGGAGCAAACTACTCCGAACGCAAGCGGATTCACAGGATGGCTATGAAGTTCTATCTGAGCTGAGATGCATTCTACAAAAGGGATGCTGGAATAATGCTATTAAGATGCCTTGATAAAGAGCAAGCCCAGAGATTGATGGATGAAGTCCACGGCGGAATTTGTGGCCCACACATGAGCGGTCATCTGCTGGCCAAGAAAATATTAAGAATAGGGCATTATTGGATCTCTCTCAAAGCTGACTGCGACGACCATGTCAAGAGGTGCTACAAATGCCAAATCCATGGAAATGCCATACACGCTCCTCTAAATGAGCTTCACAACAAGAGTTCGCCATAGTTTTTCTCCATATGGGGAATGGATGTGATAGGCCCCATAGAGCCCAAAGCCAGTAATGGTCATCGATTAATCTTCACCAAGATCGATTATTTCACCAAGTGGGTTGAAGCTGCCTCTTTTCCCAAAGTCACCAAAGAGGTCATCATTGGTTTCATCAGAAACAATATCGTCTGTTGATATTGACAACTGGAGGTGATTGTATCGGATAACGCCAAGAACTTATACAACTAGATAATAAGAGAACTATGCAACAAGTTCCACATCAAGCATCTCAATTTCCGTCATCTATCGGCCCAAGATGAATGGTGTTGTTGAAGCGGCCAACAAGAACATCAAGAAGATCCTGCAGAAAATGTCTGCCAATCACAAAGAATGGCCTGACCTGTTGCCCCTAACCCTGTTAGTATACAGGACGTCAATACGTACGTCTACTGGGGCTACCCCTTATTCATTGGTCTATGGCATGGAAGCAGTACTTTCCATAGAGGTAGAAATGGAGTCCTTGAGAGTATTGATAGACGCTCAAATGGAAGAACACCTGTGGTTGGTAGATCGGTACCACCAATTGACCCTGATAAATGAAAAGAGGGCTACAGCCATTTTCCATGGACAGTTATATCAGCAAAGGATTGCTCGATCATACAACAAGAAAGTTCGAATTCGTTAATTCAAAGAGAACGACTTGGTATTGAAGAAAGTCCTGGCCAATCAAGATGAAGCTAAAGGAAAGTTCACCCCAAATTAGGAAGGCCCTTTCATTGTCAAGGAAGTGTTAATAGGAGGAGCTATCAGATTACAAGAAATGGACGGGAGTGAATTTCCCTAACTCATCAATTTAGACACCGTGAAAAGGTACTATGTCTGAAACACATGCACACTAGCATCCTGATCTTGCTAATCAAATCAGTTCGTCTTTCATTAAAAGACAGAATTATGAATGACCTGATCTCCCTCAACCGGGGAGTACGTAGGCAGCCCTTCCTGGTGCGGTCAAACCAAACAAAAAATACAAAAACTCAGCAAACCAAACTCAAAAGAGACACTTCTCAAGCCTCTCTCATGCAAAATTGAACTACGAATGACCTGATCTCCATCAGCCCGGAAGTACGTAGGCAGCCATTCACGATGCGGTTTGACCTTCAAGAAAAACTAAAAACCAAAAAAATATAGTCCCAAGACACCGAAACCTTATAAAGCCTAAATTCTATTAAACCTCTCTGGTCAACGAGTCCATCTGAGATATAATCTGACATCTCAGTGTCAATCCATCGAGGAGAAGCTCGTAATACATCAACAACAGCAAGTCATGAAAGAAGTGGTAATCACTCGATAATGACAATACATATCCAAACTAGGGAAGTGAATCAAAATATATTTCTCTGATATATAATATTATTTGATATATACATTGTGTCCTGTACATGACAAAAATGGCTGATCTAGTATGTGCGGGAAAAACAAAGCTAGCCTATGGACCCAAAGACATCTCTATTTGAAAATGGAGGAGCCGCTGCAAGCGCAATACCCTCAGCCTTCATACGGGTCAAAACATCCACTGCCATCTGAATAGTGGCACTATGATCATCAATGTAAACACTCATCTCAACAACCAGACCTTGAGTATATGATCACAGAGCAGTACAGTCAGCAATGTAGAAATCCTAGGAAGCTATGGCCTCATCCCTCTCTACAAAAGTAGCATCCCTAGCAATCAAAACCTCCTCAACCTCTTCAAAGGTTGCGTCTCTGGAAGATCGAATCTAATCCCTCTCTACAAAAGCTACATCTATGGAAATCAATGTCTCCTCAATCTCGACAAAAGCTACATCTCGAGAAGATCGAGCCTCATCTCTCTCAACCAATATCGTATCCCTAGTGGCCCGAGCCTTATCTCTCTCGGAAAAAGCTATGTCTCTGCCAGATAGGGCAGTCAACATCAATGCCCTAGCCTAATCTCTCTCAAAGGTCATCCCAGCTAGTGAGTCTGTCAAAGCTGGATCTGTCCCGACAGGAATGATCGGCAGGTCACTGACTAAGGCTGCTGTCAGACCCATGAGTAACTCATCCTCAGTGGAAGAATCAGGATCCTCCATAGGCTCCTCCTTCTCTAAGTCCACAATCCAAGCTGACTGGACAACTGCAGCTGTTGCTATATCGGCCTCCAACCATGTCAAATACTATAGAGAACGATCCGGATGGCTAAAAGAGAAATCAGCCCTCTCCCTCTGAGTCCAACACTCATAAACTCTGATCAAGTCGGCAGACGACATAGAAGAAGCTGACATCCTCTGATCAATAGCCCCCTCAAACTTGTGCAGGCTTTGGTTCTGATCAAACTGGCACATAACTGCCAGAGGATGATAAGTGGTCACTCACCTCAATCCCGGTAGGGGCAGGTAATCCATTCCAGATGCATGGGTGATAAAGCTACAGGGGGAGACTAGCCCTGAGCAGGGTAGAATTGAAAAAGGATGCACAATATCGGATAAAAAAGCTGACCATGTCTCTGCATTTGAGCACTCTGCCTGCTAAAAGGAGTAAGACATGGCTATCTCACAGGTAAAGCAATACCCCTGATGTTGGAAAAATCCAATCAGTCATAAATGGGACATGCGCCATACATACAATAATATCGAATTACCTCTAAAAAACTCCTCTGGGCGGGTACTACAGTAGGTAGCTGCTATCAGTGTCTCGGCCAATATCATCAGCAAGATAGTACTTCCCTGTCTAAGGGCCCGAACCACAACCATCAATCCGACATCCAAATGGTCCAAGTGTAAAGGTATATATACATAGGCCACGATGCACATCAGCAAAACATCTATCCTAGCAAAATGACACGCCTCTGCGGAGACGATGAAATCCCCAGCATGACGATCATAGCTGTCCGGTCTACCGAAGCGATCGATCCAAAAGTCGATAGAGATCACACGTCTAAAGATGATCTCATCCATAACTACACTCTGACGTAGACCCGACATCCGTAAAAATGGAATCCTCATGTTGCTGATCGCAGTACAAGCGTAGGGAAAGTCTAAAGCCAAACTAGTAAACCGCTCGTACTCCTCTAGAGTCGGAGTCAGCTCATGCTGCCCAAAGAAAAAGACCTGTCTCTCAGGTATGGAAAAGGATAAAATGCCCTCCAGAAATTCGTATGGGACCTGAAAGTCTATAAGGGCCAATGAATGCCCTAACATCTGATCCACTATCCCTCTGGCTGGGAAGGGCGGGCTGTCATACCACTATCTCAAGGATGATGCCACCATAGATGGTGGTGCATGCTCGATGCGGCTAACTGTCGAGGATGACATTTGTATCACCATATCACAAGACCATCCAGGGGTCAAATCTGAACTCATCTGTCTAAGTGCATATCCATAACATAATACATCATAATGATAATAATAAACATGATGCAATAGATAGGAAATATCATGCATATCTACAATAAACTATCTACTGCAAGCATCATCTTTGTCTGCTAATAAAGTGCAAAATAAAAACACAGGGTTATGGGGCGTAACCCCCCAACTACTAACAGTGGCCTATCAAAATGGGGCACATTTTCCCAACAGCCAAAACAGTGGCTGACCAACAGATATAGCTACAATAGCTATCCAAAAAGGTACAAAATATCTACGCTCAGGTGGTTAACCTGCTCCATCTCCTCCGTGAACACAAAGTCTCTGCCATCAGGGATGTTAGGGAGGTACAAGGGAGGAGAAGCCCCTGTATAACTGCTGGAAAATGGACCTATGAATGGGCCCGCTACGGAGCTGGATGGATCAAAAGAAGATTCCTCTAAGGGATCTCGGCCAAGACGTATGATGAACAAATAAGCTCTCTCCAACTGCTGGGTCAGTCTTGTAATCTGGTCCAAGTGATTAGGCTCTCTGAGGCAAGCTATCCAGTCTGTCATCATCACAGACCCCGGCACCATATATGCCATGAACTGGGTGGCACGAGTCTGAGCCCCAATAGTACAAGGACTCCACCAGCTGCTAAATGCCTCCTGGCTGTATGGACCCTCTGACAGGGTAAAGCCATCTATGCCCTTCATCAAAATGTCTGTGAGTGGCTGAACCAGTGGCCAATAATGCCAAGGACGAGGAACAATGGTAATGCGGATCTGCCCCGTGATGCTCCTGATACCACGCTCTACTAAATAGAGCTCCTAACCTCCCTTTGTTAAAAATGGGACTATGTGGGTAGATAATGCATACTCCCAGCAAGTGGGGAAGCTTCCCTCAAACCCAACAGTCAAAAAGTCTGAGGTATATGGGATCCACGAGATCGATCCAGTTGTCAAAAGCTTCAGCTGAAGGCGAGAATGGGTGAAACCCTCAGCAACAGGGACTTCCGTCAGAGTGGAGTGGTGTCAATGTCGTCCCCATGTATAAGTCTCCAGGCCTAAAGTATTAACGGGATGAAGGTAAGGAAGCCTCTCATATACCCAGAACTGGCCATATAAATATCAAAAGTCCTCAGTGATAGTAGTGTGCATACAAGCCAATCATGTATGATGATAAAGCACGTACTTTGTAAACAATCTTATTTATTTATTAATAAAATATTCATTTATTAAAGGCATTTAATTATCTACATGTTGCTGTTTTTATAATATGTAAATAACCCATAGTTTTAAGCAATGCTTTTAGAATCATGATGATGATCATGCTAATGAGATCTAAATTCTTAGAAAGTTTTAAAACTAAAATAGTTCCCAATCGTGGGATTACTAAAAAGGGGATTAGTAAATCCGGATAGATTGGTACATATGTTGCTTGCTCATTGGATGAGGATGATTGATCTCATGATCATTTGTGCGGAGACACTAAAGCAAGTATGTAGGTGCTTATTGGAGAATAAGTTCACTGAACGTGATTCGCTGTGGAATACCTAATGGAGATTTACTCGCCTGTCAATAGGAATTCCTAATGTGATAGTAGTACAAGTAATCCTTGGACTTGAGATCATCATAGTATCTTGTATGTAACAAATTATACTTTGACTTATTCCTTAAGACCTTTTAAGGCATATATAGGGTATGCTTGGGTATAATGAGTTACATATGGAGATAATGAATGATCAATAAAGAATCTACCACCTCTAGTAAAAGAGGAGATATGTCCTATGTGATTCGTTAAATGACAACCCAGGGAATCCTTGGCCAAGGTGAAATGAAATTAGAAAGGAGTTTCTAATTTGCATTATTTGGAGTTGTGCATTTTCTAATCGAAATACATATAATTAAATAAAATAAGACTTGACAGTAAATCCATGTCTTATATTTAATTGGGACATTGTATGGTGGAAGGATTGAATTGTACGGTAACTATTTACTCACAGGTTCTTTTTGATTAATGTTGAAATCTATATTATCTGGAAAGTCGTTGATCGCTAGGGAGGCTTATCCCTATTGTAGAATAAATATTATTTATTTAAATAAATTATTAGTTTAATTTATTTATTTAAATAAGATTAAAATTGTTTTAATTGATTTATTCACAACCGGTTTAATATGGAGAACCTAAAGGGTCACACCATAAAAGGAAGAATAATTATTTAAGAAGGTAATGGCATAATCGTAATAATGCATTAAGTATAATTAATTTAATCTATGGTGATAGAATAAATTAAATAGCTTAATGTTTATTATTTAATATTTTGGAAATATTAAATATAAATTAATAAGAGGAGTCTTATTAATATTATTACAATTATTATTATTTTAATTTCTAAAGGAGTTTAGTAATTAATTTAATATTTAGTACTCTCATTTATTCCTAATAAGATTAGGAGACAAATTAATTAAATGAATTTAATTAATTATTCCCATGTGGTGGGAAGCCTAAATTAATTAAAGGAGTTTAATTAATTAAAAGAAATCCCATGTCTAATAGGATTAGAAGGGTTGACCAATGTCTATATAAGAGAAGTCTTATAATAGATATTAGATTGATGTAATTCCAATTGTTGGAGAGTACTCCTTTTCTATAGAGGATAGAAAACTAAGGTTAAGCCAAACACCCTCCTTCTTGATAATTCATCTTCCTTGGTGGATCACCTCTAGAGGCCAAACACTTGGGTGGCTAACGTTGATCAAAGGAAGGAATCTAACCCGGAAATTCAAGGAGATCACGAAGAACAAGGAGTTGAACTAGTACCTGTGGAAGCTTCGTTCTACAAGGGTATGATTCCATAACTTCTTATTTATCGTTTTAAATTAATAATTTGCATAAAGGATGATCCGGGTAATGGTTTTGTAGAAATTTTTTAAACTCTGATATACCATGCTTCCGCTAATTTTTGCAATTTGATTGTGTCACGATTTCGTACAAACCCAACACTCAGTGACCAAGACTGACAAATATAAATGCTGTAATTAAAAAGGTACAAGAAAGATGTACTCACCAGCAGGAATGGGTAGAACCCTAGCCAAGCCTCCGTCACACCTTCTGAGCGCATGCGTATGCCTCAGAGAAAATAGGCAAAGGTGTAGGTACCCCAATTAAAGTCACTGAGGCACTCTATATATCGAGTGCTACAGACCAGGGCAAAGGACACCGTCGTAGAGTTTTCCGCCAAAAAATAACCCTTGATGATCACCAGAAACAATCGTCGCAAGATGCGATCTGTAACCCTCTAATCATCAGGCAGAGGCTCAAGCAAAGCCCCACTCTAGGAATCTACGCTCAAGGGACCAGATCTGACCGTCCGACCCTTGACCGCCGTCGCAGGAACTTCCAGCAAGGATCGAACGGCAGTGGGTGTAATGTCAGCCACAACAGGCACTGGCTCACCCTCGAACTCTATGCCGGTGATGAACCTCAAGTCCTTTGGGGTCATAATCACCTCACAGTCTAACAAGTGGAGAGACTTGAGTCTGGTGGAATCAGCGCTCAAACAAAGCCCTCATAAAACCCCAGGGGCAATGGCAGGAAAGAATAGTAAAGAACGCCTGAAACCCCCAGGTGTCAACAATGTCCCTGTAATCCTGGTGCAGAGTGTGGTACAGGGAGTGCACATTAAACTAGTTCCCTCGAGGCTGCATAAAGCCTGGAACCTGCATCAAAATCCAACCCATGTCAAAAGCTTGTGCTCCGAGAATGGCAAAAGGAAGAAAGAAAATCCAAAAATAGAAAAAGTTTTAGTCACCTCGTTGTCATAGAGGAACCTGGAGGGATGACGACTCAAATCTCCCATCAAATCCTGGACTGGCACAACAATGCTTGGAAGCTCCGCACGTGGAGCCTGAGCTGGGGCAGGAGCAGAAAATGGAGCATCCTTGTCATCTATATCGACCGGCAGCTCATCCTGGGCCGGACGAATCACTAACTCAGCTAACCTACGAGGAGGCCGGGTTGAGGAACCTCAGAGGCTCTCCTCCGTCTAACTCCTGAAACAACCTTGTTGGCACTCCCGGGTCTATCTCGGTCCATCGCCGGAATAAAGTCTCCAAATCACCTCAGAAAGGGTGTGGTAAGCCTAAAACCTGTGGCTTATTAATTTAAATCAGTACTTTATGCCTTTCTAAGTCCTAAAACATGCATGGGTCAGTCAAAAATCCCTAGTAGAGTCAAAATTACATGTTTTTCAAAAACTAAAACCTAAAAAATGCATGCGTAAGTCAAAAATCCCCAGTAGAGTCAAAACTGCATATTTATTAAATGCTCGAGCTTTTGAATTTTTTTTGTCATAGTCTCCTTTGTAAAATGGACTGTCCGCATGCACATAGGCATGTCTAGGTGGCCATTCAATAGCACCCCTTTCCAAAAACAAGAACAGTTCGTTTTTATGAAAAAAAACAAAAATAAACTTTACATGGTAGCCAAATTACCATGAACATTTTTTAGTTGAAAATCCACGCTCGCTCAGCCTCAAAAAGGATGAGTAAACTGATCAAAAAAATCTGAAATTGACTATCTCAGAATCTGAATGTCTTACATCAATACATGCATTACAGTAAAATATGCATAGTTATGAAGTCAGAAAATTTTTAGCAGGTCATATAGTCATACATTTTTGATACATTACGTTTAAAAGCATCGTACGTGGTTTACATACTTCTAACGGTCAAAACTTGAAAATAAAGGATGTAAACATTACCTGGGATGTCCAGAACGCGTGGCCCCTGACGGAATCTGAAGAACTCCGTAGATCTGAAAAAGAAAATCAAATTTTTATAGAAACTCAAAACTGAAAATGAGTTATGAGCTCCCCGCTTGCCCAATATAAATCCGCAGAAAGGAGCTGGCCCACCTACAGCTGCCGCACCCCTACCAGCGGCTCCCCAGGGTGGGCCTCGCTCCCTTCGGCTTGGTCCAGTTCGAGTTGAAACAGAGTTTATATGAGCTGAAAAGTCAAATCTGAGAAAAAATCCCTACGCGATTGAGCGGTTTGTCCAAAAATTTCGTTTTTAAGCAGCGATATACTTACAGAAAGAGGAACTTTTTGAAAGCCATTAGTATTTAGCTTGATGCAATATCTAGGGACCAATGATGAAAACTGCTAAAAAACTGTCGAAAACTGCCACCTTCAAAGCATCGGGTACTAATCGATGACAATTCAGCCGTTGGCACAACCCCATCGAAGCGTCGGGTACTGACCGATGACAGTTCAGCCGTGGGCGCAACCCCGCAAAGCATCGAAAGTGATTCGGTGACAGAAATAATATAATAATCCATCCCCACAAAGGACAGATGATGAAATCTATTATACACATCCTCAGAAGGAGCACCAAGAAGGATTGTTGATTCAAACTCTTATGGCCAATTATCGGTGCAAATTATCGTCGAGATATGCATCGGGAACACCCATTGAAGTAACTCGGCAGCAGAGATATCCCTAGCTGTGAAGCCTTTAGAAATGTACAACGGCATTAGCCGAAGGGAAATATACCTTAAGGAGAGCATTGACAGACGTGTGAGAATCAATAATGTCATCCCCATCAGAGTTAACAAAGCTATCACAGATAACGTCATCCCCAGCAGAAAGTGACAAAAACATTCTATAATAGCTTAAATCTGATATCCTACCAAGTAACCACCTAACAGTGCTGCCCCATGGGTTATCATGAATGACGGTATCCCCAGCTGAGAGTGACGTGAACATTCAATGATAATCCTAACCCCTCTCAGGTATCTAACACTCATCACATATCATCCCATACATTGCCTTGCCTTTGCATTTGCATTTGCATTTCTAGTGTCTAGCAATCTTTATCATGTTCATTCCATTGCATTGCATGAACATGATAAAAAGGGGCATCTGTAGACACTCAAAATTTTGTGTCCCTGATACTAACCCTGTAGGAGGGCAAAATTGTCTTATCAATTTAACCCCGATCTCAATACCGGGCCATCAACTCAACCCCGGTCTCAATACCGGGCCACCAACTAAATCCCGGACTCAATACCGGGCCATCAAATCAACCCCGGTCTCAATACCGGGTCATCAACTCAACCTCGGTCTCAATAACGGGCCATTAAATTAACCCCGATCTCAATATCGAGCCATCAACTCAACCCCCGATTTTAATACCGGGCCATCAAATCAACCCCAGTATCAATACCGGACCATCAACTCAATCCCGGTCTCAATACCGATCCATCAAATTAATCCCGGTCTCAACCTAGGAGGTACATATAAGCCCCAGTCTCAACCTGGGAGGTACAGGTCAGCCCCGGTCTCAACCCGGGAGGTACAGGTCAGCCCCGGTCTCAACCTGGGAGTTACTGATCAACCCCGATCTCAACCCAAGAGGTACAGGTCAGCCTCGGTCTCAACCCGAGAGGTGCAGATCAGCCCCGATCTCAACCCGGGAGGTACAGGTCAGTCCCGATCTTAACCCAGGAAGTACAGATCAGCCTCGGTCTCAACCCAGGAGGTACAGATTAGCCCCGGTCTCAACCCGGGAGGTACAAATCAGCCCTAGTCTCAACCCTGGTGGTATAGGTCAGCCCCGATCTCAACCCAGGAGGTACAGATCAGCCTAGGTCTCAACGCATGAGGTACTGGTCAGCCCCGATCTCAACTCGGGATGTAAAGATCAGCCCCGGTCTTAACTTGGGAGGTACAGATTAGCCCCAGCCTCAACCCGGGAAGTACAAGTTAGCCCCGGTCTCAACCCGGGAGGTACAAGTCAACCCCGGTCTCAGCCCAGGAGGTACAGATTAGTCCCGGTCTTAACCCAAGAAGTACAAGTCAGCCCCGATCTCAGCCTGGGAGGTACAAGTCATCCCCGGAGGTACATATCAGCCCCGATCTCAACCCGGGAGGTACAGATCAACCCCGATCTCAACCCGGGAAGTACAGGTCAGCTCCGATCTCAACCCGGGAGGTATAGGTCAGCCCCGGTCTCAACCCGGGAGGTACAGATCAGCCCCAGTCTCAACCCGAGAAGTACAGGTCAGCCCCGATCTCAAATCAAGAGGTACAAGTCAGCCCTGGTCTCAACTCAAGAGGTAAAGGTCAGCCCCCGTCTCAACCCGGGAGGTACAGCTCAGCCTCGGTCTCAACCCGAGAGGTACAGCTCAGCCCCAGTCTTAACCCGAAAGGTCAGGTCAACTTCAGAAACAATCTTGAAGACTTAAATCATATCCAGAGACAAACATGGAAGCACCAAGTCAGCCTCGGATATAACCCTGAGGACAAACAGGATCAACTGGAATCCAAACTTTGGAGACAACCTTGGGAAGTCAGCCGGAGGCCATGTCAACACTAAAGGCAACCCCAGGAGGGGGAAAATGGTCATTTTACCAACTTAAAGCTGATTCGGTCAAACTCAAGCCGAATTGATGCCACTAATGTCAGAACGAACCATAATAATGATCCCGAGTGGTAACAGTGCAAGACAGCTTAACGGACAAACTGCAAGGAATCAAAGAACAGGTTATGAACCCGTCTTTTTGGACTTAGAAAAGGTTTTCTCCCATTTCATTGCGACACTCTTGGCGAGTACTTTCCGAAAAGGTACAACACGCCTCAAATGGACGCTCCGATCAAAAGTTAAAAAGTTTTGAATTGATATTACATTGCTTGGAATGCACGTACTTCAATGCATTTAGACTAGCCACGCGGGCCCTGCCACATTGAGTCGCACCTCTACCTGCGGCTGTCGCAAGTAGGGCTGCTTCTCCTGGGTCTATATATATGAGGTGACCCCCAGCTCATTTTATAATCAAAAACGCTCTGAACCCCTGCCCGTTTGGTTTTCCAGCCATTTTTTTGTCTTCCAAACCCAAATTTTTTCACTCTAACATGTGGATATACCCACATACTACCACATATCAAAAACTGAGCGGTAGAATCGAACGTTTAAAGCCTACGATTTAGCAAAAAGCCCGTGTAGCAGACCATTGTGAGTATTTTTACGATCAGAAAGTTATTACTATTTCTTTGCACTTTTATACACTTGCACATTAAGTTTCACTTTCTAAATATGACCTGAACTTAGTTGTGACGCCCCCAAATTCAGGTACTTGAAACCCGAACTTGGTGCTACACGATATCATTTCTTTGAGCGAAACAATATTATAAAATAGATAAACAAACTTAATTTACATATCAGAGTTGTTTAATCTCAGGTACACGACCTTTAAAACATTCATTACATGATAGATAGAAAATATTATCATCCTAATAAAGTCTAATTATTACACAAGATACTATAAAACTTATTCTTGTAGCTTTCCTTTCCCTTTGTTTTTGCCAGAACCTTCTGGTTGATCACACTTAGCTGAAAATATTTAATTTAAAGCAAGAATGCGCATTCAATTGCTCAGCAAGTAATAGCAGTTAATAAACTTTAGCTGAAAGAAGTAAATATTTTCTTTGAGGTATACTTCTACAACGAATCAATAGTTGTGAAGTCTTTCGAAACCTATATTAATAACATATCAAATCGTTTAAAATTTTGAAACGGCGTAGTGACTATAAATGCTTAGCGGTCAATGGACCATGGACTTTTATTTTTCATTTTTGAAAAGGTTTAAACAGAAATTCATCTGCTAACCGCTCTGGTCTTATGGACATGTAGGGTGATCAGCCTCGTTATGTCCTGTATTGATCAATACTATCTGTTTGAACGATAATTCATTCACTCTGTTCGCCTTGGGCACATAAACAATTTCTCCATTAAGGGTTCTTCATACTCAGTCTGGAATCCTAACTAAACAATTCAGTTGGATGACCTTATCATAACCAATACTATTCAACAATACAGTTCGAACTATGTCTAGCCTAGTCAAATAGATTAGACAGTCATAAATGCCTACTAAAGTTTGATAGTATGTAGCAGGGTTTGTCATATCAAAGAATTTCAAGTTAAAGAGTTCTTGTTTGAATACATTAGTTTATACAAGTGAGGACACTTGTATAATAACAGACAATAATGAGATATTAATAAATAATAACTGAATTGAATAAAATTTTACAATATAAGAATAATTTTCATAAACGTATCCTGGATATCATTATGGATATGAATAATTGACAATAACTATTCATGAACCTGCTTTTCGCTTACTAGAATCCATCGCATAAAGTAAATGCCATGAGTAGAGATACATGCTCAATAAGAAACTGAGATAAGAAACTTGCACAATGAAATTAGAGTAGTTCAGATACTTGCTCAATATTAATTTGAGTAAGGTTAGGGTACTTGCCTTGTTAGCTGATTACTGCTATGTAGTATAACTTAAGCTTTTAATATGAAGTCCTATCATCAATAGAATTATTCTTTTAATTAAAATAATACAACTTAACACATCATACTGCTTAAACATGTTGTCACATATTCATGCCAATCATTACAACACATAAGAAAGTATACCTAGTCAAACTATGTCGGTTTGGTTTGAGTTCGATATCGTTTCGGCATCCCGATTGTATTATCGGATAATTAATGAATTTATTTTTAATGAAACTTTGTTCAAAAACTTAAATATTATTATAGATAATTTAATTATCATTTATAATATTTTTCCAAACATTATAATCATTTATAATGATTTTTCAAACACTTTTATCATTTTTAATGATTTAATTGTCAATTAATATCATTATCATTAATATTTAAATAATTTAAAATATTAATAAAATTCATGTCAACACTTTAAAAGTTATTTATTATAACTTAAAAATATTTTTAAAGCCTTAATGTTACCTTTAAATAATTTTTAAGATATTAAAATTATTTTTAAATAATTACCATTACCATTAATATTAAAATATTAATGTTATTCATATCAAAATATTAAAAGTTATTTTTTTATAACTTCAAATATTTCTAAAACATTTATTTTACCTTTAAATGATTTATAAAACATTTAAATCATTTTTTAAATAATTTATTTAATACAATTATTAAATAGCTTTATTATCATTAATATTTAAATATTAATGAAATTCTTATCAAAATATTATAAGTTATTTATTATAACGTAAAATACTTTAATATCATTTTTAAATGATTTTTAAAATATTAAAACCATTTTTAACTAATTTATTTAATATAATTATTAAATAAATTTATTATCATTAATATTAAATTATTAATGAAATTTATCTCAAAATATTAAAAGTCATTTATTATAACTTAAAATATTTTTTATTACTTTAATGATTTTTAATATATTAAAATCATTTTTAACTAATTTATTTAATATAATTATTAAATAAATTAAATATCATTAATATTTAATTAAATTAAAATATTAATGAATTTTTTATGTCAAAATATTAAAATTTAATTTTTATAACTTAAAATAATTTTTAAAATAATTTTATGAATTTTTAATAATTAATTTCTATTTATTTTTATTTATTTAAATTAATATAATTAATTTTTATTAAAACCGTCGTTAAAGGCATATAGCAACGAAAACTGTCGCTATAGGTGTTCTTGAACCTTCAAGAACACGCCGGTCAACGCGTAGGTACCCTGTTTGACCTTATTTTTCCGGCAGCCTGATCTATTTTTGGGCAAGCAAGTGTAATGGGATTGTAGTGTTAGGGTAGTACTACACTCCTATGGTCATAGCACTATCTAACAACATTTACACCAATTCACATGGCCGGTCAAACCAACCACCCGAAGCTGTTCTTCATTTTCTGGGCTACCTAGAAACATAAAGTCATGACCGGTCAACGCTTTTGGTGGCCTAATATCTTTCAATCAGTTAATGTTTTTGTTGGTCTAGACGTCGGGCTGTGTACTATAACTACCAGGGTACACTATGGAAGCACTTATAAAGTCTATATATCAACACAAAGAAAGATCTAAGTTTTACAAAAAATGGTCAGGACGATGTTCAAAAATTCTGGGTTACCCAGAAAATAAATCTGAACGGTCAACGACGTTTGACCGTCTACCACTCCCGATCCGCTGTTTTCTAAGGTTCGAGAGTGCTCTGGACTTGTAGTCCTTATGTCAGAGTCCAAGCTAAACACAAATTTACATTTTAATAGCCTTCCAGTTACCAGATCAAAGTCGGTCAAAGTGACTGCCAGAACACGTTCTTCAGTTTTTTGGGTTACCCAGAAAACTCAATTTCGTGTTCGGTCAATGCACTTTGACCGTGAATAACTTTCAATCTACACCTGCTATGATCATGATTCCACTTTCAGAATACTAACATCATGGCATAGAACACATACCAACACTTAAACATAACATATGATGAACAGATTGAGAAATATATGCCCCGACTTTGGGCTGTCAGACCACTTTTTAGGGTTCATGCAGTTTTTAAAAATTTTATTTTTCGTGCATCTAGATGTTATGGATCCATGATATAACAACTCAGATCACTTATTAACATCATATACAACATATTTAAACACTTAAACATAACATCTAACGAAAATTTAAAAATCTAGCAAGAGGGTTTGAATTTTATACATTTCTTGAATAATTTTTGATTTTCTTTGATTCTGTTCTTGGTTGGTGTTTGGGATGGTTTGGACTTTGCCTATGACTGATCTAGAAAGTATATTTCGTGGGTCTTAAAGAGAGAAAATGTTTTGGCTTGTGTGAGAAAAAAATAATGAAAACTTTCTTTTCTTTTTCTATCTTTAATTCCTATTCTTTTGGTTCAATGGATCTGATCAGCTAGGTGTCAAAGATTTGGTTGATTCACTTGAGATTTGAGCATATGATGAATCTAGAGTTGGTGAATCCAAATATTTTGGCAAGATTTGCAAGCTAACTCAATTTAATAAATCCAAAAATGCTATTTTTGTAAATTATAAATCCTTTTAAGGGTATACTTGCCCATGATACTTGAATCTAGGGTTTAACCCTTAGGTTTTAATCCTTAGGATTTGTCAAATAATTCATAGGGTTTGAAAAATTAACTATGAATTAAATAAAAATTTAATTAACTCACACTAATTTAAAAAATTAGGGTTTTCTATAGAAATTAGGGTTTTGTAAAAAATTAGGGTTTCTTGCTATAATTAGGGTTCTCAAATTTATGAATTAGGGTTTCCTAATCATTATTCTTAATCACATAATATTCATACTTTTATTTAAATACAAACATATTAAATACTATGTTTAATATTTAAACAAAATAAACAAATAAATCCTTAACATATATTCATATAATTATGTTAATTATCATAATTATGTATAAAATTCATAATCATAACTTTTATTAATATACTTACATATATTTGAAGATAAATATAATTAATAATTATATTTAATATTCAAATTTCTTAAGAAAATAATTTCATATTATTCATAACATAATATACTTTCCTTTTAAATACAATTATATAATAATTGTATTAATTCATGAAATTTCATAATATAGATCAACATTAGGGTTTTGATCTATAATCACACTTTACTTTATATGCCATTATTAATTAAGTTAAAATAATTAACTTAATTAATCTTGATAAATTTATATGATAAAATAATAATTATTATAATTCTAAGAATTACTTCATATATTATTTAAATAATATATTAATCATATTTTCATAGAAAAATAAATAATAAAATATTTTTTACTATCAAAATCAATTTATTATAAGAATTTAATTTATAATAATCAACAATTCTTTTATAAAAAATTTATTTAAAATCATTTACGCAATAAAAATATATATATTTATCACATATATACATATTCTTTACTTTGCACGTATTTCCATCATTATTTTGATAGAAATAATATTAAAAAGAAATTATACGCAAATTTTTTTATTTAATTATATCGAAAATATTGGGTTATTACATCAGTTCCGTGCCCGTTTTTGCAAACTTTTGGTACATTTTAGTACCTAAACGCATTTTGTGGCATTTTTACAACTCGGATTGACGATCCGTCACTTCTAACAGCTTTTATATATATATATATATCTTCGTTTCTAGTAACTTCGCTTGACTGGGTTATCTTCCCAGTCCGAGTTGGGCTTTTTTGTAAATATTTAAATATATATATATATATATATATATATATATATACATATATTAACTTCCTAGTCCCGGTTTGACTATATTTTGTCTATATTTAACTATATATATATATATATATATATATATATTTACATTCCAGTTTGGCCTGGATCATTCTGTGGCCTTTTTATTGCTTATATATATATATATATATATATTAATATTTACATTTTCTGTCCGGGCAAAGGATAGAATGTCTGTCACCCTTTACTGCTTTTATATATATATTTACATTATGTTCAGCCTGGATTACTCCATGGCTTTTATAAAGCTTTTATAATTATATATATAAATATATACGGAATCCTTCAGAAGCGAACTAGAGGGAGCAAATTAAGAGCGAACCGGCTATAGCGACAGTTTTTTCCGTCGCTATAGCATAAAAAACCAGCTTTTTATGCTATAGCGATGGAAAAAACCGTCGCTATAGCCGATTCGCTCTTAGTCCGCTCCTTCCAGTTAGTTGGAGAAGCGGACTATATATATATATATATATATATATATATATATATATATATATATATATTTTCCAATTCCAGTTCGGGCCTCAGAGTGAAAACCCACCGCCCTTTACCGTTATATATATATATATATATATATATATATATATATATATATATATATATTTAAATTCTGTCCAGCCTGGATCATTCCGTAGCTTTTATACAGCTTTTATAAATATATATATATTTCCGTTCCAGTCCGGGCATCGGAGTGAAAACCCATCGCCCTTTAAGCTTGGATTACACCGTGGCTTTTTACAGCTTTTATAAATATATATATATATATATATATATTCCAGTCCGAGCATCGGAGTGAAAACCCATCGCCCTTTACAGCTTTCGTATATATATAATTATATATATATATTGTTTTGCTCCTTTTGATTTAATTGTTGTTTTAAATATTCATTTAATATGAATTGGCACTGATATTTCTGGGGGCGAACTAGATTTATTTAAATCTCGCCAACTCTAGTTTTCAAACGGTTAAAAATAGGTTCAGACAGAACCAGGAAGCTAGAATGGCTGAGATTTACTTTAATCTAGCATTTTTTCCAGTTATAGTTCTGAAGGCTACCTGGCGGCCCTTATATCTCTATCTAGTGAGAACGAGATGCTTTGGCCATGTGCGAGCCAGTATTTACTGATGAATCCTTGGTTCTGGCGACATCTGGATGTAAATAAATATTTCTGTACATATTTGAACTGTGCAGGTTTTTATTGGCCTCCCTCTGTGAGCCTAGGAATCGTGGGATTCATGATCAAACTGATCAAAATCTAATTCCCACGATGGACAAACTCCACTTTACAGATGTACCCTGCCAGTTTTTTTGTAAAATGTACATCCGAGAGACCTTAGAACGGTTATCCAGGTTTAAGGTCTCAACATAATGAGAATAATGGTTTGTCGTGTCAGAGTCCCTTCGATGGCTATCATGCCCATGAGGAGACCGACACTTGTATATATGTTTGTGGTCTAGGATGCTTCGCAGCCCGATAATCACCATTCAAATTGAGCCTTAAGGCTTAAAAGATAAAACGGAAGGGTTGACATACTTCAATTCCTATGTTAGCGTAAGGGTTTGAAAACCTGCTTTCAAAATATCACTTTAATAAATCCTGTCCTTATAAGAGACTTTTGCAAATCAAATCAAACCCTTCGTATATAGGTTCAATGAAGCTTGTCCAATGCTTCCAATCAATCAAACATAGGCCCAATTTCTTCCAGCATTCACACACATTGCAGATTGAAAAGGGAAATATTGAAAAGATGAAGTACGGTGTTTACACGGGAGTTGTGGGGTGCCTAACACCTTCCCCACACTTAACAAAGCCCCCGAACTCAAAACTTCAGTTTCAAAGATCAAGTTTCGACAGTGTCCAGCAAATTGGGCCTCTTTCAAACAAAACTCGGTTGAGTTAGTGCAACCATTTCAAATCTACCAACTGGTGACTCTGTAAAATGTTCAAATCGTCGACATGATACATGTTGGCCTTTTCCTAAAAAACCCTTCAAAACCTTTTTCACAAATAAAAAGAATAATGGTAAACAAAACTTAGGAAAAGAGAGAAAGATCCGGGTTTGACCCAACCCAAATTTTTCCACCGACGTCGACAGAAAATTGACGATGTTAATTATACCTTTATGTGGCACTATAGGCTCGGTCATATAAATAAAACAAGATTATCCAAGTTATACAAGGATTGGCTCTTAGAGCTATTTGATTATGAATTATATCCAACTTTTGAATCTTGTCTCATGGGTAACATAACTAAAATCTTCTATTAGTGGAAAAGAAGAAAGAGTTACAGAGTTGTTAGCGTTGGTACACACAGACGTATGTGGACCTATGACAACGAATGCACGAGGAGGGTATTCTTACTTTATTACTTTCACAGATGATCTTTCAAGATTTGGATATGTGTATTTAATGAAATACAAATTTGAATCGTTTGAAAAGTTCAAAGAATTCAGAAGTGAAGTAGAGAAATATACCAGCAAGAGTATAAGATTCTTTGATCGGATCGATGTGGTGAATACTTAAGCGGTGAGTTTCTCAATTGCCTCAAAAAATGGTATAATCTCACAATGGACTCCACCAAGAACACCATAGTTGAACGGTGTATCTGAAAGGAGAAATTGAACATTGTTAGACATGGTTCGTTCCTTGATGAGTTTTATATATCTTTTAATATCATTCCGGTGCTATGTCCTAGAAGCGGCTGCATACCTACTTAACAAGGTACCTACCAAATCAATCCCAAAGACTCCATATGAGTTATGGACAGGGAGGAAACCAAATCTTAAGCATGTTAAGACTTGGGGTTGTCCCGCATATGTCAAAAAGTTTGAAAATGATAAGCTGCAGACTAGATCTAAAAAATATAGATTTGTGGGATACCTTAAAGAAGCTTCAGGGTATGACTTCTATCAACCTACTGATCAAAAGGTGTTTGTTGCGAAACATGCTTCCTTCTTGGAAAAAGAGTTTATCCTTGAAGGGGTCTGTGGGAGTAAGATATAAATCTTGAAGAAGTTTAAGACCCACAAATTACAATAGATCAAAGTCGAGTATCTGACCAAGTAGAAGAACCTATTATACAACACCCTATTCGTAACTCTAAAAGAGTATCGAAGACACCTGATAGGTATGGATTCGTCATAGAGAATGACGATGAGGTATGCATTATGAATGATGATGATCCATCGAATTACGAACATGCTATGAGTAGTAAAGATTCAGAGAAATGGCAAGAAGCCATAAAATCTGAGAAGGACTCCATGTATGAAAACCAAGTATGGACTTTGGTTTCAGTACCTAAGGGCATTAAGCCTATTGGGTGAAAATGGGTCTTTAAGAGAAAGACTGGAGCGGATGGCAAAGAAGAGACCTATAAGGCCAGATTGGTTGCAAAAGATTTCAAACAAAGGCAAGGAATTGACTATGATGAAATCGTCTCACCAGTAGCTATGTCAAGTCCATTCAAATTTTGCTTGCGATTACAGCTTATAACGACTACGAGATCTGGCAAATGGATGTGAAAACGGCCTTCCTCAATGGGAAACTTGAGGAAGATGTGTATATGACACATCCAGAGGGTTTTGTTTCAACTGTTGGAATAAATGAAGTCTGTAAGCTGCAACGATCTATTTATGGATTGAATCAAGATTCTTGATGGTGGAACATCCGTTTTGATGAGATAATCAAAGAGTTTGATTTTATCAAAAATGAGGATGAATCATGTGTGTACAAGAAGGTTGGTGGGAGCGCTGTATCATTCCATGTATTATATGTTGATGATATATTACTAATAGGGAATGACATTCCTATTCTACAATTGATCAAAATTTGGTTATCTAAACATTTCTCCACGAAGGACTTGGGAGAAACATCCTATATTTTGGGGATAAATATTTATAGAGATGGATCTAAAAGGATGCTTGGCTTGTCCCAAGGAACGTACATTTACACAATGCTAAAGAGGTTTAGCATGGTAGATTCTAGGAGAGGTTTCATGTCTATGAGCCATGGAATACATCTCTCTAGGAAACAGGCTCTAAAGACACCTTAGGAGAGAGACCATATGAGTAAGATACCTTATACTTCAGCAATAGGATCTATCATGCACGGTATGATATGTACTAGACCAGATGTCGCTCATGCACTTAGTGTAACGAGCAGATATCAGTCGAATCTAGGAGAAGAGCACTTGAAGGCAGTGAAAAATATCATAAAGTACTTCAGAAGAACTAAGGATGTATTTCTTATCTATGGTGGGTCTAAATTGAAACTAGAGGGCTATACAGACTCATGTTTTCAAACGGACCAAGATGACAGTAAATCCGTTTCGGGGTATGTATTTATCTTAAACGGTGGTGCAGTGAGTTGGAAAAGTTCCAAGCAGCAAACAGTTGTTGATTCAGTGATAGAGGCAGAGTACATAGCTGCAAGTGAAGCTACAAAGGAAGCTGTTTGGATGAAAAAGTTCATAACTGAACTTGGCATGGTTCCTAGCATTAGAGGAGCAGTACCTTTATTCTGTGACAACATCGGAGCTGTTGCACAGGCCAAGGAACCCAGGTCTAATTAAATAATCCAAACACGTGTTGCAACGATTTCGTTTGATTAGAGAGATCATTGAAAGAGGAGATGTCACCCAAGAGTGCGTGGACACTCAAAACAACATTGTAGATCCATTTACTAAAGCTTTAACACAACAACAGTTTGATCGTCACTTAGAGAAGATGGGTATGAGATACTATAGCGATTGACTTTAGTGCAAGTGGGAGATTAAAAGTAGTATGGACACAAGCCAGTCATGTTTGATGATAAAACATATACTTTGTAACAATCTTATTCATTTATTAATACAAGAATTATTTATTTAAAGGCGTTTATATTATCTACATAATGCTGCTATATTTAAATGTGATAAACCCATAGTTTTAAGCAATGCTTTTAGAATCATGATGATGATCATGCTAATGAGATCTAAATTCTTAGATAGCGTAAAACTAAAATAGTTCCCAATCGATGGATTACTAAATAGGGGATTAGTGAATCCGGATAGATTGGTACATACGTTACTTGCTCTTTAGAAGAGGATAATCGATCTCATAATCATTTGTGTGGAGACACTGAAGCAAGTATGTAGGTGCTTATTGGAGAATAAGTATACTGAACATGGCTCGCTATGGAATACCTAATGAAGTTTTACTCACATATGAATAAGAATTCCTTAGTGATAGTAGTACAAGTAATCCTTAGACTTGAGATCATCATAGTATCTTATGTATGATGAGTTATACTTTGACATGTCCCTTAAGACCCTAAAAGTATATCAAAGGGTATGTGTTGGCTTGTTTCGGTGTTAATCAAAACAAACACGCACGCAAGTTCACGTGGTCAACCAGTAATATAGAATAAGCAAAGTATCGATCCCACATAGAATTATCTAATAAAAATCACCAAACACTAATCCTTAACCAACTTAATTTTATTTAAATGATTGAATTAGTATTTTGAATAATAATATGCAATTAACCTAATACTAACTATCCCTAGAATGAAACTAGATAATGAAGACATGAGACTACAATTTCACCTATTATTTCATTTAAATCAATACACTTCTCGTTAAGCCAAATTAATTATCATGGATTGTTAGTCAAGAACACGAAAGCAAAACATTGCCATCCTCGATGTACCATGTCTATATCACATAAAATCCACAAATCCTAGAATGAATGTGAACACCCTAATTAACTAACTCACTATATGTCTATGTGAATTACAATTAAAGAGAATTTAAACATAAGTTCTCAAATGACTACAAGTGGTGCTTCGGTATATGTCTATTTGAAGCAGAAATCATGAATTCCAGCGCCATGTAGAACACATAAACACAAGCTATTATGATCAGATCTAATCCCATAATCCATTTCTCAATTTCATATGGATTATCACGGTAATTGATGGCCAATCAAGTAAGCAATTAAGTATGAATCATAATAGACAATCCAATAATGATTAACAAGTCTAACAAGGAAGCATATCAAAGTAAACTACACAACAAGATCCATTATAATCTCAAAATGGAGTTTAATTCATGATTGAAGTGAAATCCATAATCCACAATTGAATAAACATTGAATGATACAAAGAAAAAAGGAGAGAATTTAGGGTTTCGAATAAGCACATCTGAATTCTCTTGCTTCCAATATAAATCTCTAATGATCTTCAAGAGCTTCAATCACCAACTCTAATCTAATCTAGTGTTTTTCTAATCTAATGTAATCTAATCTAAGAATTGTAGAAGAAAGCATATAAATGATGATATATATAAGATGATGATCCCCAAGGATGGAATGTCTCTCTTCTCTGCTGATACGTCTTTATTTATAAGCCCTAATATGACTCCTCCTCCAAGTTACGCTTTAATTGCACTATTTAATGAAAAAGTCAACTCTGGTCAGCTTCAGGAGTGGCGCGGCCGATCTGGAAATGGCCTGGAGTTGGGCGCAGGCGCGCTAGTAGAAAATATAACTATTTTGGACCAGGGAAGAGCGCGGGCGCGCTCCAAATACACTATGAAATGGCGCGGCCGTGGCCCAAAATTTTTGCTGCAGTGCCCTCTTGTAGAACAGCCATAACTTTTGATCCGGGAGGAGTTACGGGTCTTGCGACCTATCAACTCGAATATATCAACGAGATCTACAACTTTTTTTTTTGAGAATTGAGAAATAATGGGCGTATGAATGTTGAAATCGGGCATGAAATGACAGCTTGTGCAATGGCAACCCAAAACATTGAAGTTCAATGTCCGTTGATACAAAGGTCATATCTCTCGTCTCCGAACTCCTATTGGGATGATTCAAGATGTTCCGGAAAGCTTAGAAGAAGCTCTACAATAAAATGCCAGTTCCAAGCCAAAAACATGAAATGAACATAAAAGCCCAAACAATGTCCGGATTGCATTTCCTTGAATTTTCTTACCAATAGTCGCTCGCATAGTTCCCAAGCATAAAATCTACAAAATGAACACAAAATGCATGAAAAGTAACTGTGAAATATAGGTTTAAGAAACTAATTCAAGTAATAGATATCGAATAAGTAGGTATAAGACCGACTTATCAGTATGCTTGGGTATAATTAATTATACATGAAGATAATAAATAATCAATAAAAGATATACCAGTTCTAGTAAAAGAAGTGAATGTCCTATGTGATTCGATAAATGAAAACTCAGTAGTCCTTGGCCAAGGCAGAATAAAATTAGAAATTAGTTTTTAATTTGCATTATCGGAGTTTGTGCATTTAGGATCGAAATATATATAATAAAATGAAATAAGACTTGATAGTTAATCCATGTCTTATATTTAATTGGGACATTGTATGGTAGAAGGAATGAATTATACGATAACTATTTACTCAAAGGTTCTTTCATGATTAATGCTGAAATCTTTATTATCTGGAAAGTCGTTAAGCACTAAGGGGGGCTTACCCTTATTGTAGAATAAATATTATTTATTTAAATAAATTAATAGTTAATTTATTTATTTAAATAAAATTAAAATTGTTCTAATTAATTTATTCACAGCCGGTTTAATACGAAAAACCTAAAGGGTCACTCCATAAAAGGATGAATATTTATTTAAGAAGTAAATGGCATAATCGTAATAATAAGTTAAGTGTATTTAATAAAATCTATGTTGATAGAATAAAATTACATAACTTAATATTTAGTATTTATTATTTTAAAAATATTAAATATAAATTAATAAGAGGAGTCCTATTATTATTATTACTATTATTATTAGTTTAATTCCTAAAGAAGTTTGGGAATTATTTAATAAAAGTACTCTCCCATATTCTTAATAAGATTAGGAGGTAAATTAATTAAAAGAGTTTAATTAATTGCTCCTAATAAGATTATGAAGCCTAATTAATTAAAGAAATTTAATTAATTAATATGAAACCATAATCCTAAAATTCTTAGGAGGGTTGCCTACATCTATAAATAAGAGGAGTCTTATTTTGATTAAAGACTAATGCAATTTCCATGAGTTGGGAGACCACACCTTTTATAGAGAGAGAAAACTAGGGTTTTGTCAATACCCATCTTTTTAATAATTGGTCATCCTTGGTGGATCACCTATAGAGACCAAACACTTGGGTGGTTGACGTTAATCAAAGGATGGTATCACACCCGGTAGATTCAAGTCGAACAAGGAGAGGATTGGAGTTAAACTTATACCTGAGGAAGCTCGGATCTTCAATGGTATGAATCTCATCTTCTTCTTTTCTGTTAATTAATAATTGCGCATAAAGGATGATCCGGGTATATGATTTGTAAAATTTTAAAACTATTAATTTTACGCTTTTGCTGCTATGTACGTAATTGTTGCATGCTTATGAATCTTACAAACCTAACAGTATGATCATGGTGATGGTTTGTATTAAAATTTTAAAATCCATTTATTGCGCTTCTGCATGCTACCTTTTTGTGATTTGATTGCATGATCGCGCTATATACAAACCTAACAGATGGGGTATGAGAAGAATCCCCTTCTCAAGGGCATGAAGAAAAAGGCGTTTCTTGAAGAATTTGAGTTCTTAGCGGAGATCGTTGGGAATTGCGTCTTGTGCAAGGACACTATACATGATACTGTACGTAAGTGATTTACGACTACAAGTCATGACTGCAATCGTCATAAAGTAGAGGATAAACTTTGGAATTGTACTTCTTGACTGTTTGGAGGAAGTAAAGAAGAAGAAGGCTTTGGATAAGTCTGTTACAAAGTTTTTCTACGGGAAATCCTTCAGTATTATTTTGAACAAGAAATTGAAAAATAAAATTAGAGATGATGAAGGAGAAAGCTTGAACATCAACAAGGTGATGTCTCCCAAGCTATTTGACAATTGGAAAAAAACCCCTATGGAAAACAAAAGATTAAGAATATTTAGCAGCAGTAGATAAGACGTCTCCAAGTCTAGCAAAAGAAAAATGAAAGCTAGTTTGATGAAGAATGAATCATCTCAATCTGATGATTCTTTGTCTCCTGTATCCACTCAAGTAAAGAAGTCCAAGAAAAAGATAAAGGCTAAAAAAACATCATTAAAGAGTGCTATGAAAAGGCCATCCATCTCTAAAGAGGATTCTGAAGAGGAAGAGGTCTTTGAAAGATCCATCTCTCAACCTGTACAGAGAAGACAGAGTGCACGGCTAAGACAAATCATGAAATTTCCTTGTCACAGAAGTGATGAAGATATTCAGTCTATAATCATTGATCTCGGTGATAATGATGAGGAAGATGAATCTACTAGAATAGGTAAGAAACACAAAGGGAAACGAAAGATTATCACTCCAGAATCTAGTGTTAATCCTGAGCCTTAAAAAAGTAAGTCAGATGAAAAGGCTGTGAAGGCAAGTGAGCACGAGCCAGTAGATGAAAATGAAGATATGTTGGTTGAACAGGCTTCAAAGACTAAAGAAGAAGAAAGAAATAAATAAATTTTGACTTAAACTAAGAATGAATCAAAGGTTGTTGAAGAAAATGTTTTTGAAGAAGTTATTAAAGAAGAAAAATTAGAGAATTGACTATTGAGCCAGCTGAAATGGAAGTGGAATTGGTTAGAAAGGAATCAAGTTCAGAATCAAAGAAAACTAGAGGAAAAGGAAAGAAGTTAAAGAAACACATGAAGATTGAAAAGAAAGGAAAGAATGTAAAGAAAGGCAATAAGAAGAATTGGGGAGAAGCGGAGAAGAGGAATGAGTTGGAAACACAAGGAGTACTAGACACTAAAAATGAAGAACCGGTAGATTGCTTTTGTAATGGCCGTAAAATTTTAAAATCCATTATTAATTAAATATATGATTTAATTTTAATGAGTTAGTTTTGTAAGCTTATTTAAAACCTTGTGTGGCTATGTGAGTTTGAGCCTATGCAAATAATTGCTAGATATATTTAAGGGAGTCACTAATGGTTTAATTAAATTAGTGGACTAGCCCTAAGTTTTATATCAAAAGAATTGATAGGATGATTATTAATTAAATATTCAATTTTCTTGAATATAGAGAAAGGATTAATTGTGATTACGAAGGATAAACCATTAACGAGTAATTAATTGATAATATATCGATTAACTATTATTATGAGAAATAGTATATTAATGAATAAAGAATTAATAAATATAATAAGATTATATTTACTTGATTAATTATTTTATTCAAGCATGCGATAATTAAACCTATAATATATGGTGGTTACCTTTATATTATATAAAGTGCAATGTGACACATTAATGTGGCTATATATTATATATAAAGACTATATAGTAAGATTGATAAATTGAATGTGTGCATAAGGATATGTAACAATATGTGAGCATTAATGTATACCCCATTAACATATAGTAATATCAATAACAATTGTTAGTTAATAATGATTTCAATAAATTAATTGAAATTATAACCATTGTGATAATGAATAATGAATGATATTACCCAATTAAATTATAGTTGGTATTAAGGAAAATGTACATGGATTATATGCATGTACCCTATTATATTATTATTTGCTCATTAGAAATGACATTATGACTTAAATGTATATAGAATGAAGACATATAGCCTAAGTATATACTATATGTATACATATATAACATTAGTAAGTTGAATTGCAAGTTGTTGAGTTATATGAACATTGTCCCAATATTAGAGTCACTCTTCCTCAATTTCCTCTTCACTTGAACACACATGGCTAGTCTACTCTATCTCCTTCTCAATTTCATCAATAATCTAGCTAATGAGTAGATGGGGAGTGGGATTCATGATTGAACTCACCAACTTCTTGTTAACCATTATACAATCTTGTTCTCCATTGGTTTGAATTAGTGAATAAAGGCATGGACTAGATAAGGAATTGCCTATATAATGAGGCTTCTCTTCTTCTCATTCCATTTGCTGAGATTTCCTTAAGCATAGAATTGATAGCAAATATATTGAGAGAATTAATAGTGAGGGAGAATTGTTATAGCAGTAAGTACAATTCAATATTAGAAGAGGTAATCTCTCACTTCATGTTCTTCTTTTTATGTGAATTTCTAAGTTCTTAATTCTTGAATTGATCATGGAATGATTAATTAAGTGATTGGAATATGATTGTTAAGTAAGTATATAAATTCACAAGTATATTATAACTGTATTACATTGTGGCTAAAATGATTTTCGTAAGAAATTCGAGATTGGTTTGCAGTTAGTGTCGAAGCATTTCAGTTCCTGGTCTGGCAGGAGACATGCGCAGCTGCGCCAGTTTTGTACTGGCCAGGCCCTAGACATAGTTTCTTGTTTTCTGCTACAACCTGCTAAGTGATAGCATATTAATACTACTTGGACAAGTATGAAAACTAGTTTAACTCATGTATATATATATATATATTCTTGATGCTACATATATAAATTTTGACCACGTTGGTATGTGTTATAGAAGGAAACCTTATGGTTTTAAAATGGACTTAGAATTTGTTAAAGTGAACTTGTCATGAACATATCATATATATATATATATTCTGATTTTGTGAACATGATCGTATGGTCTATATTGACATAAGAACTAAGTCTAAAGTGTTGAGCACACACTAGCATACATGATTGAAGACTATGTTGATTTCAAAGGGACAAATTTAGAGTTTTTAACATATATATATGATGTTCACATTCTGACCATTTGAGTATGTATATATGGCTTATATATGCGTTCTAAAACATGTGAGTCATGGCTACGAGACACTTTACATGTACTAAGTTGCCTTTGTTGACTTAGTGTAATTTTTAATGAAAACTTAGAATGTGAAAGATAATAACATCAAACACTATGTGAATTTTGTTATGATCATGCAAACATGTATATTAGGAATCATTATGCCTCTAGACATGTTGACATGAGCATTATGTGATGAAACATGAGTATCACATATGCATGTATTTTATAAAAAATGAATTTCTAAAGTATAAACTATGTGATTAAAATATACATGTGTAGTATACGCACGGGCATGCATGATAAGTATTGTATAGTCTCGATATGTGGTATTATGACTTTAATAGTTGACCCTTGAGACATGAACTTGATTTGCATAAAGTGTAAGAATGACCGGCATTGAACCTTATAACCTTGAGTTATGGACATAATCTTGCAATAAGTGTATCATAAACTGTATTGCATGCTTAAATTGAGATGCTATGTGTTCAAGCCTATGTTGATGCCTAGAGACTAGATATTCTAAAGATATTAATCTAAGACAGGATTAAATGTTTATAAACTCAGTTAAAGTAAATTGACTTACGTGAATTATGGGATAGACGTATATGAGGATTAGATTCTTGTAAGTGTAGACTCATATTAGTTTACACATACTAATTGAAAGACCAACTTGTGAATGTTAGGTTGTTTCAACGCAGTTTAAATAAAGCTAGAATTATTTGTAGCTGAGCAAATAGGCAAGTATCCTATCCTATGCATTTACTTTATGCAAGGAATCTATAATTTGAATGCAAGTTCTCTAACTTACATAAACTTGTATAATGTGCAAGTTTCCTAACTTCATTTGATTGTTATATAGAAAGCAAGTTTCTGAACTTCACTCTTTATTATGCAAGTTTCCTATCCTTCTCATATTGTATTGAGCAAGTTATTGCTAAATTGAAAGTTATTTATTTAAGCTTGAACTTTATTTTCAAGCATGCTTTAAATGGTTTAATTACTTTATAATTATTACACATCGATCTTATTGACACTCGCACTTGGTGCACTTGAGTTCATACAGTCTTGGACTTGTACATTAATTAAAGTTCTATAATTCTTGAACTGCGTCAGATAGAGTCTGAACCCTTGTTCGGTTAGACAACTGTATGAAATTTTATAAAAGCTATCCAAACCAATTGATGGTAGGGATTCTTAAACTGAAGAGAACACCCGTTATATTATAGGGGAGTAGCCCAGGTATTTAATATAAGATACAAACAACAGAGTTGAATGTTATGCATATACATGGCGTACGCGAGGTTGATCCCCTCAAGTACTTATTCTATAGCCAGTAACCAAAGGGTCAATCAGCTATTGATTCCATTGGAGATTTATAGTTCAAAGTCTACTTTACTATCAGATATTCTAAAAGCAATTATTATCCTTGCTTTTGTTATTCATATTGTTGAATTCCTTGTCAGATATATTCTATTCATCATGATATATCCTTTATTGTTGTATTTAAACTTGCTGAGCAAACTTGTTGCTCATTCTTGCTATATCATGACTTCTATTGCAGTCAAGCCCGAGACTTTAGGGAAGGACAAGGGTAAACAAAAGATGTAGTAATAGTTTGCAAGGAGCAGACTTTACTTTATGATTAGTTTAGTTATTGTTATGTAATATGAACTCTAATGATTATTCTAGGGTATATTTGTATGAGTGTATTAAGGTTATCGAATCTTGGGACTAATAACACCTTTTGAATGAACGATATACGTTTATTATTTTCTGTATTTAGTTATTGTATGTTGTTTAGAGGTGGATATTTGTATTGTATCGTGACGACCAAATCGGGGTTAGAGAACCCGAATTTGGGGGTGTCACAGGTTGGTATCAAAGCTGTAGGTTATAAACATTAGGAATGCAAAACCTAGGTTATAACCTTAGTAGAAAACTCAATTAGAGTATGTAAGTGATGGGTTGAGGAGATCCATTGAGTTTTATTTTGATACTGAAGTTGTTTATTTGAATCAAATATGATTGATAGACGTCATAACTTCTTAATGATAACATGAATAGCATATCACGTAAAGTCTAAAGTTTTCTTCCTTTCCTCAGATCATGGCGCCTAGGAGACTACCACGAAACCAGAGGGAGGAAGGATTCGTTAACAATGGAGGGGGAAATGCAGACCCGAAGCAGAACTTCATTGACCTATTAATAGAAGCAATGCAAAATAGACCCCCGCCAACAGGGCAGCTAGGACAGCACTTGGCTATCTTCAAGGATTTTAAATTGGTAGGACCTCCGAAGTTCCGAGGAACCTTAGACCCAATCGAAGCCCAGACATGGGTAGAAGAGATGGAGAAAGTGTTTGAGGTCGCACGGGTGGCCGAAGCACAGAAAATGAGTTTTGCCACTTTCATGATGAAGGGCGAAGCTAACTATTGGTGGAAAGCCAATAAGGGACGAGCATGCGAAGGGGTTATTCTTTGGGATAGATTTAAGGAGCTATTCCTCGAGAATTACTTCTCGGAGAATATGCAATAGGATATGGAGGTTAAGTTTCTAGAAATGAAACAAGGTAGTATGACAGTCGCAGAGCACGCGACAAAATTTAACGAGTTGGCCCGATTCGCTTCACATCAAGTGGACACGGAGGCCAGGAAGTCAAGAAGGTTCGAATTAGGATTAAAACCATGGGTACAGAAAGCAGTAGCTGTGTTGAAGATTAAGAGTTACTCTGATCTACTGGAAAGGGCTATCAATGCAGAAGGAAGTAATGAAGCCATAGCACGATTTAAACAAGAAAAGAAGACCGGACAGGAAGGAAAGAAACGGGGAAGCAGCGGAGGCAGCAACCCCAACAAGCATAAATGGATGGAGAGCCAATCCTCTGGAGGTAATAAGTCTGGGGGAGAGGCCAAGAAAAGTGGAAAATGCAATAACTGCGGGAGGATTCACTCGGGGGAGTGTATGAAGGGGAGAAGCGTTTGCTATCGTTGTGGACAACCGGGGCACATGGCTCCTCAGTGTCCAAAAAAGTAGAAATGAGGGTGTTTCTCGTGTGGAGCCCTAGACCATCAAATTAAGGATTGCCCGAAGAGCAAGGGCGATGCAGCTAGCGGCAATCGCAACAACAACAATAACGGGCTGAGTATCGGAGGGCCAGCCAGTCAAGCAAATAGACTAGCAGCACGCACGTTCAATATGACCATACAAGATGCGTTGGAGTCCAAATACATGGTGTCAGGTATCATCCCAATCAACAATATAGATGCCTATGTGTTATTTGATTCGGGTGCTACCTGCTCTGTTGTTTCTGAAGAATTTGCTAAACAGTTAGACTTACCCCGTGAAAGATTAGAGCACCCTATGAACGTAGAAGTAGCGAACAAGGAAATTATCCCCATAGAAAATATTCATAAGAACTGTTATACTGAATTGAGAGGATTTAAGCTCAATGTGGATTTGATACCGATTCGTTTGGGGGAGTTCGATGTAATCCTTAGAATGGATTGGTTATCGATTCACGGAGAAGTTATCGACTGCAAGAAGAAGTGCGTACACTTGAAGACTCCGAATAAGTCGAAGGTGGTATTTTATGGTTGTAAATCGTTGGGACAATCTCAGTGTCTGACGATGATGCAAGCACAGAGATTGCTTAGGAAGGGTTATATGGATTATTTGGCTCACGTGGTTGATACTCGATGAGTCGAGGGTGAACTGGGTTAGATACCTATTGTAAGGGAATTTGCCGATGTCTTCCTAGATGAGATTTCGGGATTGCCACCGGATAGAGAGATTGAGTTTGTTATTGATTTGGCACCAGGGATATCACCAGTATACAAAACGCCGTATCGTATGGCTCCGGTAGAAATGAAAAAACTGATGGCTCAATTACAAGAGTTGTTAGATAAGGGAAACATTCGATCGATCGTATCACCATGGGGAGCACCAGTCTTATTCGTAAAGAAAAAAGATGGGTCGTTAAGGCTTTGTATCGACTATCGAGAGTTGAATAAGGTCACCATTAAGAACAAATACCCGTTACCCAGGATCGACGATCTGTTTGATAAGTTGAAGGGGCAAAATACTTTTCAAAGATTTACTTGAGGATCGGTTATCGCCAACTGAAGGTGAGGTCAGAGGACATTCCAAAGACGGCATTTAGAACTCGGTATGGACACTTTGAGTTTCTGGTAATGTCATTCGGATTGACGAACGCGCCGACATCATTTATAGACTTGATGAACAGAGTGTTCAGACAATATTTGGATAAGTTCGTTGTCATATTCATCGATGACATTCTGGTGTATTCAGAGACGGAGGAAGAACACGTCGAGCATCTTCGGATAGTGTTGGAGACATTAAGGAGGGAGAAGCTGTATGCAAAATTCTCCAAGTGTGAGTTTTGGTTGCAAAGAGTGCAGTTTTTAGGGCACTTTATCGACAAGAATGGTGTTTCAGTGGATCCATCAAAGGTAGAAGCGGTTATCAACTTGGAGCAGCCAAAGATGTCGACAAAAATCATGAGTTTCCTAGGATTAATGGGATACTATCGAAGATTCATTCATGATTTTTTGAAGATAGCGTCGCCGTTGACCAATCTTACCAGAAAGACAATTAAATTTGTTTGGACTGAGAAATATGAGGAGAGTTTCCTAAAATTGAAGAAGAGGCTTAGTCAAGCACCTGTGTTCGCTTTACCGGACAACACGGGAGGGTTTGTAGTGTATAGTGATGCGTCACACAAGGGTCTTGGTTGTGTACTGATGCAACACAGCAGGGTCATTGTGTACGCTTCACGTCAGCTGAAAGATTATGAGAAGGGCTATCCGACTCATGACTTGGAGTTAGCAGCGGTAGTTTTTGCCTTGGAGATTTGGAGGCATTATTTGTATGGCGAGAAGGGTGAGATATATGTCTGAAGTATATCTTCATATAGAAGGAGCTAAATATGAGGCAGCGCCGATGGCTAGAATTGATCAAATATTATGATTGTGAGATTTTGTACCATCCAGGAAAAGCAAATTTAGTGGCAGATGCCTTGAGCAGAAAAGGCAGAGAGAAGTTATTGAAGTTGACCATTCAAGAAGAATTGTTGAAAGATTTCAAACGACTAGACTTGGAGGTTAAGTATCTGATGGAGACCAATGAGAAATTATTCACAGTGATAGCGAGTCCAACTTTATTGGATAAGGTTAAAGAGGCACAAGAAATGGACGAAGATTGCAATAACATCAAGAAGCGGTTGGCTGAAGGTGATAAATTGAAATACAAGATTAATAACACTAGACTACTGAGATTCGAGGGACGGATTTGGGTACCGTTAGTACCAAAGCTAAGGGAGGAGATTTTTCAAGAAGCGCACAACACGAGATACTCGATACACCCAGGAAGCACGAAGATGTACCAAGATTTGCGTCACCACTTCTGGTGACCAAACATGAAGAGAGAGGTTGTGGAATGCGTAAGCAGATGTCTAACTTGTCAGAGAGTCAAGGCAGAACACCAATGACCAAGCGGGTTATTACAACCGTTAGAGATTCCAGAGTGGAAGTGGGAGCACATCACAATAGACTTTGTGGTGGGACTTCCGACTACGCAGAAAGGGCACGACGCCATATGGGTGATTGTAGATCGTCTTACGAAGTTAGCTCACTTTTTGCCGATTAAGATTAAGCATAGTTTGGACCAGCTAGCCAAATTATATGTCAAGGAAATTATCTCAAGGCATGGGGTGCCGTATCTATTATATCGGATAGAGATTCGCAATTCATGTCAAACTTCTGGAAGAGTCTTCAAGAAAGAATTGGGACACAACTACGAATGAGTACCGCGTATCATCCGCAGACCGATGGGCAAAGCGAGAGAACAATTCAAACGCTTGAAGACATGCTACGAGCTTGTGTGATGGACTTCAAGGGTTGTTGGGAGGATCACCTTCCATTAGTAGAGTTTGCGTACAACAATAGTTATCACACTAGTATTGGAATGCCACCGTACGAAGCGCTATTTAGGAGAAAATGCCGAACGCCCTTATGTTGGGACGAAGTTAGAGAACGTCGACTGTTGGGACCAGAACTGGTACAGCAGACAGTAGAGATCATCAAGATAATAAGAGCACGACTGGTAGCAGCTCAAGATCGCCAGAAGAAGTATGCAGACTTACATCGCAAGAAGAGAGATTTTGAATTAGGAAGCCATGCAGTCTTGAAAGTATCTCCCTAGAAAGGGAAGATTCGTTTTGGGAAGAAGGGCAAGTTGAGCCTTAGGTTCATAGGACCGTTCGAGATTTTGAGGCGAGTCGGTGAAGTGGCATACGAGGTAGCGTTACCTACTGAACTTTAGCACATTCACAACGTGTTTTATGTGTCAATGTTGCGGCCGTATAAACCGGACTACATGCACGTTGTCTCCTCTGAACCAATCCAAGTCGAGAAAGACTTATCGTACGAGGAAGTTCCTGTCCAGATACTAGATAGGAAGGAACAGAAGCTGAGAAATAAGATCATCTATTCAGTCAAGGTTCTCTGGAGAAATCACGCAGTCGAAGAAGCTACGTGAGAACTAGAAGAGAAGATGAAAACGAATTATCCGTTTTTATTTGAGTAACATTATTTTTACAATTCCGAGGATAAAATTTTTATAAAGGGGGAGGGATGTAATGACCGTAAAATTTTAAACCCCATTATTAATTAAATATATGATTTAATTTTAATGAGTTAGTTTTGTAAGCTTATTTAAAACCTTGTGTGGTTATGTGAGTTTGAGCCTATGCAAATACTTGCTAGGAATATTTAAGGGAGTCACTAATGGTTTAATTAAATTAGTGGACTAGCCCTAAGTTTTATATCAAAATAATTGATAGGATGATTATTAATTAAATGATCAATTTGCTTGAATATAGTGAAAGGATTAATTATGATTACAAAGGATAAACGATTAACGAGTAATTAATTGATAATATGTCGATTAACTATTATTATGAGAAATGGTATATTAATGAATAAAGAATTATTAAATATAATAAAATTATATTTACTCGATTAATTGTTTTATACAAGCATGCGATAATTAAACCTATAATATATGGTGGTTACCTTTATATTATATAAAGAGCAATGTGGCACATTAATGTGGCTATATATTATATATATATACTACATAGTAAGATTGATAAATTGAATGTGTGCATAAGGATATCTAAGAATATGTGAGCATTAATGTATACCCCATTAACATATAGTAATATCAATAACAATTGTTAGTTAATAATGATTACAATAAATTAATTGAAATAATAACCATTGTGATAATGAATAATGATAATACCCAATTAAATTATAGTTGGTATTAAGAAAAATGTACATGGATTATATGTATGTACCCTACTTATATTATTATTTGCTCATTAGAAATGACATTGTGACTTAAATGTATATGGAATGAATACATATAGCCTAAGTATATACTATATGTATACATATATAACATTAGTAAGTTGAATTGCAAGTTGTTGAGTTATATGAACATTGTCCCAAAATTAGAGTCACTCTTCCTCAATTTCCTCTTCACTTGAACACACATGGCTAGTCTACTCTATCTCCTTCTCAATTTCATCAATAATCTAGCTAATGAGTAGATGGGGAGTGGGATTCATGATTGAACTCACCAACTTCTTGTTAACCATTATACAATCTTGTTCTCCATTGGTTTGAATTAGTGAGTAAAGGCATGGACTAGATAAGGAATTGCCTATATAATGAGGCTTCTCTTCTTCTCATTCCATTTGCTGAGATTTCCTTAAGTATATTACTGATAGCAAATATATTGAGAGAATTATCAGTGAGGGAGAATTGTTATAGCAGTAAGTACAATTCTATATTAGCAGAGGTAATCTCTCACTTCATGTTCTTCTTTTCCTGTGAATTTTTAAGTTCTTAATTCTTGAATTGATCATGGAATGATTAATTAAGTGATTGGAATATGATTGTTAAGTAAGTATATAAGTTCACAAGTATATTAGAACTGTATTACATTGTGGCTGAAATGATTTTCGTAAGAAATTCGAGATTGGTTTGCAGTTACTGTCGAAGCAGTTCAGTTCCTGGTTTGACCGGAGCCCTGCGCAGCTGCGCCAGTTTTGTACTGGCCAGCGGCGCAGCTGCGCCAGGCCCTAGACATAGTTTCCTATTTTCTGCAACAACCTGCTAAGTGATAGCATATTAATACTACTTGGACAAGTATGAAAACTAGTTTAACTCATGTATATATATATTCTTGATGCTACATACATAAATTTTGACCATGTTGGTATGTGTTATGGAAGGAAACCTTATGGTTTTAAAATGGACTTAGAATTTGTTAAAGTGAACTTGTCATGAACATATCATATATATATTCTGATTTTGTGAACATGATCGTATGGTCTATATTGACATGAGAACTAAGTCTAAAGTGTTGAGCACACACTAGCATACATGATTGAAGACTACGTTGATTTCAAAAGGATAAATTTAGAGTTTTTAACATATATATATATATGATGTTCACATTCTGACCATTTGAGTATATATATTTGGCTTATATACGCATTCTAATACATGTGAGTCATGGCTACAAGACACTTTACATGTACTACGTTGCCTTTGTTGACTTAGTGTAATTTTTAATGAAAACTTAAAATGTGAAAGATAATAACATCAAACACTGTGTGAATTTTATTATGATCATGCAAACATGTATATTAGTATTCATTATGCCTCTAGACATGTTGACATGAGCATCATGTGATGAAACATGAATATCACATATGCACGCATATTCATAGAAAATGAATTTCTAAAGTATAAACTATGTGATTAAAATATACGTGTAGTATACGCATGAGCATGCATGATAGGTATTGTATAGTCTCGATATGTGGTATTATGACTTTAATAGTTGACCCTTGAGACATGAACTTGATTTGCTTAAAGTGTAAGAATGACCGACATTGAACCTTATAACCTTGAGTTATGGACATAATCTTGCAATAAGTGTATCATAAACTGTATTGCATGCTTAAATTGAAGTGCTATGTGTTCAAGCCTATGTTGATGCCTAGAGACTAGATATTCTAAAGTTATTAATCTAAGACAGGATTAAATGTTTATAAACTCAGTTATAGTAAATTGACTTACGTGAATTATGGGATAGACCTATATGAGGATTAGATTCTTGTAAGTGTAGACTCATATTAGTTTACACATACTAATTGAAAGACCGACTTGTGAATGTTAGGTTGTTTCAACACAGTTTAATTAAAGCTAAAATTATTTATAGCTGAGCAACACAGGCAAGTATCCTATCCTATACATTTTCTTTATGCAAGGAATCTATGATTTGAATGCAAGTTCTCTAACTTACACAAACTTGTATAATGTGCAAGTTTCCTAACTTCATTTAATTGTTATTGATAAGTGGCTTTTATGACCACTTATTCGGATAGTAACCAACTCATTCTGTTGCTTAAACTCAAGTATCGTTGTGCATTTTATGTGTTTTTGCTTTGTTTTGTGATTTACAAGTTTAGAAACTCTCCGGGTGCAAATTGAGCTTAAAAGGGCAAAAGAACGCTTAAATGGGACAAAGCACTGAAATGGGCTTAAAGCATGAAGACAGCATGGGTGAGGAAGCAGTGAAGGTGATGCCACGAGTTTAGAGGCCAAAAGGAGCAAGAATGGCCTTTGAAGCAAAAATGGGAAAGAAGTGCAATCCGGACATCGTTTGGGTGATTCATGTTCATTTCATGTTCTTGGATTGGAACTTGATTCATATTGTAGAGCATCTTATAAGCTTTGCGGAACATCTTGAATCATCCAAATCAGAGTTCGGAGGTGAGAGTTATGCCCCGTATACCAACAGACGTCAAACCTCACGATTTTGAGTTTTCATGCACAACTGTCACTTGGAGCTCAATTTCAGCCTTCATCCATCCATTATTTCTCAATTCTCAAAGAATGAAAGTTATAGAGCTCTTCGATAGCTTCGATTTAACAGGTGGCACGCCTCGTAACTCCTCTCGGATCAAAAGTTATGGCCATTTTACCAGAGGACTCTGCAGCATAAAATCCTTGGCGCGGGCGCGCGGATTTCTAGGGTATTTTGTGCTCGGCTGTGCCAGTCCCCAGCTGTGCCAGACTTGACTTTTCAATTGAACGGGACTTGGCTTTTGGTTGGGATATAATGGGGCTCGTTTGGGCCAAGAAAGAGCATCATATATTGGCCCTAAGCCCTAGTTCCTCTGTTTTCTTCCTTTACATCTTGTTTAGTCTAGATTAGGAGTAGATTACAGAGTAGATTAGTGCTAGTTTAGTTAGTTAGTTAGATTCTAGGGTTAGGTTAGAGAAAAAGATTGAAGCAAGAGATTGACATTGAAGATCCATACTTGGAGAAAGAACAAAGATTTGCAATTTCTATCTCTTCACTCTCCTTGTATTCAATTTATATTTGGATATTGTATAATCTACTTGTGGATAATATATTCGAGTTGTCTATGACTGAAATCATATTTTGAGGTTTCAATGGAACCTAATGAGTAGTTTAATTTGATATTCCTTCCATGATGGTCTTATTTGATTACTATGTGTTTGTCTATTGCGATGTATGCTTTCATTTCTTAATTGAGTCATGACCAATTACTGTGATAACCCACATGGGATTGAAAGACAAAGTGTGGGTTTAGATCTAATCGTAGTAGCGGGCGATTGTACATTCACATGGCGTTGGACGTATGATTTGTGCTTAGGATAGACATATACCGAAGTGCCGCTCGTAGTCAATAGATGACTTGACCTTAAACCCTATTTATTTGTAAACACCATAGACATATAGGGGTTTAGATAATGTGGGTGCTCACGTGCGTTCAATCATCTGTGGATTGCACGTGATATGGATTGGGTGCATCGAAAGATGGCCTTCTCTTACCTTCGTGTTCTCGGCTAACAACTGTAATGATTAATTTGACCTAATTGGAAGTGTGTCGACTTAGACGAATCATTAGGGGAAATTGGAATCTCTTATCTTCATTATCTGATTTTAACTCTAGAATTAATTAGTTTAAGTTTAATTGCTTGCCTAGTTTAACTTAGTTTTAATTCATTCTCTTTACCATCCGTTTAAATAAGACTGAGATGATTATGTGCTAGTGTTTTGGCGACCCTTTATCTATTAATTCCTCGTGGGAACGATATCTTTACTCACTCTTTATTACTCGTTGGCTGCGTATACTTGCGCGTTAATTGTGTCATCTAATCGGACCAACAGTTATATTGAAAGCAAGTTTTTGAACTTCACTCTTTATTGTGCAAGTTTCATATCCTTCTCATATTGTATTGAACAGGTTATTGTTGAATTGAAAGTTATTTATTTAAGCTTGAACTTTATTTCCAAGCATGCTTTAAGTGGTTTAATTACTTTATAATTATTCCACATCGATCTTATTGACACTCGCACTTGGTGCACTTGAGTTCGTGTAGTCTTGGACTTGTACATTAATTAACAACAAGCAGTCCAAACACTCAAACCAACAAGCAATCCTCACCCTAAGTCTCTCAAACACCACAAGAAATCCCATCAAACATCCTTTCTTCATCTCATCCTTATTTCTTTGATATATTCACCACTCTTGATAACATCTACAAGAGTGAAAAAATATCTCTATCTCAATTATTGAAGATCCTCTCATTAATCAAGAGTTGATGAGAAACTCTGAAGATGTTGAAAAGATTTCCTTACCCATCACTGAGGTAAAATCTTTCCCTAGAGGTGCAGGGAGTGAACTCTACAAGAAATTTGAATCATCTTTTTCAAATATGTCTCTTGGACTTCATCAGATAGATCTTATATATCAACAGTCTATCTAGAAACATCTGAGAAAGGCCTTGGACTTGGAACTCCAAAATGAACTATCCATCAAATCCCTTTCAAAGAATGTGGCAAATCTCAAGCAGTCTTTCTCACTGAAATTAGAACTCAGTCAGCATGAAATAAAGACAAAAGTTGAAAGCTCCGTATACCTGATTAACCAGCTCATTACCCATGTCCAATATCTCTCTAAATTGATTGATGACAAAAAGGGGGAGAAAAATAGAAGAATAGGCTAGGTTCAAAAAGAGGAAGGATTGCAAAGAAAAGCTAATAACAAAAATAACGAAAGAAAGAAGGTAGTGACTGAGGGGGATCAAGAAAAAGGAAAAAGAAAAGGAGGCTGATATTGAGGGGGAGCAGAAATTACAGCAGGAAGAGGAACCTGAAGGTGCTAAGCAGAAGAGCAGAAAAATGAAGAAGAACGAGGAAAGACTGTCAGAGAAGATGCATCAAAGGGAAGGTACATTAGGAAACAGAGAGTTTAACTGTTTCTTTTGTGGTGGTAGACTTAAGTGTTTTTGAAATGTTTTAATTGTTTTACCTGCTGGGTTATATGTGTTTTTAAGACATTTGGTATGCTTTCCTTGATTTTTAAATATGTTTGGTTGGATGATTGTGATTGCTGGATAATCTTATTGAATGATATGAATGCCATGTTGAGTGCTCATTATTATAATCATATTTGTTCGTCTAGAAATACAGTGGCTTACTATATCATAAGCCATTCATACTCATGCATATGCTTTTTATTGAACTGATTGAATGGTATGCTATAGTATTTTTGTCATCATCAAATAGGGGGAGATTGTTAGGAATCTGCGTATAGATTGGAAGGTTAATTAATTGAGGGGGAGATTATTTAGGATCTACGTGAGATTATAAATGTAAAAGATTTGATGATGAACAACTAATCTAAAGAATAGAGAAAATCAAGCATGTTAGGTTGATCTCACTAATTTGATCTTAATGCTTGTAATATATATGAAATTATCGACTAAAGCATTCATGTGAAAGAGAAGATTTGTAAAGTCCTTAAGAAACAAATGTACAAGGACTTAGAACTGAAAAGATTAAAACTGTTAGGTTGATCTTAATTAAATTATCATTACCTAATAAATAAATAATTTAACTATATTTGTAATGATAAATTTTGTAAATGCATTAAGAAACATATGTATAATGACTTAAAATAGAAAGATAAAATATGTTAGGTTGATCTTATCAAAACTTCCAAATGTATAGTCAACAGGACCAACCGATCGTAGAGTTAATCTACTGAATCGCTGTGTGATCAAAATGAGTAGAGTCAGCTCACTCATTGAATAATATAAGGCAAAGGTCGTAGAGCTTGCCTAAGAGCCATGTAGATGAGTTGAAGGATTAACAAGCAGAAGCTGATCACATGAGGATATACTCTAAGAATGTATGAGTATAGCCCTAATAAGAAGGAATCTTTGGAATGTCTCCACAAAGGGTGAATTGCAAAATTACTTTGCCTAATGATAAAGCACAAGTCAGTTCGCAGAGTAATCAAGATTTTGTAGAGCAACAGTTGGTATTATAAAGCATTAAGAGACAGTTTGATCGGAGAGCTGTCTTCAACACTATAGAGCTGCCAAAGCATTCAGAGAATTAAGAGAAGTCTTCAAGTCTACCCAACCATCATGATGTTCTCCTCCTGATCAAAAATAATATGTCAGTTCACAGAATAAATAAAGAGTTCATAAAGCAGCAACTAAGTCAAAGTAAAGGAATAAAAAGACAGTCAGATCGTAGAGATGTCTTCGGCATCATAGAGATGCTAAAGTGTTCAATGAATAATCTGAAGTCTAATAAAGCATAATGGAGAAATCATTCATAGAGCAGACAGTAGAGCAGAAATAAAGCTATAATTGTATAGCAAAATGCAAAGCTCACCTCTACGATTCTCATCAGTCTAATATCATCAAAGAGCAAGCAGAACAGAAAATAGTAGAGCAGAAGTAAAGTCAACAATCGTAAATCAAATGCAAAGCTCAAGTTTACGATTCTCATCACTCTACTATCATTAAAATTTGTAGAGCACAATCGCATCTAACAGAGAAGACTGACAAATGAAACGTTGCAATATTGAAGGTCTTGAGGCATCCAACAACGTATCGTTGAAGAAAGATCAAAGATCAGATCAATGTGTTTAACAACTATATTGAGGAGATGATATATATATCTATTATGAGATAAAGATGCAGTCTGATGTGACCATCCGAAAGCAACCTGACATAAGTTCAGAAAGTCAACATCAAGGATACTAAGATATCTATGCCAGAAATGCTCTAACAAACACTTTGCAACAAGAAATCTTTTAAAAGACTATAAATAGCTTTGAGATTTCAAATTCAAAGTTGCTGATCATCCAAGCCATATCAACCATAGAATCAAGAAAGTTGCCGCACCAAATTGAGAAGCCAAAGCACAAAATGAGAAGATCTAAAGTGATGGCTTGAGTGAAAGAACAAGTGCGACAAAATGCACAAGATCTAGAGTTGCAATGCTATGAAGAGTGAAGAGATGTGCCAAGGATCCAAAAGTCGAAGAGCCAAAGAGATGAAGAGCACAGAGCCAAAGAGCCAAGGTTCCAATGAGCTAAGAGTCATAGAGCCAAAAACTTAGAGAGTCGAGGAGCTAAAGAGATAAAGAGCCAGATATGATGAGAACATGGCAAAGCTAAGAGCCGAAGTGCCGAGAAGCTATGAAGTTGATGTATGTGAAGTAAGAGTGACAGATCAGAAGGCCAACCTTAAGTACCACTCAATTATTCACAAGGAAGACTTAGAGCTGAATAGATGAAGACGTAGAACAATTGATTTCTACCATCCAACAAGTGTTCAAAGCTACTAAGCACAAGAGTATGACGAGCTAAATTGCACAGCTTAATAGCGCATCAACTATTATCATGAGTAGCTAGTGACTACTAGAATAGAACAAACATCAATGACAAAGCTCAACAGCACCCAAAAGATTTTCACAACCAGCAGCTAAGTACTAGAAGATGAAAAACTTAAATGTTATCTTAGCAACACCTTTAACAAACATCAACAAACAAATTGGGGTCGGGGGATACTAGTCTTAGTGACCGAATTGGGGTCAGAGGATCCTGGTCTTTGTAACCGAATTGGGGTCGAAGGATCCTAGTCTTAGTAACCAAATTGGGGTCGGAGGATCTTGGTCTTTATGACTGAATTTTTGAGACTTATTGACTCAATGCCGAGACTTAGTGACTCAAAGGAAACATAGTGTTCAATTGTAAAATGGTCTGAGGGGCCTTATCCTTAGTGGATACCTGCTCGAGGGAGTAAAAGAGTGGATTAGGGGTTATTCTGTCTCCAAACCATTTAAAAATCTCTTGTGTCATTTACTTTATGTCGTTTACATTTTGTATATTATTTTCGTTATTTCTACTATGTTTTTGTACATCCACAAGACTAAATCTAGATATGAGATTTCCATAATCTTTAAGGAGGATTTTACGAAAGAATATTTCGTAGTACTTAATTAATATAATTAACTGAATACTTGGTAATACATCTTTAATTAATCAAAAAGTTTTTAAAGATCTATTCAACCTCCCTTCTAGATCTCTAGTGTGCCTTTGGGAAACAGCAGACTGAGACATTCCTATTCTACTTGGGAGACCATTCTTGGCTACGGGTAGAACTCTCATCGATGTACAAAAAGGCAAACTTACTATGAGGGTTCTAGACCAAGAAGTGATGTTTAATTTATTCAAGGCCATAAAATTTTCTAAGGATGAGGAAGAGTGTTATCGTGTGGATGTTATTGAGGATTATATTGATAATGAGTTGTTAGCTTTATTGGGTTTCGATGCCTTGGAGATTTCATTGATAGTGGACACAAACGCAGATGATCCGAAATTATTAAAATACATATAGGTGTTAGATGCATCGCCAAGGGTAAAAAAATTTAATATTCCATTTGAACCTTTGGACTATTCGAGAAACTCTACATTTTGTGCGAAATCATCATTAGAAGATGGGACATGTCGTTGACACTCCAAAATTAACCTCACTTTTACTTTCTAAAATTCAAATAATTAGCATACTAGTAAGCAAGGATCGATCCCACAAAGAGTAAATTGTTTTAGATTTATTCTACTATTTTTTAAAAAACAATAAAGATTTGGGGTTTTTAAAATTATTTTGAAACAAAAAAAAATAGAATTTAACTGATGAGTTTAACCAAATATGTGACAATTTCAATTCCTTAGTTCAGCTTCACCAAGTTACAACAACCAATTAATCAAGTTGTTATTATTTTCCCTTCAATGAAACTATTAGCCCTAGATAACAATAAGCTTTGTTATCCGAAATTCTCTTTAGATTTTCATTGTATAAAATAAGCTCTTAACCAGATTCAACTGTTATATAACCTAGAACAAGCCTTCTAGATTTAATATGACAGACGCATAAAAAATTAGAGAATTAGGCTAATCTAAGCATCAGGCACATAAGCTTGATTTGTTTAACTTATTTTCTGATAATCTTAGTAATACACAAAAATTTATCCACAATTAGTATTACAAAGTTGCTACTTATGATGAAGAGTGATATCAATTACACATAATACCAATCCTAATCTAGTAGATGATAATGATCAAATCAACTAAATTGGCCAAATCAAATCAATTAGATCAATTAGCATTCAATCAATAAAAATAGATTATAAGAAGAAATTTCATGTAAGACCCCGAATTTTATGAAATAAAAGTATTCAATTTTTCTATTTAGTAAATGGTTAAATTGATAAAAGTTTAAAGTTAAGGGTGATATGTGCAAATATTTTAAAAATAAGCAAATGGTTATAAAATATTCTTGTTGTCGGGGAATATTCATTTGGTCGTGGAATATTCTTGTTGTCGGGGAATATTCGTACGATGGCGCAGCTATTTGTGGGCCCCACAACGGAATAACTGTCAGATATAGAAAGCGACAGAAATAACTTTTTTTTACAAGATAACAGCGTAGTTGTTACCGTTAGTACTGTTGAAATACCCGGTGGTTAAAATACAGTGATACACGGTGTTGCATAGTAGCACACGGTATTGCACAGTATTTTGAATTATTGAGTCTTACGTGAGAAGTCATTACTCAATTATTGTTACAGTAATTATTGTTCAATATTTTATATTATTGACTCAATAATTGCTACGTTGATATTTTATATTATTGACTCAATAATTGCTGCATTGATATTTTATTGACTCAATAATTGCTACGTTACTATTTTTTATGATTAATTCAATAATGGCTACAGTTGATATTTTGTAGTATTGATTCAATAATTGTTGTTGCACAGTATTTCACGTTATCAACTCAATAATTCATATTATTTGAATAATATTATTAGATAGCATTATTGACAATGTCTAAGGAAGTTCTGTCTAGGAGGGGTTATTTAATTGCGCGCCAGTAAGGAGAAGTCCTTATCGGAAGGCCCCCTCTGTCCTGGGAACGACCTGGTTGTTAATATTGTAGTTCTATAATATTATTTGTGAATAATTAATTATTGATTTATATGATAAGAAAATAATTATTTGGTGGATATTAAAGAAGGAATTGGCGCTGGTGAGTTTTTATCAATATTTTGGTGTGAGAAATCATCTGTTTATGGATTGCGGATAATTTATGTTTGGAATTTGGAAAAACTTTCTTCTGCAAAGTTGTAGAGAATTAAATTTCCTATGGAAAGACATAGAATTTGTATTTTTCTGACGAAGGGGCTATTTGTTATGAATTATTGAAGTTTCGGAAAATATATATTTTTTTTTAATGGGTGGGCCCCACTTTTGTTGAAATCTGATTTTGGGCAGCAGCCGGCGGCGGCGAAAATTATTTTGAAAATAATAATATTTTATTCATTTAGTCTCCTTTGGCATCCTAAGCTTTTCCTATAAATAGGGTGCTTAGGTTAGAATTGAAAATCACACCAGAATTATAAGTTTTCTCTCTCTATAATATCGAGCGTATTTTGTGAGTATTTCTATACTTTGAGTATTAGTATTCAGTGCAAGTTTTCTTCGGTATTATATCCGATATTCCAGTCAGAGGTACCATCTTTTTGAGGTAAGGGATGGTAATGGATGTTATTTCGTACATAAATGATGTTATTCTTTTCAATATCATTATACCAAAATATTGGCATGGATTTTATTATGAAATTCTCACTTTTTCCGTCGGAGTTACTATCTATGTATACGGCACTATTCACGTATACGGCACTATTTACAAATACGGTACTATTCACGAATACTATTCACGAAGTATGATTTTTCTTATGAAATTTTTATCTTTTTCGTGTCGGGATTACTATTCACGTATACGACACTATTCACGTATACGGTACTATTCACGTATACGGTACTATTCACCGAAAAATTAAATTTTCTTCTGTTTGTCCAAGTTGGCTGTTAAGGTTCCTATCTTTGATCGGATCCATATTTTGAACTTTATTCTTGAATTTACTCCACAATTGGTTATCATGTTGACAATTGGATCGTATTGTTCTTATTCTCATATATAACATTTTTATAATCCTGCTGATGAAATTTCTCTTTGACTTGAGTGTAAAGATGGGTAGATTATTGGTATGATCATGACTATAGATTTCTCTTTGGCCAGTAGTGCAAAGATGAATTGTTGACTGGTATGTTCATGACCATTGAATTTACAATTGAATATCTTTAGCTTAAGTGCAAAGGCGAATTGATCAACATGGTTATAATTATTGTTATATAAATTCTGAAATGGTTAGATATTTTTTGAGATATGAATATCTTTGGCCTGTAGCGCAAAGATGGATGATTAATTGTTGAATATCTTTGGCTTGTAATGCAAAGATGAATTGATTAGCATGATTATGAACAAGAACTGTGATTTGGTATAACCATGATCTTTGGTGTTTCAGGTAAAGACAGGTGATGAGAATTATCTTCGTCCTGAGTGCGAAGAGGAATTCATCAAGATAATTATGATCATGAACGTACATGATTGTGGACAGGAATTGTTGATTGATGTTACAGGGATAAAATATTATTGATGGACTTTTAACATGGAGAAGATAATAGACATTATAGTCTATTTGACTCTTCTAATGGATTGCTCGTTCCGCTGCAGCTATGGTTGAAAAGTTTTACCATATGTTTAAATCTCTGATTTATTACTGTTGAAGACTATTGATAATTTAATTATCTTTAGTCATGATATTCTTTACTGGGCTATTTGTGCTCACCCTTTTGCTTCACAATTCCTTTCAGGTAATAAGAGTGTAGCTGGGTCGAGCGGGATAACAGGGGAATAGAACGAGGGTCTAGAACTATTGAAGTTTTCCACCAAACAGTATGAAAATAATTTTATTGAAAATTTTAGATAAATACGTCGTATTTTATACGTCATTTAACGGTTGATTTTGGTGACCTGACTTAGGTGAGGTGAACCCAACTTTGGAAGGGTGTTTTGTCACTATTATACAAGATGTCTAACCACATACGACTTCATGTTATCATAAGACATGGTTGTGCACATCCACTTGCTGATTATATCCATGAACACTACCTATATAATCTTGGAGTACGGTTAGAATATAATTCTCAGTTTGAGACAACAAAGATAATTATATGGAAAGAGAAGACCCACCATTGGAATGAGCAAGATAGTAATCTTCTCGTTTTTCTTTGGGGTCTATTGGGTCAACCAAGGATAATTCTCGAGTCCTACGATATCTATTATAACATGGATGCATGGCCTCCCATGTACGAAGGTTTCCTTGAACATTTTCCAAAGATTTTAATTCCTAAAACAGTTATTGACTGTACCTTTCTGTAACGTATTATTGATTTGGAGTATGGGCACTGTATTTGTATTGAAACTCACAGTTTAATTGTGGTCGTATTTTGTACGACAGTTTAAAAAGTTAGAACTTGAAGATTTGTATTTGAAATTTTTGTTGAGTGTATTTCGTGGCGACCCAGAATGGGTTGGGTGGATTGGACCTATTTTGGGGGCGTTACATTTCATGCAAGAAGGAATAAATAATAATATTTAATTAATCGATTACTTGTACACAAGATTCCACCTCCCTTTAGAACTGAATAAAGAGAACTAGCCTGACATGCTTCCGAGTCTGCACTCCAATGGTATAGATGAGAGCTGAATATTGATTGCCTGAATATCTCAACAATATATATATTTATAGTGCTAGACAAGGTCCTAAATTCTATGGGAACTAAAAATTCAAATCCTAAAAGGAATTACAAAACATAACTAGTTTCTATAAAGAAATAAAATCCATTAAGTAAAGCAATCTCATTTTAAAAGATATCCTAAATCTGATTTAAGTATCAATCCAAATTCATGTAGAAGTCTACTAAAATCTGCCTTTGAATAGTTTCCAAAAATTCCAAAGATTCCCTTTTCCCCCGCTTATACCCGCCGGGGCGGGCTTTTTGCACTGCTGCCAGGGCGGACTGGTCTAGAGAAGAGCTGGCTGGGGCGGGCTCCAAGCGCGATGGGGTGGCTTCTGTAAGAACCTGGATTTTTAGATATTATTAAATAAGGATTTAATAAATAAAATTCTTAAACTGTGAGATGGGTTCGAATAAGAGTATATATATGTGATATGAGGTATGTGGTATTATATTACATAGGGTAATATGGACTATGTAATATGTGTTTTTGTGATTTTTAAATATATTATTAATATATATTTGTTATTTATTTTAGAGACGATTCAATTGAGGTAAAGGAAGTGGATAAGGTTTCCTATCGATATTAAATAATTTATAGAATTATTTTATCATAATAAGTTGATGACATTAAATATCCTTAATGTATAATCACCATATTCTTGTGTATGTGTATTAATAACTAGTATGTTTATAATATAGGTTATTAATAGCACTTAAGCTATCCGTGAATAGGTTTGGATAGTGAAGCATGAGTTAGTTAAGGAATTAACTAATAAGAATAAATATTAGTTAATTTAAGTTGGGAGTTATATTATGGAATAATATAATGTTAATATTGAACCTTAATAATATGGTGCAGTGTTTAATTTATTTAAGTAAATGAGTGAATTAATAAGTGTGTTGAATATGTAATTATAATTGATACTTTTATATATTACTTAGAATGGTAATATGTGAGAAAGTCTAATGTACAAATAACGTTAATAAATATATATACGTTATTAAAGGGAGATGGAAATCATTATATCATTAAATGAAAATGTAATATTTGAATAAATTGTTTTGGGGACAATTTATAAAAAAGAAAGAGAAATAATTATTATATATTTCTAATAAAGGATATTAAAATAAATTCTAATATTGAATTATTTTAATAAAGGAGGAAATGTTATTTTTGAATAATAATATTACCTTATATATTTTTGTATGAGGTATGATTAATTAATATGGTAAATATATCAAAACATATTTGCTATATGTAAATAAATTGATGGAAATAATTTATTATAATAGAAAATAAACTTATTATCTATATTCTATATATAATATATGTACATGTGTCGTACATATAGTTATTTGATATTATATTAAGAACAATATCATGAGACAATAAGTAAATTATTTTCTAATAATGAATGCCTTTAATTGGAGCAGACATAATATTTCATATCATGTTATGACGGAATACATAATAGTAATTATATCTTATGTATTTCTAAGAGGGGTAAAAGTATATAAAAAAACTAAGTTATTTCAATTTGCTAAATAACTTGCGTTATTATATTACCATAAGTATTGTAAAGAATATTTGAATATTTTCATTCACGATATATTTTTATACGTGAACCTTGTGATTTAATAGTTCTAAGTAAATTGAACATATTATAAATAGAAAAATGGTGGGAAAGGAATAAATGATGAGAATGATAATAAGCTTAAGGTAAGCTTGTGAGATATGCCTAGTATGGCAAAGTGATGGAATAAACATTCATTAAATAATTTAATGAATGAATAATTAAAGGAATTAATTATTATTATTATGTGAATAAATTTCTATGTGCAATGATGTGTAATTATAAGTTATATAGTAGCTACATCTAGATAATATGGATTGAAGTGTGACACTTCAAGGTAACTATATAATATAAGAAACTATATGATTATGTGTAATAATAAAGTTTACAATAATGGGGTGTGACGCTACTCAATTAAAATATATTCGCTATTGTCAAATGTACATGGATTATATGATGGGGTGTATGTGTGACCCTATCATATCATATAGTAATAACATTAAGTTATTAGATATAAGCTTGCAAGTTAGTCCATGTGAGAACAATAATGGTCAATCAAGTGGTTAGGGTACATGAATAGTGGTAGTTGGTGGGGGTTAGCCACCAACTTCCCTTTTGCCCTTTGGGTAATAACCATAGGAGGATAATAGCTTGATAATGAATAGATGCAATACATTGGTGTGTAGAGTTTGTTAATTCAATTACTACATTGTTGCTAAGAAAGCATATAATAAGAAATGTAATTACATCATGAGCATGTTATAAGGTGTAATGATGACGAAGGACCATGAATAGTAGTAGTTGGTGGAGTTAGCCACCAACTCTTCTTTGACCATTGGGTATTACCCATACGAGGGTAATAGATTGATTATAATAAAGAACATGTAAATTAGTAATGTAATGGTATTACATTATGAACATATTATAAGATATAACATTGAGTATAATATTATTTTAGGAGATTATATTATTATAAGCTTGTGGACTATTAAGTACTAAGTTCACATAATTATGCCTTGTGTGGCATAAATAATGAAGTTAAATCATGGGGATTTAATTGGAAGTATTAGAAGAAAATGAATGGTTGATATTAATTATCATTATAATATTTGAGTATATTTATGATAATAAGTTTATGGAAAATGGTGGGATGATAGTACCCAACCATATTATATTTAGTCCAATTAGAATATTAACTTAACCTATGTACCTGAGGTACATGATTATATGTAGTAGTGTATATTCAAAATATGAGTATACCTAATTAGGTGTGAGTGTACATATTTGTAGGTTTGTATATATGTACCTATAACCTAAGTTAATGTAGCAATATTAAATCATCTAAGTGTGACTTATATTGTCCAAAAGAATAAAACTTAAGTACACATATATATACAATTATGTAGGGGCATATATATATATATATATATATATATATATGTATTGGACCTATGAATGTGGCATTATTGGTTTACAAATGATGAGTTTAGAAGTTGTCCCATATTGAGTGACTCTTTTCTACAAATCAATTGTATAGGCCAAAGGCCTAAGCATAGCCTTTCTCCTTCCTTGCATTTCTTAATCTAGCTACAATTGAGGGTAATGATGGCAAGGGGAGTGGGTTGATGGGGTGGTTGAAAACTATTTCACCAACTCATGCATATCCATCATCTTCTTCCTTCCCCCATTGGTTTGATTCAATGTGCAAGAACCACCAATTTGTCCATGGCTTTCCTATAAATAGAAGCTTTCCCCTCACAAACTCAAGTTGCTAAACTCTTGATAAGTTTCACATAGTGAGTGTGTTGATGAGTATTGAGGGAGAGAATTCTGAAATTCAAGGGAAAATCTACCCAAATTGAAGCTCAAGGGGTATAATCTCTAAACCACTTTGGAATTCAATTCATAGCAATAGCATGAAATAGTAGTAATTGGTCATGTGAAAAGATGCTAGCACGTTAGTTAAGTTGTATACATATTGTAAATACTATGTAGTTGATTTCTAGCATGTTTCATGAAGTGTGATAGGGTTGGATTAGAATACTCTGCATTAGCAGAACCTTTCTTGGCCTGGAACCGGAGTGGCGCGGCTGCGCCACTCCCAAGTACAACTGGCGGGCGGCCGCGCCGGTCTGAAGAAACTGTTGGTGATTTTTGTGTTTTTTGTTTTGTTGAGCATGCTAGCTAGACTCTAATAACTACATAAATGAGCCTAACATGTGGTCTAAGGTTACCTGGCATATAATGAGTTGTATTAGCTTGCTTTGACATGATTTCCTAATAGAAAACTAAACGTTTTTAAAGAAATAAAACTTATAGTTTTCAATATGAACTTTAATACATGTATAACATGTGTGTTCTGACCTTGTAAGCGCATTTATATGACTTTGACATGCATGAGAGTTGGTATTGTCTTATAGAATGTGTTCATATACTTTCATGGCCATGTTAGTCCGTATTATGGAAGGAAGACATATGGTTTTAAAATAAAACTTATGGTCTTGGATTTGAACCTTGACGCATACATAGCATGTATATATTCTGATTTTGTGAACGTGTTCATGTGGCCTATATTGACATGAAAGGCATGCTTAAAGTATTGAGCACACACTAGCATATATGATTGAAGACTACATTGATTTCAAAAGACAAACTTAGAGTTTTTGAACATATATATAGGATGTCCACGTTCTGATCATTGAGCATGTATAGATGACTTATATATGTGTTCTAATACATGAGAGTCATGACTACGAGGTACTTTGCATATACTTAGTTACCTTTGTTGACTTAAAGCGATTTTTATGAAAAGTTTAGAATGTGTAAGATGATAGCATAAAACACGGAGTGAGTTACATTATGATCATACGAGCATGTATATTAAGATTCATTATGCCTATAGACATGTTGACATAAGCATCATGTGATGAAAAATGGATTTCACCTATGCACGCATATTCGAGAAAATGAATTTCTAAAGCATAGACTATGTGATTAAGTATACATGTGTAGTATAAGCACGAGCATGCCTACTTAGTGTGGTTAAGCCTTGTTATGTGATAACATGACTTTAGTAGTTGAGCTTTATTGATTTAAGTAATTCAACATAGAGCTACGCTATTCAAAGCTAAATAGCTCGAATATGAATTTGAAAATCTACTTCATGTGTGTGTATAATATATATCAGAATGCATGATATATTAGGACCAAACTGAGTTTATGAAATCTCAAGTTTGGTTTTGGCAGGGAGTCGCACGGTCGCGCCACTCCCAAGCTTAAATGCAGCGCGGCCGCGCCGTGTTGCAGAACTGCCAAGAGCAGTTTGTTAACTGCATGGTCTTAAGTTATGGTTATTTGTTGTCCTTAAGGACTACAAGATATGAAACAAGATTGTTTAGATAAATATGAAAGTAGAATGAGCTAGCCTCATGGTTATCCTAAGTTGAAGTAAAAATGAAATCAAGTTAGGAAACAATGAAGTATTTATTACTATACTGAGGACATATGAATGTGTATAACTGATGGATATAAATCCACGATTATATAACTGTGTAGGAATACACGAAGCTCAGATATCTATAAGCAGTTAAGTCGTAGTTGATAAACTACGAATCAGGCAAGTCTTTCAGTTCCTATTTGATATATGAATTCAATAACTGTTAGTTGAATTATATTATGCTGTGATAATGTGAACTTATATATGAACTGTATATGAGATATAAATGAGATTGAAAATTGATCTTTGATGATATACTTGTTATGTGAAAAGTAACATGCGTAGTAAATATAAATTGTTTATAAATGCATGAACTGAGTATGATGTTTTATGCTATGTGATGCATGAAAATTGTTAAAATTGTTGAGCTGTCGAGCTCACTCTTGCAAATAACCACTTTTGCAGGTGAAGGATTCACGGTAAAGATTTCATGCTTCTTGATTGATAAAGATAGATAGTATCGCATTGAAGAATATTACTTAGATTATTGTCTGGACCATGTTTAGGTTCTAGATGATGTACTCGATAGTTGCTTACACTGTTTAATACTTGTTGTATTGTAAGAATATATTAATTAATATATAGAGGATATCGAGTTGAGTTGTAAACGTTTATACGATAACTCAAATAAGAAGGAATTATATTATATAGTTGATTCAAGATTTGTAATTTGGATCATAGTTATGAAATCAATAAAAAGGTTTTATTCAAAAAAGATTGAAAAAGTTTAAATTATTCCGCATTTTAGTAACATCGAATATAATGTAAAGACGAGATCTTGGATATGAATAGAATTTATATTCTAAATTATAATAAAGCAAATTGTATTCTTTTACAGATGATTAAAAGATGTAATAGTTCGACGATAGTAGTATCGTGACTGCACCGGATCCGAGGAAAGAGAGGAACCCGGATTTGGGGGCGTCACAGGTTGGTATCAAAGCTGTAGGTTATAAACCTTAGGTAAGTGTACCTTAGACTATAACCTGAGAGAGTGAAAGATAAGATTAAAATATATCTAAATGAAGATTCAAAGAAGAATCTCGAAATATCTAGAGAATGAGAATCAGGATTTTCCTAACTTCGATAATGAAAATGTTAAGACGATGTCTATAATATGAATATAACAAGGATAGTGAGAATAAACTCAGATGGAGTTTGGTTGATAATAGGGAAAGAACCCTAAGTTATAGCGATGATCACGACGTGATCAGATTGAACTGTGAAATGATAGATAGTCTGTAATGACTAAGTATGGATAGCTTGATGCTATAAGAGAATGTACTATAAAAAGTACGAGATGAACTCATGAGGAGTTGTATGTGATGAAACATAGAAAGTTCGTAACGAGCAAGTGATAAAGTAAGATAGAGTTAAGTATTGGACTTCCATTGAGGACTCATGTGATGGCTTAGTTGTACAAACTTTTGTATGGGCAAAGGTTTTGTGCTTGCACTGAGTGCATCACATTGATAATCGTTGGAATGTTAGTGTCGCGGTATCATTATACATATGACGGAAAGGTGATTCTTTTCTCATATTTATTTTGATAGATAGAGATTTCTAAGATGTAATTAGATAATATTAAGATTAGGTGCGAGTTCTTAAGACTCATGCCTATGACAAGTTCGTGACTCATAATCGTATGGTGGGACCCCTCAGCGAATGGACGATTTTGGTCTGACTAGGATAAGTTCCTCAACCAATATAATTGTGGTAAGTTCCTGAGCTTCCATTGTGTGGTAAGTTGGTGAACTGTACTGAGAATAGATATATTATATAAGAGTTTTGGAATAGTGAGCATTGATGGTAGTGAGAGATTGAAGTGATGGAGAAATTAGATTTTTCCCAAATCTTCTAGCTACGCTAGATTTTCAAAATTTATTGACTTCGTACTAGTGTTTGCACTTCGATTTTCTTGAGAAAAACATTGGGTCAGATGACTGAACCAATGAGTTTCGGCTAAGACAAAAATGATTTAAAAATCTTTCAAAATGTATTTTGGCCATATGCATCATTTGATATGGTGTATAATGGTAAACGATGGAGTCATCAATGCAATCGAACCTAGTGTTGGTTGTGATCGAAAGATCATCAGCCCACTTGGGTATAATAAAATATTACAAAGTCATAAAATGGCAGAATCCTCAACGTACTACTAATCTGGTATGGTATCATGACGTCATAAAAGAATTTTTGGTTTTCTTGTAAATTATGAAGAAGGTCAATTAAGTTGGCTAAATTATTTCGATTGATGTCCGAATTGTTGATGAGAGTCTAAGCTATTTGATTCGGCTAGGCGACTGTTGAAAAGAGATTATAGAATTCAAGCATTCTTGTGTATTTATGCCAAACCAGATTGCTCTAGTGCGGATTTTGATGTTGAAAAGCTGTGGTGAACAATCCTATAAGGGAACATATTTTCGGGGACAATGGTTCCAAACGTAATGCATATAGTTGTTACAAAACACTACGTTGTGGCTCAACGTAGTGGTACAATAGGCCGACCACCTACTGTACGTGTGGAGGGTGTTTTCAGTCTTTATGATTGATAAACACTCTGGTTTGCAATGTGAAGAATTGTGCTAAAGAATTGTGCTGAAGCATTAGTAAACCTGTGGAAAAGTTCACGGTCTTGTGACCCCTCATCATAAATTTGGAATCCGAGTTATTCATACTACTTCCCGATTGTTGAAAAATCGTGGAAGATTCTTATTCTTCTGAAGGATGAATGTAGTAAGTAGATGTTCCTTAGAAAGGAGAAAGTGATAGAATGCAATTGAGAAAGTTATAATAATAAAACTTCTGAAAAGAGAATGAATAAAATTATTCTAAAGAATATGTAATATTTTGAATAGCACCGAGTAGAGGAAGTTTCGGTGATTCCGAGGACGGAATCCTTATAAGGGGGAGAGGAAGTAAGAACCTGGATTTTCAGATATTATTAAATAAGGATTTAATAAATAAAATTCTTAAACTGTGAGATGAGTTCGAATAAGAGTATATATATGTGATATGAGGTATGTGGTATTATATTACATAGGATAATATGGACTATGTAATATGTGTTTTTATGATTTATAAATATATTATTAATATATATTTGTTATTTATTTTAGAGAGGATTCAATTGAGGTAAAGGAAGTGGATAAGGTTTCCTATCGATATTAAATAATTTATAGAACTATTTTATCATAGTAAGTTGGTGACATTAAATATCCTTAATGTATAATCACCATATTCTTAATAACTAGTATGTTTATAATATAGGTTATTAATAGCACTTAAGCTATCCGTGAATAGGTTTGGATAGTGAAGCATGAGTTAGTTAAGGAATTAACTAATAAGAATAAATATTAGTTAATTTAAGTTGGGAGTTATATTATGGAATATTATAATGTTAATATTGAACCTTAATAATATGGTGCAGTGTTTAATTTACTTAAGTAAATGAGTGAATTAATAAGTGTGTTGAATATGTAATTATAGTTGATACTTTTATATATATATATTACTTAGAATGGTAATATGTGAGAAAGTCTAATGTATAAATAACGTTAATAAATATATATACGTTATTAAAGGGAGATGAAAATCATTATATAATTAAATGAATATGTAATATTTGAAGAAATTGTTTTGGGGACAATTTATAGTTATATATTTCTAATAAAGGATATTAAAATAAATTCTAATATTGAATTATTTTAATAAAGGAGGAAATGTTATTTTTGAATAATAATATTACCTTATATATTTTTGTATGATGTATGATTAATTAATATGGTAAATATATTAAAACATATTTGCTATATGTAAATAAATTAATGGAAACAATTTATTATAATAGAAAATAAACTTATTATCTATATTCTATATATAATATATGTACATGTGTCGTACATATAGTTATTCAATAATTTTTACAATAATGGGGTGTGACGCTACTCAATTAAAATATATTCGGTATTGTCAAATGTACATGAATTATATGATGGGGTGTATGTGTGACCCTATCATATCATATGGTAATAACATTAAGTTATTAGATATAAGCTTGCAAGTTAGTCCATGTGAGAACAATAATGGTCAATCAAGTAGTTAGGGTACATGAATAGTGGTAGTTGGTGGGAGTTAGCCACCAACTTCCCTTTTGCCCTTTGGGTAATAACCATAGGAGGATAATAGCTTGATAATGAATAGATGCAATACATTGGTGTGTAGAGTTTATTAATTCAATTACTACATTGTTGCTAAGAAAGCATATAATAAGAAATGTAATTACATCATGAGCATGTTATAAGGTGTAATAATGACGAAGGACCATGAATAGTAGTAGTTGGTGGAGTTAGCCACCAACTCTTCTTTGACCATTGGGTATTACCCATACGAGGGTAATAGATTGATTATAATAAAGAACATGTAAATTAGTAATGTAATGGTATTACATTATGAACATATTATAAGATGTAACATTGAGTATAATATTATTTTAGGAGATTATATTATTATAAGCTTGTGGACTATTAAGTACTAAGTTCACATAATTATGCCTTGTGTGGCATAAATAATGAAGTTAAATCAAGGGGATTTAATTGGAAGTATAAGAAGAAAATGAATGGTTGATATTAATTATCATTATAATATTTGAGTATATTTATGATAATAATTTCATGGAAAATGGTGGGATGATAGTACCCAGCCATATTATATTTAGTCCAATTAGAATATTAACTTAACCTATGTACCTGAGGTACATGATTATATGTAGTAGTGTATATTCAAAATATGAGTATACCTATATAGGTGTGAGTGTACATATTTGTAGTTTTGTATATATGTACCTATAACCTAAGTTAATGTAGCAATATTAAATCATCTAAGTGTGACTTATAATGTCCAAAAGAATAAAACTTAAGTACACATATATATACAATTGTGTAAAGGCATATATATATATATATATGTATGTATTGGACCTATGAATGTGGCATTATTGGTTTACAAATGCTGAGTGTGACGCCCCTAAATCTGTGTAACATCGATTACAGGACATGGTGCTCACGATACAACATACATCATCATCTATCTAAGTAAACTCCAACAATAAAATAATAATAATAATAATATTATAACCATTACGTACTTACTCAAAATAAAATCCCAAGTCTTTACAACCTTTAATAAACCACAACTTAAACTTAGTGTTTATCGCTACATTACATCATATGCGGAAATATAAACTTATTACATAAGGTAACTAGCATCATTTCATCTTAGACTTCCCCTTGTACTTGCCCGAGCCCTCAACCTTCTCATCCTTAACTGAAAGGTTTAAGCAAGAATGAGCACAAGTTGCCCAGCAAGTATATAAAGTAGTTTGAAAACATACATCAGGAGTAGAAACATCTGAATAGCTATAACAGTTGAAAGAATTATCAAGTGTTAAACAGGAATATCAAGAATAAGAGTTTAAGAATTCTCAGTATCATACTAAGGGGTGTTAAATACCCTAAACATTACTTTGTTTCATCGAAAAACCATCAGACGGTTTAACAATCAAATAGATTGTAAACGGTCTCTGCAAGTACTCCAGGTGATCAGCCTATCGTACCCTACATTGTGCACAAGTATCAAGTTTAAATTGCATAAGCATAAATGGGACCATATGCCCGACATCTGTTTGCCCGTTTATTCGGGTTGTTCATCTTAGTATTCATGCGAGACCGCACCAAAAAATTTGGATTGGTAAACTTTAAATAGCTTTGAAAGATTTGAATTAAACCATTTTTCATCAATAATAACTAGCCGAAAACAAAGCCCAGGAAACATACTTAGAAACAATTCTGTAATGACATGAAACTTATAAGCATAGCTGTTAGAATAATAACTATGTAATCATCGATAAGCTTGCAAGATAGTTGAAGTTGTATAACCTCACCATAAAGGAACTTGCACGAAAAAATAGCTAGCACAAGTCCAATACTTACCCTTACTGCGATAAAAATGAGTAAGGATTGAATAAATGCCCAATAGAAATTAGGGTTAGAAAACTTGCCTGATATGTTTGCTATTGTTAAAGCTAGCAATTAACCTTCACGTAACCTAATCATATATGTCACGTTAAGCCAGTTAGTTCTCGAATTCTAATTCGAAAGAAAACGATTTTCGTTTACTTTAATAAGTTTATTAACGAACACGTATACTTAACATGCACTTTAACTACATAAACATGTTGTATCTAATAGGTCCAGGGGTTCAGTATAAGAATATGGGAAAAATAAGTTTCTAAAATTTTTCCGATCCGACCAGACCCAACCTGGATCAGACCCGACCCGGACCGACGCAGCTGCGCAGGCACAAGCCTGATGAGCATCGCAGCTGCGCTGCTCTTCGTTGCCCAGAAAATTTTTGCATCTTTGAGCAGCCCACTTTGCGAATTGATTCTGACCAAACTACACATGATATGACTCTGGGATTTGGACACACTAAACTCCACAAAGCATAGGATTTTACAAAAATATTACATCCATGAAACTAGCATGTTAAGACCACCTACCTGCTGCCTTGAAAAGTGTGCCAGAACATATTTTACACTTAGAAAATTCTGGAAAACTCAAATTTTCTGCAGATTTTCTTATAAACATGCTTGCTTCCGAATTTCATATCTTGCTCAATTTAACTCCGATTTTTATGAAATTTGGTCAGGTTGTACTTGATACTACATAGTATTTTACAAAATTATTACATACACTAATCGGGTCATAGAGACCATGATTCCGAGGCTCCAAAAAACCCAAAAAGTCACAGATTCTATGTTCAACCAACTTTGACAAAAATCATGATTTTGATTCTAGCATGCATGGGGTTGATTCCTACTGCCCAGACCACACACACTAACATATATACACATGTTACAACAATCAAACTCACTAAATTACCATGATTTGAATAAATTGACATCTAAGAGGCTTATTATCAAATACTTAGCATGCAAGCTCGAATTTCTTGATTCTTTACGTAATTGGAACATGTTAAAACTAGAATTTCATTCTTAATCTCCATATAACAGAAAACCAACATTAACATAGCCTCATGAAATCAAAATAAATCATTTACCATGGTTATACATGTTTTTTTTTCTTAATTTTTCTTAAAGAACATATAAAATGGGTCTTCGATTACCTCTTGGTTAGAGTTAGCTACTGATAATGATGGGATTGAAGCTTGATAACCAGTCTCCCTTGCTAGCAAAATTCTCCAGAAATCTCTAACTTCACCCAAGCTCTCAATATTTCTCCCGTATGAAAATTTTAAGCAACAAGAATGGTGTTTTGAGAGGAGAGTATATATAGAAGTTGAGATTGCTTAAGTCTCCCACCCCTCCAACTCCATAACATCAATTACAGCCATCAAATCTAGGACTAAGTTTTCCCTTCTTCCCAAACCTCATTTTCCATTTCCAAGGTGACACCTTCAGAAACACATAAATGCCGACATCGAAGTCTCGTTGTTGTCGATGTTGATCAGCATATTTCTTCTGTCGATCCTGAGCTGTCACTAATCTCTCTCATAATATTTTGATCACATCCGCAGTTTGTTGCACCAATTCTGGCCCTAGCAATTTACGTTCTCCTACTTCATCCCAGCACAATGGCGCTCTACATTTCCTTCCATATAAAGCTTCATAAGGTGGCATCCCGATGCTCGCGTGGTAACTGTTATTGTATGCAAATTCCACCAATAGTAGGTGGTCATCCCAGCTTCCTTTGAAATCCATAACACATGCTCTCAGCATGTCCTCTAACGTTTGGATAGTTCTTTCGCGCTGCCCGTCTGTTTGAGGATGATACAGTTGCGTTCCCATGCGTTCTTGAAAGCTTTTCTAGAAATTTGCTGTGAACCGCGGATCTCGATCAGACACAATTGATACAGGTACACCGTGCCTGGAAACGATCTCCTTGATATAAAGCTTTGCCAACTGATCCAAGGTATATCTGATCTTTATTGGCAAGAAATGAGCTGACTTAGTCAATCGATCAACGATCACCCAAACTGCATCGTAGCTCTTCTGTGTATTTAGAAGTCCTACCACGAAATCCATCGTGATATGCTCCCATTTCCATTCTGGAATTTCTAGAGGTTGAAGTAACCCGCTCGATTTTTGATGTTTCGCCTTGACTCGCTAACATGTTAAACACTTACTGATGCACTCTGCGACTTCTCTCTTCATATTGGGCCACCAATAATGTTAGCGAAGATCCTGATACATCTTTGTGCTTCCCGGGTGAATTGAGTAACTTGAGCTATGAGCTCCCTGCAAGATTTCATCCTTTAACTCGGATACCGCTGGCACCCAAATTCTCCTCTCAAATCTTAATAATCCATCACCACCCATATTGAACTTAAGCTCATCTCCATCTGAAATTCTTTTCCTCACCTTCTCGCATTCTCCATCGCTGCTTTGTTCTTCTTTGATTTTGTCTAATAGAGTCGGTCAAACCTCCATTGCGAACAACTTCTCATCTAACTCAGTCGGACTCTTTACCTCGAGTTCCAAACTGGCCATTTCCTTAATCAACTCCTCTTGAGCCATTAGCATTGCCAACCTACCACTGCCCTTTCTGCTTAACGCATCTGCGGCCACATTAGCTTTCCCCGGATGATATAAGATGGCGCAATCGTAATCCTTTATTAGTTCCAACCATCTTCTCTGTTTCATATTCAACTCCTTCTGCGTGAAGATATACTTCAGACTTTTATGGTCCGTGTATATTTCACACTATACACCATATAAATAGTGCCTCCAAATCTTCAGGGCAAATACTACCGCTGCCAATTCCAGGTCATGGGTAGGATATCCCTTCTCATAATCCTTCAACTGACGCGATGCGTGCGCAATAACTTTACCATGTTGTATAAGCACACAGCCAAGTCCTTTGTGCGACGCATCACTGAAAATTACGAAATCACCAGTATCGTTTGGTAAAGACAACACCGGTGCCTCACTCAATCTTTTCTTAAGCTCCCGAAAACTTTCTTCACACTTCCCTGTCCAGATAAATTTTACAGACTTCATCGTTAAATTCGTCAACGTTCCTACTATCTTCGAAAATTCTTGAATAAACCGTCTGTAATAGCCTGCCAATCCTAAGAAACTTCTTACTTTAGTCGGCGTCTTTGGTTGTTCCCAATTTTGTACAGCTTCCACTTTTGCTAGATCCACGGAGATTCCGTCCTTGTCGATCACGTGACGCAGAAATTGAACTTTCTCCAACCAAAACTCGCACTTCAAAATTTTTGCGTATAACTTATCCTTCCTCAACGCCTCCAATACCAACCTTAAATGTTTAGCATGATCCTCATGAGTCTTGGAATAGATCAGGATATCATCTATGAACACGACTACGAATTTATTTAAGTATTGCTTGAATACCCGATTTATCTTATCCATAAATGCCGTTGGTGCGTTCGTTAATCCAAATGATATCACCAGGAACTCGTAGTGACCGTAACGAGTCCTGAACGCTGTCTTAGGAACATTTTCCTTCCCCACCCTCAACTGGTGATATCCTGTCCTCAAGTCGATCTTGGAAAAATATCTCACTCCCTTCAACTGATCGAACAGGTCATCTATCCTAGGTAACGGATACTTGTTCTTGATCGTCACTTTGTTCAACTCTCGATAGTTGATGTAAAGTCTCATCGATCCGTCCTTCTTTTTCACAAATAAAACTGGTGCTCCCCAAGGAGACACACTCGGTTGAATATACTTTCTGTCCAATAATTCCTGCAACTGTACCATCAGCTCCTTCATATCTGTCGGTGCCATTCTGTATGGGGCTTTTGAAATCGGTGTTGTTCCCGGTACTAAATCGATAATGAATTTGACCTCCCAATCTGGTGGAAGTCCTGGTAATTCTTCTGAAAATACATCCAGAAATCCATTCACTACTGGTATCTGTCCGATCCCTACCCCTACTTTCTACGTATCAACGATATGGGCCAAATAACCTATACATCCCTTCCTTAGCAACTTCCTTGCTTGCATCATCGTCAGACAACTCGAGTGTCTCGGCGACTTACTCCCGTAGAACACTACCTTAGACTTATCTGGAGTCATAAGGTTTATACACTTCTTTTGGCAATCTGTCATCGCTCCATGGTTAAATAACCAATCCATTCCTAGAATTACATCAAATTCTCCTAATTGAATCTGAATTAAATTCACAGGCAACTTATACCCCCTGATATCTACAACATAATTCCTATAGACATGGCTAACGGGAATGACTTCCTTATTAGCGACTTCTATGTTCATAGGATATTCTAATTCTTCATGGGGTAAGTTCAATCGTTAGGAGAATTCATGCGATACGAAGGAACAAGTAGCACCCGAATCAAATAATACGTAAGCAGATATATCATTGATCAGAATGATACCTGAAACCACATCCTTGGATGCGACCGCATCCTGAACTGTTATATTGAAAGTCCTTGCTGTTGGTCGATTCTGAGTTGGTGGTCCAGTAATTATGAGATTTCCACCGCTTGGTCCCCTTCCTCCATTTCCTCTTGCTGAATTCTTCTTTGGGCAATTCCTTGCTTGATGATCCAATGCTCCACAGTTGAAACATCCATTCCTCTTTGGTGCAGAGCAATTAGGAGAGATGTGCCCCTCTTGCCCACAATTGAAACAAACATTCTTCCCCTTTAGACATGCACCCGAGTGATTCGTCCCACACTCCTTGCATGCCTCAGTCCTCTTCTTTATTTCCCCTGGTTTTCCCCCAGAGTTTCCCAAGTTGAAATTGTTATTGCTGTTGTTGTTGTTGTTGTTCCACTTCCTCTTGTTTGCACCACTGCTGCTGCTACCTTCCCCGCGATTCCCTTCTTCATTCTTCTTCTTTTTCTCCTTATTAAAGTTCATTAGGGCTTCACTTTCGCCATCAGCAATTATAGCCTTCTCCAGGTTCATCTGCAACACCAAAAGTCTACTGTATAACCATGGTTTGAGACCCTGCTCAAACCTCCTCATTTTCCTCTCCTCCGTGTCGACCTGATGAGGCGCGAACCTCGCCATCTCATTGAACTTTGCGGCATATTGAGGTACCGTCATGTCTTCTTGCTTTAACTCCAGGAATCACATCTCCATACGACTCTGCATACTCACAGGGAAATAGTTTTTGAGGAAGATCTTCTTAAACCCTTCCCAAGGTATCACACCTTCTCCCGCCCTGGACTGGTTTGCCTCCCACCAGAAATTGGCTTCACCCTTCAGCATGTAATTAGCGAAGATTATTTTCTGATCATCTCCTCCTCGGGCAATAGTAAACGCCTTTTCGATTTCCTTGACCCAAGTTTGGGCTTCAATGGGTTCGGTGGTTCTTTTAAATTATGGGGGTCCCGCGCTCTTGAAGTCCTTAAAGTGTGCCACCTGGCCTGCTGGAGGGTTATTGGTATTCGGGGTTCGATTCTGAAGTGCCCTCAACTAATATGTCTATGAATTATTGCATGGGGTTCGGTGGACCCCCAGCATTACCGCCTGACCCTTCTAGTACTTGGCAACGCCTTCCTCTAGCCATCTATCTGTTTAAATAAACTTAAGATTATCATCTTATAACTTATTCCTACAGCATATATATTTCATATAAAAGCTAATCATCACATCACATATTTAAAAAAGCATATTTATTTTTAAAAAAAACCATAATCACAAGGTATCTCATCATCTTATGGCATTATGCCATTTACATCTCTTTAAACTAAAAATACTTGGTCCAAACTGTAAACCAAACTTTTTATTTCATAGATAAGTGTTCTATACGCTAGTAGTAAAAGTTTAACACGAAAAAACTAAAGACCCCGCCTAATGGTGTCTTTATGCTCCTCATCTGCTATCTCCAGCACCAGCCCTCGGCTTATAACATGTCTAGACCAGTTCTCCTCACGTGGAAAATGATGCACCCTATGCTGGAATCTTCCATGCGCTGACTTAAACGCATATTTCATCCTATCCATCCTAACCTTCTTATCTCTCACTTCTCCTTCTGACTCGTCACTTAGCTTCTCGGCCTGAGCACGGCCTCTCCTCTCATCTCCCCAGAATGTGGTAATGATCTGCTTGTCAGTTTGGAGACTCTGAATCCTTGACTCCAGCCCATTAATGGTATGTCCCAAGTGGGTCCTGATAGCTTCTTTCTCATCCTTCAGCCTGTCCGCCTTCTGACCTGCTGTTCGCAGCTTGTCAGCCAGATCCCCGTTCCTAATTATCAGGTGGTGCACCAATGCCTCCAGCAATGCTGCAGCTTGTTGCTCCCCCTGATACAGCTCCTCCAACTCATGGACCTTGCCATCCAATTCAGTAATCCTATCCATCAACTCATCCAACATAGTATCCTCAGGTGCTTTTTCAGAGTCCTCCACGGGCTCCTCTTCCTCCTCAGGATACTCCTCTGGGTCTGACTCAGCTGCTGCCTCAGCTATAGGCTCAGGTACAGCTGTCACCAACCGCTCACTCACTACGTGGATATCTCTAACTTCCTCTTCTCCTGACATCCTACAATCAAGACAAACAACTCGATTAGTATTTTAAAATAGATGTTCATTTTGTTTGTAGAAAAATAGATTTGACCCAACCCTTAGAACTCTACGTGAGTTCATCTCCTTATATCCTCCACTAACTTCCCTAAGGTTATAGTCTAAGGTTCCTCACCTAAGGTTTATAACCTACGGCTTTGATACCAACCTGTGATCCCCCAAAATTCGTGTAACATCGATTACAGGACATGGTGCTCACGATACAACATACATCATCATCTATCTAAGTAAACTCCAACAATAATAATAATAATATTATAACCATTACGTACTTACTCAAAATAAAATCCCAAGTCTTTACAACCTTTAATAAACCACAACTTAAACTTAGCGTTTATCGCTACATTACATCATATGTGAAAATATAAACTTATTACATAAGGTAACTAGCATCATTTCATCTTAGACTTCCCCTTGTCCTTGCCCGAGCCCTCAGCCTTCTCATCCTTAACTGAAAGGTTTAAGCAAGAATGAGCACAAGTTGCCCAGCAAGTATATAAAGTAGTTTGAAAACATACATCAGGAGTAGAAACATCTGAATAGCTATAACAGTTGAAAGAATTATCAAGTGTTAAACAGGAATATCAAGAATAAGAGTTTAAGAATTCTCAGTATCATACTAAGGGGAGTTAAATACCCTGAACATTACTTTGTTTCATCGAAAAAACCATCAGACGGTTTAACAATCAAATAGATTATAAACGGTATCTGCAAGTACTCCAAGTGATCAGCCTATCGTACCCTACATTGTGCACAAGTATCAAGTTTAAATTGCATAAGCATAAATGGGACCATATGCCCGACATCTGTTTGCCCGTTTATTCGGGTTGTTCATCTTTGTATTCATGCGACACCTCACCAAAACAATTTGGATTGGTAAACTTTAAATAGCTTTGAAAGATTTGAATTAAACCATTTTTCATCAATAATAACTAGCCGAAAACAAAGGCCAGGAAACATACTTATAAACAGTTCTGTAATGACATGAAACTTATAAGCATAGCTGTTAGAATAATAACTGAGTAATCATCGATAAGCTTGCAAGATAGTTAAAATTGTATAACCTCACCATAAAGGAACTTGCACGAATAAATAGCTAGCACAAGTCCAATACATACCCTTACTGCGATGAAAATGAGTAAGGATTGAATAAATGCCCAATAAAAATTAGGGTTAGGAAACTTGCCTGATATGTCTGCTATTGTTAAAGCTAGCAATTAACTTTCATGTAACCTAATCATATATGTTACGTTAAGCCAGTTAGTTCTCGAATTCTAATTCTAAAGAAAATGATTTTCGTTTACTTTAACAAGTTTATTAACGAACACGTATACTTAACATGCACTTTAACTACATAAACATGTTGTATCTAATAGTTCCAGGGGTTCAGTATAAGAATATGAGAAAAATAAGTTTCTGAAAATTTTTCAGTCCGACCCGACCCGACTCGACCCGGATCAGACCCGACCTGGACCGGCGCAGCTGCGCAGGCACTGTGACGCCCCCAAATCCACATTCCTTCGAAACCTCGGATTCGGTGCAGTCACGATACTATTATCGCCAAATTATTATATCTTTTATTCATTACTAAAAGAATACGACTTTGTTTATTACAATTTAGAATATAAATTCTATTTATATCCAAGATCTCGTCTTTACATCATATTCGATGTTACTAAAATGCGGAATAATTTAAACTTTTCAATATCCTTTGAATAAAAATCTTTTTATTGATTCCATAACTTTGAATCAAATACAATCCTTGAATTAACTATATACTATGATTCATTCTATTAGAACTATCGTATAAAGGTTTACAACTCAACTGATATCCTCTATGTATTATCTAATACATCTTTATAGTACGACAAGCATTAAACCTCGTAAACAAATATCAAGTACAACTACTAGAACCTAGATATGGTTCGAGTAATAATCTAATCAGTATTCTTCGTTGTGATACTATCTATCTTTATCAATCAAGAAGCACGAAGTCTTTATCGTAAGTCCTTAACCTGTAAAAGTGGTTATTTGCAAGAGTGAGCTCGACAGCTCAGCAATTCTAACAGTCCTCATACATCACATAGCATATAACATCATACTCAGTTCATGCATTTATAAACAGTTTATATTTACTACGCATGTTACTTTTCACATAACAAGTATATCATCAAAGATCAACTTTCAATCTCATTTATATCTCATATACAGTTCATATATAAGTTCACATTATCACAGCATAATATAATTCAACTAACAGTTATTGAATTCATATATCAAATAGGAACTGAAAGACTTGCCTGATTCGTAGTTTAACAACTACGACTTAACTGCTTAAGAATCTTTGCACTTTGTGTAATCCTACACAGTTATATTAACCATAGAGATCACACTCATCAGTTATATGCATCCACACATTCTCAATGTAATAACAAAGGTTACATTGTTGTCTAACTTGTTTCTTAGAACCTTGTTTCACTTTCTTAACATACTCCTATAATAGCTAGTATAGGTATACTTTTAATATCAACATTCATACACCTTTACTCGACTCACTATGTGTTCGACACGTATTTAAAGCTCATAGATACATGATCTATATTGCTTTCATGTTTCTCAAACCTTATCGAAACCATTACATTCAAACTTTTCTAAGTTTCACCTTTCAAAATCCTTGTCATACTTAACTAGTCATGCAAGGCTACTATGTTCATCATGTATACATGTATATAAGGGCATTAACTCAAGTTTTAAAACCTAGCATGCTCATTATAAGTCAAAATCATATGGCATTCATGCCGGACTTTCATATACCTTAAGTAAATTAAGTTCATGCCTCAAGGGTAAACCACTAATGTCATATTACTACATAAAGAGGCTTAACAATATGTAGTAAGCATGCTCGTGCGTATACTACTCATGTACACTTTAATCACATAGTCTATGCTTTAGAATTTTATTTCTTGAATACGTTGGCATAGGTGATATCCATGCTCCATCAAATGATGCTCATGTCAACATGTCTATAGGCATAATGACATCCTAATGCATATGCTTGCATGATCACAACATAATTCATATGGTAATTGATGTCCTTAGCTTTTCATTGGAAATCACACTAAGTCAACAAGGAATCATAGTACATGCATGGCATCTATATGTATTTTATATACACTAGAAACTCATACTTAAACCACATAAATATTCTCAAATGGTCAGAATCTAAAAGACATTAGTCTTGGTTAAGTTCGTTTTCGAAAGTCTTAAGTTTATCATTTCGAAAATTGTCTTAACTTCTAATACTAGTGTACGGTTAATACTTTAAGCATGCATTTCATGTCAATATAAACCATACTATCATGTTTAAAATATCAGATTATATACATATTACATATGTGTCCAAGTTCACAATCGAAACTATAAGTTTCATTTCAAAACTATAAGTTTTTCTTCAATCGTGTGTACTAATATCGTTACACATGCTCATTTCATATCAAGGTAATCATATATGTATGTTATCTATGTCCACATGCTTGTTCTAATTATATAACTTATGCTAGCATACAACAGAACCTGCAACAGAAAACAAAACCCAGAAACTGGTCCCGGCGCAGCTGCGCAGCTCCCCTAGTTCAAAACAGGCGCAGCTGCGCAGGGCCTTGCCCAACTCAAGTCTGGTACAGGCGCAGCTGCGCTGCTGGCCTAGTACAAAACTGGCGCAGCTGCGCAGTTGGTCGGCCAGAAACAGAGCAACTTTCTATGTGCAACCATGCGATATTAAAGTATAACGTATAATAGTTAACTATATGTTATGCGAAGTATAAAGTGCAATGCGACTATGCTATATATGAATATAAACTATATAGTAAAGTTATTGAGTTGTAATAGGTATATGAAATGTGGGTTTGACAATGTGTATATTAAGTATACAATAAAATAATATATCATGAATATATAGCAAACAATTATTGAATTAATAAAATTTAATAATAAAGGAGACAATACACTGTGATGATACCCGATAGAATTATATCCGGTGGGATGAACTGTACATGGATTTTATATGTGTGAGTTAAAATTTACTACATGATAGTAGTATTTATTTATTAGAATTACATTGTGACTTAAATGTATATAAAATGTATATATAACCTAAGTGTATATATAGATAACCCAAGTATTTATACACTTGCTAGTTACTTTGTTGCTGAGAGTCATTTTTTTGTCCCTAATTGAGTGACCCATTTCATCACACGTGAATGGCTACAACGCTAGCCTATCTCCCTTTCTCAAACTCAGCAAACTAGCAACAATCATGAAGGGGGAGTGGTCCTAATAGTGAAAATCAACTACTCTACCAACTCCTCTCCTATAACCATTGAATCCTTCTTCTTCCCATTAGTTTAAAATGGTGTAGAAAGTTAATGTATGTGTAATGCATGGTATATAAATGGAGCTCTTCTCCTTCATGTTTTCATTTGCTGAGATTTATGTTAAGTGAAAATTGAGAGAGAATATAGCATGTTGGCAAGGAGTCAGTGAATTGAAGGAATTGGATATAGCAGTGGTATAACTCCCTACCTATGTTCTTTAATTTTCAAATTCTAGATTTCTTGGTTAAGCATTAATTGACGTTAAGTTAATTAAAGAATGTTATTAGTTGCTATGATAGCTTATAAACGTGTTAGAACTATTACATAGCATGTTTAAATTCAAATTGTTGAAGAAATTCTGAGATGGGTCTGTAGAATTGCCGAGCAGAAGGCTGCTCTATTTCTGGCCGACCAACTGCGCAGTTGCGCCGGTACCAGACTTGGGTTGGGCAAGGCCCTGCGCAGCTGCGCCAGTTTTGAACTGGGGCTCTGCGCAGCTGCGCCGGTTCCTGATCCCAGTTTCTGCAGATTTTGTTCCTTCTTGATGTCTGCTAAGTGATAGATATTGAAAGAAATTAGGACAAGCATGCTGGTATGATTAATACATATATATGGACTTGTTAAACTAGTATGTGCATATTATATTCGGATCACTTACGTGAACGATGAAGTTATAGTTTTGAAAATAAACTTAAGGTTTTATAGACGAATTTTGGCGTATATAAGTCATGTTTATATTCTGATTTTGTGAACCCGATAGTATGGTTTATATTGACATGAAATACATGTTTAAGGTGTTAATCACACTACCATACATTATTGATAGAAAAGACTTGTAGTTTGAAAATAGACTTAAAGTTTTATAAACGAACCTTGACATATACATATGATGTGTATGTTCTGATTTTTAAGGATGATTGTATGACCTAGTTAGGCATGGAAATAGGTATGTCATGTGGTTTTAAACCCCTTTGAATACCATGAACCTCTTGGTCACTTTAGTGTGCGGTTCTAGAGAAAACTTGAAGCCTTGAAATTAAACTTAAAGGAACTTGTGTACTTAAAGTTCTAAATATGATAACATACGTACGTGGCATGAGTAGATATAAAATGATTCAAAGTAGCCTTGCATGATTAGTTAAGCATGACATTGATTTTTGGAGTAATAAAACTTATGAAGTTTTGAAAGTAGAATGGTTGAACATAGAGTTACTGGCATTCTAACTTTATGAACATGCATGATAGGACTTATATGCCTCTAGTCGTGATTGGTATGTGCACCCCGCTAGTTAACCGTGATATGCACTGTGCGAGCATGTTTTGAAGATATACTACACTAACTATAGGTAAATAGATTAGTTGTAGGCGGACATGTGTATATGAAAGATGATATTAATTGAGTATAGTTAAGGTATACCTATGCGTACCTAGCTATACTAAACGTATGATAAGAAAGTGAAACAAGGTTCTAAGAAACAAGTTAGACAACAATGTAACCTTTGTTATTACATTGAGAATGTGTGGATGCATATAACTGATGAGTGTGATCTCTATGGTTAATATAACTGTGTAGGATTACACAAAGTGCAGAGATTCTTAAGCAGTTAAGTCGTAGTTGTTAAACTACGAACTAGGCAAGTCTTTCAGTTCCTATTTGATATATGAATTCAATAACTGTTAGTTGAATTATATTATGCTGTGATAATGTGAACTTATATATGAACTGTATATGAGATATAAATGAGATTGAAAGTTGATCTTGATGATATACTTGTTATGTGAAAAGTAACATGCGTAGTAAATATAAACTGTTTATAAATGCATGAACTGAGTATGATGTTATATGCTATGTGATGCATGAGGACTGTTAGAATTGCTGAGCTGTCGAGCTCACTCTTGCAAATAACCACTTTTGCAGGTTAAGGATTCACGATAAAGATTTCGTGCTTCTTGATTGATAAAGATAGATAGTATCGCATTGAAGAATATTACTTAGATTATTGTCTGGACCATGTTTAGATTCTAGATGATGTACTCGATAGTTGCTTACACTGTTTAATACTTGTTGTATTGTAAATACATAGAGGATATCGAGTTGAGTTGTAAATGTTTATACGATAACTCAGATAAGAAGGAATCATATTATATAGTGGTTCAAGAATGTGTAATTGATTTAAGTTATGGAATCAATAAAAAGAATTTATTCAAAGGATATTGAAAAGTTTAAATTATTCCGCATTTTAGTAACATCGAATATGATGTAAAGACGAGATCTTGGATATGAATAGAATTTATATTCTAAATTGTAATAAACAAAGTTGTATTCTTTTACTAACGATTAAAAGATGTAATAGTTTGACGATAGTAGTATCGTGACTGCACCGAATTCGAGGTTTCGAAGGAACGTGGATTTGGGGGCGTCACAGGTTGGTATCAAAGCTATAGGTTATAAACCTTAGGTAAATGTACCTTAGACTATAACCTGAGAGAGTGAAAGATAAGATTAAAATATATACGTGAAGATTCAAAGAAGAATCTCGAAATATCTAGAGAATGAGAATCAGGAGTTTCCTAACTCCGGTAATAAAAATGCTAAGATGATGTCTATAAGATGTATATGACAAAGATAATGAGAATGAACTTAGATGGAGTTTGGTTGATAATAGGGAAAGAACCCTAAGGTATAGTGATGATCACGACGTGATCAGATTGAACTGTGAAATGATAGATAGTCTGTAATGACTAAGTATGTATAGCTTGATGCTATAAGAGAATGTACTATGATAAAGTACGAGATGAACTCATGAGGAGTTGTATGTGGTGAAACGTAGAAAGCTCGTAATGAGCAAGTGATAGAGTAAGATATAGTTAAGTGTTGGAATTCCATTGAGGACTCATGTGATGGCTTAGTTGTACAAACTTTTGTATGGGCAGAAGTTCTGTGCTTGCACTGAGTGCGTCACATTGATAATCGTTGGAATGTTAGTGTCGCGGTATCATTATACATATGGCGGAAAGGTGATTCTTTTCTCATATTTATTTTGATAGATAGAGATTTCTAAGATATAATTAGATAATATTAAGATTAGGTGCGAGTTCTTAAAACTCATGCCTATGACAAGTTCGTGACTCATAATCGTATGATGGGACCCCTCAGCGAATGGACGATTTTGGTCTGACTAGGATAAGTTCCTCAACCCATATGATTGTGGTAAGTTCCTGAACTTCCATGGTGTGGTAAGTTGGTGAACTTTACTGAGAATAGATATATTATATAAGAGTTTTGGAATAGTAAGCATTGATGGTGGTAAGAGATTGAAGCGATGGAGAAATTGGATTTTTCTAAATCCTCTAGCTACGCTAGATTTTCAATATTTATTGACTTCGTGCTAGTGTTTGCACTTCAGTTTTCTTGAGAAAACATTGGGTCAGGTAACTGAACTAATGAGTTTTAAAAACAACACCGTTATTCGTATGTCTATGCTATTTGTTTCGGCTAAGACAAAAATGATTTGACAATCTTTCAAAATGTATTTTGACCATGTGCATCATTTGATATGATGTAGAATGGTAAACGATGGAGTCATCAATACAATCGAACTTAGTGTTGGTTGTGATCGAAAGATCGTCAGCCCACTATGGTATGATGTAATATGACAAAGTCATAAAATGGCGGAATCCTCAACGTACTATTAAGTTGGTGCGGCATCATGACGTCATAAAACGGTTTTTGGTTTTTCTTTTGAATTATGAAAAGTTGACTAAATTATTTCGATTGATGTCCGAATTGTTGATGAGAGTCTAAGCTATTTGATTCGGCTAGGCGACTGTTGGAAAGGGATTATAGAATTCAAGTATTCTTGTGTATGTATGCCAAACCAGATTGCTCTGGTTCGGATTTTGACGTTGAAAAGCTGAGGTGAACAACCCTATAAAGGGGACATGTTTTCAGGGACAATGGTTCCGAGCATAACGCATATAGTCGTTACAAAACACTACGTTGCGGCCCAACATAGTGGTACAATAGGTTGGCCACCTAGAGTACGCGTGGAGGGTGTTTTCAGTCTTTGTGATTGATAAACACTCTGGTTTGCGGTGTGAAGAATTGTGTTGAAGCATTAGTAAACCTGGAGAAAAGTTCACGGTCTTGTGACCCCTCAGCATAAATTGGAATCTGAGTTATTCATACTACTTCCCGATTATTGAAAAATCGTGGAAGATTCTTATTCTTCTAAAGGATGAATGTAGTAAGTAGAATGTTCCTTAGAAAGGAGAAAGTGGTAGAATGAGATTGAGAAAGTTATAGTAATAAAACTTCTGAAAAGAGAATGAATAAAATTATTCAAGAGAATATGTAATATTCGGAATAGCACCGAGTAGAGGAAGTTTCGGTGATTCCGAGGACGGAATCCTTATAAGGGGGAGAGGATGTAAGAACCCGAATTTTCAGATATTATTAAATAAGGATTTAATAAATAAAATTCTTAAACCGTGAGATGGGTTCGAATAATAATATATATATGTGATATGAGGTATGTGGTATTATATTACATAGGATAATATGGACTATGTAAAATGTGTTTTTGTGATTTATAAATATATTATTAATATATATTTGTTACTTATCGTAGAGACGATCCAGTTGAGATAAAGGAAGTGGATAAATTCCTATCGATATTAAATAATTTATAGAATTATTTTATCATAGTAAGTTGGTGACATTAAATATCCTTAATGTATAATCACCATATTCTTGAGTATGTGTATTAATAACTAGTATGTTTATAATATAGGTTATTAATAGCACTTAAGCTATCCGTGAATAGGTTTGGATAGTGAAGCATGAGTTAGTTAAGGAATTAACTAATAAGAATAAATATTAGTTAATATAAGTTGTGAGTTATATTATGAAATAATATAATGTCAGTATTGAATCTTAATTAACTATGATGATATAGTACGGTGTTTAATTTACTTAAGTAAAGGAGTGAATTAATATGTGTGTTGAATATGTAATTATAGTTGATACTTTTTATATATATTACTTAGAGTGGTAATATGTGAGAAAGTCTAATGTGCGAATAACGTTAAATATATATACGTTATTAAAGGGAGATGGAAATCATTATATGATTAAATGTATATTGAAGAAATTATTTTGGGGAACAATTTATAAAAAAAAAAAGAGAAATAGTTATTATATATTTCTAATAAAGGATATTAAAATAATTTCTAATATTGAATTATTTTAATAAAAGGAGAAAATGTTATCTTTGACTAATAATATTACCTTATATGTTTTTGTATGAGGTGTGTTTGGTTAATATAGTAAATATATTAAAACGTATTTGCTATATGTAATTAAATTGATGGAAACGATTTATTATAATAGAAAATAAACTTATTATCTATTTTCTATATATAATATATGTACATGTGTCGTACATATAGTTATTTGATATTATATTAAAAATAATATCATGAGACAATAAGTAAATTATTTTCTAATAACGAATGTGCTTATTTGGAGAAAACATAATATTTTATGATATGGCTAAATACATAATTTTAAATGTATTTTCATGGGAGTTTAATTAATGAAAGGAAACTAAGTTATTTTAATATATTAAATAACTTAAGTTATTATTTGATCGTGAATATTATTATTGGAATAATTAATAGAGTATATATTAATTATTATAAGCGTAAAGGTTATACTTATTATAAGTATAATTAATTGAAGTAATTTAACATTTTAATAGCTTGAGTTATTATATTTCCGTAAAGGTTATATATAATATTTGAATATTCGATTTGTAAAATATTTATATGTGGACCTTGGATTTAATAGTTCTAATTTAATTGAACAGGTTATAAGTAGTAATGTGGTGAGAAATGAGTAAGTGATGAGAATAATGATAAGCTTAAGATTGAGCTTGTGAGAGATGCCTTGTGTGGCACAATAATAGATTCGGTAATGAATTGACTAATTTAATGATGGAGGAATTATTAATTAAACAATTAATCTAAATTAATTATTAATTGTTATTATGATAGTATGTTAAATTATTATGGCTAGTGATAGTATAATAATAAGGAAATCGATTATAAGTATAATCGGATTTGTGATGAGATAAATTGTCTTCTAATATTAATTATTGTTATGAACAATATACTATTATCAAGTAATTATTTGATAATATGATGATTAATGAGTAAATGATTTATAAATATAAAAAGATTTATATTTATTTAACGAGATAATAAATCATATAAAGTGTTAATCAATTAGCGTGGGAATTATAATCCCATGGATTAATGAGAAATGGATTAATTAATATTATTATTAATTAATTGATAAGATAAGTAATTTATTAATTTCTATGTGCAACCATGCGATATTAAAGTATAACGTATAATAGTTAACTATATGTTATGCGAAGTATAAAGTGCAATGCGACTATGCTATATATGAATATAAACTATATAGTAAAGTTATTGAGTTGTAATAGGTACATGAAATGTGGGTTTGACAATGTGTATATTAAGTATACAATAAAATAATATATCATGAATATATAGCAAACAATTATTGAATTAATAAAATTTAATAATAAAGGAGACAATACACTGTGATGATACCCGATAGAATTATATCCGGTGGGATGAACTGTACATGGATTTTATATGTGTGAGTTAAAATTTACTACATGATAGTAGTATTTATTTATTAGAATTACATTGTGACTTAAATGTATATAGAATGTATATATAACCTAAGTGTATATATAGATAACCCAAGTATTTATACACTTGCTAGTTACTTTGTTGCTGAGAGTCATTTTTTTTGTCCCTAATTGAGTGACCCATTTCATCACACGTGAATGGCTACAACGCTAGCCTATCTCCCTTTCTCAAACTCAGCAAACTAGCAACAATCATGAAGGGGGAGTGGTCCTAATAGTGAAAATCAACTACTCTACCAACTCCTCTCCTATAACCATTGAATCCTTCTTCTTCCCATTAGTTTAAAATGGAATGTTTGGTATATAAATGGAGCTCTTCTCCTTCATGTTTTCATTTGCTGAGATTTATGTTAAGTGAAAATTGAGAGAGAATATAGCATGTTGGCAAGGAGTCAGTGAATTGAAGGAATTGGATATAGCAGTGGTATAACTCCCTACCTATGTTCTTTAATTTTCAAATTCTAGATTTCTTGGTTAAGCATTAATTGACGTTAAGTTAATTAAAGAATGTTATTAGTTGCTATGATAGCTTATAAACGTGTTAGAACTATTACATAGCATGTTTAAATTCGAATTGTTGAAGAAATTCTGAGATGGGTCTGTAGAATTGCCGAGCAGAAAGCTGCTCTGTTTCTGGCCGACCAACTGCGCAGCGGCTCCGGTACCAGACTTGGGTTGGGCAAGGCCCTGCTGCAGCTGCGCCAGTTTTGAACTGGGGCTCTGCGCAGCTACGCCGGTTCCTGATCCCAGTTTCTGCAGATTTTGTTCCTGCTTGATGTCTGCTAAGTGATAGATATTGAAAGAAATTAGGACAAGCATGCTGGTATGATTAATACATATATATGGACTTGTTAAACTAGTATGTGCATATTATATTCGGATCGCTTACGTGAACGATGAAGTTATAGTTTTGAAAATAAACTTAAGGTTTTATAAACGAATTTTGGCGTATATAAGTCATGTTTATATTCTGATTTTGTGAACCCGATAGTATGGTTTATATTGACATGAAATACATGTTTAAGGTGTTAATCACACTACCATACATTATTGATAGAAAAGACTTGTAGTTTGAAAATAAACTTAAAGTTTTATAAACGAACCTTGACATATACATATGATGTGTATGTTCTGATTTTTAAGGATGATTGTATGACCTAGTTATGCATGGAAATAGGTATGTCATGTGGTTTTAAACCCCTTTGAATACCATGAACCTCTTGGTCACTTTAGTGTGCGGTTCTAGAGAAAACTTGAAGCCTTGAAATTAAACTTAAAGGAACTTGTGTACTTAAAGTTCTAAATATGATAACATACGTACGTGGCATGAGTAGATATAAAATGATTCAAAGTAGCCTTGCATGATTAGTTAAGCATGACATTGATTTTTGGAGAATAAAACTTATGAAGTTTTGAAAGTAGAATGGTTGAACATAGAGTTACTGGCATTCTAACTTTATGAACATGCATGATAGGACTTATATGCCTCTAGTCGTGATTGGTATGTGCACCCCGCTAGTTAACCGTGATATGCACTGTGCGAGCATGTTTTGAAGATATACTACACTAACTATAGGTAAATAGATTAGTTGTAGGCGGACATGTGTATATGAAAGATGATATTAATTGAGTATAGTTAAGGTATACCTATGCGTACCTAGCTATACTAAACGTATGATAATAAAGTGAAACAAGGTTCTAAGAAACAAGTTAGACAACAATGTAACCTTTGTTATTACATTGAGAATGTGTGGATGCATATAACTGATGAGTGTGATCTCTATAATTAATATAACTGTGTAGGATTACACAAAGTGCAGAGATTCTTAAGCAGTTAAGTCGTAGTTGTTAAACTACGAATCAGGCAAGTCTTTCAGTTCATATTTGATATATGAATTCAATAACTGTTAGTTAAATTATATTATGCTGTGATAATGTGAACTTATATATGAACTGTATATGAGATATAAATGAGATTGAAAGTTGATCTTTGATGATATACTTGTTATGTGAAAAGTAACATGCGTAGTAAATATAAACTGTTTATAAATGCATGAACTGAGTATGATGTTATATGCTATGTGATGCATGAGGACTGTTAGAATTGCTGAGCTGTCGAGCTCACTCTTGCAAATAACCACTTTTGCAGGTTAAGGATTCACGGTAAAGATTTCGTGCTTCTTGATTGATAAAGATAGATAGTATCGCATTGAAGAATATTACTTAGATTATTGTCTGGACCATGTTTAGATTCTAGATGATGTACTCGATAGTTGCTTACACTGTTTAATACTTGTTGTATTGTAAATACATAGAGGATATCGAGTTGAGTTGTAAATGTTTATACGATAACTCAAATAAGAAGGAATTATATTATATAGTGGTTCAAGAATGTGTAATTGATTTAAGTTATGGAATCAATAAAAAGAATTTATTCAAAGGATATTGAAAAGTTTAAATTATTCCGCATTTTAGTAACATCGAATATGATGTAAAGACGAGATCTTGGATATGAATAGAATTTATATTCTAAATTGTAATAAACAAAGTTGTATTCTTTTACTAACGATTAAAAGATGTAATAGTTTGACGATAGTAGTATCGTGACTGCACCGAATTCGAGGTTTCGAAGAAACATGGATTTGGGGGCGTCACATAAGTTCACATTATCACAGCATAATATAATTCAACTAACAGTTATTGAATTCATATATCAAATAGAAACTGAAAGACTTGCCTGATTCGTAGTTTAACAACTATGACTTAACTGCTTAAGAATCTCTGCACTTTGTGTAATCCTACACAGTTATATTAACTATAGAGATCACACTCATCAGTTATATGCATCCACACATTCTCAATGTAATAACAAAGGTTACATTGTTGTCTAACTTGTTTCTTAGAACCTTGTTTCACTTTCTTAACATACTCCTATAATAGCTAGTATAGGTATACTTTTAATATCAACATTCATACACCTTTACTCGACTCACTATGTGTTCGACACGTATTTAAAGCTCATAGATACATGATCTATATTGCTTTCATGTTTCTCAAACCTTATCGAAACCATTACATTCAAACTTTTCTAAGTTTCACCTTTCAAAATCCTTGTCATACTTAACTAGTCATGCAAGGCTACTATGTTCATCATGTATACATGTATATAAGGGCATTAACTCAAGTTTTAAAACCTAGCATGCTCATTATAAGTCAAAATCATATGGCATTCATGCCGGACTTTCATATACCTTAAGTAAATTAAGTTCATGCCTCAAGGGTAAACCACTAATGTCATATTACTACATAAAGAGGCTTAACAATATGTAGTAAGCATGCTCGTGCGTATACTACTCATGTACACTTTAATCACATAGTCTATGCTTTAGAATTTTATTTCTTGAATACGTTGGCATAGGTGATATCCATGCTCCATCAAATGTTGCTCATGTCAACATGTCTATAGGCATAATGACATCCTAATGCATATGCTTGCATGATCACAACATAATTCATATGGTAATTGATGTCCTTAGCTTTTCATTGGAAATCACACTAAGTCAACAAGGAATCATAGTACATGCATGGCATCTATATGTATTTTATATACACTAGAAACTCATATTTAAACCACATAAATATTCTCAAATGGTCAGAATCTAAAAGACATTAGTCTTGGTTAAGTTCGTTTTCGAAAGTCTTAAGTTTATCATTTCGAAAATTGTCTTAACTTCTAATACTAGTGTACGGTTAATACTTTAAGCATGCATTTCATGTCAATATAAACCATACTATCATGTTTAAAATATCAGATTATATACATATTACATATGTGTCCAAGTTCACAATCGAAACTATAAGTTTCATTTCAAAACTATAAGTTTTTCTTCAATCGTGTGTACTAATATCGTTACACATGCTCATTTCATATCAAGGTAATCATATATGTATGTTATCTATGCCCACATGCTTGTTCTAATTATATAACTTATGCTAGCATACAACAGAACCTGCAACAGAAAACAAAACCCAGAAACTGGTCCCGGCGCAGCTGCGCAGCTCCCCAGTTCAAAACTGGCGCAGCTGCGCAGGGCCTTGCCCAACTCAAGTCTGGTACAGGCGCAGCTGAGCTGCTGGCCAGTACAAAACTGGCGCAGCTACGCAGTTGGTCGGCCAGAAACAGAGCAACTTTCTGCTCGGCAGACTGCAACCCAACTCACAAATTTCATACGAATTCCTTTCTAGACATGCTACATTATAGAGCTAACATGCATAGCAACTTATATAAGACTCAACAAGCATTTATCAAACAAATTATCTGTCAATACATGCTTACTTCAAGAATCAAGAATTTAGAAAATTACAGAAAATGAAGAACATGGTGAGGAAGTTATACCACTGTTAAACAATTGACTTTCTTGCTAAATGGATTCTACACTATCATGATATACTCACACTAACTTTTCTAGATAGAATTCTCAGCAATTGCAATGAGGAAGATGAGGGTCTTATTTATAGAAGAATGAATATATAGACAATACTCTTATCCCCCATTTCAAACCAATGTATAGCAAGATTGTATAATGGTTAAGGAATGGTAGGTGAGAGTTGGTAAATCTCATCATGATCTCCACTCCTCCCATGATCATTGCTAGCCTAAGTTTGCTGAGTTTGAGGCTATAGAGAGTAGCCATGTGGTGTTCATGTGAAGGAGAAGAAGAGGAGTAACTCTAATATTGGGGCAACCAAATAAATCTCAGCAACTTGGAACATGTAATACAACACTTGGTTTATATATACACATTACATATACATTTAAGTTGTACACATTCATTTCATATAACTTAAGTTATAAATTAATGTGTCACAATGTAGTCTCAATAATACTATCATGTATTAAATTTTAACTTGCACATATAAATTCATGTACATTTCATTCTACCGGATATAATTCTATCGGGTATCATCACAGTGTATTGTCTCCTTTATTATTAAATTTCATTAATTGTTTACCATATATTTATGATATATTATTTTATTGTATACTTAATATACACATTGTCACACCCACATTTCATGTACCTATTACAACTCAATAACTTTACTATATAGTTTATATTCATATATAGCATAGTCGCATTGCACTTTATACTTCGCATAACATATAGTTAACTATCATACGTTATACTTTAATATCGCATGGTTGCACATAGAAATTAATAAATTACTTATCTTATCAATTAATTAATAATAATATTAATTAATCCATTTCTCATTAATCCATGGAATTATAATTCCCATGCTAATTGATTAACACTTTATATGATTTATTATCACGTTAAATAAATATAAATCTTTTTATATTTATAAATTATTTACTCATTAATCATCATATTATCAAATAATTACTTGATAATAGTATATTGTTCATAACAATAATTAATATTAGAAGACAATTTATCTCATCACAAATCCGATTATACTTATAATCGATTTCCTTATTATTATACTATCACTAGCCATAATAATTTAACATACTATCATAATAACAATTAACAATTAATTTAGATTAATTGTTTAATTAATAATTCCTCCATCATTAAATTAGTCAATTCATTACTGAATCTATTATTGTGCCACACAAGGCATCTCTCACAAGCTCAATCTTAAGCTTATCATTATTCTCATCACTTACTCATTTCTCACCACATTACTACTTATAACCTGTTCAATTAAATTAGAACTATTAAATCCAAGGTCCACATATAAATATTTTATAAATCGAATATTTAAATATTATATATAACATTTACGAAAATATAATAACTCAAGCTATTAAAATGTTAAATTACTTCAATTAATTATACTTGTAATAAGTATAACCTTTACGCTTTATAATAATTAATATATACTCTATTAATTATTCCAATAATAATATTCACGATCAAATAATAACTTAAGTTATTTAATATATTAAAATAACTTAGTTTCCTTTCATTAATTAAACTCCCTTGAAAATACATTTAAAATTATGTATTTAGTCATATCATAAAATATTATGTTTTCTCCTAATAAGCACATTCGTTATTAGAAAATAATTTACTTATTGTCTCATGATATTATTTTTAATATAATATCAAATAACTATATATATGACACATGTACATATATTATATATAGAAAATAGATAATAAGTTTATTTTCTATTATAATAAATTGTTTCCATCAATTTAATTACATATAACAAATACGTTTTAATATATTTACCATATTAATTAATCATACCTATTACCTCATACAAAAAAAATATATAAGGTAATATTATTATTCAAAAATAACATTTCCTCCTTTTAAAATAATTCAATATTAGAAATTATTTTAATATCCTTTATTAGAAAAATCATATCTCTTTCTTTTCTATAAATTGTTCCCCAAAATAATTTCTTCAATATACATTTAATCATATAATGATTTCCATCTCCCTTTAATAACGTATATATATTTAACGTTATTCGCACATTAGACTTTCTCACATATTACTATTCTAAGTAATATATATAAAAGTACCAACTATAATTACATATTCAACACACATATTAATTCACTCCTTTACTTAAGTAAATTAAACATTGTACTATATCACCTTAGTTAATTAAGATTCAATACTGACATTATATTATTCCATAATATAACTCACAACTTATATTAACTAATATTTATTCTTATTAGTTAATTCCTTAACTAACTCATGCTTCACTATCCAAACCTATTCACGGATAGCTTAAGTGCTATTAATAACCTATATTATAAACATACTAGTTATTAATACACATACTCAAGAATATGGTGATTTATACATTAAGGATATTTAATGTCACCAACTTACTATGATAAAATAATTCTATAAATTATTTAATATCGATAGGAATTTATCCATCTCCTTTATCTCAACTGGATCGTCTCTACGATAAGTAACAAATATATATTAATAATATATTTATAAATCACAAAAACACATATTACATAGTCCATATTACCCTATGTAATATAATACCACATACCTCATATCACATATATATATTATTATTCGAACCCATCTCACAGTTTAAGAATTTTATTTATTAAATCCTTATTTAATAATATCTGAACATTCGGGTTCTTACAGGCACAAGCCTAATGAGCGGCGCAGCTGCGTTGCTCTTCGTTGCCCAGAAATATTTTGCAACTTTGAGCAGCCCACTTTGCGAATTGATTCTGACCAAACTACACATGATATGACTCTGGGATTTGGACACACTAAACTCCACAAAGCATAGGATTTTACAAAAATATTACATCCATGAAACTAGCATGTTAAGACCACCTACCTGCTGCCTTGAAAAGTGTGCCAGAACATATTTTACACTTAGAAAATTCTGGAAAACTCAAATTTTCTGCAGATTTTCTTATGAACATGCTTGCTTCCGAATTTCATATCTTGCTCAATTTAACTCCGATTCTTATGAAATTTGGTTAGGTTGTACTTGATACTACATAGTATTTTACAAAATTATTACATACACTAATCGGGTCATAGAGACCATGATTCCGAGGCTCCAAAAAACCCAAAAAGTCACAGATTCTATGTTCAACCAACTTTGACAAAAATCATGATTTTGATTCTAGCATGCATGGGGTTGATTCCTACTGCCCAGACCACACACACTAATATATATACACATGTTACAGCAATCAAACTCACTAAATTACCATGATTTGAACAAATTGACATCTAAGAGGCTTATTATCAAATACTTAGCATGCAAACTCAAATTTCTTGATTCTTTACGTAATTGGAACATGTTAAAACTAGAATTTCATTCTTAATCTCCATATAACAGAAAACCAACATTAACATAGCCTCATGAAATCAAAATAAATCATTTACCATGGTTATACATGTTTTTTTTTCTTAATTTTTCTTAAAGAACATATAAAATGGGTCTTGGATTACCTCTTGGTTAGAGTTAGCTACTGATAATGATGGGATTGAAGCTTGATAACCAGTCTCCCTTGCTAGCAAAATTCTCCAGAAATCGCTAACTTCACCCAAGCTCTCAACATTTCTCCCGTATGAAAATTTTAAGCAACAAGAATGGTGTTTTGAGAGGAGAGTATATATAGAAGTTGAGATTGCTTAAGTCTCCCACCCCTCTAACTCCATAACGTCAATTACAACCATCATATCCATTCATTAGTTTAGTTAATTAAGAAGAAAGTGGGAGTTTGAGAAAATAAAAAGGTTTTGGGTGTAATAAGATATAAAACTAATTCCCTCCTCCTTCAATTCCACTATATACGTTACTCCCTCCTCATTGTCCCAATTTCATAGTCACACTTGCCCCACAGGTGCTGCACTTCTATATTAAAATACTATTTTAATCAATTAAATAACTACTTTGACCATTTTGCCCTTCGTAGCAAAACGTTGCGATACTTATATCGATTCTTACTAAAGTCGACGTTCCGGACGTCATGGGACTATCCGTTTCGTCAAATTCATCTCCAAAATTCGTGGTTGACTTTTTACCCAAAAAGTCAACCGGTTGACTTTGACCAAAAAGTTAACCGTGACACATTTTCGTGGTTACAGTCTATCCTGACTAATTTCGACGTTCCGAACTCAAATACGCAGTCTGCGTCTCTAAATTCCGCTCTGAACTCAAACTCATACTTTAAAGCCATCCCACGAAATTAATAGAATTAATTCCATACTTAACCAATTCAAATAGTTAAAAATAAACTAAACCAACTATTTAAATACTTCACATCACCTATCTAAAAATAACACTCATATGTTTAACACATGAACATCTAATAAAGAAAATCACATAAGAGTTTCACATAAATTCATTTATTGATAATTATTAAGTTACATACAAAATCTCGGATATTACACTGAGTTTAGAAGTTGTCCCATATTGAGTGACCCGTTTCTATAAATCAATTGTATAGGCCAAAGGCTTAACCATAGCCTTTCTCCTTCCTTGCATTTCTTAATCTAGCTACAATTGAGGGTAATGATGGCAAGGGGAGTGGGTTGATGGGGGTGGTTGCAACTATTTCACCAACTTATATATGTCCATCATCTTCTTCCTTCCCCCATTGGTTTGATTCAACGTGCAAGAACCACCAATCGGTCCATAGCTTTCCTTTAAATAGAAGCCTTCCCCTCACAAACTCAAGTTGCTAAACTCTTGATAAGTTTCATATAGTGAGTATGTTAATGAGTATGGAGGGAGAGAATTCTGAAATTCAAGGGAAGCTCTACCCAAATTAAAGCTCAAGGGGTACAATCTCTAAACCACTTTGGAATTCAATTCATAGCAATAGCATGAAATAGTAGTAATTGGTCATGTGAAAAGATGCTAGCACGTTAGTTAAGTTGTATATATGTTGTAAATACTATGTAGTTGATTTCTAGCATGTTTCATGAAGTGCAATAGGGTTGGCTTAGAATACTCTGCAGTAGCAGAACCTTTCTTGGCCTGGAACCGGAGTGGTGCGGCCGCGCCACTCCCAAGTACAACTGGCTTAGAATACTCTGCAGTAGCAGTACCTTGCGTGATTTTTGTGTTTTTTGTTTTGTTGAGCATGCTAGTTAGACTCTAATAACTATATAAATGAGCCTAACATGTGGTCTAAGGTTACCTTGCATATAATAAGTTGTATTAGCTTGGTTTGACATGATTTCCTAATAGAAAACTAAACATTTTGAAAGAAATGAAACTTATAGTTTTCAATACGAACTTTGATACATGTATAACATGTGTGTTCTGACCTTGTAAGGCATTTGTATGACTTCGACATGCATGAGAGTTGGTATTGACTTATAGAATGTGTTCATATATTTTCATGGCCATGTTAGTCCGTATTATGGAAGGAAGACGTATGGTTTTAAAATAAAACTTATGGTCTTGGATTTGAACCTTGACGCATACATAGCATGTATATATTCTGATTTTGTGAACGTGTTCATGTGGCCTATATTGACATGAAAGGCATGCTTAAAGTATTGAGCACACACTAGCATATATGATTGAAGACTACATTGATTTCAAAAGACAAACTTAGATTTTTTGGACATATATATAGGATGTCCACGTTCTGATCATTAAGCATGTATAGATGACTTATATATGTGTTCTAATACATGAGAGTCATGACTACGAGGTACTTTGCATATACTTAGTTACCTTTGTTGACTGAAAGCGATTTTTATAAAAAGTTTAGAATATGTAAGACGATAGCATCAAACATGGAATGAGTTACATTATGATCATACGAGCATGTATATTAGGATTCATTATGCCTATAGACATGTTGACATAAGCATCATGTGATAAAACATGGATTTCACCTATGCACGCATATTCGAGAAAATGAATTTCTAAAGCATAGACTATGTGATTAAGTATACATATGTAGTATAAGTACGAGCATGCCTACTTAGTGTGGTTAAGCCTTGTTATGTGATAACATGACTTTAGTAGTTGAGCTTTATTAATTTAAGTAATTCAACGTAGAGCTACGCTATTCAAAGCTAAATAGCTCGAATATGAATTTGAAAACCTACTTAATGTGTGTGTATAATATATATCAGAATGCATGATATATTAGGACCAAACTGAGTTTATGAAATCTCAAGTTTGGTTCTGGAAGGGAGTCGCGACGCCACGCCACTCCCAAGCTTAATGCAGTGCGGCCGCGCCGTGTTGCAGAGCTGCCAAGAGCAGTTTGTTACCAGTATGGTCTTAAGTTATTGTTATATATTGTCATTAAGGACTACAAGATATGAAACAAGATTGTTTAGATAAATATGAAAGTAGAATGAGCTAGCCTCATGGTTATCCTAAGTTAAAGTAAAAACGAAATCAAGTTAGGAGATAATGAAGTATTTATTACTATACTTAGGACATATGAATGTGTATAACTGATGGATATAAATTCACGATTATATAACTGTGTAGGAATACACGAAGCGCAAATATCTATAAGCAGTTATGTGACACCCCCAAATTCGGGTACTTCGTTTTCACATGATTTGGTGTTCACTTTCTAATATAACATACATCTACCCAATGAATAATGCAAAAATAAACTACAACTTAAATTAAAATAATTAAATCTCCCTTACAACAAGGGTTACAACCTTTTTAAAATAATCCCGGGTTACTCTAACCCTGACATGAATATAAAAGTGCGGAAATAAAAACATAACATTCAAGTCTTATTACAATCATTCCTAATTAAATAAAACAAGTCTTTACTTGCTTTGCTTTTCCTTGCCCTTACTTGTAGACGGAGCATCAGCATTATCAACCTTAACTGAAATTGTTATTTAATGCAAGAGTGAGCAAACCACAGCTCATTGGAGTTTAACAATAATATATACATGAAAGGATATCTTTCAAAGAATCTGAATAATATGATTCGCTTCAACAATAAAGAATTTAATAATAATTCTTTCATCGCAATTACAATTCAAAAACAGAATTTATCTGAGTGTCATAAGACCTTTGAACTCTTATCCTAGGTTATAAATATTTATATATGGACCTTAACTCGTACATAGGGGGATCAGCCCTTTGTACCATATATTGTGCACAAACATCTTAACGCTATGCGTAGTAACCTCCCCTAGTAAATAGGGTTGTTCAACTCAGTAATTTGAATTCGAGTCTGCACCAAAGAAAGTTTGGTTTGGATAAGCTTACAAGGGTAATTTAGAATTCACGTTCATCAACTAAGGATTAGTTGAATCGACTTTCAACAATTCATAAATAATAGAATTATGAACTAACATATGCTTTAGAATCAACTTAAAGCATTTAAAATAATAACTGGATCTTACTTGAACAATAAGTTAAGATCATTTCAATTAAATAACAATTGTTCAATACAGAAATGGAAAGGACATTCTCAACAATGAATATATGAAATCAAGGAATTTATATAGAATTAACAAGTTTAGGGTTAGAAGACTTGCATAAAATTAATACAAGATTAGGGTTTAGAAAAACTAACGTACTGATAGTATATACATATAATATATAACACAAGTAATATATAATATATGTAACTCCCGTATAATAAATATATGCACTAACTACTAATTACAACGTAAGTTATAAAATTCAAAAGCCAACTTGGCTTGTTTGGCTACAAAAAAAATTAGAAACTAGTTTTTATTAACTCTAAACATGGTTTAGGTAATTTAGGTTTAGCTAGTGTAAGGGCCCTGTTTGGCAATAGTCCTTTAAAATAAAAGCATGGGCCTTGTTTGGTAAAATTATTTAAAAACTATTTTAATACATACACTTTAATGTCACACTTTAATTAATTAAATATTAATCATCTAATTTAATCAATTAAAATTTAACATCAATTAATCACATAAAACTGCCACATAATTATAATTACTCGCTAATTATAATTCATGTAACACCTCATCACATATCTCATCTAATTTAATTATCTCAATTAAATTAGAACTATAGTATAAAATTAATATACATCAATTAAATTAAATATTACACATTCATTTAATCAATATATAACACTTAATTAAATTACTCCATAAATCACATAATTTATTTATTTAACTCAATAAATAAATCACATAAAATATTTATTTAACTCAATAAATATTTAAAATTAAATATAAAATCTCAATCGTTACAATCTTTCCTCCTTAAAAGGATTCTGTCCCCAGAATCACACATAAAAAATTCTCGTCTATTACAAGTTAAGTCGTAGTTGATAAACTACGAATCAGGCAAGTCTTTCAGTTCCTATTTGATATATGAATTCAATAACTGTTAGTTGAAATATATTATGCTGTGATAATGTGAACTTATATATGAGCTGTATATGAGATACAAATGAGATTGAAAATTGATCTTTGATGATATACTTGTTATGTGAAAAGTAACATGCGTAGTAAATATAAAGTGTTTGTAAATGCATGAACTGAGTATGATGTTGTATGCTATGTGATGCATGAAAACTGTTAGAATTGCTGAGCTGTCGAGCTCACTCTTGCAAATAACCACTTTTGCAGGTTAAGGATTCACGGTAAAGATTTCGTGCTTCTTGATTGATAAAGATAGATAGTATCGCATTGAAGAATATTACTTAGATTATTGTCTGGACCATGTTTAGGTTCTAGATGATGTACTCGATAGTTGCTTACACTGTTTAATACTTGTTGTATTGTAAGAATGTATTAATTAATACATAGAGGATATCGAGTTGAGTTGTAAACGTTTATAAGATAACTCAAATAAGAAGGAATCATATTATATAGTTGATTCAAGATTTGTAATTGGTATCAAAGTTATGAAATCAATAAAAAGGTTTTATTCAGAGAAGATTGAAAAAGTTTAAATTATTCCACATTTTAGTAACATCGAATATGATGTAAAGACGAGATCTTGGATATGAATAGAATTTATATTCTAAATTATAATAAAGAAAATTGTATTCTTTTATAAATGATTAAAAGATGTAATAGTTCGACGATAGTAGTATCGTGACTGCACCGGATCCGAGGAAAGAGAGGAACCCGGATTTGGGGGCGTCACAGCTTCCAACAGAGAGGTCCGCGCCGGGGCAGGCATTCCTAGGCCAAGAATGTCGCCGAGGCTGGCAGTCTTGGTTTTCTTGAACTTCTTATTTTCTCTTCTAATCAGCTCTGAATTATCCCGTTTCATCACTTAAGCTCAATTTCAATCTTGAAATCAGTAAATATCATAATAAGCACATATTTACAACAATTCATGTAATAGACTAACTGTAAAGAAATTAAAAAAATCATTAATATTATGCACTTATTAGAAGAGCCTCCCACATTGGAACTAAAACCCAATTTGGGCAATTCATCCACTTTACTTGTTATTAATTCTTCTGCACTTAATGAATTTCAAGAAAGTAAGCTATTAAGAATCCTTCGAGAGTACAAAACAACCATCGGATGGACCATTACAGATATCAAGGGTATTAATCCATTATTTTGTATGAATAAAATCCTCTTGGAAGGCGATGCGAAGCCGGTATTTGAGCAGCAACAAAGGTTAAAGCCAATCATGAAAGAGGTGGTGAAAAAGGAGATCATAAAGTGGCTCGATGCTAGCATTCTCTACCCCTATTTCTTGTTAGGCTTGTGTGAAATCGTGGCTCAATTAAATTGTACAAAATAGCGAAAGCATGGTATATCAAAGTTTAAAAATTTTCTACAAAACAATTACCCGGATCATCCTTTATGCACAGTTATTAATTAAAACGAAATAGAAGGAGATTAGATTCATACCCTTGTAGAACTAAGCTTTCACAGGTACGAGTTCAACTCCTTGTTCTTCGTGATCTCCTTGAATCTCCGGGATTGATTCCTTCCTTTGATTAACGTTAGCCACCCAAGTGTTTGGCCTCTAGAGGTGATCCACCAAGGAAGAGGAATTGTTCAAGAATGAGGGTGGTTGGCTAAATCCTAATTTTCTATTCTCTATAGAAAATGAGTACTCTCAAATAATTGGAATTGCATCATCAGATATCTAGCATAAGATTCCTCTTATATAGATATTGGTCAACCCTTCTAATCCTATTAGAAATTGGGTTTTATTTAATTAATTAAACTTATTTAATTAATTTGGCTTCCCAACACAATGAGAATAATTAATTAAACTCCTTTAATTAATTTGCTTCATAATCTTATTAGGAAAAATATGAGAGTACTAATATTAGATTAATTCGTAAACTCCTTTAGAAATTAAAATAATAATAATTATAATAATATTAATAAGACTCCTCTTATTAATTTATATTTAAAATTTCCAAAATATTAAATAATAAACATTAAGCTATTTAATTTATTTTACCACCATAGATTAAATTAATTACACGTAAAATATTATTACGATTATGCCATTACATTCTTAAATAATTATTCTTCCTTTTATGGTGTGACCCTTTAGGTTCTCCATATTAAACTAGTTGTGAATAAATCAATTAGAATAATTCTAATCTTATTTAAATAAATAAATTAAACTAATAATCTATTTAAATAAATAATATTTATTCTACAATAGAGATTAGCCTTCCTATCGATATATCAACGACTTTCTAGATAATATTGATTTCAACATTAATCATAAAAGAACCTTTGAGTTAATAGTTACAATACAATTCAATCATTCCACCATATAATATCCCAAATAAATATTAGACATGGAATTACTGTCAAGTCTTATTTTAATTAATTATATGTATTTCGATCAGTAAATGAACAACTCCAAATAATGCAAATTAGAAACTCCTTTCTAATTTTATTCTGCCTTGGCCAAGGACTACTGGGTTGTGATTTAACGAATCACATAGGACATATCTCTTCTTTTACTAGAAGCGGTAGATTCTTTATTGATCATTCATTATCTTCATATATAACTTATTACAAACAAAGCATATCATTTGATACACCCTAAGGGTCTTAAGGAATAAGTCAAAGTATAATTCATCACACACAAGATACTATGATGATTTCAAGTTTGAGAATCACTTGTACTACTATCACATTAGAAATTCCTATTGACAGGTGACTAAAACTCCATTGTGTATTCCTTAGCGAGTCACGTTCAGTGTACTTATTCTCCAATATACACCTACATACTTGCTTTAGTGTCTCCACACAAATGATCATGAGCTCAATCATCCTCATCCAATGAGCGAGCAACATATGTACCAATCTATCCGGATTCACTAATCCCCTTTTTAGTAATCTAACAATTGGGAACTATTTTAGTTTTAAGCTTTCTAAGAATTTAGATCTCATCAGCATGAGCAACATCATGACTCTAAAAGCCTTTCTTAAAACTATGGGTTATTTACATATTATAAAAATAGCATCATGTATATAATTAAATGCCTTTAATAAATGAATAATTTTATTAATATAATAAATAAGATCATTTTCAAAGTATATGCTTTATCATCATACATGATTGGCTTGTATGCATACTACTTTCAATCTCCCACATGCACTAAAGCCAATCGCCATGGTATCTAATACCCATCTTCTCTAAGTGACGATCAAAATGTTATTATGTTAAAGCTTTAGTAAATGGATCTGAAATGTTGTCTTGAGAGTCTACACGCTCCAAGGTGACGTCCTCTCTTTCAATGATCTCCCTGATCAAGTGAAATTGCCGCAACACATGTTTTGATTTTTGATGTGACATGGTCCTTAGCCTGTGCAACAGCTCTGATTTTGTCGTAGTACTAGGGGACTGCTCCTCCAATGCTAGGAACCACACCAAGTTCGGCTATGAACTTCTTCATTCAAATAGCCTCCTTTGCAGCTTCACTTACAGCTATTTACTCTGCCCTTGTTACTGAATCAACAACTGTTTGCTGCTTGAAACTATTCCAACTCACTGCGCCTCTGTTCAAGGTAAATACATATCCTGAAACGGATTTACTGTCATCTTGGTTCGTTTAAAAAATTGAGTCTGTGAAGCCCTTGAGTTTTAATTCAGACTCACCGTAAACAAGAAATAGATCCTTAGTTCTTCGTAAGTACTTTAGCATATTTTTTACTGCCTTCCGTGCTCTTCTCCTAGATTCGACTTGATAGTAGTGTGCATACAAGCCAATCATGTATGATGATAAAGCACATACTTTGTAAACAATCTTATTTATTTATTAAAGGCATTTAATTATCTACATGGTGCTGTTTTTATAATATGTAAATGACCCATAGTTTTAAGCAATGCTTTTAGAATCATGATGTTGATCATGCTAATGAGATCTAAATTCTTAGAAAGCTTTAAAACTAAAATAGTTCCCAATCGTGGGATTACTAAAAAGGGGATTAGTAAATCCGGATAGATTGGTACATATGTTGCTTGCTTATTGGATGAGGATGATTGATCTCATGATCATTTGTGTGGAGACACTAAAGCAAGTATGTAGGTGCTTATTGGAGAATAAGTTCACTGAACGTGACTCGCTATGGAATACCTAATGGAGTTTTACTCGCCTGTCAATAGGAATTCCTAATGTGAAAGTAGTACAAGTGATCCTTGGACTTGAGATCATCATAGTATCTTGTATGTAACAAATTATACTTTGACTTATTCCTTAAGACCTTTTAAGGCATATATAGGGTATGCTTGGGTATAATGAGTTACATATGGAGATAATAAATGATTAATAAAGAATCTACCACCTCTAGTAAAAGGGGAGATATGTCCTATGTGATTCGTTAAATGACAACCCAGGAATCCTTGGCCAAGGTGGAATGAAATTAGAAAGAGGTTTCTAATTTGCATTAATCGGAGTTGTGCATTTTCTAATCGAAGTACATATAATTAAATAAAATAAGACTTGACAGTAAATTCATGTCTTATATTTAATTGGGACATTGTATGGTGGAAGGATTGAATTATATGGTAACTATTTACTCACAAGTTCTTTTATGATTAATGTTGAAATCTATATTATCTAAAAAGTCGTTGATCGCTAGGGAGGCTTATCCCTATTGTAGAATAAATATTATTTATTTAAATAGATTATTAGTTTAATTTATTTATTTAAATAAGATTAGAATTGTTCTAATTAATTTATTCACAACCGGTTTAATATAGAGAACCTAAAGGGTCACACCATAAAAAAAAGAATAATTATTTAAGAAGGTCATGACATAATCGTAATAATGCATTAAGTATAATTAATTTAATCTATAGTGGTAGAATAAATTAAATAGCTTAATATTTATTATTTAATATTTTGGAAATATTAAATATAAATTAATAAGAGGAGTCTTATTAATATTATTACAATTATTATTATTTTAATTTCTAAAGGAGTTTAGTAATTAATTTAATATTAGTACTCTCATTTATTCCTAATAAGATTAGGAGACAAATTAATTAAATAAATTTAATTAATTATTCCCATGTGGTGGGAAGCCTAAATTAATTAAAGGAGTTTAATTAATTAAAAAAAATCCCATGTCTAATAGGATTAGAAGGGTTGACCAATATCTATATAAGATGAGTCTTATAATAGATATTGATTGATGAAATTCCAATTGTTGGAGAGTAGTCCTTTTCTACAGAGGATAGAAAACTAAGGTTTAGCCAAACACCCTCCTCCTTCTTGATAATTCCTCTTCCTTGGTGGATCACATCTAGAGGCCAAACACTTGGGTGGCTAACGTTAATCAAAGGAAGGAATCTAACCCGAAAATTCAAGGAGATCACGAAGAACAAGGAGTTGAACTAGTACCTGTGGAAGCTTCGTTCTACAAGGGTATGATTCCGTAACTTCTTATTTATCGTTTTAAATTAATAATTTGCATAAATGATGATCCGGGTAATGGTTTTGTAGAAATTTTTTTAAACTCTGATATACCATGCTTCCGCTAATTTTTGCAATTTGATTGCGTCACGATTTCGTACAAACCCAATACGACTGATATCTACTCGTTACACTAAGTGCATGAGCGACATCCGGTCTAGTACATATCATATCGTTCATGATGGACCCTATCGCTGAAGCATAAGGAATCTTACTCATACGGTCTCTCTCCTTAGGTGTCTTTGGGTCCTGTTTCTTGGAGAGATGTATTTCATGGCTTATCGGCATGAGACCTCTTTTGGAATCTTCCATGCTAAATCTCTTTAACATCGAGTTAATGTACGTTCCTTGGGATAAGCCAAGCATCCATTTAGATATATCTCTATAGATCTTTATCCCTAAAATATAGGATGTTTCTCCTAAGTCCTTCATGAAGAAGTGTTTAGATAACCAGATTTTAATCGATTGTAGTATAGGAATGTCATTCTATATCAGTAATATATCATCAATATATAATACAAGGAATGAAAAAGCACTCCCACTAACCTTCTTGTACACACATGGTTCATCCTCATTTTTGATAAAATCAAACTCTTTTATTGTCTCATCAAAACGGATGTTCCATCTACGAGAAGCTTGCTTCAATCCATAAATGGATCGTTGCAGCTTACATGCTTGATTTGTTCCTACCTTTGAAACAAATCCCTCTGGTTGTGTCATAGACACATCATCCTCAAGTTTCCCATTGAGGAAGGCCGTTTTCACGTCCATCTTCCAGATCTCATAGTCGTAATATGATGCAATCGCAAGCAAAATCTGAATGGACTTGAGCATAGATACTGGTGAGAAGGTTTCATAATCGTCAACTCCTTGTCTTTATTTGAAACCTTTTGCAGCAAGTCAGGCCTTATAGGTCTCTACATTGTTGTCCGCTCCAGTCTTCTTTTAAAGACCCATTTACACCCAATAGGCTTAATGCCTTCAAGGTGGTGAAACCAAAGTCCATACTTGGTTCTCATCCATGGAGTCCATCTCGGATTTCATGGCTTCAAGCCATTTCCCTAAGTCTTTATTACTCATAGCCTGTTCGTAATTCAATGAATCATCATCATTCATGATGTATACCTCATCGTCATCCTCTATAATGAATCCATATCTATCAGGTATCTTCGGTACTCTTTTAGATTTACGAATAGGGTGTTGTACAGAAGGTGTCTTTACTTGGACAGGCTCATCTAATTGATCTGTAGTGGTTTGTGGTTCTTGAATTTCTTCAAGATCTATTTTCCTTCTACTAGCCTCTTCAAGGATAAAATCCTTTTCCAAGAAGGCAGCGTGTTTCGCAACAAACATATTTTGCTGAGACACAAAGCCGGCGCTGTAGCACTGCTAGTGAACTAGCATCCGGCGCTGCAGCACCACGTCACCTTCAGAAACACAGAGCCAGTGCTGCGGCACTGCTGTAAGGCTTGTGACCGGCGTTGCAGCGCCGTTGGGCAATGTCTATTTTTCTGGTTCGCGAATTGAGCAATTTTTCTACAAAAACAAAATTCCTAGCTAACTATTATGCCCAATTAAATAGTTCAAAACACATATCAGTATATATATATATATATATATATATATATATATATATATATATATATATATATCAAATCTAAACAATTAATAACTCGCATAAAAGTTTTGATCTGATGCCACTGTTAGGTTTGTATGAAATCGTGGTGCAATGAAATTGCACAAAATAGCGGAAGCATGGTATATCAGAGTTTAAATTTTTTTTACAAACCAATTACCCGGATCATCCTTAATGCACAGTTATTAATTAAAACGAAACAGAAGGAAATTAGATTCATACCCTTGTAAAACTAAGCTTCCACATGTAAGAGTTCAACTTTTTGTTCTTCGTGATCTCCTTGAATCTCCAAAATTGATTCCTTCCTTTGATCAATATTAGCCATCCAAGTGTTTGGCCTTTAGAGTTGATCCACCAAGGAAGATGAATTTTTCAAGAGGGTGGTTGGTTAAACCCTAGTTTTCTATTCTCTATAGAAAAGAGTACTCTCCAACAATTAGAATTGCATCATCAGATATCTAGCATAAGACTTCTCTTATATAGGTATTGGCCAACCCTTCTAATCCTATTAGAAATTGGGTTTCATTTAATTAATTAAACTCTTTTAATTAATTTGGCTTCCCAACACAATGGGAATAATTAATTAAACTCCTTTAATTAATTTGCCTCATAATCTTATTAGGAATAAATGAGAGTACTAATATTAAATTAATTCTCAAACTCCTTTAAAAATTAAAATAATAATAATAAGTGTAATAATATTAATAAGACTCCTCATATTAAGTTATACTTAAAATTTCCAAAATATTAAATAATAAACATTAAGCTATTTAATTTATCCTATCATCATAGATTAAATTAATTACACTTAACATATTATTACGATTATGCCATTACTTTTTTTAAAAATAATTATTCTTCCTTTTATGGTGTGACGACCCTTTAGGTTTTTCATATTAAACCGGTTGTAATAAATCAATTAGAACAATTCTAATTTTATTTAAATAAATAAATTAAAATAATAATTTATTTAAATAAATAATATTTATTCTACAATAGGGATAAGCCTCCCTAGCGATATATCAACGACTTTTCAGATAATATAGATTTCAAAATTAAACATAAAAGAACCTTTGAGTCAATAGTTACCGTACAATTCAATCCTTCCACTATACAATGTATCAAATAAATATAAGATATGGAATTACTGTCAAGTCATATTTTATTTAATTATATGTATTTCGATCAGTAAATGCACGACTCCAAATAATGCAAATTAGAAACTCCTTTCTAATTTCATTCTGCCTTGGCCAAGGACTAATGGGTTGTCATTTAACGAATCACATAGGACATATCTCTTATTTTACTAGAAGCGGTAGATTCTTTATTGCTCATTCATTATCTCCATATATAACTTATTACACCCAAGCATACCCTTTGATATACCCTGAGTGTCTTACGAAATAAGTCAAAGTATAATTCATTACACACAAGATACTATGATTATCTCAAGTCTGAGGATCACTTGTACTACTATCACATTAGGAATTCATATTGACAGGCGAGTAAAACTCCATTAGGTATTCCTTAGCGAGTCACGTTCAGTGTACTTATTCTCCAATAAGCATATACATACTTGGTTTAGTGTCTCCACACAAACGATCATGAGATCAATGATCCTCATCCAATGAACAAGCAGCAGATGTACCAATCTATCCAGATTCACTAGTCTCCTTTTTAGTAATCCAACAATTGGGAACTATTTTAGTTTTAAGCTTTCTAAGAATTTAGATCTCATCGGCAGGATTAATATCATGATTCTAAAAGCATTGCTTAAAACTATGGGTTATTTACATATTATAAAAACAGCATCATGTAGATAATTAATTTCCTTTGATAAATGAATACTTTTATTAATAAATAAATAAGATTATTTCTAGAGTATATGCTTTATCATCATACGTGATTGGTTTATATGCATACTAATTTCATTTTTGATAGTGCATGAGTGAGCCCGATGTAATGTGCCCCAAATATAGGAGGCCCGACGGTAGTGGCTAACAAAAATAATGAGTTGATACCAACGAGGACAGTGACCGAAAAGCGACTGTGTATGGACTATAGAAAACTCAACATGGCTATCTGCAGAGATCACTTCCCTCTACCGGTCATCCACAAGATGTTGGACAGACTAGCGGGGCATGAGTACTACTGTCTCTTGGATGGATATTTAGGATATAATCAGATTGCCATTGCTCCTGAAGATCAAGAAAAGACGACATTCACCTATCCATATGGTACATTTGCTTTTAAAAGAATGTCTTTTGGATTGTGTAATGCACCTGCGACTTTCCAAAAGTGTATGATGGTGATTTTCTCAGATATGGTGGAACAAAACGTGGAGGTATTCATGGATGACTTTTGGGTGTTTAAAGATTTATTCGACTTATGTTTAGAGAATCTTTTTTTAGTGCTGAAAATGTGCGTGGAAACCAATTTGGTTCTTAATTGGGAGAAATGTTTTTTCATGGTTCAAGAGGGATTTATTTTAGGGCATAAGGTGTTCACAAGGGGAATAGAAGTGGATAAGGAAAAAATTGAGGCAATTGAGAATCTACAGCCTCCGACATCCATAAAGGGGATCCAAAACTTCCTTGGTTATGTTGGGTTTTATAGAAGATTCATCTAAGACTTCTCCAAGATCACTAAACCATTGTGCAATTTGTTGGAGAAAGATTTAATTTTCAATTTTTACGAGGCTTTCTTTAATGCATTCGAACAACTAAAGAAGAAATTGACCACCGCACTTGTGATAGTCGCACCAGATTGGACGATGTCGTTTTAGTCATTGTGTGATGCTAGTGACTTTACGATTAGTACAGTTTTAGGCAAATGCAAGGTTAAAGTGTTTCATGCCATTTATTACGCTAGCAAAACATCGTCGGAAGCTTAACTGAATTACACGACTATCGAGAAAGAGTTACTTGTTGTTGTATATGCTTTTGACAGGTTTCGTTCATATCTCATAGGGGCTAAAGTGGTTGTGTTCACGCAGCATTCTGCAATAAAGTATCTGATTTCGAAGAATGATGCGAAGCCGAGATTGATTAGATGGATACTTCTACTTTAGGAATTCAATTTGGAAATCCAGGATAGAAAGGGTACAAAAAATCAAGTGGCAGGCCATTTTGTCGAGATTGGAGAATAATGAGCAAGATAAAGAAGACAAAACCTTGATTAATGAGTTATTCTAGGACGAGCAATTATTCGTGATCAAATTAGAGGTTCCATGGTATGCGGATTATATCAACTACATTGTGAGTAACGTGTTTCCTCCGGACTTAATGAGCCAATAAAAGAAGAAGTTTTTGCATAATGTAAGGCGGTATATGTGGGATGTGCTCTTTTTATTCAAGTAGTACCCAAATCAGATGATATAAAGGTTCAGTTTCGTAAAGTGAAATAGACAGTATCTTACATCATTGTCACAATTCACTGTATAGAGGACAATATAGAGGTGACATAACAGTTGTAAAAGTGCTTCAAAGCAGGGTTCTACTAGACTACATTGTTTAAGGATGCCCACTGGGTAATGCTTAGATGAGATCGGTGTCAACGAGTTGGAAATATTTTGAAATGCCATAAGATGTCGCTTAACACAATATTGAAAGTTAAAATCTTTGATGTACAGGGATATCAATTTCTTGTGACTGTTTCTAACATCCTTCAACAATGCATAAATATTGGTGGTAGTGGACTGTGTCAAATTGGGTGGAAGCATCTGCATTGCCTACAAATGATGCAAAGGTTGTATAAAAATTTCTTCAGAAGAATATCTTCATAAGGTTTGGCACACCTGGGGCAATCATTAGTGATAAAGGGAGTAATTTTTGGAATAAATACTTCTCAACTCCTCTAGCTAAGTATATGGTAACTCATAAGACTGCCACAACGTATCATCCCCAAATGAGTGGCCAAGCTGAGGTCTCAAATAGATAAGTGAAGAGAATTTTGGAGAAAATGGTGAATCCAAACTGGAAAGATTGGTCAATGATGCTTTATGGGCTTACCAGACTGCATACAAGACTCTGATTGGGATGTCGCCTTGCAAACTAGTGTATGGTAAGGCATGTCACCTCCTAGTTAAACTCGAACATAATGCATATTGGGCTATTCAAAGATTAAATTTTGATCTGAAAGAGACAGGGAAAAAATAGTTTTACAACTCAATGAATTAGAAGAGTTTCGCCTACAAGCGTATGACAGTTCAAAGTTGTATGAGGAAAAGGTCAAGAGATGGCACGATAAGATGATAATTAAGAAAAAATTTGAGCCAGGACAAGCCATGCTTCTATAAAATTCTTAATTAAAACTTTTCCCGGGAAAGATCAAGTCAAGGTGGTCAGGTCCTTTTAATATCCAATAAATTTTCCGTTATGACGTCGTTGAGCTTTTTGATCATAACCCTAATAAATCATTCAAAGTAATTGGTCAACGATTAAAATATTATTGAGGTGGTGATTTTGATTGCCAAAAGACCTCAATTAGCCTTGTCGATCCATCTTAAAAAGGTAGTAGTCAGGCTGAAGAGTCTAAAATAAGCGCTCGTTGGGAGACAACCTATATTTCAATTCATTTTGTTAATTTACCTTTATATTTTTAGGATTTTAGTGATCAAGTAATATAATTAGTACATTTTAGATGTTATTAATAATTTTATTTGTTATGTTGTAGGCCTGACATTCAAATTGGGAAAGAAAAGTGGCATGAAAAAGATCAAAAAGCAGCAAAAGCAAATTTCTGCAAGCCAGCGCAACAACGCCTCAATGCAGAAGGAAAAAAGAAGCTCTCTGAACCTTACACGCGGTCACGCCAATGTTATTTGGAAAAATGGCACGGCAGTGCGTTGATGTAGAATGAAAACACACGCTCTCTGGACCTTGGGTGCGGCAGTGCCAATGCGCTTTACAAATACGGCGAGGCCACACCACGATGCATATTTTGTTTTTAAAAAATACTTCTGTTGCAGTCAAAACACATAACCTTAATTCCTTTTTAACTTCAAATCCCATTCTCCCATTCCTTATCCACTTCAACTTTTCTCTCCCACTCTCCCAAAACATCCTTACACGATCAAGTAACCCCCTAATAACTCGATAAACAAAACCTATTTCTGCCCAATCTCTATCTGCTCTTCCTTTAACCAATCTATTTAATCCATAATCCTAATTCCCTTTCTCTCTCATACACATTATCCTTAACCAAATCAAAGTGACCTAGTGCTACCAAATTGGGTTGTCAGTAAGCATCAAGGGGTGGAAAAACATTAATCATAAAGCTTTTGATATACACCCATTGGGTATTGAAGAACTTACTCCAGTGAAGGTAAAATTCCATTATTTTGTGAAAGTAATTGGGTATTGCTAGGGATTTCATGTGATAGTTGGGGAGCAAGTTAGGGCTTAATTACGGTATATTCAAATCTTAGAGCTATATGTGCTTGTGTTGTGGCTATTTAGTGCTTTGCACTGGGGGATTAGGGATTGAAAAAAAGGAGACATAGGGGCAAAACAGTGGTGCACTCAAACTACTTGTAAAAAGTCCTAAGTGAAGAAAGTTTGTGGCTGTGCTGAAGTTTGGGGGTTTTTTATAATTTGGATATTAATAGTGGGAAATAAAAACATTGTACCAAAAAGTCAAAAAGGTGAGTCATCTCAAGCTCCACCACCATTCGATAATACTCGTTTCGTAAACGCGGATGCGGATGGGTATTTCCATGATGTGCTTGTGGGTAAGACATTTGTACTTGAGCTGGGTCTCCGACCAATTGAGACACAAGATGGTTAGCTACATGCCACTATAATAGAAATAAATTGGTACAACTTCACGGAACCACTACATCCGGCTACAATTTTAATAGTAAAAGAATTATATGCAAATGCTACAGAGGCATATGATGGAGTTATCCTAGTGAGGGACCGACCGGTATCCTATACTCGTCAAGCAATCAACTACTTATTCAACTTGCCAGACATCAGATAAAATGACCTGGATTAGCTCTACTCACGGAGTTACAAGTTGAATGACGTGAGCCAATTGATTTGTAAGTCAGGCACAACATGGGCCATGAAGAAAGGAACGAATGAGAAGATTAGCTTCCCACACACAGCACTAAGCCGATACTGGAAGGCATGGTACAATTTCATTTTTGCTAATTTGATGCAACTAGACATCAAAATAACGTGACCAAGGATCGTGCAATATTGTTATACGGCATAGTGACGAGGATGAAGGTTGACGTGGGGAGGATTATCAATACCTCTATCACGCGATACTTGATGGGCAGCACTAAGGGAGGTATTCCCCAAGCTTCATTGATTACGATGCTTTTTTTTGTGACGAGGGTGTAATGGAATGCTAATAAGCCCATCCAAGCGTCCATGACAGTGATAGACCATGCCACGATATAAAGATACAAAGTGTGGAAAGGAGATGTCTCCCACCTAAGAGGTGTCGGTTTTATCTTACCGCAACAACGTGCTGGAGAGCAATCAAGGGTTGAAGAATAAAAGTAACAACCTATAGATTATGGCGCAACTATTCATGCATTCTACAATAGAATGGATCGAATAGAGAGGCGGGTGAGTAGACAGTTGGATGTTATTACAAGACGAATGGATGCGATGTTGTCCTTCAACGCTCATTTCTCTGGCACGTTGTCTCAAGATTTTGGTTCAATTACCGGTGCTCTAGTTCAATTCTTGATATATGGAGATCTCTCGGCTTATCCACCACAAGATTCACCCGACGCAGAAGATGAGGAGGAAGATAACAATGAGGATGATTCATCCAGACAAGGAAGTCCTCAATTCTGATATTTTCTCTCTATTTACAATTAGGGCATTGTATAGGCTAAGTTTGGGGGCATTGTTCATATATGTTTGCATATTAGTTATTAGTGCATGTTTTATGATTTATCTGTTATATTGCATTGCATTTATTCATGTACCGAACGCATTTTTCCTGGTAAATAAAATAGAAATTTAATAAAAACAAATTTTTATTTTATGTTATTTTGATAAGTGGTATGGTATTGCATAAATTATTTATTTGCGGGATAAAATGTGCATATGTGTGTAAGATGCAATGTGATAAATATATTAGAATATATATTTATTGCATGAATAATTGTGGAAAACAAATTATTTATAGAGAATATATTTTGGTGTATATTAGACTAATTTATGATAAATAAATTATTTTAATATAAGAAATTAATTTATTAAATAAAATATTTTTATTTAATAAATAGTTTCAGTTTGGATGGAAATAATTTACGGATATTTTATTTGGATTTTTGGAATGCATTTGGTATATTTAAAATGCATTATATGTAGCTAAAAATGTACAGAGGGAAAATAAATGGGTTATATTCAATATTCAAACCAAAAAATCCTTATTTCTATATAAGCATGAGCTACTAGCATAAGCTGGATTATAGGGGATTAAGAAGTGGTCAGTATGAGTTTTTGGTAATGTCTTTTGGATTGACAAATGCACCAGCTGCATTCATGGATATGATGAATAGAATATTCAAGCCATATCTAGATAAATTTGTGGTGGTATTCATAGATGATATTATGATTTATTCCAAGACACAAAATGATTATGCAGATCATTTGAGAATAGTGTTGGAAACATTGAGAAAAGAAAAGTTATATGCAAAATTCAGTAAGTGTGAATTTTGGCTAGAAAGAGTTCAGTTCTTGGGTCACGTAATTGACAAAGATGGAATATCCGTAGATCGAACAATGGTGGAGGCAGTTATGAACTAGGAACAACCAAAGACGTCTACTGAAGTGCGTAGTTTCCTAGGGTTAGCGGGCTACTATCGAAGATTCATATATGATTTTTCAAAGATAGCTACTGTGCTAACTAATCTAACAAGGAAGGCAGTGAAATTTGTTTGGACTGATAAATTTGACACGAGTTTTCAGGAACTCAAGAAAAGATCGAGTAATGCTCCAGTGTTGTCCTTATCCGATGAAACATGGAATTTTATGGTTTACAGTGATGCGTCACATAAGGGACTAGGATGTGTGCTTATGCAACATGGGAAGGTTATCGCGTATGCATCACGACAGTTGAAAGATTATGAGAAGGGATATCCTACTCATGATTTAGAATTGGCAGCCGTGGTATTTGCTTTAAAGATTTGGAGGCATTACTTATATGGAGAGAAATGTGAGATATATACAGATCATAAAAGTCTGAAATATATCTTCACACATAAAGAGTTGAATATGAGGCAAAGAAGATGGCTAGAATTAATTAAGGATTATGATTGTGAAATCCTTTATCACCCAAACAAAGCTAATGTCGTAGCGGACGCCTTTAAGTAGAAAGGGTCGTGAAAAGTTGATGATGTTGACAGCTCAAGAGAAGTTAGTAACAGCAATGGAAAGAATGGAATTAGAAGTTAGACTTCCACAAGAATAAAAGAAAAAGTTATATTCAATGGAGACTGGTTCAACTCTACTAGATAGAATCAAAGAGACACAACTTAAAGATGAGGAATCTGAAAAATTAAAAGAGAAAATCCTTGAAGGAAAAGAGAATATGTTTAAGATTGATAATGATAGAATTATCAGATTTGAAGGAAAAATTTGGGTTTCGTTAAATCTAGAACTGAAAGAAGAAATTTTTTCAAGAGGCACACTGCTTGAGGTATACGGTACATCCTGGTAGTACAAAGATGTATCAAGAGCTCCGACTATATTTTTGGTGGCCAAGTATGAAAAGAGAAGTAGCAGAATATGTGAGTAGATGTTTAACATGTCAGCAAGTTAAAGCTGAGCATCAGAAGCCTAGTGGGTTACTTCGACCATTAGAAATTCTTGAATGGAAATAAGAACACATCACAATGGATTTTTTGGTAGGGCTTCTAAGAAAGCAGAAAGGATTTGACACAATATGGGTCATAATCGATAGATTGACAAAATTAACACACTTTTTGCCAATGAAGATCAAATATAGTCTCAATCAGTTAGCTAGAATTTACATTAAAGAAATTATTTCTCGGCATGGGGTGCTATTGTCAATTGTGTCGGACAGAGATTCAAGATTTACATCAAATTTTAGGAGAAGTTTGCAAGAAAATATGAGAACACGGTTAAGGTTGAGTACGGCTTATCATCCTCAAACTAATGGACATAGTGAAAGAACAATACAGACTCTAGAAGATATGCTTAGAGCCTGTGTAATGGATTTCAAAGTAAGTTCGGATAATCACTTATCTTTGGTAGAGTTTGCATACAATAACAGTTATCATGCTAGTATTGGTATGCCGCCTTATGAGGCATTGTACGACAGAAAATGCAGAACACCATTGTGATGGAATGAGATAGGCAAACGTCGTTTGTTAAGATCTGAATTGGTACAGCAGACGGCAGAAGTTGTGAAATTGATACGAATGCGACTAGTAACGGCTCAAAATCGACAGAAAAAGTATGCGGATCTGCATAGACAAAAGAGAGATTTTGAAGTTGGGTCGCATGCGTTTCTGAAAGTATATCCTTGGAAAGGGAAGATATGTTTAGGAAATAAATGTGAAATTAAGTCCTCATTTTATAGGACCATTCGAGGTTTCGAGAAGAGTGGGAGAGGTAGCTTATGAAGTAGCTTTACCTCCAAAATTAGAACATGTCCACAATGTGTTTCACGTGTCGGTCTTACGACAATATAAGTCGGATTATAAGGACGTGATAGAATACGAGCCTATCCAATTTGAGAAAGACTTAACCTATGAAGAGGTTCCCATTCATATATTGGATAGGAAGGAACAAGTTTTGAGGAATAAGATAATATCTTTAGTGAAGGTATTATGGAAAAACCACAATGTCGAGGAGCTAACGTGGGAATTAGAAGAGAAAATGAGAAAGAATTATCTACATTTATCTAGGTAATTTTATTTTGCGATTCCGAGGACGGAATCGTTATAAGGATGGAAGAATGTAGTGAACGCATTTTTCTTGGTAAATAAAATAGAAGTTTAATAAAAATAAATTTTTATTTTATTTTATTTTGATAAGTGGTATGGTATTGCATAAATTATTTATTTGCATAATAAAATGTGCATATATGTGTAATATGCAATGTGATAAATATATTAGAATATATCTTTATTGCATGAATAATTGTGGAAAACAAATTATTTATAGAGAATATATTTTGATGTATATTAGAGTAATTTATGAAAAATAAATTATTTTAATATAAGAAATTAATTTATTAAATAAAATATTTTTATTTAATCAATAGTTTCCGTTTGGATGGAAATAATTTACGAATATTTTATTTGGATTTTTGGAATGCAATTAGTATATTTAAAATGAATTATATGTAGCTTTAAATGTACGGAGGGAAAATAAATGGGTTATATTCTTTATTCAAACCAAACAAGCCTTATTTCTATATAAGCATGAGCTGCTAGCATAAGCTAGGTTGTAGGGGATTAAGAAGGAGCTGCTAAATTAGTAGAAGTCTAGACCTCATACTCAGCTATTCTACAAACGTGATAAGCAAGAATGAATTTCTCTATATAAACCAAACTCAGCTTGTATTTCTCTCTTCAACTTCTTCTCCACTCTGTTTCTCTGAAATTGTAACGAAAAAAAGCAAATGAGTTTTCTACACTTATAAACTATGTTTAAGTAAAGAAATTAGAGCTGAGAAGGGTTGCAAAAGAAAGGATTGAAGATGATTTTCAAGCCAAGTGCTAAGTTCAGTTAAATCAAGCAAAGGAAAGGTAATATATATTTTATAGTATAGAATAGCAAAGCTATCTTGCTAATAGTTGATGTAGAACTTGGTATTGGATGAAGTTTGTATTAGTATGAATTAATTTTAGTAAATGGTTATTAAGTGTGAATTGGATGAGTTGAGAAACGAATTTCAGATGAAATTTGGTTTTAATTTGCTGAATAAGTTGTGAATCTGAACTCTTCATATAATGTCTTTTAGTATTTTGCTAATATGTTTAAATGGGAAATTAACCAATAAATATAAAAAGGTCAAACTAGAATAAATGCCAAACTGGCCCAAACCATAATCTGAAATAGTTATTACAACTCCAAATAAACCATTTGACAACATAAACAAAACATCTAAATCATTAGATCGAATGGAGCTCTCATCACACTTGTCCTTGATCCCCCTAATTAGTTGCTGGAAGAAAAACATAGCATAAGCCAAATGCCCAGTACGGATATAGAATACAAGAATAATAAAATGCAATAACTAACTCAATAAAACGAACTGAACTATAGCGAAACAAACTAATACAACGAAATAATAGGCTGAATCAAATGGCTGGGTGTTATTTCATACCGAGTTCAAAACAAAACAGAAATATACCTTGCCACACAGGCAAGTCAAATAATGCCACATAGGCAATCACACATCGGACTGCGTAATCCAGATGCATGCCAAAATTGGAAGGTGTGTTTGGTAAAAACATCCCAATCCGCAGAACAGAACAGAACAGAAAAACTAGGGTCGACCCATACGCCTCGCACAACAAAACACCAAATGGCCAACTCCCACCGGAGCACAAAACGGAGACGCCGTAGACTGATCACACTGCCACGGAATGTGTCATGCCTCAGTGCCAAGAGGACATGCCTGTGGTACCCCCACAAGTGGTTATAGTTCAGGTATACCCTACGGTATATTCTAACAAAGATACAATGTCACAACACATGCGACACAATATCAACACAAAGGGGTTCTAATATGTACATGTTAAATCAAAACGAATAATCAACACGAGTCTCCAAAAATATAGTAACATGTACTTTTTTACAAATATTGCAATAAATACTAAAGATGACATACTAAATCAAAGAGTACAACTACGAGTTCTAAGGATCAATATTAAAACGAAACTATCACATGAATTTGAGAACGAACAAACATGTGAAACAATAACTAGCTTCTAAACTAAACGCAAAACGTACAAATCAAAAATAAAAGAATTATCGCTGAAGGAGTATGGAATCCGTACCAGGATTAAGCAATGTAATACCCGAAATTATATTCCAAAAATTATTTGTTTAGGCTCCCTCCGTTCGAACTAATTAAAGAACATAATAAATTTAGTACAATTAGTGAATTATTATTACTATTATTATTATTATCATTATTATACTTATTATTATTATTATTATTATTATTATTATTATTATTATTATTATTATACTAAGTAATGATTCTAAGAATGCAGATTACTATTTTAGCTCCATAGCCATATAACAAGTCATATATCCAAATTAGATAAAATATAATATTATATTAAATGAATCTAAACATGTCCAGGATATACACCACTTATAGTTGTTATTTTCTTTTAATTATTACTATACATACAAAAAAAATAATAAGATACAAACAATCAATGTATCACTATACTGGATCAGTGGTGTCAAGGATAATATAGTGAACATTAGAAAAATATATGCACTTGCTGTAAAAAAAATTTACCAGTGACCCGTTCGTCACTCACTAACGCATACATATATGTGATAAACATATTTTAACCCACCAATCAAGAAATAATTTCAAACAACTCATTATTAATAGGAATAGTACATTACCTTTTTGCTTCCTGTTCTTGCTTCCGTCGTTTTCCTCTCTTCCCCTCGGTTTGTATCATATATGTGAGGAATATTAGGTTTTAGTTATTATTTATATATTTTATTATTTCTCTAAATTTTAATAGGATTTTTATATTACACAAATATAAATTAGATCCAATTAGGCCCAATTAATGTAGCCCATATAATTAAATATAATTTGACCCAAACACAAGAAAAGCCCAATTAAAATATTTAAAGCAAAATTTTTAAATGTCATTTATTTATTTATTTTTCGGGTATTACACCACCTACCCCTTAAAAAGGATTCCGTCCCCGGAATCAAAAGAAAAGAACCAACCTAATTATCAAAAAGATGCGGATACTTCGCTCGAATAGACTCCTCCATCTCCCATGTAGCTTCTCGCCCCAAATGGTTTCTCCACAAAACCTTGACGAACGGAATTGTCTTCCTCCTCATAACCAGCTCTTGACGATCCAAAATTGCCTCGGCTTGCTCCACACAAGTAAGATCATCACGAATCTTATCAAACGGATATTGCACCACATGCAACGGATGATATTAATAACTCCTCAACACTGACACAATGAACACATTGTGCACATGAGCTAGCTGTGGAGGCAAAGATAACTGATATGCAACCTCACCAACCATTTCCAAAATCTCAAATGGGCCAATATAACGCAGACTAAGTTTCCCTTTCCAGCCAAATCGCCGAATACCCTTCCAAGGAGAAACTTTTAGAAACACGTGCTCACCAGGTTCAAACTCTAAACTTCTCCTATGCTTATCAGCATAACTCTTCTGCTGTGATCGAGCCGACTTTAATTTCTCCTTAGCCACCGCTACCTTCTCCGTAGTGATTTGAACTAACTCAGGCCCTTCTATAGCTCTCTCGCCAACCTCATCCCAACAAGTTGGTGCCAGACACTTTCTACCATAAGTGCCTCAAACGGAGCCATCCCAATACTTGCATGCCAACTGTTGTCATACGCAAACTTAACTAGGATTAAATAGTCATCCCAATTACCTGACCACTCAAGTGCACAAGACCTCAACATGTCCTCCAACGTCTGAATTGTCCGTTCGGATTACCCATCAGTTTGTGAATGGAAAGCAGTACTATAGTTGAGCCAAGTACCCCAAGCTCGTTGAAACCCTTTCCAGAACTGTGAAGTAAATTATGGGCCCCGATCTAAAATAATAGACACCGAAGTACCATAAAGTCTTACAATCTCCTGCTGAAAGATCTGTGCCAACCTATCCATCGAGTAACCTTCATGGATAGCTAATAAATGTGCCAATTTGGTCAATCGATCCACCACAACCCAAATAGCATTATTCTTCCTGAAGATCTTCGGCAAACCAGTCACAAAATCCATCGTGATATCCTCCCACTTCCATACTGGAATATCTAACTGTTTCAGCAAACCACTTGCTCGTTGATGTTCTATCTTCACTTGTTGACAAGTGAGGCACTTCCCAACATATTCAGCCACATCTCGCTTCATCCCATTCCACCAAAAATTTTCCTTCAAATCCCTGTACATCTTTGTAGAACCTGAATGAATAAAAAATGGCGAACTATGAGCCTCTGCCAAAACTGCCTCCCGAATGATTAGATTAGATGGTACACACAACCGCTCACCCAATCAAATCACACCATGGTCATCAATATGAAAGTTGGGATGTTTGCCCTCCTCCAGATTCTGCGCCATACTCCACAATTCCCCATCTTCCTTTTGAGCTTTTTTAACCCTCAAAATAAGAGAGGGCCCCACTCTCATACCAGCCAAATGCCCATCTGAACCTTGCACATACAACTCTGACCCTAACCGCTCCATATCCAAAATAAGTTGAGGTTGTGTAATAAAAGCTGCTACACTTCCTGAACTCTTTCGGCTAAGAGCATCTGCAACCACATTTGCTTTCCCCGGGTGATACTGAATCCTGGCATCATAATCTTTTAGAAGCTCCAACCAATGCCTTTGCCTCATGTTAAGCTCCTTTTGAGTGAAAATGTATTTAAGACTTTGTGATCGGTGAAGATATCACAAGTCTCAGCATACAAATAGTGCCTCCAAATCTTTAGAGCAAAGATCACTGCTGCCAACTCCAAATCATGCGTGGGGTAATTCACCTCATAAGGTTTAAGCTATCTGGAAGCATAAGCAATCACCTTATCGTGTTGCATCCAAACACACACCAAGCCCTTCTTAGAAGTATCACTATAAATCTGGTAACCTCCTGTCCCCGATGGTAATTTAAGTATAGGAGCTGTCACAAGTCGTTTCTTCAACTCCTCAAAACTCTTCTCGTGCTCCTCATTCCACACAAACATCGTGCCTTTTTTCATCAACTGAGTTAATGGCAATGCAGGCAAAGAAAAACCTTCCACAAATCTCCTATAGTACCCTGCCAAACCCAAGAAACTTCTAATCTCTGTGACTGTAGTAGGTCTCGGCTATTTAGTGATAGCATCAACCTTCGCAGGATCCACCTTAATGCCTTCAGCAGAAACAACGTGGCCCAAAAATACAACTTTCTTCAACAAAAACTCTTATTTAGAGAATTTAGCATATAATTTCTCTTTCTGTAAAATTCTCAACACTGTGCGAAGATGCTCTTCATGCTCCTCCCTAGACTTGAAGTAAACCAAAATGTCATCAATAAAGACAATAATATATTGGTCGAAGTACTTCTTGAACACCCGATTCATCAAATCTATAAACACTATCGGAACGTTAGTCAACCCGAATGGCATCACCAAAAATTTGTAATGCCCATATAGAGTACAAAAAGCTGTCTTAGAGATATCCTCATCTCTCACCCTCAACTGATGATAGCCTGAACTCAAGTTTATCTTTGAAAAATACTTCACCCCCTGACTCTGTGACTGTAGTAGGTCTCGGCTATTTAGTGATAGCATCAACCTTCGCAGGATCCACCTTAATGCCTTCAGCAGAAACAACGTGGCCCAAAAATACAACTTTCTTCAACAAAAACTCTTATTTAGAGAATTTAGCATATAATTTCTCTTTCTGTAAAATTCTCAACACTGTGCGAAGATGCTCTTCATGCTCCTCCCTAGACTTGAAGTAAACCAAAATGTCATCAATAAAGACAATAATATATTGGTCGAAGTACTTCTTGAACACCCGATTCATCAAATCTATAAACACTATCGGAACGTTAGTCAACCCGAATGGCATCACCAAAAATTTGTAATGCCCATATAGAGTACAAAAAGCTGTCTTAGAGATATCCTCATCTCTCACCCTCAACTGATGATAGCCTGAACTCAAGTTTATCTTTGAAAAATACTTCACCCCCTGAAGTTGGTCAAATAAGTCTTCAATCCTAGGCAATGGATACCGATTCCTGATAGTAATCTTATTCAACTCCTTGTAGTCTATGCACAGCCTCATAGACCCATTTTTATTTTTCATAAAAAAAAACGAAAGCACCTCACAATGAAACATTCGGTCGAATCACACCACGATCTAACAACTCTTGTAACTACTCCTTCAACTCCTGCAACTCCAGTGGTGCCATCCGATACGACGCCTTAGAGATAGGCCCCGCACCAAGAACAAGTTTAATAGTAAACTCAACTTTCCGCTGCGGTGTTATCCCTGACAACTCCTCAGGAAACACATCGAGAAAGTCACGAACAATTACAATATATTTAATAAGAGACTCGCCCTTGGAGGTATCCTTCACAAATGCCAAATACCCCTCACAACCCTTTGCCACAAACTTTCTAACCTTCAAAGCTAAAATCAACTTCACCACTCTACTCGGCTGTGAACCCTGAAACATAAATTCCAGAGACTTCACATCTCCAAATATAACTTTCATTGCCTGGCAGTCGATAGTGGCCTGGTGCTTATCCAACCAGTCCATCCCAAGAATAAGATCAAAATCGTGCATACACATTGGAAGAAGATTAGCCCTACAGATCTTATCTCAAAAACTTATCGGACACCCTTGATACAAATCAGAGATAACAACAGAAGTCCCCATCGGGGTAGCAATAGACATAACAGAATCTAAAGACTGAGATAGCACACCAAAGTGCCTAACAAAAGACTGAGCAACAACAGAATGAGTAAAAATCGTATCAAATAGAATAGAAGCATCACGACTGCCAACTAAAAGAGTGCCAAAAATAGTACCTGTCGCACCTGTCGCTTGATTATATGTAAAGGCAAACACTCGACCACCCTGACGCTGACCTACATTGCCACCATTATCGCCGCATCCACCGTTACCACGTGTCATGATATAATCTCTATCCATATAACCCATCTGTACACACAAGAAGCATTCACCAGTAATTCTATGACACTGTCTCCCCGGATGATTAGCCCCACACATAGCACAAGGAGCTATCGAAATCTGATTTGGGTTACCCCCACCAACTGGTCCTGGATAACGACCCTGATTCTGCCCTTGCTGACAATTCTGCCCTTGTTAGAAATTCTGACCGTACCAAGGTAACTGAAGCTGACGATTGTGCCCTTGTTGAGACATCTGCTGATTACCCTTGTTCTGATTCTGGCCACGCCACTGTCCAAACTAGACACCACGATTTTTATTCCACTGACCACCTTAATTTCTCCCATCCTGACCCGAAGCTTGACCCTGCTGGTCATCTCTATCCCTCTTTCGACTCTTTTCCGGTTTAGAAGATCGAAAGTCCTGCCGCTCCATCTCAATATTCTTGGCCGCATTAGCCACATCCGATACATCCTCAAACTTGGTGTTAATGAGATGTTGGAGATACCTATAATGAATCCGCCACTTGAACTTCTCAGCTTGTTTCGCTGCAGTCCCTGCAGAGGTTCCCGCAAAACCTGCTAACTTGGTGAACCTCATCATAAAATCTGTGATGGAATCATCATCTTTCTGCCGAATAGACAGGTACTCTCTGGCATAGGCCTCTTTATCAGTAGCTGAGAAGTACTGCTGATAAAAGACCTCACAAAACTCTATCCAACAAATTATCTCAATCACGACAGAAAAGTTATGCTGATAAGCATAGAAGGACCTTAGAGTTTGAACCAGGTGAGCACGTGTTTCTAAAACTTTCTCCTTTGAAGGGCATTTTGCAAGTTTGTTTGAAATGAAAACTTAGTCTGCATTATATTGTCCCATTTAAGATTTTGGAGAGGGTTGGTGAAGTTGCATATCGGTTAGCTTTGCCTCCACAGCTAGCTCATGTGCACAATGTGTTCCATGTGTCGGTGTTGAGGAGTTATCAATATCATCCATTGTACGTTGTGCAATATCTATTCGATAAGATTCGTGATGATCTTACTTGTGAGAAGCAAGCCGAGACAATTTTAGATCGTCAAGAACAGATTATGAAGAAGAAGACAATTCCGCTCGTCAAGGTTTTGTGGAGAAACCATTCGGAGTGAGAAGCTACATGGGAGATGTAGGAGTCTATTCGAGCGGAGTATCCACATCTTTTTGATAATTAGGTTCGTTCTTTTCTTTTGATTCCGAGGACGGAATCTTTTTACGGGGTAGGTGATGTAATACCCGAAAAATAAATAAATAAATAAATGACATTTAAATTTACATTTTAAATATTTTAATTGGACTTTGTATTTTATTTGGGACAAATCGTATTTAGTTATATGGACTACATTAATTGGGCCTTAAAACTAATTGGATCAAATTTATTTTTGTGTAATATTAAAATCCTATTAAAATTTCGAGAGTTAATAAGATATATTAATTAAAAATAATGAATAAATAAAACCTAATTCATCTGATATAAAGTGATTGAAAGAAAAGAGATAGCAGCCGCTGCTACAAAAAAAAGAAAGAAAAAGGAAGTCGAAAGAGGGACAAAGATGACTAGCAGGGTCAAGTTTTAGGTCAGCATGGGAGAAATCATGGTGTTCAGTGGAACATAAATCGTGGTGTCCAGTAGGGGTAGTGGCGTGGCCAGAATCAGAATAGGGGTTACCAACAGTTGCCTTAGCAAGGGCAGAATCATCAGATTCAGCTACCTTGGTATGGTCAGAATCGCCCAGCAAAGGCAGAATCATCAGCAGGGGCAGAATCAAGGTCGATATCTGGGACCAGCTGGTCGGGGTAACCCAAATCATATTTCGATAGCTCCTTGTGTTATGTATGGGGCTAATCATCCGGCGAGACAGTGCCATAGAGTTACCGGTGCATGCTTCTTGTGTGGACAGATGGGTTATATGGCTAGAGATTGTACCGGGCCACGTGGTAATGGTGGATGTGGTGATAATAGTGGCAATGGAGGTCAACGTCAAGGTGGTCGAGTGTTTTCCTTGACATATAATGAGGTGCGCCAGGTACTGTTTCTGGCACTCTTTTAGTTGGCAGTCGTGAGGCTTCTGTTTTATCTGATACGGGTTCTACTCATTCTATTGTTGCTCAGTCTTTTGTTAGGCACCTTGGTGTGCTGTCTTAGTCTTTAGATTTTATTATGTCTATTGCTACCCCGATAAGGATTTCTGTTATTATTTTTACTTTATATCGAGGGTGTGCGATCAGTTTTGGGGATAATATTCGCAGGGCTAATCTTCTTCCAATGTGTATGAGCACGATTTCGATATTATTCTCAGGATGGACTGGTTGGATAAGCACCAAGCCACTATCGACTGCCAGGCGAGGAAGATTATATTTAGTGATGTGAAGTCTCCGAAATTCGTGTTTCAGGGTTCACAGCCGAGATGAGTGGTGAAGTTAATTTCAGCTTTGAAGGCTGGGAAGTTAGTGGCAAAGGGTTATGAGGGGTATTTGGCATTTGTAAAGGATACCTCCAAGCGCGAGTCTCGTATTGAAGCTATTGCAGTTGTTCGTGACTTTCCCGATGTGTTTCCTAAGGAGTTGTCAAGGTTACCACCACAGCGGGAAGTTGAGTATACTATTGAACTTGTTACTGGTGCGGGGCCTATCTCTAAGGCGCCATATCAGATGGCACCATTGGAGTTACAGGAGTTGAAGGAGCAATTGTAAGAGCTGTTAGATCGTGGTGTGATTCGGCCGAGTGTTTCACCGTGGGGTGCTCCGGTTTTGTTTGTAAAGAAGAAAGATGGGTCTATGAGGTTGTGCATAGACTACAGGGAGTTGAACAAGATTGCTATCAGGAATCGGTATCCATTGCCGAGGATTGAAGACTTGTTTGACCAACTTCAGGGGGGGGGAGTATTTTTCAAAGATAAACTTGAGGTCGGGTTACCATCAGTTGAGGGTGAGAGATGAGGACGTCTCTAGGACAGCTTTTCGTACTCGATATGGGCATTACAAGTTTCTGGTGATGCCATTCGGGTTGACTAACGCTCCGACGGTGTTTATGGATTTGATGAATCGGGTGTTCAAGGAGTACTTGGACCAATATGTTATTTATGACGCCCCCAAATCCGAGTACTTGAAACCCGAACTTGGTGCTACACGATATCATTTCTTTGAGCGGAATAATATAAATAACAAACTTAATATACATATCAGAGTTGTCTAATCCCAGGTACATGACCTTTAAAGTATTTCATTACATGATGGATAATAAATATTATCATCTTCATAAAGTCTAACTATTACACAAGATACCAAAAAACTTATTCTGTCAGCTTTTCTTTTCCTTTGTCCTTGTCAGAACCTTCAGGTCGATCAAGCTTAGCTGAAAACATTTAATTTTAAAGCAAGAATGAGAATTCAATTGCCCAGCAAGTAATAGCAGTTAATAAACTTTAGCTAAAAGAAGTAAATATTTTTTTTGAGGTATACTTTTACAACGAATCAATAGTTGTGAAGTTTTTCGAAACATATCTTAATAACATATCAAATTGTTTAAAATTTTAAAACGACGTAGTGACTATAAATGCTGAGCGGTCAATGGACCATGAACTTTTATTTTTCATTTTCAAAAAGGTTTAAACAGAAATTCATCTGCAAACTGCTCTGGTCTTACGGACATGTAGAGTGATCAACCCCGTTATATTATGTATTGATCAATACTATCTGTTTGAACGATAAATGCGTTCATTCTGTTCGCCTTGGGCACAAAAACAATTTCCCCATTTCGGGTTGTTCATACTCAGTCTGGAGTCCTAACTAAACAATTCAGCTTAGACGATCTTATCATAAACAATAATATTCAGCAGTAAAATTCAAACTATGCCTAGCCGAGTCGAATAGTTTAGACAGTCTTTAAACCATAAATACATACCAAAGTTTAATGATATGTAACAAGATTTATCATATCAAAGAATTTCATAAACGAATCATGGATATCATTACGGATATGAATAATTGATAATAATTATTCATGAACATGCTTTATATTTGATAATTTATATTGAGTTGGAAATTCGCTTACTAGGATCCATTGCATAAAGTAAAAGCAAGAGTTAGGATACTTGCTTAATAAAGAGTAAGGTTTAGATACTTGCCTTGATCCTTGTTTACTGCTACGTAGTATAGCTTAAGCTTTTATTTTTAATACGAAGTTATATCATCAATAGAATTATTCTTTTAATTAGAATAATACAACTTAACACATAATACTGCTTATTTGCAGTCATTATACAGCTTAAATACGTTGTCACATATTCATAACAGTCATTAAAGCATTTAAGAACAGTTACCAAGTCAAACTATGTAAGTCTAGTTTGATTTTGGTACTATTTCGTCATCCTAATTGTATTATCGGATAATTAACGAGTTTTTTTTTCAATGAAGCTCTATTTTAAAACTTCAATATTATTTTAGATAATTTAACTATCATTTATAATATTTTTCAAGATTAAAAATCATTTATAATGATTTTTCAAACACTTATATCATTTTTAATGATTTAATCGTTAAATAATTTTATTATCATTAATATTTAAATCATTTAAAATATTAATGAAATTTATGTCAACACCTTAAAAGTTATTTATTATAACTTAAAAATATTTTTAAAACCTTAATATTACCTTTAAATAATTTTTAAGATATTAAAATTATTTTTAAATAATTACCATTAATATTTAAATATTAATGTTATTCATATCAAAATAGTAAAAGTTATTTAATTTACCTTAAAATATCTTTAAAATATTTATTTCACCTTTAAATGATTTATAAAATATTAAAATCATTTTTAAATAATTCATTTAATATAATTATTAAATAAATTTATTATCATTAATATTAAAATATTAATAAAATTCTTATCAAAATATTAAAAGTTATTCATTATAACTTAAAATACTTTTTAAAACTTTAATATCATTTTAAATAATTTTTAAAATATTAAAACTATTTTTAACTAATTTATTTAATATAATTATTAAATAAATTAGATATCATTAATAAATTAAAATATTAATGAAATTTATGTCAAAATATTAAAAGTTAATTTTTATAACTTAAAATAATTTTTAAAACTTTATTATGAATTTTTAATATTTATTTTCTATTTATTCTATAATTGTCGTCCAAAGTTGGGGTCCTCCACGGAAAGGCTTGTAGACGGAAATCTACATGTCCGATTTGGGCCCACTTGATATCGTTAGAACCGTGACTACCCGAGATACGTTTTAGGTATAAGAAATAGTCCATTTGGCCCAGTATAGCACCTTGAAAATAGGCCACTACTGACTGACCATTACATGCCTTGTAAACATTTTCAGTTTTAGAGTCTTTTACAGAAACGCTTGTATTACGAAATCTACAAATCGGATTTAAGTCCAATAGGTATCGTTGGATTCGTATTTTCCCAAAATATAGTTTCCATATATCAAACATCCATTTTGGTCATGTTTTGGTCCCAAACAAATGAAGAGAAGTGACTAATCAATAGCTTATGTTTAACAGTTAGGGTAGTTTGGGATTTAATTCATAACTTGTTCATTTCTTAACATATTTGAGTGATTCCAAAGGGATTTTGCTCTCAACTCATGTATCTAGCATTAAAACAAAGAAAATAACAAATATCACTTGTAGATCTCAATATGAACATGCTATAGCAGACTAGTTAACAAAAATTTCATAAAAATCCACATAGCTTCATTTTTCTAAACTTTTTCACATAAACCCATACAAAACCACAAGTTTTACTTATAAAACTCAAGATCTAGCATCCTAACATGTATCTAACCATTTACCCCTTGAACCCCAAGAATCTAACATAAAATACATATAGCATACAAGCATAAGGTTTTTTCTTAAACTATTTGGTACAAAATTGGTTTTCTTTGTTTGGATCTAACTTTTGATTTCAAAAATGGTTTGATTCACATATGAAATACCAATACTCATGTAAATCATGAGTTTTTAAAGATACAAAACAAAAGTTGCTTGTTTCATTAAGATCTAACAATAGAGAGCGCTAAACTTGAAATTTTTAGATTTCTTACCTTTTTCTTCTTGCAAGCCTTCTTGATCCTTCAAAGTAGCTTATAAATCTTGGGTTATCAAGGATCAAACCCCTCTCTTTGAACCCCTAGAGCTGGCCAAAATTCTGCAGCCTTCTTTCTCTCTCTATTGTTTTGTTTTTCTTTTCTTAGCAACTTGTAAAATGAGAGAAGAAATGAGAGAGAAAAGAGATGAATGCTTACTTTTGTTTAATTGTAAGTATACATGGAATGAATCTGCCAATTAGTTTCTTCCTAGCTTTGTTTAACTTGCACAAATGAATAAAAATATTGGACATGCTAACAAGTTTACACATATGGAGGTTAGGTAGAGTTTAACCAATTTTGTGGGCAAGCTTGACAAACAAAATTTCTCTCCCCAAATTATCCCCATAGTGGCCGAATTTTCCACTCCTATTTCATCCAATTTTGTTTTATTTTATTTGCCAAATTATCCCTTAGCAAATGACTAAAATACCCCTCTTCAAGTGGGCTAAGCTTCTAATTTAATTGTTTGGGCTATGTAAACTAACATGACCCAAAACTTAAATTTTATTTTATCATAATTAGTTACTTAGGGTTTCCATTCCATCCAAGTTGGAATTTAAAATGTTTGCTTTTATGCATTCAATCTCATAACCCAATGAGACATGTCTCAATTAGGTTTAAAAAAATTAATAACTTGTGATAATAAAATTTATCTCTTAGGTTAGTATAATCTTACATACTAACATTCTTTATTAGCACATAATCACATTCTTTTATCATGCACACATTTCCATATTCACTTTGGTACTTAGTAAAAATAATATTGTTATATATATATATATATATATAAATTATACGCAAAATTTCTTATTTAATTGTATCAAAAATATTGGGTTATTACATTATTGCCTTTATTGATGACATTTTGGTTTACTCCAAGTCTAGGGAGGAGCATGAGGAGCATCTTCGAACAGTGTTGGGAATTTTACAGAAAGAGAAATTGTATGCTAAATTCTCTAAGTGCGAGTTTTGGTTGGAGCAGGTTGCATTTTTGGGCCACGTTGTTTCTGCTGAAGGCATTAAGATGGATTTTGCAAAGGTTGAGTGTGACGCCCCCAAATTCGGACCGCCACTGGTCTCTCGAATTCGGTTCGTTACTTTCTCACGATAATACAATAATAACTAAAATCATACAATCACAGCAGAAAATCTAGAATAATATACAATGATTTATTATAATTATTCCCCCAAGTCTCGCAACCTACAATACTTAATAGATTACATAATAATATCAAATAAAGACTTATTACATAACCCTACTTAAGCTTAAATATAGTTCTGAAATAGTCTTAATACAACACCTGTGACGCCCCTAAATCCAGGTTCTCTAACCTCAGATTCGGTGCTCACGATCTATCATCATCATAAGCATTCTATAACTATTACGGAATAATAAACATACATTGTTCATTATAATAAAGTTTCATAACATGGTCCCAAGGTCTTCCTAACCTTAACTTAAACACACCATTCATATTACAAAAAGTTTACATAAGAAATCCCATTAGATAATAATAATATTCATTCTAAACTATTCCTGGATCTTGCCCTTGCCCTTGTCCTTCGTATTGGATCCTTCAGGCTTAGCTGAAATAAATGCCATGATATAGCAAGGGTAAGCAACTAATTTGCTTAGCAAGTTTATATACAAGGGAGATATATCATGACTGAAAAGAAGTTTTGCTTTCAATGTTCAACAATAATATAAAGTTGTGAAGGAACATGAATTAATAATTAACAATTGAATATTCGAATAATTGAATAACATGAACTGAGTGGTTTTGAAATAACCATGAACATTTGCCAAGGTTCTCAGTCATTTAAATTAGACCTCTTAATAAATTTTGGTATTCAAGGGGATCAGCCTTTCATACCTCGTGATTTATGCATAAACACTTAATAATCCGGCATTGATATCATGCCTTTATCAAATTCGTCCTTTTCTTAGTCAAGAGTTCTTATCATATCAATTTAATAAGAACAGCTTTTTAAAACACATTTACTTTAACAAATTTAAACATGCTTGATCTAGCTGATACAATTAGCATAGATCTATCTCATAAACAGTTCATGAATGAAGAACTTTAATTTAATTCACAGTTCAATAATAGTAGAACATGAATTAAATTGCACAAAGTGCGAATTTCAATAATCATTATAGATGTAAATAATCATCAATAATTATTCACTAATATGCTTTGAAAATAATAATTCGAGTTTGAGTTAGGAAACTTGCCTCGTCTGTAGATTATGGCTACGCAATTAATTATATATCCACTATGCAGTTAAATTATCTTCCTTTGAGATACCTATATTTAATCTTTCAATTAGTCATAGTATAACATTAGATTATGTAATCACATAAATATTATACATTACATTTAGTTCTTATAAACATTATCCTGTCTTGATAATGTTACTACTAAATAACAACATATTATTAATCTTGATAATATCTAATTCACCTCTTAGTATTATTAGTTCCCTAATAATACTTTCATTTGCTTACTAATATTATTAACATCTTAATAATATTTTAATACCTTACTAATATTATTAATCCTCTTAATAATATTTTAATTATTCATTAATATTATTACTTTAATAATATCTTACTTATGCTTTAGTATCATTAATCATTTAATAATATTTTATTCATTTACTAATATTATTAATTATTTAATAATATTTTATTTATTCACTAATATTATTAATCATTTAATAATATCTTATTCCATTACTAATATTATTAATCATTTAATAATACTTTAATCATTTATCAATGCTTAAATCAAATATTATTAACCATTTAATAATATTTTAAAGAAATTTTAATCTTAATATTTTTATTTACTTATCAATATCATATTCTAATATTATTAATATCATAATAATATTTTAATAATTTATTGGATTAATAAATAATTTATTCTAATTGTTCACCCTTTATTAAACCTCTTATTTAATATCCACAAAAGGGTCATAAATAATATTTCTTATCATAAATTACCAAAGTGTTCTAAGATAGTCATGATATGATATATTATGAGTATTCAAGCATAAAAATCACATTTTTCTTATTAAAGACATCATTGAACTATTTATTTCCTTTTATTCATAACTTAATTATTTTTAGGAAAAATAGCAAACTGATTCCAAAAATTCGCAGCTTCTGTATTTTGACAGAATATGAACCCACAAGGATCCCCAAATTTTTGTGGAAATTTAGAAAATGATCTACTATTTTTAAAGTTCCCAAAACACTCGGATTTTGCGTTATTTTTAATAAATTGATATTTACTTAGAAATACCTGAAATTTTCAGGGTATGCTCTCCTAATACATGTGAACCTACTGTAAAAATTTTGGAATTTTCCAGTGTATACACAGTGAGATATTCGAAGGTAAAGTTTTAGGAGTCGTTTACGGAAATAGTCATTACGTACAATCTATAACTCGAAACGTACCCGTTCTTTTTCCTACGTGTAGATAACTTCTCAAGGTACATCTGTGAATTTTCCCAGATTTTTAAAAGACATGAAACCATCCGAAACAGACCCAAGAAAAACAGGACAGAAACTATTTTAGGTTTTTTTTTTTGAACTCTTAACATTCCAAATGGGCTGTTTTGGGGAAATCAGTTCCAAAGGTTTCAAAACTTGCTAGATTTGTGTGCTATCACTTGGGTTTACTAGATAACTCATGTATCTAGCACCCCCCTTCGACGGATCACAAATCTAAGTTGGAAAACTTGAGTTATACAAGATTTAGTGGAAGAAAACAAGAGTTTTCACCCTTGGAGAACATATGCTCATATTCTTCCTCTAAGCCTTTGACCTAACACTCAAGATACTTAGTTCCATACATGATGATATGTAGGACTAGGGTATCTTGAGTATTTGTTTATAACTCCAACAAAACTCAAGCTATAAAACAAAGTAGAAGAAGAAGATGAAGGTTAGGTTATACCTTGATTTAATGGCAACCTTCCTTGATTTACCAAAGTAAGTGATGAACTTTGGATGCATGAACAAACTAGCACTTCTCTCTCTCTATATATATGGCCGAAACTCTCTCTCTTTTCTCTCTCTAGAAGTGGCTAGCTTGGGAGAAAATTATAAGAGGAAGAATGAGAGAAGAAATGAAATGAAAAAAAAATGAAATAAAAGGATACTTGCAAAAAAAAAATATAGATACACTTAGTGTATCTAGCTATTATCCCCCATACTTTCTTTAACCCATGGATAGAAGATTTGCCTTATCACTTTAATTAGTCTAATCATGATTAAGGATGCTTAATACAGTGGCTACCAATGGGAGCTTGACAACCATGTCCATTTGTGTAAGAGTTACTACTAATGGACATTGCTTAGCTTAATTAGTTTCCTTAAAAGGCCTAATATGGCCGGTCATTATGTCCCATTTTAACTCCCAATTTGCTTTTATTTTTAATGCCCAATTTTTGATTAATCAAATGTCTACAATACCCTTAATCAAGTGGGTTAAGTATTGGTTTGCATTTTATTTCATTTGGGCTTCCTCCTTAATTGTTTTGGGCTATGTAATAAACATAGTCTAGCAATTTTAATATGTGTTACCCAATTTGATTATTTAGGGTTTCCATTCCTAATCTTATGAAATTTAATTACCTATACATGTGACTTTAGCTCATAACCTAATTAGGTTCACAAGAATTAGGTTTAAAATTATTAGTCACTTGAAATAATAAGATTATCCACTTAAGTTAGTATACATATTAAATACTAACCTCTCATTATCACCATAACCCTTAGGTTATTTAATTGTCTAACCTAATGTATAATTAGGTTACGAAGCTTTCATTTTTAATGAAATCTGTAAATGTATATATCCATAACTATATCATACATGTTAATTGACCCATGCACCACTTCACATATTTTGTCACATATTAAATTACTGTATAACACAAAGTTTTAAATATCAATAATGTACATACATATATAGTGACTTAAAATTCACGGTTATTACAACACTAGAGATTTTAAAACGTAAAAGGGATAAGCTAGTCGGTAGCCTTGCCCTTGCCCTTATCGACGTCCGAAGGTCCGCCCTGCTCTGCCTTAACTGAAATGTTTTAGGGAATGCAAGAATGAGCAACAAGTTTGCTCAGCAAGTAATATAACAATAAGGGTGAATGATATAGTTTTTGAATCCCAAAAGGGTATAACAGGATACGATAGTTCAAGGATAGCAAGAACATCAACAGTTCTCAATAATAGTCGCTAAGGACAGAAAGATATCAATATGATTCAATTCTAAATCAGTTTAAGATTTCAAGATAATTGAATACTGAGCAGTCACTAAGGACTATGAACTTCTACTAGAATTAACAGAAATATACTGATAATCCAATAAAAACAAGTACAACAGGTGATTAGCCTAAAGTACCCTATGGTATGCATATCATTCAATCGTACTAAAGTGAGCACGTCGGTCTCCCGATAATATATAATTTCCCTTCAAAGAAGGTTGTTCATCTCAGTCAAATACAAGATCCCGCACCAATCAATTAGTTTGGGTTGCCTTTTAACAATATAAGTCTAGCCGAATCAAATGGCATAGATCGCAACATTTATAAGTCCAAAACTCAAGATTTAAAGTTCGAAGAATATAAATCGACTTTATCTTGTCCACGAAGTAACTAAGTTATGAAACATGATTTGCAATTCCGATAGTTTACTTGTACGACAATAATAGCACAAGCTTAATGAACGCTCAATAAAGAGTAGGGTTAGGAACTTGCTTACAATGTTCCTTGAATAAAGTAAACACAATGATAGGGTACTTGCCTTTTGCGTCGATTATCAACTTATAGTTTACTAGCACCCAACGAACTTATTTTATCCGATTCATGTATACACATTAGTCATATAAGTTCAATATGTACACCTACTATCTTGAGTTTCTATGATACATAAGTGTAATTCATCAATGCTAAACGTATAACGTTAGTCTTCTCTTAGTCGTATGATCTCATATCACAAAAAAAATCAGTTTCTAATACATTATAACATTAAAGAACATAGTTTGTCATCACATTTTGACTTCAAGGTTATAAACACTTATCGAATTCATGGTTCTATGTTAGCATATTCATTGAAATTTGTTCTTAATCATGCTCAACTAGTTTATCATGCATAGGACTAGTTAGGCATACATGGCAATCATGTTTAGAGGTATACGATATCTTATCACAATGGTCATAAATTTCAGAATACTTGAAATGTAGTTATCAACAAAACTAGTTTTCAACTCTTTAAGGTTTCTCTTAAAAATCTTGTGTTAAACCCTTCCACATACAATGTAGCTTTACATATCATATGTCATGCTTTCATATGCATATATAGACTACATAGGCATGCTTACAAGTCCATGACTCAAGTGTATATAATTTATTAAGCTTGTATGTGAAACTCTAAGTTTCCATTAGCATGTTATCAACATCATCTAAGCATTAGAAACTACTTCACTTATTATACATCATGCTCGCATATACACATAAATAGAATACGCAAGCTCGTGCATAGTTCCTAGCTCAAAAGTGTATATGGTTTATCAAGTCCATATTGGAAACTCTAAGTAATTCCTTAGAGGGTCCTCAAAGCTACTCAAGCATGCCAAGTAATTCCACATGTCTTATATCATGCCTTCATATACCCATAAATAGATCATATATGCATGCTCACAAATTCATGACTCAAGTGTATATAATTCATTAAGTTTGCTTTTGAAATTCTAAGTTTCTATTAGAATGCTATCAAACTTATTTAAGCATATAAGGTAAGTCCACATATATCGTACTTTCATGCTTATGTACAAATGTAATCAGACCATACTAGCACGTTCTCAAGTTAGAATTTAAAGTACACATGGTTTATTGAGTTTGCACAATGAAAACTCAAGTTCTCTTTTGAAATCAAGCTATGGTGAGTGATTATATTAAAAGCAATATAAACTAGCATGTTAGAGACTTGTATGGTCTTATTGAAGTTTAATTAGTATGCTCAATACATCAGAAGGCATAAAAAATCACCAACTGATTCTGCAAAAGGGCGCGGCTGCACCATATTTGTATTAGGGAGTGGCGCGGCCCAGCCCTGAAAGCTATCTGCACTAGCAGAGCTTCAGCCAACATGCAATTCCTTCATGAAACAGACTTGAGACCAACTACATTACATATATAACATGTCTATGGACTCTACTAACATACCAACATCATTTATACATACCCAATTAACAAGAACTCATGAACTTTTCTATGAGTTGATAATTGCTAAATTTTAAAGTATGAACAAGTGTTATACCTTTGAGTTTTCAAATGGACAGAGTTTCCTCACACTTCAGATTACTCTCTCTTAATACACTCTTTAGCAACTTAGCAATAATCTCAGCAAAAACAAATGAGGAGAGGAGCTTGCTATTTATAGAAGAATGAATATTCATATAATTGCTTTGCACCATGAATCTAACTATTAGAATGAAGGAGAATACAATGGGCAAAGAAGATTTGGTAGAATAGTTCCCAACCACCACATCAACCCACTCCCTCTCATGATTTGATTGAGCTAGCTAGACAATTGAGTTTGGCAATGAAGAGTAGTATAGCCCATTGGCCATTCACGCGAAGATAAATGAAGGGTGACTTTCATTTTGGGACAAGTTTTAAAACTTAGCATTTGGAAGTTGGAAATAAAATAAGGTTATACACTATAGGTTAAATACACTTACACATATATATACACTTAGGTTTTAAATTCAATTGGCTACACACATGGATTTTAATGATATAAAAATATTATATGGTAGCAAATTGGGATACATGTATACACATCATTATATAATCCATGTATATTTTGAAAATGTCAAATTATGATTTAATTAGGTAGTGACACATCACATTATCATAAACTTCATAATATCAATTATTCACATAGTCTAATTAAATATTTCATAAAGTATACATTAATGCTCTATACATATCACATGGTCTCATAAGCATCATTTATGTAACTTATATAATTTATTAATCTTACTATATAGTTTTATATATTCCATAGTCACTTGTGGTGTCACACTACACTTTATATAATATAGTTTGTTTCAATATTGCACAATGTACACATAACAGGTATTCACATGGGTTTATATATGTAATTCATGTGACTTAATCCCTTTCACCATATAGTTCCTATATTACATAGTCATATCACAACGTCACACTATACTTTATATTATATAGATGTAGTTACTATACAATATGTGATTACATAACTATATACTAAGCAATTAATTTGAACAAACATTAATCCCATAGTATTAATTAACTATTTACTCATTAATATGCTATTACTCATAATAACCATTAATTAATAATATACTATTAATTAATCATCCACTTGTTAATTCTTCTTTAATTAATTTAAATCACCATAATTCTCACCACTGTGCCACACAAGGCATTTTTTGAGCTTATCATAAACTCCATATTTTACTCAATTATTATAAATTCAATTTAAAATTATTTGAATTAACTCAACTCACAACACATAATCATTAATATTCAAATAAATATCTATTTCCATTAAATTAAATTATTAATAATATTCAGAAATTCTAGGGAATTACATTGAGGCTATCACTAAATGGCCAAGACCTACTACTATAACAGAGATTAGGAGTTTCATGGGTTTAGCAGGGTATTATAGGAGATTTGTGGAAGGATTCTCTTTTCTCGCTTTGCCATTAACTAGGTTGATGAAAAAGGGCACAGAGTTTGAGTGAAATGAGGAGCGTGAGAAGAGTTTCAAGGAGTTAAAGAAACGACTTGTTACAGCTCCTATACTTACATTATTGTCGGGAACAAGAGGTTACCAGATTTATAGTAATGCTTCTAAGAAGGGATTGAGGTGTGTTTTGATGCAACACGGTAATGTGATTGCTTATGTTTGTAGGCAATTAAACCTTATGAGGTGAATTACCCCATGCATGATTTGGAGTTGCCAGCGGTGATCTTTGCCCTAAAGATTTGGAGGCACTATTTGTATGGAGAGACTTGTGATATCTTCACCGATTACAAAAGACTTAAATACATTTTCACTCAAAAGGAGCTTAACATGAGGCATTGGTTGGAGCTTCTAAAAGATTATGATGCGACGATTTAGTATCACCCAAGAAAGACAAATGTGGTTGCAGATGCTCTTAGCTGAAAGAGTTCAGGAAGTGTAGCAGTTCTTATTACACAACCTCAGCTTATTTTGGATGTGGAGCGGCTAGAGTTGGAGTTGAATGTGCAAAGTTCAGATGGACATTTGGCGGGTATGGGAGTGGAGCCCTCTCTTATTTCGAGGGTTAAAGAAGCTCAAAAGAAAGATGGGGAATTATGGAGTATGGCTCAAAATCTGGAGGAGGGCAAGCAGCACGACTTTCGTATTGATAACCATAGTGTGATTTGGTTGGGTGAGCGGTTGTGTGTACCATCAGATCCAATATTCAGGAGGCTGTGTTGGCAGAGGTTCATAGTTCGCCATTTTCTATTCATCCAGGTTCTATAATGATGTACGGGGATTTGAAGGAAATTTTTTGGTGGAATGAGATGAAGCGAGATATGGCTGAATATGTTGGGAAGTGCCTCACTTGTCAACACGTGAAGATAGAACATCAACGAGCTAGTGCCGATTTGAATTTGTAGTCTTGAATTATGTTAACATATTTAGTATTTATTTTAAATCTTTAAGAGATGTACATGTTAACGTATCTTGGGAGTTTCGTATTTATTTTCGTTTCGATATTACATGTACACGTTAGAATCCTTTGTGTTGATATTGTGTCACATGTGTTGTGACATAGTATGTTTGTTAGAATATACCATAGGGTATACCTGAGCTATAACCACCTGTGGGGGTACCACAGGCATGTCCTCTTGGCATGAGAGGCATGACACCTTCCTTGGCGGTGTGATCAGTCCACGGCGTCTCTATTTTGTGCTCCGGTGGGAGTTGGCCATTTGGTGTTTCGTTGTGGGAGGTGTATGGGTCGACCCTAGTTTTTTATTCTGTTATGCGGATTGGTGATGTTTGTACCAAACACGCCTTCCAATTTTACATACATTTGGATTCGCGGTCCAATGTGTGTGACTCTCCTGTGTGGCATTATTTGACTTGCCTGTGTGGCAAGGATATTTCTATTTTATTTTGAGCTCGGTATGAAATAACACCCAGCCATTTGATTCAGCCTATTATTTCGTTGTATTAGTTTTGTTTATTACAGTTCAGTTCATTTATTTGAGTTAGTTATTTTGTTTCATTATTCTTGTATTCTATATCCGTACAGGGCATTTGGCTCAAGCTGTGTTTTTCTTCCGGCAGGTAATCAAGGGGATCAAGGGCAAGTGTAGTGAGAGCTCCATTCGATCCAATGATTTAGATATATTCTATTTAGGCTTGATATATTAATTTATTTGAAGTTGTAATAATTACCTTAGATTATGGATTAGGCCAGTTGGCATTTATTCTGATTTATCTTTTGATATTTATTGGTTTTGAGACCATTCTTTCGTGGTATAGAGCTTTCGTTTTGTTTTGTTATTTTTTGTTTTATTACATTTCGTTATTATTTTATATAATTGTTTATTGTGAAATTCATATAATAGTTTCATTTTGGAGTTGATTCATATGACTCAAATTTGTACTCTTTGAATTAGGTTATCATGTTTAGTATTTATTTTTGATAATTTTAGAGCGGCACATGTTACTTTCTTTTTGAGACATTGTGACTATGATTGGATTTTGGTTCAACATGTACATATAGAACCCTTTTGTTGGTATTGTGTCACATGTGTTGTGACATGGTATTTTTGTTAGAATATACCGTAGGGTATAATTGCGCTATAATCACCTGTGGGGGTACCACAGGCATGTCCTCTTGGCATCGAAACATGACACATTCCGTGGCGGTGTGATCAGTCCACGACGTCTCCATTTTGTGCTCCGGTGGGAGTTGGCCATTGGGTGTTTTGTTGTGGGAGGCGCATGGGTTGACCCTAGTTTTTTGTTCTGTTATGTTCTGCGGATTGGCGATGTTTGTGCCAAACACGCCTTCTGATTTGCATGCATTTGTATCTAGCCGGTCCGACAATCACCTTACCGTATTGCATCAAAACACACCCCAAGCCCTTCTTAGAAACATCACTATAAATCTGGTATCCTCATGTCCCCGACGGTAATGTAAGTATTGGAGCTGTCACAAGCCGTTTCTTCAACTGCTCGAAACTCTTCTCATGCTCCTCATTCCACACAAACTTCAACCCCTTTCTCATCAACTTAGCCAATGGCAAGGCAAGCAAAGAGAATTCTTCCACAAATCCCCTATAATACTATGCTAAACCCATGAAACTCCTAATTTCTGTCATCGTAGTAGGTCTCGGCCATTTAGTGATAGCCTCAACCTTCACAGGATCCACCTTAATGCCTTCAGCAGAAATAATATGACCTAAAAATACAACATGCTCCAACCAAAACTCACACTAAAAGAATTTAGCATACAACTTTGTTTCTTTTTGCAAAATCCCAAAAATTGTGCGAAGATGCTCCTTATGTTGTTCCCTATACTTGGAGTAATCCCAAAATGTCATCAATAAAGACAATAAAATATTGGTCCAAGTACTCCTTGAACACCCGATTCATTCAAATCCAAAGACACCGCACCGCCTGTAATACCCGTGAATTTCTAGATATTATTAATGAATAAATTAATGGAAATGAATATTTATTTTAATATAAATGATTATGTGTTGTGTGGTGAGTTAATTCAATTATTTCAAACCGAATTTATAATAATTGAGAAAAATATGGAGTTTATGATAAGCTCGAAGAATGCCTTGTGTGGCACAGTGGTGAGAATTATGGTGATTTAATTTAATTGAAGAAGGGATTAACGAGTGGATGATTAATTAATAAATATATTGTTAATTAATGATTATTATGAGTAATAGCATATTAATGAATGAATAGTTAATTAATATTTTGAGATTAATGTTTGTTCAATTAATTGCTTAGTATATAGTTATGTAATCGCATATTGTATAGTAACTACATCTATATAATACAAAGTATAGTGTTACATTGGGTTATGACTATGTAATATAGAAACTATATGGTAAAAGGAAGTGAGTCACATGATTGGACCTATTAGAATACATGTTATGTGTATATTGTGCAATATGGAACCAAACTATATTGTAAGAGTAATAATTGTATAAGTTACATAAATGATGCTTATGTGACCATGTGATAGGTATAGTACATTAATGTATACTATATGGAATATTAAATTAAAGTATGTTAATAATTAATATTAATAATTATTTCAATAAGTAACATAACTGGAATAATGAGGTTTATAATAATGTAGTATGTCACTATTCAATTAAATCATAAATTAGCATATTAAAATGTACATGGATTATATATTGAGGTGTATACATGTACCCCAATTTGCTATCATGTAATATTGTAATGTCATTAAAATCCAAGTATGCACCCAATTGATTTTCAAAACCTATGTATACATATATGTTTATTAACTTAAATGTATACTATATGTATATGGATATAACCTAAGTGTATATAATGTAACCTAAGTATACATGGTGGGCTTATATACGTAACCTTAGTTTGTGGTATTCATGTTGCTGAGCTTTGTATTGCCTTATCCCAATATGAGAGTCACTTTCTCTCCTCACGTGAATGACAAAAGGCCTATTCTTTCTTCTTCTCCCAAGCTCAACAACTAGCTCATCATTTTAAGGGTAGTGGCCTCAATAGTGAAGCTCAAAAACTAATCACGAACTATCTAATGTCCATTGAATTCTTCTTCCTTCCAATAGTTTAATTCATGGTGCAATAACTTGACATGGTTAACAATTCTTCTATAAATAAAGCCTCCTTCTACTCATTTGATGTTGCTAGGATTTAATTGCTAAGTTGTTATAGAGAGAGTTGAGAGCAATATGATATTTAAGAGCAATTCTTGTGCAACTCAAATCTTTAAGAGCTATAATCCTAATCCAACTTTGAAGTTTAGCAATTTCGATTCATAGGAATTAGCATGAATTAGTTGGAATTTGATATTGTGAAATGGTGTTAATGTGTTAGGATAGTCTATGTACATGTTATAAATGAAATGTGTCTATTTGTAAGCATGTTTCAAGAGATTTTTGAAATAGGTTTAGAAGCTCTGCTCTAGCAGAAAACTGTCTGGGTTAGAACCGGAGTGGCGCGGCCGCTCCACTCCCTAGTACAAACATCGCGCGGCTGCGCCCTTCTGCAGAATCAGTTGATGATTTTGTTATGCTTTCTGATATAGGGATCATGCTAGTATAACTTCATTATGACTATTTGAGCCCCTAAGATGCTGACATAAGTGACCTTGCATAGAACCACTTACCAAAACTTGATTTTTCCAAAGAAGACTTAGAGTTTCAAAAGTAAACTTGTCGAATTAGAACACTTTGAGTTCTAAAAATTCAAGCATGTTTATGTGGTCTATTTATATGTATATGAAAGCATGATTTAAGATGTAAGGACTTATCTCACATACTTGAATGGTTTTGACAACCTTCTAAGAGGAAACGTAGAGTTTCAAATACGAACTTGATAAACTATGTGCCCTTTAAATTCTGAACTTATGAGCATGTGTAGGTAGTATAATTATGTATATACATGAGCATGCCATATGATATATGAAGCTACTTTATATGATTAGTTAAACATGAGGTTTTTTGAAAAAACTTTAAGAGTTCATGAAACTAGTTTGTTGATAACCACCTTGCATGTATTCTGAAAATTTTAACTATCTTGATACGGTCTCATATGCCTCTAGACATGATAGAAATGAATGCCTAGCTAGTCATATGCATTGTAAACTAGTTGAGCATGAATTAAGACAAGGTGAACGAACTTCATAACTTGAAATACATGACTAAGGTAACCTGAGCATATGTAGTTGAGACATATGGACCTCATTGCATGTGTATATTGAGTAAACGCGAGGAACATTGTAATCGAACACATTAAGCCTCGTTAATTGGAAATTATTAAGACTATGTGGAAAGCATGACATAAGAATCAAACTTATCACAACATGTATGCTTTTGCATGTGTTATCATATATATATATGTGAGTGTGCAAGCTAGGCTAGGCATTGTGTAGCTCAGCTCTAATCTGAACTGGGAGCAGCACGGCCGCGCCACTCCCTAGTTCAAATCAGGCACGGCCGCGCCACCTTGCTGAGAAGTCTGACTGTCCTGTTTGTAATCTGAGATTGATGTATGCTTACATTATTAACCTAATATCTAGTACATGTCCAGTACAGTATTTAAGTAACAACGAGCATGTTATGATGAAACCATATTGAATTGATAAAGTGTTTATAAACTTTGAAGTGTTAAGATAACGATTACGAACTATGTTATGTGATTTCATAGTGTCTTATTAACGAATGTGGTGCTATGAGTACGTAAAGTACGTAATGACGTACGCATAGGATTATACGACTAAGTTAGAATCATATGAATATACTAGAATTTCATATCGATGCTAATGAATATCCTATATACGTAAATATATTATAGTAGGATTCGAAAAGCATCGATAAGCTATACTTTGGTAAACTACGCCTAAGGCAAGTATCCTAAACACTTGCATTATTTTATTCAACGGATATTGTAAGCAAGTATTCTACTCATATTGAACATGTATTGAGCTTGTACTATTATTCGTTATACAAGTAAGCTATTCGAATTAGGATTCATGACTTGTTGCTTTATAGATAAGATAAAGTCAATTATATTCTTCAAACTTTAATATCAAGTATTGAACTTATAAAGAGGGGTCTATGCCATTTGATTCGGCTAGACTTATATTATGAATTTGAAAAGATATCCAAACCAATTGATTGTGCGGAATCTTGTATTGACTGATGTGACGCCCCCAGAATAGGTCCATTCAACCCAACCCATTCTGAGTCGCCAAATACATGGTACAAAATTCAAATACAAACTTTATATCATACGGTCGTGCAAAATACGACCACACAACTGTGAGTGTCAATACAAATATGTAGAAAATATTAAGATTCAAACTAAGTCCTCATTACAATTATTATCACACTATTTATCAGAAATAGTGAGGACTACTACTGCTCTAACTCGGACCATCACTCTGTCCCCCGACTAGTCCCCGCAACATTCTCATTTCCTGAAGAGTACAACAGATGAAAAGGGTGAGCTCAACTAGCTCAGTAAAGAATATTATGACTAAGATAATGGAAAATAAATTATCGTTAGCCTTCAGCAGTTCAGATAAAATATTATTGACAACATGTTTTAGATCAATATTCGCAGCCGAAATAACCGTTCATCATCAATATTTTATCCCTGTAACATCAATCAATATCCATCTCATCAAATATTCATCTTTGCACTACAGGCCAAAGATATTCATTTGTATCATCAGTGGTCATGTTCATCTCAACACCTGTCATCTTTGCACTACAGGCCAAAGATATTCATCAGGTAATCATTCATCTTTGCTCTACAGGCCAAAGATATTCAGTTACATCACCTTTTAGGACTGAGGATGATGAAAAATATTTTAAAGAACGAATCCAGTGAGATAAAAGACAAAGATTAGGGATTCGTCATTTAGTTTATCCAAATTCAAGAATAATCCATAATAATACTTTGTGGAGCAAAATTCAAGAATAAAGCCCAAAACTTGGATACAATCAAAGATAGTAACCTTAACAGACAATTTGGACAAATAGAAGAAAAATAAATTTTCCCGTGAATAGTGCCGTATACGTGAATAGTGTCGTATACGTGAATAGTAACCCCGACGGAAAAAGTAAGAATTTCAACATAAAATCCATGACAATATTTTTGTATAATGATATTGAGAAGAATAACATCATTTACGAAAGAAATAACATCCCTTACTTCAAAAGAACAGTATCTCTGATTGGAATATCGGATATAATATTGAAGGAAACTTGCGCTGAATACTAATACTCAAAGTATAGAAATACTCACAAAAATACGCTCGATATTATAGAGAGAGAAAACTTATGATTCTGGTATGATTTTCAATTATAACCTAAGCACCCTATTTATAGGAAAAGCTTAGGATGCCAAAGGAGACTAAAATAATAAAATAATAAATTTTTAAAAAAAAATTTCCGCCGCCGGCTGCTATGAAATCAGGATTTTTCAACCAAGAAACAAAAGTGGGGCCCACCATTTTATTAAAAAAATATTTATTTTCCGAAACTTCAATAATTCATAATAAATAGCCCCTTTGTCAGAAAAATACAAATTCTATGTCCTTTCCATAAGAAATTTAATTCTCTACAACTTTGTAGAAGGAAATTTTTCCAAATTCCAAACATAAATTATCCGAAATCCATAAACAGATGATTTTTCACACCAAAATACTGATAAAAAACACATCAGCACAAATTCCTTCTTTAATATCCCCAAAATAAATATTTCCTTATCATATAAATCAATATTATTCACAAATAATATTATAGAACTACAATATTAACAACCAGGTCGTTCCCAGGACAGAGGGGGCCTTCCGATAAGGACTTCTCCTTACTGGCGCGCAATTAAATAACCCCTCCTAGACAGAACTTCCTTAGACATTGTCAATAATGCTATCTAATAATATTATTCAAATAATATGAATTATTGAGTTGATAACGTGAAATACTGTGCAACGACAATTATTGAATCAATACTACAAAATATCAACTGTAGCCATCATAAAAAATAGCAACGTAGCAATTATTGAGTCAATAAAATATCAATGCAGCAATTATTGAGTCAATAATATAAAATATCAACGTAGAAATTATTGAATCAATAATATAAAATATTGAACAGTAAATACTGTAACAATAATTGAGTAGGTTCCTTCTCACGTAAGACTCAATAATTCGAAATACCGTGCAATACCGTGTGCTACTGCGCAACACCGCGTACTGTATTTTAACCACCGGATATTTCAACAGTACTAACGGTAACAACTACGCCGTTATCTTGTAAAAAAAGTTATTTCTGTCGCTTTCTATATCCGACAGTTATTCCGTTGTGGGGCCCACAAATAGCTGCGCCGTCGTACGAATATTCCCCGACAACAAGAATATTCCACGACCAAACGAATATTCCCCGACAACAAGAATATTTTATAACCACTTGCTCATTTTAAAAATATTTGCACATTTCACCCATAACTTTCATATTTATCAAATCAACACCTTACTATTTCGAAATAATATATAAAGAAAATTAAACCTTTATTCATAAAAGTTGGGGTCTTACAACTGAGAAGAACAACCTTCTTTGAAGGGAAAATATAATTTTCGGGAGACCGACGTGTGCGCTTGAGTACGATTGAATATTATACATAATATAGGGTACTTTAGGATGATCACCTGTTGTACTTATTTTATTGGATTATCAGTATATTTCTGTTAATTATGGTAGAAGTTCATAGTCCTTTGTGACTACTCAGTATTCAATTATCTTAAAAACTTGAATTGATTTAGCATCGAATCTTATTGATATCTTTCTGTTCTTAGCGACTGTTATTGAGAACTGTTGATATTTCTTGCTATCCTCGAACTATCATATTCTGTTATACTCCTTTTGGGATTCTAAAACTTTAATGACCCTTATTGCTATATTACTTGCTGAGAAAACTTGTTGCTCATTCTTGCTTTTCCTAAAAACATTTCAGTTAAGGCAGAACAGGCAGACCTTCGGGCACCGACAAGGGCAAGGGCAAGGCTACCGACTAGCTAGTCCCTTTTTGTTTTAGAAATTCTAGTGTTGTATTATAACAACTATGATGATGTATTATGACCGATTCATAACTATGTTTAGACTTAACTAGGGTTATGTAATAAGTCTTTATTTGATATTATTATGTAATCTATTAAGTACTGTAGGTTGCGAGACTTGAGGGAATAAATATAATAAATCATTGTATATTATTCGAGATTATCCGCTGTGATTGTATGATTTTAGGAACGTGATGAACCGAATTAGAGATTAGTGGTGGTCCGAATTTTGGGGCGTCACAAGTTGGTATCAAAGCTGTAGTTATAAACCTTAGGAGCGAGTGTCCTTAGATTATAACTTAGGAGAACATAGAAAGTTAGAAGGAGATAAAACTCATGTAGAGTTTTCTTAGAGAGACTTAGTGTGTTATGAAATGTAACTTCATTCTATACAATGAACTTATGTTTTATTTAACATTTTAATGGAGTTGCTGTTTGTTTGTTTTGTGTTTATGATTGTAGGATGACAGACATGAGAGTACCTAGTAGAGTGGCAGAGGAGGAGCCTAGAAATATACACGTTGTATATGAGGAGGCTGTGCCTGTGCAGGCTATTGCACCATCCGAGTTTGATGACGAGGATGAGATCGAGGTAGAGTTTGACCCAGAGGAAGAGCCCATGGAGGACGAGCCTACGTAGAGCGAACCCATGGAGGACTCTTACGAGCCTAACCTGGAGGAACATATACTAGGAGAGTACGAGGAGCGTATTCTAGAGTTGGACTACAGAATGCAGGAGCTAGAGGCTAAGGCCCAGGAGAGGGAGTTCGAGTTCCAAAAGCTGAAGGATGAGGACCATCAGAGTAAGCTAGCGATGCAGGAGTTAGAGGTGGAGATTGCATACCGTAAGGAGGCAGGGATCCAGATGGGGACCTTGTTTCACAAGTAGGTGGCTAGGAATGTGGATCTGGCAGGAAAGCTGAAAGAGGTAGAGCAGAGAGAACTAAGTAAGAGGAAAGAGAAAGATGCACTCCGTACTCAACTAGAGTTGGAGGTGATGGATAGGATTCACTTCGAGGAGAAGTGGGAAGTAGCGAATGAGAAAGCAGACGACTTAGAGGATGAAGTCAGATGCAAGAAGAGGAAGATGAACAAGATGGGGTATGTGTTCCGTTCAGCTTTTGAGAGAGTGATTGATGGTGTATACCACTACCCAGCGGAGCAGGGACAGACCCTACACACTGTGAGCCAAGAGTTGGTGGCATACATAGTGCACGTAGAATACAAAAGTGCTGTGGAGTGTGGAATGATGGAATGAGACCCTTAGCTAGACTAGTAGTGGCCTAAGTAGTTTTCTTTTGTGATGTATATAATATGATGTAATCCCAATCTTTTGTGTAAGATATGGGATAGTGATGTAAACCCCGAGTAAGCTTATGTTAGAGGGGTAGTAGGTTGGTAAATTCTCCATCTTTTGTGATATTAGGGGATATGTGATAACATTTATAGAAATATGCTAGGGATAATCATGTAATGAAACGATTTGGCATATGAATATAAATGGAGCTTATTTCAGAAATGTGTTATAAGATTTTATGCCTTTAGTATTAAAGAAATACTTAAGTAATATAAATTGAGTATTAATAAAGTGAAAAATTTGTGATGCAGAAAATGCTGCCTAGACGTAGATTAACTGCACCTGAGGAATCAGTTAACAATGAGAGGGAACAAGTAGACCCGATCCAGAAGCTAGTAGACTTGTTAGGAGAAGCTCTTAGGGGAAGGAACAACGAACCCGTTCGCCCCAATCCTCAACCAGTACCATTCACAAGTTTTAAAGATTTTAGGAGTGTAGGACCCCCAGAGTTCGAGGGTACAACCGATCCGATCATAGCTCAGACATGGGTTAAGGATATAGAGAAGGCTTTCACTATTGCTCAAGTAGGTGAAGACCAGAAGACGGTATTTGCTACGTATATGATGAGAGGCGAAGCCAACTACTGGTGGGAGGCTAATCAACAAAGAGCTGGAGAAGGGATAATAGCGTGGGAGAGATTCAAGACGCTATTGTTCGAGAACTACTTCCCGAAAAGCATGAAGAACAGAATGGAGGTTATATTTTTGGAACTTAAAAAGGTGATATGATGGTGGCACAGTACGCGGCTAAGTTCAATGAACTAGCGCGGTTTGCAGAACACCAAGTGGGAAACGAAGAGAGGAAGGCGAGACGTTTTGAGCAAGGACTGAAGCCTTGGCTGTTTAATAAGGTATCAGTTCTTCAAATTGATTCCTTTGCGATATTGCTGGAGAAGGCGATCATTGCGGAAGGTGGCATTGAGGCCTTAAGTCTTTATAACAAGGAGAAGAAGGGTAAGAACACATGAGGAGAAAACCGTGGAAGAGGGAGCAGTAGTGGAGGAAGTAATTTTGGAAAAAAAAAGGGAGAACAACAACAACAACAACAAAAATAACAACAATCAGTCAGGGAATTTTTGTGGAGGTTTTAAGAAAAGGGCTGAAGGATGTCCAAAATGTGGAAAGAATCACCAAGGTGAGTGCTGGAAAGGACGCGACACTTGCTACAACTGCGGTTAGGAGGAACACATTTTGCCCAACTGCCCGAAACCGAAGAAGATCCAAGGATGTTTTGCTTGTGGCTCGACGGAGCACCGGATCAAGGATTGCCCGAAGAAGGGAAGTGGTGGAGGTAGCAGCCAACAAGGGGGAAACAAACTGATGATCAGTGGACCGGCACAATCCAACCGCCCAACCGCCAGAACTTTTAACATGACCATCCAGGACGCAGTGGCTGCGAAGGACGTGGTGTCAGGTATAATCCCAATCAATGATATAATGCATATGTATTGTTTGATTCGGGAGCCAGCTGTTCTTTTGTATCTGAAGAATTTGCTAGTAGACTTAATACACCCCGAGAACGATTAGAAGATCCCTTGAACATAGAAGTTGCGAATAAGGAAGTAATCCCTGTAGAATTTGTTTACCAAAATTGTTGCACAAACATTAAAGATCATGAACTAAGCGTAGACTTGATTCTAATTAGATTAGGAGAATTTGACGTAATACTGGGAATGGATTGGTTGTATAACCATGCTGCAATAATTGACTGTCAGAATAAAAGTGTGAACCTTCAGACTCCGAGTAAGTCGAAGGTAGTGTTTTATGGTAGCTCATCGCTTAAGCAATCATGTTGCCTTATGATGATGCAGGCCAAGAAATTATTAAGGAAAGGATGTGTAGGTTATTTAGCTTATATTGTAGATACTAAAAAAAAGGAGTAAAAATTGAGGATATATCCGTAGTAAATGAATTCCAAGATGTATTTTCGGACGATCTGCCTGGTCTTGTACCAGACAGAGAAATCAAATTCGTAATAGACTTAGCACCGGGAACTGCACCAATTTTGAAAGCTCCATATCGTATGGCGCTAGAAGAAATGAAGGAGTTGATGATACAACTGCAAGAGTTATTAGATAAGGGTTATGTACGACCAAGTGTGTCTCCTTGGGGAGCACCAGTGTTGTTTGTTAAAAAGATGGACGGATTGATGAGGCTCTATATCGATTATCGAGAATTATATAGAGTAACGATCAAGAACAAATATCCGTTACCGAGGATAGACGACCTTTTTGATCAACTGAATGGAGCGAAGTGTTTCTCGAAGATAGACCTACGGACAGGTTATCACCAACTGAAAGTACAGGAGGAAGACGTACCAAAGACTGCATTTCGAACCCATTATGGACATTACGAGTTTTTGGTAATGTCATTCGGATTGACTAATGCTCCGGAAGCATTCATGGACTTGATGAACCGAGTTTTCAAGCCCTACTTGGAAAAGTTTGTGGTAGTTTTCATTAACGACATTTTGATCTACTCGAAGACAGAGGAAGAGCACGCCGAACATCTGAAGATTGTTTTGGAGGCACTAAGGAAGGAGAAGATGTACGCAAAATTTTCTAAGTGTGAATTTTGGATGGAGAAGGTTCAATTCTTAGGTCACGTGGTGGATAAGAATGGAATCTCAGTAGACCTTGCGAAGGTAGAAGCAGTAAGTAATTGGGAACAGCCGAAAACACCAACAGAGATAATAAGTTTCTTAGGGTTAGGTGGGTACTATCGAAGATTTATCCAATATTTTTCTAAGATAGCGACCCCGTTGACCAATCTAACAAGGAAGACGGTGAAATTTGTATGGACAGAAAAATACGAGGAAAGTATTCAAGAATTAAAGAAAAGATTAAGTGAGACACCTGTGTTATCACTACCAGACGAGACGGGAGGTTTTGTGGTGTATAGTGATGCATCGCACAAGGAACTTGGCTGTGTGGTTATGCAACACGGTAAAGTCATTGCATATGCATCACGATAATTAAAGGACATGATACCCTACTCACGTCTTAGAGTTAGCGGTAGTAGTTTTTGCGTTGAAGATATGGAGACATTATTTGTACGGAGAGAAATGTGAGATATACACGGACCACAAAAGTCTGAAATATATCTTCACATAGAAGGAGTTGAATATGCGTAAGAGGAGGTGTTTCGAATTGTTCAAGGATTATAACTGTGATATTCTTTATCACTCGGGAAAGGCAAACGTATTTGTCGACGCTCTAAGTAGAAAAGGAAGGGAGAAATTATTTCACTTGACGACTCAGGACGAGTTGATAAGAGAGATGGAAAAATTAGAGATAGAGGCAAAAGGACCGGAAAGGTTTGAAGAGAAGTTATTCGTAATGGAAGCTCGTCCAACCTTGTTGGATAGAGTAAAGGAAGCACAAGAGAAGGATGAGGAGTGCGAGAAAATCAGAAAGAGGATAGCAGAAAACGAGGAATAGAGATTCAGAATAGATAAAGAAGGTATCTTGAGATTCGAAGGGAGAGTGTGGGTGCCAGCAGTAACCGAATTGAGGGAAGAGATTTTGCACGAGGCACACAGTATGACATATTCCGTTCATCTGGGAGGCATGAAGATGTACTAAGATTTAAGGCAACATTTTTGGTGGCCCAATCAAAAACTGGAAGTCACAAAGTGCGTTAGTAGATATCTTACTTGCCAACGCATCAAAGCAGAACACCAAAGGCTGAGTGGTTTACTACAACCGTTGGAAATACCAGAGTGGAAATGGGAGAACATCATAATGGACTTCATGGTCGGACTTCCAGTCACACAGAAAGGTTATTATGCCATTTGGGTTAACGTGGATCGACTAACGAAGACCGCACATTTTCTACCAATCAAGCTCTGATATAGTTTGAATCAGTTAGCGAGTTTGTACGTAAAGGAGATTTTTTCACGACATGGAGTGCCGGTGTCCATTGTCTCTGATCGAGACCGCGCTTCACGTCAAACTTCTAGAAAAGCAAACTTGATTTTTCCAAAGAAGACTTAAAGTTTTAAAAGCAAACTTGTCGAAGTAGAACACTTTGAGTTCTGAAAATTCAAGCATGTTTATGTGGTCTATTTATATGAATATAAAATCATGATATAAGATGTATGGACTTATCTCACATACTTGAATGATTTTGACAACCTTCTAAGAGGAAACGTAGAATTTCAAATACGAACTTGATAAACTATGTGCCCTTTAAATTCTGAACTTGTGAGCAAGTGTAGGTAGTATAATTATGTATATACATGAGCATGTCATATGATACATGAAGCTACTTTGTATGATTAGTTAAACATGACGTTTTTTGAAGAAACCTTATGAGTTCATGAAACTAGTTGGTTGATAACCACCTTCCATGTATTCTAAAAATTTTGACTATCTTGATAGGGTCTCATATGCCTCTAGACATGACAGAAATGAATGCCTAGCTAGTCATATGCATTATAAACTAGTTGAGCATGAAATAAGACAAGTTGAACAAACTTCATAACTTGAAATACATGGCTAAGGTAACCTGAGCATATGTACTTGAGACATATAGACCTCATTGCATGTGTATATTGAGTAAACATGAGGAACATTGTAATCGAACACGTTAAGCCTCGTTAATTGGAAATTGTTAAGACTATGTGGAAAGCATGACAAAAGAATTAAACTTATCACAACAGGTACGTTTTTGCATGTGTTATCATATATATATGTGGGTGTGCAAGCTAGGCCATACATTGTGTAGCCCAGCTCTGATCTGAACTGGGAGCAGCGCGTTCGCGCCACTCCCTAGTTCTAATCAGGCGTGGTCGCGCCACATTGCAGAGAAGTTTAACTGTCCTGTTTGTAATCTGAGATTGATGTATGCTAACATTGTTAACCTAATCTCTAGTACATGTCCAATACAATATTTAAGTAGCACTGAGCATGTTATGATGAAACCATATTGAATTGATAAAGTGTTTATAAACTTTCAAGTGTTAAGATAACGATTACGAACTATGTTATGTGATTTCATAGTGTCTTCTTAACGAATGTGGTGCTATGTGTATGTAAAGTACGTAATGACGTACGTATAGGATTATACGACTAAGTTAGAATCATATGAATATACTTGAATTTCATATCGAGCTTATGTATCGAATGTACAATGCTAATGAATATCCTATATACGTAAATATGTTATAATAGGATTCGAAAAGCGTCGATAAGCTATACTTTGGTAAACTACGCTTAAGAAAAGTATCCTGAACTCTTGCATTACTTTATTCAACGGATATTGTAAGCAAGTATTCTACTCATATTAAACATGTATTGAGCTTGTACTATTGTTCCCTATACAAGTAAGCTATTCGAATTACGATTTATGACTTGTTGCTTCATAGCTAAGATAAAGTCGATTATATTCTTCAAACTTTAATATCAAGTATTGAACTTATAAAGAGGGGTCTATGCCATTTGATTCGGCTAGACTTATATTATGAATTTGAAAAGCGATCCAAACCAATTGATTGGTTCGAAATCTTATATTGACTGAGAAGAACAACCTTCTTTGAAGGGAAAATATAATTGTCGGGAGACCGACGTGCGCACTTGAGTACGATTGAATGTTATGCATAATATAGGGTACTTTAGGCTGATCACCTATTGTACTTGTGTTATTGGATTATAAGTATATTTCTGTTAATTCTAGTAGAAGTTCATAGTCCTTAGTGACTGCTCAGTATTTAATTATCATGAAATCTTAAATTGATTTAGCATTGAATCTTATTGATATCTTTCTGTCCTTAGCGACTGTTATTAAGAACTGTTGATATTTCTTGCTATCCTTGGACTATCATATTCTGTTATACTCCTTTTGGGATTCTAAAACTTTAATGACCCTTATTGCTATATTATTTGCTGAGCAAACTAGTTGCTCATTCTTGTTTTCCCTAAAAACATTTCAGTTAAGGCAGAGCAGGGCGGACCTTCGGGCACCTACAAGGGCAAGGGCAAGGCTACCGACTAGTTAGTCCCTTTGTGTTTTAGAAATTTTGGTATTGTATTATGACAACTATGATGATTTATTATGACCGATTCATAACTATGTTTAAACTTAAGTAGGGTTATGTAATAAGTCTTTATTTGATATTATTATGTAATCTATTAAGTACTGTGGGTTGTGAGACTTGGGGGAATAAATATAATAAATCATTGTATATTATTCTAGATTATCCGCTGTGATTGTATGATTTTAGTTATTATTGTGAGAACGTGACGAACCAAATTCGAGATCAGTGGCGGTCCGAATTTGGGGGTGTCACACCACCAGAGCGTTAGCCAACTCGAATGGCATCACCAAAAACACTTAATTCTCATATCGAGTACTAAAAGTTATCTTAGAGATATCCTCATTTCTCACCCTCAACTGATGATAACCCGACCAAAAATCTATCTTCGAAAAACACTTTGCCCCTTGAAGTTGGTTAAGCAAGTCATCAATCCTCGGCAATGGATACCGATTTCTAATGGTGATCTTGTTCAACTCCCTGTAGTTTATTCACAGCTTCATAGACCCATCTTTCTTCTTCACAAATAAAATTGGAGCACCCACGACGAAACACTTGGCCGAATCACATCACGATCTAACAACTCTTGCAACTATTCATTCAACTTCTGCAACTCTAAGGGTGCCATACGATACGGTGCCTTAGAGATAGGCTCTGCACCAGGAACAAGCTCAATAGTAAACTTAACTTCCCGCTATGGTGGCAACCCTGATAACTCCTCAGGAAACACATCGGGAAAATCATGAATAACTGGAACATTCTCAATACAAGACTCACCCGTAGAGGTATCCTTCACAAACGCCAAGTACCCCTCACAAGCATTTGCCACCAACTTCCCAGCCTTCAAAGCTGAAATCAATTTCACCACTCTACTTGGTCGTGAACCCTGAAATACAAACTCCGAAGACTTCACATCTCCAAATATAACTTTCTTCGCCTGACAATCAATAGTAGCCTAGTGTTTATCCACTCAGTCCATCCCAAGAATATCATCGAAATCGTGCATACACATCGGAAGAAGATTAGACCTACGAATCTTATCTCCAAAACTGATCGGACACTCTCGATATAAATTAACAATAACAATAGAAGTCCCCATCAGGATAGAAATAGACATAACAAAATCTAATAACTGAGATGGCACACCCATGTGCCGAACAAAAGACTGAGCAACAATTGAATAAGTAGAACCAGTATCAAACAAAATAGAAGCCTCACGACTGCCAACTAAAAGAATACCAGAAATAGTACATGGCACACCTGTCGCCTGGTTATGTATCAAGGCAAACAATCGACTATACTGACGATGACCTCTATTGCAACCATTATCACCTCCTTCACTGTTACCACGTGGACTGGTACAATCTCTAGCAATAGGGCCCATCTATTCACACAAAAAGTATGCACTGATAACTTTATGCCACTGCCTCCCCAGATGATGACCCCAACAAGTAGTACAGGAGCTATCGAAAAAAGAGATTAGGGTTACCCCCACCAGCTTTTCTTGAATAACAACCTTAATTCTGCCACAGCTGACGATTCTGCCACTGCTGGCGATTCTGACCTTTATGAGGTAGCCAATGTGACAACCCAAAAATTTATAAGATCTTAAATGATTAAAATAAAGGTTAAAGCATAAAACCTAGAGTGGAAATTTGAGGAATAATTTAAAATTTTTAAAGTAGAACCTATATGGTTTACTATTTGAATGAGAATAGAGAAATTATGGGTTACAAAATTCCAAGCCCTAGAAATGAATCTATATGTACTTGAAGGAATATTAAAGATAAGGTACTCCGATACCTATAAAGCTTGGTGACCTAATATATAAATTAGGTATTTGAATCAAATGACTTCAAGGGTTATCTTGTATGATTATGTGAGTGTGAGTGTTTATAACTCATTAAGCCAAATATGGTTATTTAGTTAATAAACTATTAGAATATGTGATTGATTATGTGGATTATGTGTATGATTAAATAAATATACATTATATAATATGTATACATTTATTTTGTATATAAAGATAATTAAGAATATGTATATATCAAAAATATTGAGCATTAGTTCTAGTGATAATAGATTTAATGGACTAAGATGATTGTATGGCCCAAGGAATTGTATAAGTAGCCCAATTGTTTATTTAAGGATTGGACTTGTAGCTAATTTGATTTAATAGCAATTAAGTTGTTAATATAGCCAAATATATTATGTATATGGTAAGTATAATGATGACATAATTTAATATTGGGTGGAAGCCCAAGTTCATTTTATCTAGTAAGTAAATTCAGAAAAAGGTGCAAGCCCAAAATAAATTATGTGAGAGCCCAAGCTTGGCCCAAGCTTAGCCACTTAAAGAAGGAATTAACTTACAAATATGTGTAAAGAAACCCTAACTAAATGATTAGGAGATGATAAAAATTAAAGAGTATGAAATTATGTTGATTTGCAAGTCCAAAGAATGAAAATTGCAAGCCCAAAGATTTATTTGAGTAGCCCAATTGGTGGCCAATTGAGTGAGGACCTATTGGATACTAAGTAGCCTATTTGGGCCTTAAAAAGAAAATAAAATTGAGCCCAAAAAGGCCTTGTGGCCGAAAATTTGGAGAAGAAACAAGGGGGAGTGTATGTAATAATGATAGTAGCTTTAGTTGGTGAACTAACACCTTAGGTGTCCAATTTCTATTTAGACACCAACTTTAACCAAGTTTTCAAGCAACCTTTGGAGTGCAAGCAAGCTTAAGAGAGAAAGAGAGAGGTGCAAGAGTGTGGGGAATAATAATAATAATAAGAGATATATTGTATATCTCTTCATTTCTACAAAACAACAAAATCATTTTATCTTCTCCCTCTTCTCATTTTTATCATTTTGTTTAAGCAAGCAAGGGAGAGAGATAGAGTGCTAAGGTTAGGCCACTATAGGAGAGAAAGAGGAAGAGTTTTATGTAGTTCCATAGATCTCTAATCAATCTTGGGAAGAAGATAGGAATGGAGAAGCTAAGGTATAATAAAGAATTTCTACTTATATAATCAATTTTCTTCTTTGATTGATTTAAGTTTTGATTTTGTAAAACTATGATCTTAAAATTTGAAACTTTAGATCTATATGTTTATTAGTGTTTCATGTTTGGATCTAACCTTTTTAAGGATCAAAAGTTGGATCTAAAGCATGAAATAGGAAATAAGTTTTTCAAAAGTAGAAAACCTAATATTTCTTAACTTTACTTATGTTTTGTTTGGATTTTGTGATAGATTGTTGAAATAGATCATGGATCATGATAGATCCATGAATATATTTGGTATTAGTTTGTGTTATGATATTTGATGATGGATTGTGTTGGTTATTAGGTGAGAATATGAAAGTTTTCATAAAAATTATTAAGTATGAAAAACCAGATTTTTGGAAAACAAAGTATAAAACAGAAATGGCCATATCTCTCTTAATATTTTGAATTTTTGAGTGTGGTTAATTTTTAAAGTTAGATGTATAAGTCTTCTAACGTTTCCAAGTAGAATCACTGAAAAAAGAGTTGTAGATTTCCGTTTGGACAGTTTTTAGCAAAGGACGTCAAATCTGAAAAACCATAAAAGCAATCTATCCGGATTTTTGAGGGGCAGTTTCATCCACTTATTTTATGAAATAAATTCCAATCTTTTGGGACATAACAATATATGAGATAAAGTAGCTTGTGTCCAAAAATGAGCTCATTCCGACTTAAATTGAACAAGTTATGACTATTTCAATATTTGTATATTTTCGACAAAAATCACTATAACCGGAGTTGTATAACTCCGATGGCCACGAAATTTAAACTGTAAGCTCACGTTAACATGTGTAAGATCCCGCATTTTTTAAGGGATTAACTAGAAATGGATTTTTAAAAAAATACTTAAGGGAGTTAAAAAAATTCCAGAAAAATACTTTTTGTGTATGGAATATATGTATATATGATTGACCAAATGATAGAAAAATAATAAGATGATTTGATATTTTTGTGAATAGTGTATTTCAGCTTCCTGAAATGAGCAATTTTAGGGTACTAAAATGGAAAACTGAAATTGTTAGAAAAGGAAGACGGTTTGGTTTCAGCTTGTTGAAATGATGTATGCAGTCTTTTGAAATCATAAATAGTTACCAAGTCATAATAAGAAACTTATAAATGAACGAGTAAGTGTTAAGTCTAAGGTAGTGCAATTGTACCCTTTAATGGTTGATGTATAGTAGCTGGGCTAAACGACTCCTTCATATGGGGAAGGGATCTACGAATTAGTAACCGATCTAACTCACTATGAAAATAGTGTAGACTAGACGAAAATTAATTTTTCAATTGTTTGTGGGAAATCACTCAGTATACTTTATTGAATAAAGACTCGATGTGTGCTAGGATTAGACTTGTGTATGTATAGTGTTCAGGTTATCTAATATTTGACTATGTGTTTAAATGTTAGATAGTTTACTTATAAGGTATGTTATGCTAATTGAAAGATAAATCTTATAACTGTTAGGTCTTTTCAATAAAATAATTAACTTAAATTGCGTAGCAGCAATCGACGGTACAGACAAGTTTCCTAACTCGAACTCGAGTTGTTATTGTAAAGCATGTTCGTGATTAATCATTGTTGATTATATCACATCTATGATTTATTGATTCGCACGTTGTGTATATTGTATATGTTCATCAAGTATGAAAGGCTGATCACCTTCATTATCATATTGTTTAGTTGAATTTATTCATGTTCATTGTTGGCTATTCATCATTATTGATTCATGTTCTTTCACAATTCTTATATTGTTGAAAGTTTGCAGCTTATTATTCTTTTCAATCGTGATATATCTTCATTTGAACTTAAACTTGCTGGGCAAACTTGTTGCTCACCCTTGCTATATCATGATAAACATTCCAGGCTTAAAGACGAAACTTCGGACAAAGTCAAAGGCAAAGACAAGTTCTGGGATTGAATTATTGTACGGTTAAATGGTATTTGTATTAGAGCAATATGGCATTGTATGTCGTGTAGAATATGAATATGTGTAGTAAGTTAAGGTTTCAGACCTTGGGAATTATGTGTAAAAGTTTATTGTATAAACAATTTATGTTTATATCTTCCGCAGTAGTTATAGAAATGATGTATTGGAATGTACCAAGTCCGAGGTTCTGGGGACCCGGATTTGGGGGCGCTACAATTGGTGTCAAAGCTGTAGGTTATAAACCTTAGATAGGGTTACCTTAGATTATAACCGCAGGGAGGAGGAATAGGAATAAACTCAAATAGAGTTTAAGTTCTAAGCGATGAATTTGGGCAAGGTATTAATATGTTAATAAGATTCAAAGAAGAATCTTGACAAGTAATAAAGATCCAGAGTTACCTAACTCTGATAATAACGATGAACAGTAGTAATGCATAGATAGAGTCTAAAAGATTAAAAGTATAAAGGGAAAGAAGAACGTAAAACAAAATGATCATAAGATAGAAAGGAATCGTAATATAATACGATTATAAAATGAGATCACAACGTGATCTGATGAGGTCATAGGAGGACAGGTGATCAATCATTTGATTGAAAACTTTATAGCAGAATTACTATACGAATATGGTACTATGAAATAGTATGAGTTAAACTCAAGAAAGAGATGTGAATTGTAGATACGGATTAAATGAAATTCGTATCGAGTATTGAGGGAGTTAAGATTATGTGGGATTTCAATTGAGAACTCAGGTGATTGCTAAGTTGTATAAACCTTTGTATGGGCGGGGGTTTTGTGCTTGGTCTAACGACTACTTAGTTTATCATATTGATAATCATTGAAATGTTGGTGTCACGCTATTCGCTATATGTATGTTGAGAAGGTGATTCTTTTCTCATACGTATAACGGATAGGTAGAGAATATAAGATTAGGTCTAAGTTCTTTAAACTCATACGTATGGTAAGTTTGTGACTCATAATCGTATGGTGGAACCCCTCAGCGAATGGACGACTTTGGTCTGACTAGGATAAGTTCCAAAACTCATATGATTGTGGTAAGTTCCTGAACTCATAACGTGTGGTATGTTTGATAAACTATACTAGAGTATAGGAAAATTGTGAATGAAGGATTGAGGATAATAGAAATAGATAGAATTATTAAGCAATTGATCATTAGAAAAATTGATGTTGATGGTGGAAGCATAAGTATTCCAAATTATCTAGTCGTGCTAGACTTCGAAATATCAACGCCAAAACGAAACTATCACATGAATTTGAGAATGAACAATCATGTGAAACAATAAACAAAATCTAACGAAAAGCAAAATGAACATAACAAAATTAACAGAATTATCGCTAAAGGAGTACGAAATCCATACCTGGATTAAGCAATGTAATACCCAAAAATTATTATCCCAATATAGTTCGTTAAAGTCCTTCCGTTCGAACTAGTTAAACAAAATAATAATAAATATAAGTACACTTGTAAAAAAAATATTCTTCCATATTTAATCCATTAATAAATTCATTTATTATTATTATTATTATTATTATTATGCTCCTATAAAATTACAAATTTTAAAATTTTGAATAATTATATATAATACCATAATAATATTATAACAGTTAATTATCAATATAGTCTATTTCAAGTCCTGATTACAGATTTATTCCATGTACAAACCTTATATAAACATGTATAAAATAATTTCCACACCCTCCGTTCCAAACAAAATGTTGGCTCAATACATATGTACAGCATTTAGCATACTACATACACCTGATATTTAACAATATGTAATAATAATATCTATAAACTATATGACCATATATAATAATATTAACTATATGTATATATATCCTGCAGACTTCAAATTGGATGTTCCTTCTCTATACATATAAAATAAATTCCCATCATTCTATAGCCCACATCATAAGTATACGAATCAGAATAATTTTCCTTATAATGTCTCTTTTATTTTATTTTTTATTTTTTTACTGATCCTGATTGTCTCTATTCAAAATTCATTAACAATAGTCATGAACTAAAGGAGTAGCTAGCATACCTGAAATAAATCGGTAATTGAAAAATATAAGTTGTTCTCTTTTGCGGCTTTCGTTTCATTCTCTCCAATCAATTTGTATCAGATGTATGTAAGGAGAATTAGGTTTTACTTTTTTATTTATTATTTATATATCTGATGCACTCCCCTAATTTAAGTAGGATTTAACATTCTATTCTTGCGATCACGCCAAAGCTTGATCCCTAAAATGTAATTAGCCTCTCCTAGGTCCTTCATCTCAAAAATTCTAGACAACCAAATTTTGACGCTAGATAATACTCCCACATCATTACCCATAAGTAATATATCATCCACATAAAGAACTAAGAACACCACCACCCCATCTTTATTCTTCTTGCACACACAAAATTCTTCTAGATTTTGTTCAAACCCATAAGATTTGATTGCTTGATCAAACCTTATATTCCAAGACCTTGATGCTTGTTTAAGTCCATAAATGGACTTTTGCAACTTGCATACCATATTTTCTTGGCCTTTAACTATGAAACCATCAGGCTGCTTCATATAGATTTCTTCATCATGATATCCATTAAGAAAAGTAGTCTTGACATCCATTTGCCATATCTCATAAACGAGATGAGCTGCAATGGATAAGAGTATTCTGATAGATTTAAGCATAGCTACTGGTGAAAAAGTTTCCTTATAATCGACACCTTTTTTTTGAGTAAAACCTTTTGCTACCAATCGTGCTTTAAAGGTTTCCACCTTTCCATCTACCCCTCCTTTTCTTTTGTAGACTAACTTGCACCCTATAAGTTCGACCCCATTAGGTGCTTCTACAAGTTCCCATACTTTATTTGAGTGCATGGAATCCATTTCTTGTTTCATAGCTATGTGCCAGTTGGATACATCTACATCATTAATAGCTTCATGGAAGTTAGAGGGATCCGACTCTACTTCTTCTGGAATAACATCATAAGTTTCTCCAAGAATTGAAAGTCTCTTAGGAGGCCTGATACTCCTCCCACTACGATGAAGCTCAAGTGTATTAGAAGAATCTGGTTGGTTAGTTTGTGGCAATTCATCCAAGTCTTGTGGTGGATTAATTGATCGAGTAATTGATGTACTTGACATTTCTTCTAAGACAATTTTACTACTCGACTTGTGATCCATTATATAGTCATTTTCCAGAAAAACTACATTTGCCCTAACAAATACTTTCTGGTCTAAAGGACTATAACATAGACCACCTCTAGTTCCTTTTGGATATCCTACAAATAAACATACTTCTGTTCTTGAACCTAATTTATCTAAGTCTGTCTTTCCTTTTCGTACATGTGCAGGTGTGCCCCATATATGAATATGGTGCAATACTGGCTTTTGCCCACTCCATAATTCTCTAGGTGTTAAAGGAACAGACTTTGATGGTACAAGATTCAATAAGTACATTCCTGTTTCTAGTGCATAACCCCAAAAGGAAATAGGCAGAGTAAAAAAACTCATTATAGACCTTACCATATCCAAAAGAGTCCTGTTTCTTCTTTCAGCCACACCATTTTGCTGGGGTGTACCCGGTGCACTCACTATAGATATAATTCCTATATCAGATAAGTAATCTTTGAATCGATCAGATCGAAGGGCCTTTATGTGTTTACCAGATTGCCTTTCTACTTCTACTTGAAATACTTTAAATTTTTCAAATGCTTCAGACTTTCGATGCATTAGGTACACAACCAAATCTTGAGTAATCATCAGTAAAGGTGATGAAATACTCAAACCCTCCTCATTAACGGATATTCATAGGACCACATACATCTGTATGAATTAATTCTAACTTATCACTGGCTCATTGTTTCTTTGCCTTGAAAGGCCCTTTGGTCATTTTTCCTTCTATACAGGATTCACAAACTTGAAGATTTTCAACTTCTAAAGAACTTAGAGAACCATCTTTAACCAGTCTTTGGATCCTATTTAGATTAATATGACCTAATCATAAATGCCAGAGATAAGTTTGATATATTAAAGAGTGAGATTTTAAATACAATCAATACCTCAATATGTTGGGTGATATATGTTATGAAATTAGGAACATATATTTTTCAAGATGGAATTCTATAATTAAATTATAATATCCCCTTGATATAATTTATTGGTTAATCACCAGAATCTAGGCCAAGTATTTTAGTAATTTAAATTACTAAAGTATTAATTTAATTTATTAAATTAATGAGTGATCAAAAGTTTATAAATTATGTAGTCAATGATATAAGCATTAAACGTAGTGGGTTAACAGTTCTATTCCTACACGCGTTTATGGATATTATTGTAGAGGAGTATTTTGGAAGATACTAATAGTGGAAAGATTTAATTAATTAATTTTAATTCTATTAATTCTAGAGTGCAATTATAACTATTTGGTGGAATTAGTTATAATTAATATAATTCTAATTGATTAAGGAGTTAATCAGAAATTAGTTTACATTGGAGCTAGAATTGTAGAATCCTACTTGATCCCCACTCTAGCCCTTATTAAGATATAACAAAATAGCAGGATAAAATATTTCAAAAAAGTTTTCAAATTATCCTGATAAATATCAGGGAGTTGAGGACTCTATATATTATATCACTATACAGTATTTTGAGCCAACACTCTGAATAGTACGTGATATCAAAATAAGGGTCATAGAGAGGAAGATCAGAAGGAAGAAAAATTCATCATCAAAATAAGCAAAAATTATCCATTGTGCTACAACCAAGCACGAGGTATGTAATATAATTTTTGATTATGCTATATTATGAGAAAGATCATAGGATAATAATTTTTAAAAGTAAAAATTATTAATTTATTTGGAAATCGTTTCCTACAATAATGTATGTGAGTAATAATGGGTTGTTTAAACTGGAAAAGTATTGTGTTTCGGTATATCTGGTGTGCTGAATTTTGCACCTAGTAAGCATGCTAAATGAATTCATGTGGTTATTTTCGAAGTTCTGCAGAACATAGTATGGTTCCTGGACTGAAGCCGAGATGGCGCAGCTGCATCACTTCCTTTAAAAAACAATACGCAGCTGCGCCGATTGACAGTCTTGAAAACCAATTTTTTTTATGTTCTGCAAATTTGAACATATGTATTTGAATCCTATATGTTCTTATATGAACCTATTAGGGTGTCCAAGATGGTATAGCATAGAATGTGTTACATTAGTACAATTTTAGTTAAGTTTTTAAAAGAAAGTTTAATAAATTTTCTTTTATGTTTTTAAAAGAAAGTTTAGTGCAATTCGTATAAGTTTCTATAAGAAAGTTTATAAGCTGGCGCCGCAGCGCCAGACCAAGGAGCTAGGTACTGCAAGCCGGCGCCGCATCTCCAAGATTAACAATGAGGGTGGCGCCGTAGCGCCCTTAAGTGGAAAATTTCCGACACAGTTATTTTATTTCCAAACTTTTTACATGATAATTGTGGGGCAAGTAAATGATTAATATTCATGAAGAAAGAACCATTAAAAAATATGTTTAAAAGAACCATTAAACAATATGTTTAAGGATGGTTTGAAGAATTAAACGTTGAATAAACGTATTTAAATTTAAAACTCAAAATCTAAAAATGGGAGCCGTGAATCGTTGTCTAGTTTAATGCGCGCCTTAAGGTTACATGATATGTACTAGGGGTGAGACGTAAGAGAATGAAGAGAAATGAGTAACGTATAACGTTGGACAAGCCGAGTTAATGATAATAACTTGGATAACGTTCTGAGTCGAATGAACCGGACGTTGTAAGAAATGTAATGAGGATTAACTTAACGAACATTATAGTTATATTGGTTCGGGTAAGTTAAGTTTATAATGGTAATGCAATGGTAGTCTATAATGGTCAAGATATAAGATCTGGGCTAAATGATTCCGTCAGAGAGAGACGGTATATACAAAACTAGCAACCGATCTAACTCACCGTGAAAGACAGTGTAGACGAGACGGGAAATTGGTTTGTTGGTTGTTTGTGGGAAACCACTTAGTATACTATATTAAATATTGTTAGAGACTCGATGTGTGCTAAGTAAAATGTTATTGAAAGAATAGAAGGAATGGGTATGGAGGTTGATCGCGTAAACTTAGATTACAAGAACGCGAACCATAAGAAGTAAAGTGAAGTTAAACTAATGCATAAGTCAAGTTTTTGACTAATGGATATGTGCTTTCCTTATGTGTTATATAGGAATTGTGATGAATGGTATAGCATAAACAGTATGCAATGCTAAGGCAAGTTTCCTAACGTCATTCATTTTATATGAATGCTAGTTTCTTAAACTTTCCCAGATGTTGAACTTAGGAAGTTTGATCTATGTACAAGTGTGTGATATTTGTACAAGGTGATAATATGTATGAGGCCTTGTGCCACGATGTTAATACTTCGGTGTTTCTGTGAGATGAACTATTCTGTGATTGAACTGTTCAATGTGAAAGAGTTCAGTTTAGTTACGAACTATTCTTGTTAAGTCTGCGACTGATTCTAGCCATATATAACGTGTATAAAAAAGGTAGAAGAATGAAAGTATGACAAAGTAAAGGTGAGGAATGTTTTAAAATGATAGGAATCAGAACGTATTCCTATTATTCGAGCTACTTCATAACCATTGTTCGGTTATGAGTTGTTAATATTCAACTGCTATGACTTGCTGAGCAATTGAAGGCTCACATTTGCTTGAAATAAAAACATTTTCAGTGAACGACTATAGTATGTATTAAAAGACCCTATGCAGATCAAGTTGATCGATGTCCTACTATGATAAGGTGCTATGGTTGCAAATACCATTAGCCTTACAAGATGAAGTATTGTTCATGTTATGAACATGCGTAAAGATCAAGCGAAGACTTGTAGAATAGTTAGTTAAACTATTATGTAGATATGGTGACTAATTAAGTCACACTTGTAAGATGAAACGAATTATGTGATTATCATTATTTGTAATGAATAAAGATTTTAAGGTAATAGAACCTGGGAATTCAATTGATATGTCATTATTCTTATGATATAATGATGTATGTAAGGAATGAGAAGTACTCGTAACGTACTGAATTCGGGTGTGAAGATAGACCGGATTTCGGGGCGTCATAAGTTGGTATCAGAGCTAATAAGTTATAAACCTTCAGTATGAATACCTTAGGCAATAATCTGAGAGAGAAGGATAAGAAAATCATTGAGTTAAACGATTAAGAAAGAAGATCACGATGTGATCATATTAAATCGTAATAACAGGTATCCTGTTAAACGATGGATGTATTATAGCGCGAGGCTATAATAAAAGGGTACTACTAAGTAGTACGAGGAGAAGAACTCATAAGAATTATAAGGTATACGAATTATAGAAAATTCATATTAAGTCAAAGAGAAAGTTAGAAGTTATAAAATTTTAATTGAGGACTCATGTGATAGTTGAGTATTATGAACTTTTGTTATGGGCAAAGGCTTGTGCTTTGGTGTAATAACCACTCAGTCTGTTACAGTGATAGTCAATGGAATTGTAATGTCGCGCTATCAATATGTATATGACGAGAAGGTGATTCTTTTCTCATGTGTATATTAGATAGTAGAATATAATAAGATGGTGCAAGTTCCTGAAACTCATACTTATGAAAAGTTTGTGACTCATAGTTATATGCTATGTTTCTAAGCCCTGAGTGTATGGATAGTCCATGATTTGTTCTTGGATTACATACTACGAAGATAAGTTCTGAAACACATATGGTTGTGGAAAGCTTCTGAACACATAAAGTGTGGCAAATTTAATGAACTTTACTACGGTATTAGAATGCTGAGACTGAAAATAAGTTAATTTCAGTATAAGTAGCACTTAAGGTGCTAGAAGAGGTTAATATTGTTGCAAGTATGACAATGAAGGATGAAGAAGGGAAATAGAAAATTCCAAGTCTTCTAGCTATGCTAGATTTCGAAGTTATTGACATCGTGTTGATGTGTATATTTTTGGAAAGAAAATATTGGTTTCAACATTTGGAAACCAATGGATTTTGAAAATAACTATTCTTTGCATGTCTATGTTAATCATTTCGGCTAGACAAAGTTTGATTTGAAATATCAAAATGAATTTTATATCATCAGTGCATTTGATGCATAAATGATAAAAAGATGGAGTTATAATGCATTAAAACTAGTGTTAGATGTGATCGTGAGATCATCAACCCATTATGGTAGTATGTAGCATGACGAAGTCATAAAAAGATGAAGTCCTCAACGTACCTGGAGTGCACGGCATCATGACATCATTAAACATTTTGAGTTGTGATGAAAGAATTTAAAGAAGTAGTCGATGTCAATTGATTTGACTAGACGAACGGTTCAAGTTGATTTCCCATTTATTGGTATGGTCTAAGCTATTTGATTTGGCTAGACAAATGGTATCGCATGTTTAAAAGAAATCAAGCTTTCTTTGAAAAGTTATGTCAAACCAAATTGTTTAGTGCAGAATCTGAATACATAAGTCTGAGGAGAACACACCTCTAAATGGGGTTGTATAATAGGTTGATCACCTAACGTACCAGAAGAGGTAGTTTACTTTCTTTGTGATTGTAAACAGTCCATCAAAGATAGTTTACTTTCTTTGTGATTGTAAACAGGCCGTAAAAGTTGGTTTACATTCTTTGTGATTGTAAACAAGTGGCAAGAAGGAATTGGTTTTAGGTAAATACCGATAAATCAAGTTCAAAGAGTTCATGGTCTTTATGACCCCTCAACAACTTATGAAATGTTTTAAAGGAATCTTTATATTCCTAGTCCTTCGTTCAACTTCATAATTCAATTGTAGTTGTGAAGATTCTTGAATGAAGGGAAGATGAGAACTTCTTGTAAGAGAAGTTGAGAAGAAGTGTATGTTAAAGGAATCCTTATATTCCTCGTTATTCATTCTACTTCATAATTTTTGATAAATTGTGAAGACTCTGGAATGTTTGAAGGATAAGAACTTCCTCGAGGAGGAGGTGAGAGATGATTATGTTAAAAATTTCATGGACGAAATTTATAAAAGGGGTGAATGCGATATCCTGAGAGATTAGAAGGATAGTTGTCATGATGTTTACCATGTGATGATTATAACAGATAATGATCTTTAGGGGGGAAGGATGTTGGTGAGTTAATGAGAAGGATTCAGTAGGTAATACCTAATTGAAATGATATTTTGAGTTTATTCGACATAAATAAGAAAAGGTAAGATTGAACCTTCGTTGAAGGTTGTAAGGATAACGGATCCGGGTATGGATGTGATTTTAGAAATTCTGAGGACGGAATTAGTATAAGAAGGGAAGAATGTGACAACCCGGAAAATTGGATTGTCCAAAAATTAAGTTTAAAGAATTATGAATTAATAAAAGAATTTTTTTTAATTATATTCTGTGTTATGGGGGTTAAACTGTAACACCCCCAAATCTGGGCACTTCAATTTTCACGGGATTTGGTGTTCACTGTACAAATATCATATATCTACCAACCTATAATAAATGCAAACCATGAAATAGAACTCCTCCCCTTAAGGGGTTACAACATCTTAATAACTGAATCCCAGGTCATACTAACCTTAATACATCGGGTGAGGAATAAAAAAGAAACAAATAAGTCTTGAAATGCATCATAGTTTTAAAACAACACAATCTCAAATAAATAACAAGTCTTCATCACTTGTTAACTTTGCCCTTGCCTTTGCTATTAGAAGGCTCGTCGGACCTTTCGTTCTTAACTGCAATGTTATTATGTAAGAGTGAGCATGATTGCCCACAAATATAACAATCTAATAGTAATAATAACATGTGAATAAGTCAAAGAGTTCTGAATACTAGAAAGCTCGGCTTTTGAATCAAAAATGAATAACAAGAATCAAAAGTACATCTGAGGGTTATAAGACCTTGAACTATGTCCCAGGTTGTTAAGTATTTCTACTTTAAACCTTTAACAGTCATTAGACTTAATGGACATCAACTACTCGTACTTAGGGGGATCAGCCCTTACTACCATACTGTGAACAATATCTCAACGCTAAAGCGTAGATAATCCCCTATAAAATGGTTGTTCAACTCAGTTTGACAACAGAGTCCGCACCAAAGGAAGTTTGGTTTGGATAAGCTCAATAACAGTTCTAGAATTTAGAACGTTCATCAACTATGGACTATTCGAATCAATAAGGGTTCGCTAGCCTTACAAGGTTCAACGACAATTGATAATCAAATAAAATAATGAATCTCAAGAGGTATACAATCGAATAAGTATTGTATAACTGAAATCATGCTTTAAAAGACTTATAACATCTCATATGAAATCTTGACTTGAATAAACATGGATAAGAACTCGTTCAGTATAAGAACATAAGTTTAAGACTTGCTTAATGTAAAGAGTGCAATTAGAAAGCTTGTGTACTCGTAATCAAGTTAGGGTAAGGAAACTTGCTTCACAATAGTAAATTAGGGATAGAATACTTGCTCAATTTAAAGAGTATAGTTAGGAAAACTTGCTCAATAAAAGTAAAGTTTGAGTTTAGAATATTTGCCTCGTGCACAAGCTACAATTACTATTACAATTCACTTCCTCAACGTCCTACACATTACATTACGTTTATAATATCTATTAGTTCCATTTCCATTATGTTTAACTATTGAACTTTTCACTTAAGTTCAACTAAACAACTTGGTTCACAAATCTTAACTTGTTAACTAACCACATAACGTGAATCTGAACCACAACATGTATACCATGTAATACGAACTCTTAAACGATCATAATCAACCTTACGACAACAATATCTAAGTTTACACATAGCTTGATACCATGAGACATCAAATTATCTCATATATGTCAACAATATGTTATATTATTGTTTCATACACTTAACATGTCATTAGGTTCATTACATTCAGTTAGTTCATCATGTTAGGGCTTAAAACAAACAAAATACATTTTGGACAACAAGGAAGCCTGCTGGGGTCGGTATTAGCCCGCTGGGGAGGGTATTAGCCTACGGGGTATGGGCTTGGTTAGAGGCCCGCTGGGGTAGGTTTTAAGTCGGCTGGGGCGGGTGTCTGCACTTTGAGGAACTGCAGTTCGCGAATTTCACAGTTCGTAGCCTAAATAAATACAAATTAAACCACACGACGATTTTTTTAATATTACCCATGAAGTATAAACTTCACAACGACATCATACAATGATTCTAGCATGATTTTAACACTTTAGATCACATAATCACTCAGATTAAAACATTTAAACTCACTGTTTTTGGTATTTTGCAATGTTTCGAGATAATTCATGAAATTCAACGTTACAGATTCGTTATAACTTTGAATCAGTCCGTTTAAATTTTATTTTGTTCGTTTAAACATGCATAATCATAATCAACTATCAATTTAACGTTTAATAGATAACTAAAGCATGAAAAATTGTGCATAAGGGCCATATACATGTTCTTCATACTTTTCATACTCTGTAACTCATGAAACTTTGATTAAAACATAATTACATGAAATTGATTATTTTAAAACAAGAATACATAATAAAAAAACATGTTATGAACAATTTGTAACAAATATATCATCAATTCATGCATTGATCACAAAATAGGCTTTTACAGAGAACTTTAAAGTACACGTTAATGGAAAATTTTTGAAAACATAATTTAAAAACTTAAGATAAGGGAATTACCTTTGCTAGTTTGTAAAGATGATTCAAAGATGATGATAGAGACTTTTTTAATTCTCTTTCAAGCTTACTCTCAATTATCTCTCTAAGTTATCTCTCTCTAATATGTATATATGAACTCTGATATAGGATATAAGGAACTTAATATAATATACCTATATTTATAATATAAAACTGACGATGTAGTGGTTGTCAGTTAATCCCCACTATAGATTAACTGCTCCCACTCCCTTAAGGCCCTATTTGATTTATCCCCTTATTCATTCTTTCTTATTATTTTAATTAAAGTGTTTAGCATATAGTTTAATTGTCACACTTTAGTTAATCAAATAATCTTATTTAAATTCAATTAAATAAAATATAATAATTCACATTAAATCACATCATCACATAATTAAAATTCTCATTTATTAATTATGTTAAATCGTTAAATCTCTAATTAATAATTAAATTAATTAGAATAATATTATGCTTATTACATAATTCATTTAATCGAATAAACTCAATTAAATTCACACTTTGAACTATAAAATTTCTCCACATTAATTTAATTTATGTAACACATATAATTAAATTCTTGTACCACAATTCCATCACATAATTATTTAACTCAATAATTAAAACATCGATAACTCAATAAATAATTCATCAAAATATTTATTTAATTCAATAAATATTCAAATTAAATTACAAAATTTTCGTTCATCTCATCTTTCCCCCCTTAAAAGGATTCTGTCCCCAAAATCACGGTTCAATTAAATTTGTCTCGTTACATTCTCCCCCCTTATAAAGATTCTGTCCCTAGAATCGCTTACACATAAATTAAGCAAATAAGTGTGGGTAAGTCTTTATCATATGTTTCTTCGAGTTCCCACGTAGCTTCTTCAGCGTTGTGGTTCCTCCATATTACCTTAACAGAAGGTATTACTTTATTTCTGAGAACTTGTTCTTTCCTGTCAAAAATCTGAATAGGAACTTCTTTATAGGATAAGTCTCTTTCAAATTGCAGGGTTCATATTTAATCACATGTTTGTAATCGGGTTAATATGGTCGTAACATTAACACATGGAAGATGTTGTTGACATGCTCTAGTACCGGAGTAAGGCTACCTCATATGCAACTTCTCTGATTCTTCACAGAACCTCAAAGGGTCCAATGAACCTCGGGATCAATTTCCCCTTCTTGGCAAATTTGATATTTCCCTTCCATGGAGAGACTTTCAAGAACACAAAGTTACCCGATTCAAATTCTACATTCTTGTAGTGTGGATTAGCGTATTTCTTCTGTCTATCCTGAGCCGCTACCAATCTTGTATGAATCACTTTGACGATCTCGGCTGTCTGTTGTACCGTTCTGGTCCTAGCAATTGTCTTTCGCCGACTTCATCCCACTACAATGGAATTCTGCACTTTCTACCGTACAACATTTCGTAAGGCGGCATGCCAATACTTGCGTGGTAACTATTGTTATAACCGAATTCCACGAGCGGTAGGTGGTCATCCCAATTTCCTTTATAATTCATGATGCATGCTCTCAACATATCTTCCAATGTTTGGATTGTTCTTTCACTCTGCCCGTCTGTCTGAGGGTGATATGCCGTTCTCATTCTCAACTGCGTCCCCATGCATTCCTGTAGTCGCTTCCAGAAATTCGAAGTGAAGCACGGATCTCGATCTAAAATAATCGACACCGGAACTCCGTGCCTTGAAACAATTTTCTTTACATACAGTTTTGCCAACTGATCTAGTATGAATCTGATCTTGATCGGAAGGAAGTGTGCTAATTTCATTAGTCGGTCAACGATAACCCATACCGCGTCGTAGCCTTTCTTAGTTATCGGAAGGCCAACAACAAAATCCATTATAATATGTTCCCATTTCCATTCTGGGATCTCTAGTGGTTGTAACAACCCACTTGGCCTCTGATGTTCTGTTTTTACTTTCTGACACGTCAGGCACTTGGTGTGGCACCCCCGAATTTGGGTCCTCTTACCTCGGTCCGGTCACCACGAAACAATACTAACATCTACCTTTAAGTAACATACGATAACTAAAATGCAGAAAATAATAAACGCACTTCATTCATTCAAAAGGTGTTACTAGTCTCAAGATTCGATAACCTTAATACATCAATACAAATATACCCTAGAATAAACATTATGGTTTATATTACATTAACAGTAATTAAACAAATCACAAAGACAAAATTTGCTCCTTGCAAACCATCCTAAATCTTTCCTTTACCTTGTCCATCCCTGAGGGCTCGGGCTTAACTGCAATATAAGTCAAGATATAGCAAGAATGAGCAACAAATTTGCTCAGCAAGTTTAAATACAACAATAAAGGATATATCATGATGAATGGAAAAATATCTGACAATGATTTCAACAAAATTAATATCTTAAAGATTCAACAATATGAATATTAGAACGATTCTACAATATGAATATCTAAACGATTCAACAATATGAATATCTGAACGATTCAATAATATGAATATCTGAACGATTCAACAATATGAATATTAGAACGATTCAATAATATGAATATCTCAACGAATCAATACGAATAATAGAATGATTCAATAATATGAATATTTGTAAGGTTCAACAACCTGCATGATTCAACACTATGAACATCTGAACAATTCTACAATATGAATATTAAAAGCAAAGATAATAATTGCCTTTAGAATGACTAATAATCGAGTAGAATATGAACTATAACTTTTCGATGGGTTCAATAGCTAATTGACCCTTTTTGGATTACTGGCTTCTGGCTACAGAAACTAAGTACCTCGAGGAGATCAGCCTCGGGTACAATGTGAATATGTATAACACTTATATCTGCTTACTCGTATCATATATATTAGATACCTAGGCACACTCCTACATATGAGGGGTGTTTTGTTCCGTCTAAGAATCCTTACCATCAATTGGTTTGGATAGTTTCAAAGAAAACTTCATACACTAGTCTGACCGAGCAAAGGTTCAGACTCTTACTGACATAGTTCAAGAAATTTAGGACCTTGAATAATGTACAAGTCCAAGACAATACGATCTCAAATGCACTAGGTGCGGACATCAATAATATCAATGTGGAATAATTGATAAGTAATTAAACCACTAAATAACATGCTTGGAAATAAAGTTCAAGCAATTAAATAAAAACTTTCGATTCAACGATAACCTTACTCAATACAATATGAGAAGGCTAGAGAACTTGCACAAAGTGAAGTTTAGAATATGCACAATATAGGAATTTGTGTAAGTTCGGGGAACTTGCACAATACTTAACGTGTGAAGTTCGGAGAACTTGCACAATACTCAACGTGTGAAGTTCAGGGAACTTGCACAATAATAGATTCCTTGCATAAAATAAATGCATAGGCTTAGACACTTACAACATCAAATAGTGAAATTCGGGAAATTTCAGTATAATAGATCCCTTGCATAAAGTAAATGCATAGGGTAGGACATTTGCTTACAACGTTCTTTGAGTAAAGTAAACACAAAGATAAGATACTTGCACAATATACGAGTTTGTATAAGTTTAGAGAACTTACATAATAAAGAAATGAAGTTCGAGAACTTGCGAAATAATCAAAGTGTGAAGTTCGGGGAACTTTCACAATACTCAAAAGTGTGAAGTTCGGGGAACTTTCACAATACTCAAAATGTGAAGTTCGAGGAACATTCACAATACTCAAAATGTGAAGTTCAGGGAACTTTCATAATAACTAAAGTGTGAAGTTCGGGGTACTTTCACAATACAATAATAACCTGCTCAAACTACAATATGAGAAGGATAGGAACTTGCACAATAAAGGTGAAGTTTAGAATCTCGCTTACTCAAGTAATTGAATAAAGTAGTGCAAGGATTTAAAATACTTGCACAATAAAAGTAGGGTTAGGATACTAGCTTGCAATATCCGTTGAATAAAGTAATACAAAGGTCTAGGATACTTGCTCAAATATAACTTGAGGAAGATAGGGAACTTGCACAAATAAGGAGTGTAAGTCAGGGAACTTGCCTGATTGCTCAGCTACAAATAAATTCTAGCTTTAATAAAACTGCGTTGGAACGACCTAACATTAACAAGTTGATCTCTCCAATTAGTATAAGTTCACACATACAAGAATCTAATCATTATATAATTCTATCACATAAGATCACGTTCAATATCAAACATACCATTTATAGCATCATAATATGTTAATTGTTAAAATCCGACTTAAGCAAATTATTTGGGTCTGAAAGTGTCCCGACGTAACTCTAGCATGCAACTATTGCCATTAAACCAATACATATGCTTATCAAGTTATAATCTCCCATTCAAAACTAGCATGCTCGTCCTAATTCCAATTTCAAAGTCATATATTTTCATGCCGGTAAACCTTAAGTTAAACAAGTTTATACTTCAAAGGTTCGCTACTTCGGTTATACTATCTCATAACAAGGCTAAACAATACCTAATATGTATGATTGAGTATTCTACACAAATATACTTCAAATCACATAGTTCATATTTGAATTTCATTTTCTATGATTTAGCACGCACATGTGAAATTTGTATATAAACAAATGAGGTTCATGTTAATATGTCTATAGGCGTAATGAAATCTAATACACAGGCTCGCATGGTCATAATATCATTCACATGGTATTCAATGCTATTTCACATTCTAAGTTTCTATTACAAGGTACACCAAGTCAAAAATACAACACGGTACATGTAAAGTATCTCGTAACCGTGATTTACATGTACTAGAACGCTTATATAAGTCACATACATGTATTCAAGTGGTCCCAATCAAAAAGACACAAGTCTTGGTTATGTTTACTTTAAAAAGTCTTAAGTTTCTCATTTCGAAAACCTTTAAATCCATCAATCTCGTATGCTAACGTGTTTAACATTCTAAACATGCATTTCAAGTTAATATAAACATGTTCGAAAAGTCAGAATTCATATATGATCTCTATATGTCAAGGTTCACTTTTAAAAACTAACATTTTCGTTAAGAATGTTCGCTAGTGAGGTTTAACATGCTCTTGTCATACTACGAACCATATATACATAAGACCACATATCTTTTATGCATTTCTAAACCATTCTAATATGCTCATAAGATCAGAATATCAATATGGTTATAGCATGTCCAAGTTTGTTTTCAAAACTTCCATTTAGTTAGGAACGTGCATTAGTTAGGTTCACATGTTCATATCATGTCACGGAATCTATATACATAAGCTAACACGCATTTTATGTGTTTCTAGGTCATACTAATATGCATCAAAATTCAGAATGTCAAAACGGATATAATAAGTCAATGTTCATTTTGAAACTCTAAGTTTATTGTGAAATCTATAACCTCACCATTCAAGCATGCAATCCTAATATAACATGCTCACATTAGTTCAATGTACTCATATTAGTGTGCTAATCTAGCTTACATGCTTGCTCTAACAAGTTACTATATGATAGCGCAGAACAACAGCTTGAATAGAAATCAAAACGAAATATGCAGAGGCGCGCAGCCGCTCCAAATTTGTACTAAGTCGACGCGCGGCCGCGCGACTTCGTTTCCAGGACAAGAACAGGCTGCTTCGGTAGTTTGCTAACCCATCTCAGAAAATTTCCAATGAAAACAGTTTAGCATGATATAATACCATTCTAACATGAATATAACTTCATATAACTCTTAACAAACATATATCACAATCCAATTACCATCAATCCTTGTTCAATCAAGAATTCAAAATTTTAGAAAATTGCAAAGAATAAAAAACAAGACTGGGAATGTACCTCCGCCAATTTGGAAATTGAACTTGCTGCTATCAAATTATATAATGCTACTATGCTGCTATACTAACTCCTTCTTAACTCTAATGAAATACTCAGCAAATGCAAGCAAGAAGAGAAAAGTTCATTATATAGACAATTTCTTACCCGGTTCATGCTATTGCTTATAAATCCAACCCATAAGAGAACAAGATTGCACAATGGGTAACAAGAAGTTGGTGAGGAGTAGTTGAATTACACTATTATGCCCACTCCCCTTACAATGATCTCATCTATGTTGCTGAGTTTGAGAGTGTAGCAGTAGGCTAGCTTATTATTTGTTCACGTGAAGGAGAAGAAGCTGGGCTCTCATATTGGGACAATTCTCAGCAACAAGCAAATACTACACTTGGGGCATATCATATAGACTTATAATATGCATACACAATTTATTTCATATAACATAAGTTATAATAATTTAAAGGGCATACAATGTATTTCCTAATTACAAGGTATCAAGTAGTGTACAAACATATAATCCATGTACATTTTCTATTAACACCGGATATAATTCAAGTAGGCATTATTATTATTTACCATCATAACTGTTATTATAATTATTATAATAACTTATTAAAAATCATTATTAATTAATAATTATTCATTGATATTACTATATGTTGATGAGGCATACATGAATGTTTACTTACACACTTCAAGTCACATAAGCAATATTATTGTGTAATTCTAATAATGCCATTAGTCTCATTATATAGTCTATACATATAATATAGAGACACATTAATATGTTACCTTGTACTATATATAATATATAGTTAACTACCATATATATAAAGTTTACATATCACATGCTTGTATAAAATAATTAATCAATTAATTATAATATTATTATATTTATAAATCTCTTACTCATTAATTATTATCTATTCATAATAATAATAAATCATCACATTATCAATTAATTACTCAAATATAAATAATTAATTCCGATTAAATCTCTACACTATATTAAAGAAATTTGAATATATAATTTACTAACACTTTTATCAAATCTCTGATATAAAAGTCTCAGGGTTAATCTACTAATTTAAATAACCATTAGTGATTCCCTTTAAATAAATCCTAGCATTTATTTGCATAGGTTAAATCACATAAGCACATAATCACATAAGGTTTAAATAAGTTTGAAAAATTAACTCCTAAAAATTTTAAATCACATATAAAATTAATAAGTAGCTTAAAATTCCTTGTCGTTACATCCCTCCCCCCTTATAAAAATTCCATCCTCGGAATTGTAAAAATAAGGTTACTCCAATAACAACAGATAATTCGCTCTTATCACTTAGATAATCTCTACCGTCTGCTGTACCACTTCTGGTCCCAACAGTCGACGTTCACCTACTTCGTCCCAACACAATGATGTTCGACACTTCCTCCCATAAAATGCTTCTAGCAAAATCTCTTCTCTTATTTCTAGTACTAACGGTACCCAAATTTGTCCTTCAAATCTTAGCAGTTCAGTGCTAACAATCTTAAATTTCAACTCATCACCTTCAGCTAATCGGTTCTTGATGTTATCATAATCTTCGTCCTCCTCATGTGCCTCCTTAACCTTATCTAATAAAGTCGGGCTTACTGACGCTGTAAATAATCTCTCTTTGGTCTCCATCGGATACTTAACCTCTAAGTCTAGTCTTTCGAAAATCTTTCACTAATTCTTCTGAATGGTCAACCACGATAATTTCTCTCTGCCTTTCCTATCCAAGGCATCTGCCACAACATTTGCTTTGCCTGGATGGTACAAAATCTCATAATCATAAATCTTTAATCAATTCTAGCCATCGGCGCTGCCTCATGTTTAATTCTTCTGCGTGAAGATATACTTCAGACTGTGTATATCTCAAACTTCTCGCCATACAAACAATGCTTTCAAAACTCCAAGGCAAAAACTATTGCTGCTAAATCTCGTTTGGGAAGACATCTACGAATTCCCTTTAAATCGGTATAACAGTTCCTATGAATGTATTCTACGGGGATAACTTCCTTGTTTGCTACTCCTACGCCCATAGGGTGTTCAAATTCCTCACGGGTAAGTCTAACTGTTTAACAAATTCATCAGAAACAAAAGAGCAAGTGGCACTCGAATCGAATAACACATATGCATCTATATATAATTAATCGGGATGATACCTAACACTACGTCCTTGTTGTTGCAGTTGCCGCTAGCTGTAATGCCTTTTCTCTTCGGGCAGTCCTTGATTTGATGGTCTGTGGCTCTACACCCGAAACATCCTCCTTTTGACTTATTCGGACAATGAGGAGCCATGTGCCCTGGTTGTCCACAATGATAACATGCGTTCTTCCCCTTCAAGCACTCCCCCGAGTGGTTCCTTCCACAGTTACTGCACTTTAAACTTTTCTTATCCTTTTTCCTGGATTTACCACCTCCGGATGATTGGCTCTCCATCCATTTTCATTTATTGGGGTTGCTGCCTCTGGTGTTTCCCCCTTTCGGTCCTTCCTGGCCGGTCTTCTTATCTTGTTTAAATTGCGCTATGGCTTCATTACCTCCTTCGGCAATGATAACCCTTTCCAAAAGATCCGAAAAGGTCTTAATCTTCAATACATCTACTACCTTCTGCACCCATGGTTCCAATCCTAATTCAAATCTCTCTGTTTTCCTGGCCTCCGTATCCACCTGATGCGAGGTGAATCGAGCCCACTCTCTAAATCTTGCCGTGTTCTCCGCGACTGACATACCTCCTTGTCTCAGATCCAGAAACTTAACTTCCATATCTTGTTGCGTATTCTTCGAGAAGAAATTCTTAAATCTGTCCCACATAATAACTCCTTCGCCTGCTAGTCCTTTATTAAGTTCCCACCAATTATTAGCTTCGCCCTTCATTATGAATGTGGCAAAACTCGTCTTCTGTGCCTCGGCCACCCGTGCAACCTCAAACACCTTCTCAACTTCTTCAATCCATGTCTGGGCTTCAATTGGGTCCAAGGTTTCCTGAAATTCCGGTGGTCCTACCAATTTAAAGTCCTTAAAGCTAGCCAAGTAATGTCCTGGCTGCTTAGCTGCTGGCGGGGTTATGTTCTGCATTGCTTCTGTTAATAGGTTAACGAAGCTCTGCATTGGGTCGACATTTCCCCCTCCACCATTGCTAACAGATCCTTCCTCCCTCTGGTTCCGTGAAAATCCCCTAGGCGGCATGATCCTGAGGACAGGAAGAAAACATTAGGCTTTATGTGAGATGCTATTCAAGTTAGCATTAAGAAGTTAGGACGTCTATCAATCATAGCTAATTTAAATAAACAACTTCAGTATCACAAAGCAACTCGATGGATCTCCTCAATCCATGACCTATAAACTCTACTTGAGGTTTCTACTAAGGTTATAACTTAGGTTTCGCATTCCTAACGTTTATAACCTAAAGCTTTGATACCAACCTGAGACACCCCCGAATCCGGGTCCTCTGACCTCGGCCCGGTGGCCACGAAATAATACTAACATCCACCTTTAAGTAACATACGATAACTAAAATACGGAATATAATAAACGTACGTCGTTCATTCAAAAGGTGTTACTAGTCCCAAGATTCGATGACCTTAATACATCAATACAAATATACCCTAGAATAAACATTAGGGTTCATATTACATTAACAGTAATTAAATAAATCACAAAGACAAAGTCTGCTCCTTGCAAACCATCCTAAATCTTTCCTTTACCCTTGTCCTTCCCTAATGGCTCGGGCTTAACTGCAATATAAGTCATGATATAGTAAGAATGAGCAACAAGTTTGCTCAGCAAGTTTAAATACAACAATAAAGGATATATCATGATGAATGGAAAAATATCTGACAATGATTTCAACAAAATGAATATCTTAAAGATTCAACAATATGAATATTAGAACGATTCAATAATATAAATATCTGAACGATTCAACAATATGAATATCTGAACGATTCAATAATATGAATATCTGAACGATTCAACAATATGAATATTAGAACGATTCAATAATATGAATATCTGAACGAATCAATACGAATAATAGAATGATTCAATAATATGAATATTTGTAAGGATCAACAACCCGCATGATTCAACACTATGAACATCTTAACAATTCAACAATATGAATATTAAAAGCAAAGATAATAATTGTCTTTAGAATGACTGATAGTCGAGTAGACTCTGAACTATAACTTTCCAATGGGTTCAATAGCTAACTGACCCTTTTTGGATTACTGGCTTCTGGCAACAGAAACTAAGTACCTAGAGGAGATCAGCCTCGGGTACAACGTGAATATGCATAACATATATATCTGCTTACTCGTATCATATATATTAGATACCTGGGCACACTCCTTCAAATGAGGGGTGTTCTGTTCCGTCTAAGAATCCTTACCATCAATTGGTTTGGATAGTTTCAAAGAAAACTTCATACACTAGTCTGACCGAGCAAAGGTTCAGACTCTTACTGACATAGTTCAAGAAATTTAGGATCTTGAATAATGTACAAGTCCAAGACTGTACGAGCTCAAATGCACTAGGTGCGGACATCAATAATATTAATGTGGAATAATTGATAAGTAATTAAACCACTAAATAACATGCTTGGAAATAAAGTTCAAGCAATTAAATAAACAACTTTCGATTCAACGATAACCTACTCAATACAATATGAGAAGGATAGAGAACTTACACAAAGTGAAGTTTAGAATTTGCACAATATAGGAATTTGTGTAAGTTCAGGGAACTTTCAAAATAACCAAAGTGTGAAGTTCGGGGAACTTTCACAATACAATAATAACCTGCTCAAAATACAATATGAGAAGTATAGGAACTTGCACAATAAAGGTGAAGTTTAGAATCTTGCTTACTCGAGTAATTGAATAAAGTAGTGCAAGGATTTAAAATACTTGCACAATAAAAGTAGGGTTCAGATACTAGCTTGCAATATCCGTTGAATAAAGTAATACAAGGGTCTAGGATACTTGCTCAAATATAACTTGAGGAAGATAGGGAACTTGCACAAATAAGGAGTGTAAGTCAGGGAACTTGCCTGATTGCTCAGCTACAAATAAATTCTAGCTTTTATAAAACTGTGTTGGAACGACCTAACATTAACAAGTTGATCTCTCCAATTAGTAAAAGTTCACACATACAAGAATCTAAACATTATATAATTCTATCACATAAGATCATGTTCAATATCAAACATACCATTTATAGCATCATAATATGTTAATTGTTAAAATCCGACTTAAGCAAATTATTCGGGTCTGAAAGTGTCCCGACGTAACTCTAGCATGCAACTATTGCCATTAAACCAATACACATGCTTATCAAGTTATAATCTCCCATTCGAAACTAGCATGCTCATCCTAATCCAATTTCGAAGTCATATATTTTCATGCCAGTAAACCTTAAGTTAAACAAGTTTATACTTCAAAGGTTTGCTACTTCCGGTTATACTATCCCATAACAAGGCTAAACAATACCTAATATGTATGCTTGAGTATTCTACACAAATACACTTCAAATCACATAGTTCATATTTGAATTTCATTTTCTATGATTTAGCATGCACATGTGAAATCTGTATATAAACAAATGAGGTTCATGTTAATATGTCTATATGCATAATGAAATCTAATACACAGGCTCGCATGGTCATAATATCATTTATATGGTATTCAATGCTATTTCACATTCTAAGTTTCTATTACAAGGTACACCAAGTCAAAAAGACAACATGGTACATGTAAAGTATCTCGTAACCGTGATTCACATGTACTAGAACGCTTATATAAGTCACATACATGTATTCAAGTGGTCCCAATCTAAAAGACACAAGTCTTGGTTATGTTTACTTTGAAAAGTCTTAAGTTTCTCATTTCGAAAACCTTTAAATCCATCAATTTCGTATGCTAACGTTTTTAACATTTTAAATATGCATTTCAAGTTAATATAAACATGTTCGAAAAGTCAGAATTCATATATGATCTCTATATGTCAAGGTTCACTTTTAAAAACTCATATTTTCGTTAAGAATGTTTGCTAGTGAGGTTTAACATGCCCTTGTCATACTACGAACCATATATACATAAGTCCACATATCTTTTATGCATTTCTAAACCATTCTAATATGCTCGTAAGATCAGAATATCAACATGGTTATAGCATGTCCAAGTTTATTTTCAAAACATCCATTTTAGTTAGGAACGTGCATTAGTTAGGTTCACATGTTCATATCTTGTCATGGAACCTATATACATAAGCTAACACGCATTTTATGTGTTTCTAGGTCATACTAATATGCATCAAAATTCAGAACGTCCAAAACGGATATAATAAGTCAATGTCCATTTTGAAACTCTAAGTTTATTGTAAAATCTATAGCCTCACCATTCAAGCATGCGATCCTAATATAACATGCTCACATTAGTTCAATGTACTCATATAAGTGTGCTAATCTAGCTTACATGCTTGCTCTAACAAGTTACTACATGATAGCACAGAACAACAGCTTGAACAGAAATCAAAACGAAATCTGTAGAGGCGCGCGGCCGCGCGGCTCCGTTTCCAGGATAAGAACAGGCTGCTTCGGCAGTTTGCTAACCCATCTCAGAAAATTTCCAACGAAAACAGTTTAAGCATGATATAATACCATTCTAACATTAATATAACTTCATATAACTCTTAACAAACATATATCACAATCCAATTACCTTCAATCCTTGTTCAATCAAGGATTCAAAAATTTAGAAAATTGTAGAGAATGAAAAACAAGACTGGGAATGTACCTCTGCCAATTTGGAAATTGAACTTGCTGCTATCAAATTATATAATGCTACTATGCTGCTATACTAACTCCTTCTTAAGTCTAATAAAATACTCATCAAATGCAAGCAAGAAGAGAAGAGTTCATTATATAGACAATTTCTTACCCGGTTCATGCTATTGTTTATAAATCCAACCCATAAGAGAACAAGATTGTACAATGGGTAACAAGAAGTTGGTGAGGAGTAGTTGAATTACACTATTATGCCCACTCCCCTGACAATGATCTCATCTATGTTGCTGAGTTTAAGAGTGTAGGAGTAGGCTAGCTTATTATTTGTTCACGTGAAGGAGAAGAAGTTGGGCTCTCATATTGGGACAATTCTCAGCAACAAGCAAATACTACACTTGGGGCATATCATATAGACTTATAATATGCATACACAATTTATTTCATATAACATAGGTTATAATAATTTAAAGAGCATACAATGTATTTTCTAATTACAAGGTATCAAGTAGTGTACAAATATATAATCCATGTACATTTTCTATTAACACCGGATATAATTCAAGTAGGCATTATTATTATTTACCATCATAACTGTTATTATAATTATTATAATAACTTATTAAAAATTATTATCAATTAATAATTATTCATTAATATTACTATATGTTGATGAGGCATACATGAATGTTTACTTACACACTTCAAGTCACATAAGCAATATTATTGTGTAATTCTAATAACGCCATTAGTCTCATTATATAGTCTATACATGTAATATAGAGACACATTAATATGTTACCTTGTACTATATATAATATATTGTTAACTACCATATATAAAAAGTTCACATATCACATGCTTGTATAAAATAAATAAATAATTAATTATAATATTATTATATTTATAAATCTCTTACTCATTAATTATTATCTATTCATAATAATAATTAATCATCACATTATCAATTAATTACTCAAATATAAATAATTAATTCCGATTAAATCTCTACACTATATTCAAGAAATTTGAATATATAATTACTAACACTTTTATCAATTCTCTAATATAAAAGTCTCAGGGTTAATATACTAATTTAAATAACCATTAGTGATTCCCTTTAAATAAATCCTAGCATTTATTCGCATAGGTTAAATCACATAAGCACATAACCACATAAGGTTTAATTAAGTTTGAAAAATTAACTCCTAAAAATTTTAAATCACATATAAAATTAATAAGGAGCTTAAAATTCCTGGTCGTTACACTTGGCAACACAATCGGCAACATCTCATTTCATATTCGGCCACCAGAAATGTTGTCAGAGATCTTGGAACATCTTGGTACTCCCGGGGTAAATCAAATACCGTGAGCTATGAGCCTCGCTCAAAATTTCCTCAATCTCTGGCATTGGTGGTACCCAAATTCTGCTCTCAAATCTCAATAGTCTATCACTATCTACCTTGAATTTCTGTCCATTGTGACACCCCCAAATTCGGTATCTTAATTTTCACATAATTTGGTGTTCACTGTTCGAATATCATATGACTATCTACCCATAATAATAGAAATTTATTAAATAGATAAATAATCCATCATCTCCCTATAATAGGGTTATAATATCTGAAATAGTAAATACATAATCAATCCAAGGTCATACTTAACCTTAAATCTCTGTTGCGAAAATTTAAACAAATAAGTCTTAATCATTACACATATATCTTGAACTTTAACATTTCAATAACACCACAAGTCTTCAACACTTGTTAGCTTTTCCTTTGCCCTTGCTAGTAGAAGGCTCATCATATCATTCATTCTTATTGCAATGTTATTATGCAAGAGTGAGCACGAATGCCCTCAAGTATAAAAATATGACAATAATAACATGCGAGTGAATCAAAGAAATCTGAATAACAGAAAGCTCAACTTTTGAATCAAGAATAATAATCGAGAATCAAAATTACTTCTGAGGGTCATTAAGACCTTGAACTATGTCCTAGGTTGTCAAGTATATTAACCTTTAAACCTTTAACAGTCATAAGACTATGGACTTCACTTCTCGTACTTAGGTGGATCAGCCCTTCATACCAATACTGTGCACAATACCACAACTCTTAAAGCATCATCAATTCCCTTTTAATAGGGTTGTTCATCTCAGTTCGACATCAGAGTCAGCACCAAATAAAGTTTGATTTGGATAACTCAATAGTAGTTTTGGAATTTAGAACGCTCATCAACAATGGACTAGTCGAATCAATAATAGTTCGCTAGTCTTAAAGGATTCAATAATAAATGATATTCAATTTGAATAATAACTTCTCAAGGATATACAATCGAATAAGTATCGTATAACTGAAATGATACTTTTAAAATCATCATGATATCTCATATGAAATTCTGAACTTGAATAATTAAGAATAAGAACTTTGCTCGATATAGAATTTAGGTCTATAACTTGCTCAATGTAAAAGTAAGGTTTAGACACTTGACTCGTGCCCAAGCTACAATTATAACTCACGTTCTTTAACTACTCTTACCTATTAATACATTCACAATATCAATTAATTATTAGTTCGACATACTTATCGAATCTCAATATCGATCTTTGAACACGTTATTTAGACTTTACAAATAACGGTTTAAGTCATGTAATTAACTTGCTAATTACTCACATAATATAGTCATTAAATCATTTTAACATTTCCTTACATATTTAATAATCTACTTTAATCTCTAGAAATATTCTTGTCACATTATCTTGTTAATTAATTTAAGTTAAATTAATATGTCATGATTTAAAACTTCAAATAAACAAAAATTGTATTTCTTCTGACACACGAGCCGGGGCGCGTTTCCCTTATAAATAATTCCTCAGGGCAACGTTCGCCGCAGCGCGTGTTCCTTAAAGGAAATCTTCGCCTGGGCAAAAACCCCCTGGTTCGAATTCTGTAGTTCGCAAAGAACACATAATCAAGCCCAATTTTCTTCAATTTACACTAATACACTGATTTATAATGTTACCCATGAAGTATAAACTTCACAGAACATCATAAATTACTTCTAGCATGTTTCTAACATTTAAATCATGTGATTACACAAATTAAGACATTTAATTTCACTTTTCTTCATAATTTTGTAAAGTTTGATGAAAAATATAAAATCTCTCATTACGGATTGGTTATAACACCGAACGTTCATTCAAATTCTGTTTTCTTTGTTTTAACATGTATAATCATAATCATGCGTCAATTTGAATTTAAACATACTATGAAAGCATTTAATTTATCCATATGGGTTATTCATACAATATTCAAACTCTGTATTTCATGAAACCCAATTATTAACAAAATCCCATGGTGTGATCACTTTAATTTATGAATATATGGCATAGCCCATGTTATTAACATACACAGATCTCTATATAATCATATCTTACTTTAATTCTCAAAATAATTCTTAACAGAGAGTTTTTGAAAATACGTTAATAAAACTCTGTAACTTTTCAAAAACCCAATTAAGGCCTAATTGCATGAATTCGATCATTTTAAATCATTCATATCAAATATAAAACACGATATAATCACACACACGCATATATATATAGCCATATCATGCCTTAATTATAAAACTAGTTTTTAACAGAAAACTTTAAAGTATGTATTGAAGAACTTTAAGAAATCTTAATTTTGAAAACTTAAAAGAAGGGATTACCCTTTAGTAGATGATGAAGATGAATACAATCACAGACAACACAATGATTTATCAATTTTTCTCTCTCTCAATTTCTTCTCAAATCTCTTTTCTCTCTAAGTTCTTCTCTCAACCCCTTCTATATTTCTCTGACAAATATCCTAAGTCTGATAGGATATAACATAGTATACGTATAGATATAATGGCCGGTTAATGAAACCAACCCCAACTTCCCATAGGGCCTTGTTTGTTTCTCTCACACTCCCTCTTTCCCTTTATTTTAATAAATCTCTTATAATATAGTTAATTGTTATATTACTAATTAACCAATTAATTTATTTAACTCAATTAAATAAAATATAATAACTTTACATTAAATCACATTGCCACATAATTAATATTTTCTTTTATTAATTATGTAAATTCATTAGATTTCTAATTAATTATTAAATTAATTAGAATAACATTATCATTAATTAAATAAATCATTTAATTAAATAAGCTCCATTAATATATGCTTTGAACTTATAAAATTACCACACATTAATTCAATCAATGTAACACATATAATTAAATTAGTCTACCACAATCTCATGAATTAATTATTTAACTTAACAATTAAATCATAAAAAATATTTATTTAATTCAATAAATATTCAAATAACTTTACAAAATTCTCGTTCGTCACATCTTTCCCCCCTTAAAAGGATTCTGTCGTCAGAATCACGGTTCGATTAATAATTTTGTCTAGTCACATTCCCCCCTTTAAAAAGATTCTGTCCCCAGAATCGCGGTCACATACTTAAGAAAATAAGTGTGGATAAGTCTTCATCGTATTCTCTTCGAGTTCCCACGTAGCTTCTTCAACGTTGTGGTTCCTCCAAATTACCTTAACAGAAGGTATTACTTTATTCCTAAGAACTTGCTCTTTCCGGTCAACAATCTGAACTGGAACTTCTTCGTAGGATAAGTCCTTCTCAAATTGTAGTGTTCATATTCTATCACATGTTTGTAATCGGGTTTGTAAGGTCGTAACACTGACACATAGAAAACGTTGTGGACATGCTTTGACGCCGGAGGTAAAGCTACCTCATAGGCAACTTCTCCAATTCTGCGTAGTACCTCAAAAGGTGCAATGAACCTCGGGCTCAGTTTTCGCTTTTTATCGAATCTGATCTTTCCCTTCCAGGGAGAGACTTTCAAAAATACAAAGCTACCCGATTCAAACTCAACATTCTTGCGGTGTGGATCAACGTATTTCTTCTGCCTATCCTGAGCCGCTACTAACCTTGTCCAAATTACTTTAACTATCTATGTTGTCTGCTGTACCAACTCTGGACCTAGCAATTGTCTTCTGCCAACTTCATCCTAGTACAGTGGTGTTCTGTACTTTGTACCGTACAACGCTTCATAAGGCGGCATACCAATACTAGCGTGATAACTATTATTATAACCGATTTCTACAAGCGGTAGGTGGTCATCCCAATTTCCTTTAAAATTTATAATGCATGCTCTTAGCATATCCTCTAATGTCTGGATCGTCCTTTCGCTTTGCCCGTCAGTCTGAGGGTGATAAGTTGTGCTCATCCTCAACTGTGTTCCCATACATTTTTGTAGTCGCTTCCTGAAACTCGATGTGAAACGCAGATCACGGTCGGATGCAATCGACACTGATACTCCGTGCCTCGAAATAATCTCTTTTACATATAACTTCGCCAACTGTTCTAAGTTAAATCTGATTTTGATCGGAAGAAAGTGTGTGGATTTCGTCAATCGGTCAACAATAACCCATTCTAATATGTTTCCATTTCCATTCTGGGATCTCTAGAGGTTGTAGCAAAACACTCGATCTCTGATGTTCTGCCTTGAACCTCTGACAAGTCAGACACAATCGACAATGTCCCTATTCATATTTGGCCACCAAAAATATTGTCGTAAATTCTAATACATCTTGGTACTTCCGCGATGAATGGAATACATCGAACTATGAGCCTCACTTAGAATGTCCTCCTTGATCTCTGTTACTGGCGGTACCCAAACTCTCTTTTCAAACCTCAACAATCCCTCGCTGTCCATTTTGAATTTAAGTTCAGTCCCTTCAGATATCTTTTTCTTTACTTCCTCACATTTCTTATCTAGGATTTGAGCTTCCTTAACCTTATCCAATAGAGTTGTTCCAAGCTTGCATCTGGAACAGCTTCTCTTCAGTCTCCATTGAATATCCTACTTCCAATTCCACCTTTTCCATTATTGAAATCAACTCTTCATGTGTTGTCAACATCATCAACTTCTCCCGACCCTTTCGGCTTAAGGCGTCGGCTACTACATTCATTTTACATAGATGGTATAGGATATCACAATCATAGTCCTTTATTAACTCCAGTCATCTTCTCTGATGCATATTCAAATCTTTCTGAGTGAAAATATATTTCAGACTTTTGTGGTCTATATATATTTCACACTTCTCTCCATAGAGATAGTGTCTCCAAATCTTCAAGGCGAATACCACCGCAGCTAATTCCAGATCGTGGGTTGGATATCCCGTCTTGTAATCCTTCAACTGTCGTGACGCATACGCAATGACTCTATCATTTTGCATAAGCACACAGCCTAGCCCTTTATGCGACGCGTCACTATATACCACAAAGTTTCATGTGTCATCCGGAAGGGACAACACAGGTTCTGTACTCAATCTCTTCTTAAGTTCTTGGAAACTTTCCTCGTACTTTTTCGTCCACACGAATTTCACAACTTTCCTAGTCAAATTTGTTAGCGGAGTTGCGATCTTGGAAAAGTCCTGAATGAATCTTCTGTAATAGCCTGCTAATCCAAGGAAACTTCTTACTTCCGATGGTGTTTTCGGCTGATCCCAATTCATCATTGCTTCGACTTTGGAGGGATCTACCGAAATTCTGTCCTTATCAATTACATGTCCAAGAAATTGCACTCTTTCAATCCAGAACTCACATTTTAAGAATTTGGCCTATAACTTCTCTCTTCTTAATGCCTCTAACGTCAACTTCAAATGCTCAACATGTTCTTCCTTGGTCTTAGAATATACCAATATATCGTCAATAAACACCACTACAAATTTTTCCAAAAAGGGCTTGAACACTCCATTCATTAGGCCCATAAATACTGCAGGCGCATTCGTTAGACCAAATGACATAACCAAAAATTCGTAGTGACCATATCACGTCCTAAACGCTGTCTTCGGGACATCTTCTGGCCTCACTTTCAGCTGATGATAACCACTTCTCAGGTCTATCTTTGAGAAATATCTCGCTCCCTTTAATTGATCAAACAGATCGTCAATCCTTGGTAACGGATACCTGTTCTTTATGGTAACCTTGTTCAATTCTCTATAATCAAGGCAGAGCCGCATTGTACCATCCTTCTTCTTAACAAATAACATCGGCGCTCCCCACGACGATAAGCTCGGTTGAATATATTTCTTGTCTAGTAGCTCTTGTAGCTGAACCATCAATTCTTTCATTTCTACCGGAACCATCCGATACGGTGTCTTCCATATTGGAGCCATTCCTGGCGCCAAATCGATCATAAATATCCTACACAGCCTTGTCTTAATAACTTCCTGGCAGAAGTCCTGGCAGATCGTCCGGAAACACATCTACGAAGTCCCTTACGACTGGTATTCCCTCTAACTTCGGATTCTCTTTACGACTATCGACTATGTAGGCTAAATATCCTACATAGCCTTGTCTTAATAACTTTATGGCTTGCATCATCGTCAGCCAACTCGCTTGCCTAGGCGACTTGCTGCCATAGAACACAACGTCATAAAGTTAATACATTTCTTCTGGCAATTAATTACAGCCCCATAATTGAATATCCAATCCATCCCCAGAATAACGTCAAATTCTCCAAGTTTAATTGGGATAAGATCTACACTCATAACGTTACCCTTAATATCCACTCTATAGTTCTTGTGTATATACTTAATAGGAATCACTTCCCTATTCGCAATCTCTATGTTCATAGGGATTTCTAATTCGTCTTTATGCAATTCTAGGTTCTTTGCAAAGTCATCGGATATAAATAAACAAGTAGCACCCGAATCAAATAAAATATAAGCATTGACTTTGCTGATCGGAATGATACCTGATGCCACATCACAAGACTGCACAACATCCATGTACGGTCATGTTGAATGTCCTCGCAGTTGGTTGATTTGTCGAAATTAGTCCCGTAATTATGAGAGGATTTCCACTGTTATTTTCCTTGTTTCCACCTGACACTGCTCCTCCAGATTCCTTCTTGGGATAGTCTCTAGCCAAGTGATCCTTTGACCCACATGTGTAGCAGGCGCCCTTCTTAGGGTTAGGGCCGTTAGGTGCTATGTGGCCTTCTTCACCACAATTGTAGCAAACTTTTTTCTTGTGACAACCCCAAATTCGGTATCTAAAATTCCACAGGATTTGGTGTTCAGTATTCAAATATTATACAACTATCTACCAATAAATATTAAAATTCATTTAATAGATAAATAAATCATCATATCCCTATAATAGGGTTACAACATCTGAAATAATAAATACATAATAAATCTGAGATCATACTTAACCTTAAATCTCTGTTGCGGAAACGTAAACACATAAGTCTTAAACATTACACATTAGTTTTGAACTTAACATTTCAATAACATCTCAAGTCTTCAACACTTGTTAGCTTTTCCTTTGCCCTTGCTACTAGAAGGCTCACCAGATTGTTCATTCTTAGCTGCAATGTTATTATGCAAGAGTGAGCACGAATGCCCGCAAGTATAAAAATATGACAATAATAACATGCGAGAGAAATCAAAGAAATCTGAATAACAGAAAGCTCAACTTTTGAATCAAGAATAATAATCGAGAGTCAAATTACATCTAAGGGTCATAAGACCTTAAGCTATGTCCTAGGTTGTCAAGTATATTAACTTTTAAACCTTTAACAGTCATAAGACTATGGACTTAACTTCGTACTTAGGGAGATCAGTCCTTCGTACCGATACTATGCACACTACCTCAATGCTCAAAGCATCATCAATTCGCCTTTAAAAGGGTTGTTCATCTCAGTTTGACATCAGAGTCTGCACCAAATATAGTTTGGTTTGGATAATTCAATAGTAGTTCTAGAATTTGGAACGCTCATCGACTATAGACTAGTCGAATCATATAAGGGTTCACTAGTCTTAAAGGATTCAACAATATAAGATATTCAATTTGAATAATAACTTCTCAAGGGTATACCATCGAATAAGTATTGTATACTGAAATGATACTTTTAAAAGAAACATAACATCTCATATGAAATTCTGAACTTGAGTAATCAAGAATAAGAACTTGCTCAACAATAGTAATTAAGTATAGAACACTTGCTCAATTTAAAGAGTATGGTTTGGAAACTTGCCTCGTGCACAAGCTACAATTACAACTCACTTCTTTAATTACTCTTACCTATCAACACATTCACAATATTTAATTAATCACAGGTTCAATATGTTTATCGATTCACAACTGTGTTCTTCGAACTCATTATTAGGTTTTTCAAATAATGGTTTCAAATCGATTAATTAACTTATTAATTAATCACATAACCTAAGTTATTAATCTTATATTAACATCTTATCACATACATAACATGTCTTCATGTTTATTTGGTTTAAAACACATAACTTAGAATTTAACACTTAGAAAAAATTTTAAAATTTCTAGACGGCGCGGCTGTGCTACCATTACCCTTTGTAATGGCGCGGCGCGTTAATAAGCCTTTGACACAGCGCGGCTGCGCGGCTACGAAATTGTCGATTCTAATGTTCGCGAATGAACACAGAAACTCCCCCCTTTTCTCCAATTTTACACCAATACAATGATTTATAATGTTACCCATGAAGTATAAACTTCATAGGAACATCACAAATTACTACTAACATGTTTCCAACGTTTTAACTCATGTAATTACACAAATTAAAACCATCAATTTCACTGTTCTTCATAAATTTTATAAAGTTCAATTAAAACATAAAATTTCTCATTACGGATTCGTTACTGCACCGAATTCACTCATTCCAATTCCATTTTCTTTGTTTTAACATGCACAGTCATATTCATTTGTCAATTTTAATACAAACGTATGATTCAAACATTAATTTAACCCATATGGGTTATTCTCACAACATTTATACTCTGTCTTTTCAAGAAACTCAATTCTTAATAAAATTACATGGTGTGATCAGTGTAAATCATGTATTCATGATTCAACACATAATACTAACATATATGTTTACATATATGATCATATCTTGGTTTAATTTTCCAAAATAATACTTAACAGATAAATTTTGAACATACGTTAAATAAAACTCTGTCATTTTTCAAAAACCCAATTAAGGCCTAATTATACATTTTTGATCATTTTAAATCATTCATACCAAGTATAAAACATGATTTAAGCACAGACCCACATATATAAAGTCATACCATAACCCAATTATGAAACCCATTTTTTTACAGAACTTTAAAATACGTATATGAAAAACTTTGAGAAAATTATATTTTAAAAACTAAAAAGGAAGATTACCTTTAGTAGTGAAGATGAAACAATCACAGATAATATCAATGATCTCTCAATCTCTCAACTTTCCTTCTTCTCTCTCAATTTTCTCTAATATTTTTCTCTTTGAACTTTTCCTCTTAACTTTCTTTCTCTGACTTGAACAAATGAAAACAAAATACGCCTAACACATTAATATACGTATATATTATATCCGTTGAATTAAATAACTCCTAACTCCCACAAGGGCCTTGTTTGGCTAGCACCTTAACTCTTCTTTTCCATTTATTTTAATAAAACTCTTATAATATACTTAACAGTCACACTAATAACTAACTAATTAATTTTATTTAAATTAATTAAATAAAATATAATAACTTTACATTAATTCACATTGTCACATAATTAATAATTTTATTTATTAATTATGTCAATTCATTAATTCTTTTAATTAATTATTAAATTAATTAAAGTAACATTATGCCCATTTAATTAATGCATTTAATCAAATAAACTCAATTAATTAAATACTTTGAACTATTAAATTACTACACATTAATTTAATTAATGTAACACATATAATTAAATTAATCTACCAAAAATTCATTAATTAATTATTTAACTCAATAATTAAATCATTAAAAATATTTATTTACTTCAATAAATATTCAAATAACTTTACAAAATTCTCGTTCGTCACATCTTTCCCCCCTTAAAAGGATTCTGTCCTCAGAATCACGGTTTGATTAATAATTTCGTTCCGTCTTTCACCCCTTAAAAAGATTCTATTCACAGAATAGCGTTCACCAATTCAAGCAAATAAGTGTGGATAAGTCTTTATCATATTCTCTTCGAGTTCCCACGTAGCTTCTTTAGCGTTGTGGTTCCTCCAAATTACCTTAACAGAAGGTATTACTTTATTCCTGAGAACTTGTTCTTTCTTGTCAACAATTTGAACATGAACTTCTTCGTATGATAAGTCTTTCTCAAATTGTAGGGGTTCATATTCTATCATATGTTTGTAATCGGGTTTATAAGGTCGTAATACTGACACATGGAAGACGTTGTAGACATGCTCCAGAGCCAGAGGTAAAGCTACCTCGTAGGCCACTTCTCCGATTCTTCGCAGCACTTCAAAAGGTCCAATGAACCTCGGGCTCAATTTTCCTTTCTTACCAAATCTGATATTTCCCTTCCAGGGAGAGACCTTCAAAAATATAAAGCTACATTCTTGCGGTGTGGATCGGCATATTTCTTTTGCCTATCCTGAGCCGCTACTAATCTTGTCCGAATTACTTTAACTATTTCTGTTGTTTGTTGTACCAACTCTGGTCCTAGCAATTTTCTCTCGCCAACTTCATCCCAGTACAGTGGAGTTCTGCACTTTCTACCATACAACGCTTCGTAAGGCGGAATACCAATACTAGCGTGATAACTATTGTTATAACCGAATTCTAAAATCGGTAAGTGATCGTCCCAATTGCCTTTGAAATCCATGATGCATGCTCTCAGCATATCCTCTAATGTCTAGATCGTCCTTTCGCTTTGCCCGTTAGTCTGAGGGTGATAAGCGGTACTCATTCTCAATTGTGTTCCCATGCATTCTTGTAGTCATTTCCATAAATTAGATGTAAAGCGCGGATCACGGTTAGAAATAATCGATACTGGCACTTCGTGCCTCGAAACAATCTCTTTCACATATAACTTCGCCAACTGTTCTAAGTTAAATCTGATTTTGATCGGAAGAAAGTGTGCGAATTTCGTTAATCGGTCAACGATAACCCATACTGCGTCGTAGCCTTTCTGGGTCGTCGGAGGCCAACCACAAAATTCATTGTAATATGTTGCCATTTCCATTCTGAGATCTCTAAAGGTTGTAGCAAACCACTTGGTCTTTGATGTTCTTCCTTGACCCTTTGGCAAGTCAGACACTTGGAAACACAATTGGCAACGTCCCTCTTCATATTTGGCCACCAAAAGTGTTGTCGTAAATCCTGATACATCTTGGAACTTCCGGGATGAATGGAATACCTCAAACTATGAGCCTTGCTTAGAATGTCCTCCTTGATTTCTGGTACTGGCGGTACCCAAACTCTGTTTTCAAACCTCAACAATCCCTCGCTGTCCATCTTAAATTTAAGTTCAGTTCCTTCAGATATCTTTTTCTTTACTTCCTTACATTCCTTGTCTAGGTTTTGAGCTTCCTTAACCTTATCCAATAAAGTTGTACCAGCTTGCATCTAGAATAGCTTTTCATCAATCTCCATTGGACATCATACTTCCAATTCCAGCTTTTTCATTGCTGTAATTAATTCTTCTTGTGCTATCAACATCATCAACTTCTCCCGACCCTTTCTGCTTAAGGCGTCTGCTACAACATTTGCTTTACCCGGGTGGTATAAGATATCACAATCGTAGTCCTTAATTAGTTCTAACCATCTTCTCTGACGCATATTCAAATCCTTCTGGGTGAAAATATATTTCAGACTCTTGTGGTCTGTATATATCTCACACTTCTCCCCATAGAGATAGTGTCTCCAAATCTTTTAGATGAATACCACTGCAACCAATTCTAGATCGTGGGTTGGATATCCCTTCTCATAATCTTTCAACTGTCGTGATGCGTACGCAATAACTCTGCCATTTTGCATAAGCACACAACCTAGCCCTTTATGCGACGCATCACATTATACTACAAAGTTTCCTATGTCATCCGGAAGGGACAACACAGGTGTTGTACTCAATCTTTTCTTAAGTTCTTGAAAACTTTCCTCGCACTTCTCTGTCCAAACGAATTTCACAACTTTCCTAGTCAAATTCGTTAGCGGAGTGGCGATCTTGGAAAAATCCTGAATGAATCTTCTGTAATTACCTGCTAATCCAAGAAAACTTCTTACTTCCGACGGTGTTTTCGGCTGATCCCAATTCATCACATCTTCGACCTTGGAGGGATCCACCGAAATTCCGTCCTTATCAATAACATATCCGAGAAATTGCACCCTTTTAATCCAGAATTCACACTTTGGGAATTTGGTGTACAACTTCTCTCTTCTCAACACCTCCAATGTCAACTTCAAATGTTCAAAATATTCTTCCTTGGTTTTTGAATAAACCTATATGTCGTCGATAAAGACCACCACGAATTTATCCAAAAATGGCTTAAACACTCCATTCATTAGGCCCATAATTGCTGCAGGCACATTCGTTAAACCAAATGACATAACCAAAAATTCGTAGAGACCATATCGTGTCCTAAACGCTGTCTTCGGAACATCTTCTGGCCTCACCTTCAGCTGATGATAACCACTTCTCAGGTCTATCTTCGAGAAATATCTCGCTCCCTTTGATTGATCAAATAGATCGTCAATTCTTGGTAACGGATACCTGTTATTAATGGTAACCTTGTTCAATTCCCTATAACCGATGCAGAGCCGCATCGTCCCATTCTTCTTCTTTACGAATAACATCGGTGCTCCCCATGGTGATACGCTTGGTTGAATATATTTCTTGTCCAGTAGCTCTTGTAGCTGAACCATAAATTCTTTCATTTCAATCGGAGCCATACGGTACGGTGCTTTCGATATTGGAGCCATTCCTGGCACCAAATCTATAACAAAATCTACTTCCCTATCCGACAAAAGTCCTGGCAGATCGTCCAGAAACACATCCATGAAGTCCCTTACGACTGGTATTTCCTCTAACTTTGGATTCTCTTTACGACTATAGACTATGTAGGCTAAATACCCCACACAGGCTTGTCTTAATAACTTCCTGACTTGCATCATCGTTAGGCAACTCGCTTGCCTAGGCGACTTGCTGCCATAAAACACAACCTTTGACGAAGTCATAAGGTTAATACAATTCTTTTGGCACTCAATTACGGCCCCATAACTGAATAGCCAATCCATTTCCAGAATAACGTCAAATTCCCCAAGTTTAATCGGAATAAGATCTACATTCATAAAGTTACCCTTAATATCCACTCTACAGTTCTTGTGTATATACCTAACATATATCACTTCCCTATTCGCAATCTCGATGTTTATAGGGATTTCTAATTCGTCTTTATGCAATTCTAAGTTCTTTGCAAAGGCATCGGATATAAATAAGCAAGTAGCAGCTGAATCAAATAAAACATATGCATTGACTTTATTGATCGGAATGATACCTGACACCACATCACGAGACTGTACAGCATCCTGAACGGTCATTTTAAATGTCCTTGCAGTTAGTTGGTTTGTCAAAGTTGGTCTGGTAATTGTAAGAGGATTTCCACTATTATTTGCTTTGTTTCCACCTGACCCTGCCCCTCCATATGCCTTCTGTGGACAATCTCTAGCCAAGTGATCCTTTGACCCACATGTGTAGCAGGCGCCCTTCTTAGGGTTAGGGCAGTTAGGTGCTATGTGGCCTTCCTGACCATAATTGTAGCAAACTCTTTTCCCTTTCATGCAGACTCCCAAGTGAGTCTTTCCATAGGTTGGGCATGGTTCTATCCTTTTCTTCTGACTTCCTTGCTGATTGACGGATGACGGGTTGTCATTCCACTTTCGTTTATGATTATTGTTTCCTCCCGTGTTACAGCCACTAGCCTTATTATTTCCTTCACTTTCATTTTTCTTCTTCTTCTGATCCTGATTGTACTTGGTCACCGCCTTGCTTCCACCTTCAGCGAGGATGGCCTTCTCCAGAACTCCAGCAAAAGTGTTTAATTAAAACATTGACACTTTACTATACAACCAGGGTTTCAATCCTTGCTCAAATCGCCTAGCCTTTCTTTCGTCAGTATGCACTTGATATTGGACAAACCTAGCCAATTCGTTAAACTTCGCCACGTAGTCGAGCACATACATATTTCCTTGTTTCAACTCCAGAAACTGCACCTCCATTTGATTCTACGAGCTGGTCGAGAAATACATCTTGAAAAACATCTCCTTAAACCTTTCCCAGGTTATTACACCTTCTCATCCCCTAACCTTATTTGCCTGCCACCAGTAGCTGGCTTCTGATTTTAACATGAATGTTGCGTAGGTGGTCTTCTAGTCCTCCTTAACTCGGGTGACCTCAAAAACTTTCTCCATCTCTATAACCCAAGTGTGAGCTTCTATCGGTTTTGTGGAGCCTTTAAACTCTGGCAGTCCCACTGCCTTAAAGTCTTTAAATGAGGTGTTCGGTGGAGCTTGAGGTTGATTATTTATCTCTCCAGCTAACAGATTTACCAACTGCTGAACGGGGTTCGCATTGGTATCATTATTGTTATTGTTATTCGTTGACCCTTCTTGGGCTTGTCAACGATTTTGTCTCCTTCTTGGCGGCATATTTCTGTTAAGATATACGCTCATTAGATCTTTATTCAATCTCTTAAATACTTAAGACTTAACTCGAATATTTAACATAATCATTTTAACTCCTAACATCTCAAATAAACTTTGATATTTTATTAAAATCAAAAGTTTTCAACATAATACGATAGCATTTCTGCCATTTATATCAACTATCCCGAGATAAAAGATCTTTAGGATTTAAATCATCAGAATATTCCTTTGTTTATAATCACATCGGAATTTGTTAGTTAAGCATTCACATAATCATACTGTTTTATCACTGGCCTGCTAAGACGTCGGACAACTTCGTTACGCTCCTCCTCCATTATGCGGGACATAGTCCTGCGATCTAACATATACCCAGGCAGTCCCTCGAACTGAATTGGATATCTCATAACTCGGTCCTGGGCCTCATCAATGGCCCTCAGAAATGTGTAGCACGTCTCTGCAGCCTTAGCATTCTTTGCACGCGCCTCATCCTCTGCCAGATCTGCACGTAGTGCATTGCTCACCCAAGCTTCCTCTACTATAGCGAGTCTTTCTGATTTCTCTTTTATCTCATTCTTCAACCATTCTATCTCCTCTGACTTCTGCTCACTTTGGCCCTTCTCATGAACTAAATCCCACTCCACATTTCCAAGGCGGTTGTAGAGTGTCTCAACATCACCATCCTTCTACTCGATGGTAGTCCGTTGAGTAACTGTCTGCTCCCTCAACTCCTGAATCGTATCTTGTAACTCTATGCTTGCGATCATATAATAAATTGTACATATCAGCACTGATAGAGTTCGGTGGGAACTCCTCAGGGTCTTCCTCCTCCTCCTCCTCCTCGGCTGCCTCAGCCGGGATCTCAAACTCCTCAGGGTCCTCCTCTGAGTTAATCTCTGGCTCATGCTCTCGACCAATGACTGTGATCAGCGAAGATGGCTCTGGCTGTACTAACTGCTCCCAGACTGTATGTATATCTTGGGGCTCCTTATCTCTATTCTCTAAAGGTACAATATCCCTAGGCTGATTAGCTTCTCTAGTATCTGACATCCTGACAAAATAAGTTTTAAGTCTTAGTTGTTAAGTGATATTAATCGATACTCTAGCAAGTATATAATTATAAACACATAGCACATAAGGTAGTTTTATTATATTTCTTTGAACTCAACAAGAGTTATCATTTCTATGTTCTCGAAGGCTACTATCCTAAGGGTTTTCCCCCCCTAAGGTTCATAACCTACGGCTCTGATACCAACTTGTTACACCCCCAAATCCGGTATCTAAATTTCCACAGGATTTGGTGTTCACTGTTCAAATATCATACAACTATCTACCCATAAATATTAAAATTCATTTAATAGATAAATAAATCATCATCTTTCTATAATAGGGTTAAAACATTTAAAATAATAAATACATAATAAATCACAGGTCATACTTAACCTTAAATCTATTTTGCGAAAACGTAAACAAATAAGTCTTAAACATTACACATTAGTCTTGAACTTAACATTTCAATAACATCACAAGTCTTCAACACTTGTTAGCTTTTCCTTTGCCCTTGCTACTAGAAGGCTCACCAAATTGTTCATTCTTAGCTGCAATGTTATTATGCAAGAGTGAGCACGAATGCCTGCAAGTATAAAAATATGACAATAATAACATGCGAGTGAAATCAAAGAAATCTGAATAACAGAAAGCTCAATTTTTGAATCAAGAATAATAATCGAGAGTCAGATTACATTTGAGGGTCATAAGACCTTGAACTATGTCCTAGGTTGTCAAGTATATTAACCTTTAAACCTTTAATAGTCATAAGACTATGGACTTAACTTCATACTTAGGGAAATCAGTCCTTCGTATCGATACTATGCACACTACCTCAATGCTCAAAGCATCATCAATTCGCCTTTAAAAGGGTTGTTCATCTCAGTTTGACATCAGAGTCTGCACCAAATATAGTTTGGTTTGGATAATTCAATAGTAGTTCTAGAATTTGGAACGCTCATCGACTATGGACTAATCGAATCATATAAGGGTTCACTAGTCTTAAAGGATTCAACAATATAAGATATTCAATTTGAATAATAACTTCTCAAGGGTATATAATCGAATAAGTATTGTATATTGAAATGATACTTTTAAAAGAAACATAACATCTCATATGAAATTCTGAACTTGAGTAATCAAGAATAAGAACTTGCACAACAACATTAATTAAGCATAGAACACTTGCTCAATTTAAAGAGTATGGTTAGAAAACTTTCCTCGTGCACAAGCTACAATTATAACTCACTTCTTTAATTACTCTTACCTATCAACACATTCACAATATTTAATTAATCACAGGTTCGATATGTTTATCGATTCACAACTGTGTTCTTCGAACTCATTATTAGGTTTTTCAAATAATGGTTTCAAATTGATTAACTAACTTACTAATTAATCACATAACCTAAGTTATTAATCTTATATTATCATCTTATCATATACATAACATGTCTTCATGTTTATTAGGTTTAAAACACATTACTAAGATTTTAACACTTAGAAAATTTTTCAAAATTTCCAGACGGCGCGGCTAGCTACCATTACCCATTGTAATGGCTCTATCGCGCAGCACGATGCGGGCACGGGATAATAAGCCTTTGACACGGCGCGGCCGCGCGGCTACGAAATTGCAGATTCTGATGTTCGCGAATGAACACAGAAACTCGCCTCTTTTCTCCAATTTTACACCAATATAATGATTTATAATGTTACCCATGAAGTATAAACTTCATAGGCACATCACAAATTACTACTAACATGTTTCCAACATTTTAACTCATGTAATTACACAAATTAAAACCATCAATTTCACTGTTCTTCATAAATTTTATAAAGTTTAATGAAAACATAAAATTTCTCATTACGGATTCGTTACTACACCGAATCCACTCATTCTAATTCCATTTTTTTTGTTTTAACATGCACAGTCATATTCATTTGTCAATTTTAATACAAACGTATGATTCAAACATTAATTTAACCCATATGGGTTATTCTCACAACATTTATACTCTGTCTTTTCAAGAAACTCAATTCTTAATAAAATTACATGGTGTGATCAGTGTAAATCATGTATTCATGATTCAATACATAATACTAACATATATGTTTACATATATGATCATATCTTGGTTTAATTTTCCAAAATAATACTTAACAGATAAATTTTGAACATACGTTAAATAAAACTCTGTCATTTTTCAAAAACCCAATTAAGGCCTAATTATACAATTTTGATCATTTTAAATCATTCATACCAAGTATAAAACATGATTTAAGCACAGACCCACATATATAAAGTCATACCATAACCCAATTATGAAACCCATTTTTTTACAGAACTTTAAAATACGTATATGAAAAACTTTGAGAAAATTATATTTTAAAAACTAAAAAGGAAGATTACCTTTAGTAGTGAAGATGAAACAATCACAGATAATATCAATGATCTCTTAATCTCTCAACTTTCCTTCTTCTCTCTCAATTTTCTCTGATATTTTTCTCTTTGAACTTTTCCTCTTAACTTTCTTTCTCTGACTTGAACAAAAAAAAATAAAATACGCCTAACACACTAATATACGTATATATTATATCCGTTGAATTAAATAACTGCTAACTCCCACAAGGGCCTTATTTGGCTAGCACCTTAACTTTTCTTTCCCATTTATTTTAATAAAACTATTATAATATAGTTAATAGTCACACTACTAACTAACTAATTAATTTTATTTAAATCAATTAAATAAAATATAATAACTTTATATTAATTCACATTGTCACATAATTAATAATTTTATTTATTAATTATGTCAATTAATTAATTATTAAATTATTTAAAGTAACATTATGCCCATTTAATTAATGCATTTAATCAAATAAACTCAATTAATTAAATACTTTGAACTATTAAATTACTACACATTAATTTAATCAATGTAACACATATAATTAAATTATTCTACCAAAAATTCATGAATTAATTATTTAACTCAATAATTAAATCATTAAATATATTTATTTATTTCAATAAATATTCAAATAACTTTACGAAATTCTCGTTCGTCACATTTCCCCTTCATGCAGACTCCCAAGTGAGTCTTTCCACAGGTTGGGCATGGTTCTATCCTTTTCTTCTGACTCATTTGCTGATTTACGGACGATGGGTTGTCATTCCACCTTCGTTTATGATTATTGTTTCCTCCTGTGTTACTGCCACTACCCTTATTATTTCTTTCAATTTCATTCTTCTTCTTCTTTTGATCCTGATTGTACTTGGTCCCCACTTCGTTTCCACCTTCAGCGAGGATAGCCATCTCCAGAACTCCAGCAAAAGTGTTCAACTGAAACATTGACACTTTGCTATACAACCAGGGTTTCAGTCGCTGTTCAAATCGCCTAGCCTTTTTTTCGTCAGTATGCACCTGATATTGGGCAAACCTAGCCAATTCGTTAAACTTTGTCGCGTAATCGGGCATGGACATATTTTCCTATTTCAACTCTAGAAACTGCACCTCCATTTGATTCTGGGAGCTGGTCGGGAAGTACATCTCGAAAAACATTTTCTCAAACCTTTCCCAGGTTATTACACCCTCTCCTCCCCTGACCTTATTTTCCTGCCACTAGTAGTTGGCTTCTGATTTTAACAGAAAAGTTGCGTAGGCGGTCTTCTGGTCCTCCCTAACTCGGGCGACATCAAAAACCTTCTCTATCTCCATAACCCAAGTTTGAGCATCTATCGGGTTTGTGAAGCCTTTAAACTCTGGCGGTCCCACCGCCTTAAAGTCCTTAAACGAAGTGTTCGGTGGAGCTTGAGGCTGATTGTTCATCGCTCCAGCTAACAGATTTACCAAATGCTGAACGGGGTTCGCATTGGCATCATTGTTGTTATTGTTATTCGTTTACCCTTCTTGGGCTTGTCGACGATTTTGTCTCCTTCTTGGCGGCATATTTCTGTTAAGATATACGCTCATTAGATCTTTATTCAATCTCTTAAATACTTAAGTCTTAACTTAAATATTTAACATAATCACTTTAACTCATATCATCTCAAATAAACTTTGATATTTTATTAAAATAAAAAGCTTTTAAACATAGTATGATAACATCTCTGCCATTTACATCAACTATCCCGAGATAAAGGATCTATATGATTTAAATCACCAGAATATTCCTTTATTTATAATCACATCGAAATTTACATTCTTAACTATTAGTTAAGCATTCACATAGTCATACTGTCCTATCAAGGCCTACTAAAACGTCGGATAGCTTTGCTACGCTCTTCCTCAATAATGTGGGACATTGTTATGCGATCTAGCATATACCCAGGAAGTCCCTCGAACTGAATTGGATATCTCATAACTCGATCCTAGGCCTCATCAATTGCCCTCAGAAACGTGAAGCCCGTCTCTTTAGCCTTAGCCTTCTTTGCACGCGCATCATCCTCTGCAAGATCTGCACATCGTGAATTGCTCACCCAAGCTTCCTCTGCTATGGCGAGTCTTTCTAATTTCTCTTTCAACTCATTTTTCAACCTTTCTATCTCCTCTGACTTCTGCTCACTTTGGCCCTTCTCATTAACCAAATCCCACTCCACAGTTCTAAGACGGGTGTGGAGTGTCTCAACCTCACCATCCTTCTGCTCGATGGTAGTCCGTTGAGTAACCGTCTGCTCCCTCAACTCCTGAATCGTATCTTCTACTCTATGTTGTGATCAATTCATCATACATCTCAGCTCTGATAGAGTTCGGTGGAAACTCATCAGGGTATTCCTCCTCTTCCTCCTCCTCCTCGGCTGCCTCAGCCGGGATCTCAAACTCCTCAAGGTCCTTCTCTAAGTCAATCTCTGGCTCATGCTACTGACCAACGACTGTGATCCAAGGAGATGGCTCTAGCTGTACTAACTGCTCCCAGACTGTATGTATGTCTCGGGGCTCCTCATTTCTACTCTCTCGGGGTATATCATCCCTAGGCTGACTAGCTCCTCTAGTATCTGACATCTTGACAAATCAAATTTTAAGTCTTAGATATTAAGTGATTTTCATCAGTACTCTAGCAAGTATACAATTATAAACACATAGCACATAGGGTAATTTTTTTTTATTATCTTTCTTAGAACTCCACAAGAGTTATCATTACTACGTTCTCGAAGGCTACTATCCTAAGGTTTTCCTCCACCTAAGGTTCATAACCTACGGCTTTGATACCAACTTGTGACACCCCCAAATCCGGTATCTTAATTTCCACAGGATCTGGTATTCACTGTTCAAATATCATATGACAATCTACCCATAATAATAGAAATTCATTAAATAGATAAATAATCCATCATCTCCCGATAATAGGGATATAATATCTGAAATAGTAAATACATAATCAATCCCAGGTCATACTTAACCTTAAATCTCTGTTGCAGAAACGTAAACAAATAAGTCTTAATCATTACACATACGTCTTAAACTTTAACATTTCAATAACACCACAAGTCTTCAACACTTGTTAGCTTTTCCTTTGTCCTTGCTACTAGAAGGCTCATCACATCGTTCATTCTTAGCTGCAATGTTATTATGCAAGAGTGAGCACGAATGCCCGCAAGTATAAAAATATGACAATAATAACATGCGAGTGAATCAAAGAAATTTGAATAACAGAAAGCTCAACTTTTGAACCAAGAATAATAATCGAGAATCAAAATTATTTTTGAGGGACATTAAGACCTTGAACAATATCCTAGGTTGTCAATAATATTAACCTTTAAACCTTTAACAGTCATAAGACTATTGACTTCACTTCTCGTACTTAGGGGGATCAGCCCTTCGTACCAATATTGTGCACAATACCTCAACGCTTAAAGCATCATCAATTCCCCTTTAATAGGGTTGTTCATCTCAGTTTGACATCAGAGTCCGCACCAAATAAAGTTTGGTTTGGATAACTCAATAGTAGTTCTGGAATTTAGAACGCTCATCAACTATGGACTAGTCGAATCAATAAGAGTTCGCTAGTCTTAAAGGATTCAACAATAAATGATATTCAATTTGAATAATAACTTGTCAAGGGTATACAATCGAATAAGTATCGTATAACTGAAATGATACTTTTAAAAACATCATGATATCTCATATGAAATTCTGAACTTGAATAATCAAGAATAAGAACTTTGCTCGATATAGAATTTAGGTCTATAACTTGGTCAATGTAAAAGTAAGGTTTAGAAACTTGCCTCGTGCGCAAGCTATAATTATAACTCACGTTCTTTAACTACCCTTACCTATGAATACATTCACAATATCAATTAATTATTAGTTCGACATACTTATCGAATCTCAATATCGATCTTTGAACACGTTATTTAGTTTTTACAAATAACAGTTTAAGTCATGTAATTAACTTGCTAATTACTCACATAATATAGTCATTAAATCATTTTAACACTTCCTTACATATTTAATAATCTACTTTAATCTCTAGAAATATTCTTGTCACATTATCTTGTTAATTAATTTAAGTTAAATTAATATGTCATGATTTAAAACTTTCAAATAAACAAAAATTGTTTTTCTTCTGACACACGCGTCGGGGCGCGTTTCCCATATAAATAATTCGTCGGGGCGACGTTTGCCGGGGCGCTTGTTCCTTAAAGGAAATCTTCGCCGGGGTGAAAACCCCCTGGTTCGGATTCTGCAGTTCTCGAAGAACACAAAATCAAGACCAATTTTCTCCAATTTACACCAATGCATTGATTTATAATGTTACCCATGAAGTATAAACTTCACAGAACATCATAAATTACTTCTAGCATGTTTCTAACATTTAAATCATGTGATTACACAAATTAAGACATTTAATTTCACTATTCTTCCTAATTTTGTAAAGTTTGATGAAAAATATGAAATCTCTCATTACGGATTCGTTAGAACACCGAATTTGTTCATTCAAATTCTGTTTTCTTTGTTTTAACATGTATAATCATAATCATGCATCAATTTTAATTTAAACATACTATGATAGAATTTAATTTACCCATATGGGTTTTTCATACGATATTCAAACTCTATATTTCATGAAACCCAATTATTAAGAAAATCTCATGGTGTGATCACTTTAATTCATGAATATATGGCATAGCCCATGTTATTAACATACACAGATCTCTATATAATCATATCTTACTTTAATTCTCAAAATAATTATTAACAGAGAGTTTTTGAAAATACGTTAATAAAACTCTGTAACTTTTCAAAAACCCAATTAAGGCCTAATTGCATGAATTCGATCATTTTAAATCTTTCATACCAAATATAAAACACGATATAATCACATATATATATAGTCATATCATGCCTTAATTATAAAACTAGTTTTTAACAAAAAACTTTAAAGTATGTATCGAAGAACTTTAAGAAATCTTTATTTTGAAAACTTAAAAGAAGGGATTACCATTTAGTAGATGATGAAGATGAACACAATCACAGACGACAAAATGATTTATCAATTTTTCTCTTTCTCAATTTCTTCTCAAATCTCTTTTCTCTCTAAGTTCTTCTCTCAACCCCTTCTATATTTCTCTGACAAATATCCTAAGTCTGATAGGATATAACGTAGTACACGTATAGATATAATGGCCGGATAATGAAACCAACCCCAACTTCCCAGAAGGCCTTGTTTGTTTGTCTCACACTCCTTCTTTCCCTTTATTTTAATAAATCTCTTATAATATAGTTAATTGTCACATTACTAATTAAGCAATTAATTTATTTAACTCAATTAAATAAAATATAATAACTTTACATAAATCACATTGTCACATAATTAATATTCTCCTTTATTAATTATGTCAATTCATTAGATTTCCAATTAATTACTAAATTAATTAGAATAACATTATCATTAATTAAATAAATCATTTAATTAAATAAGCTCCATTAATATATGCTTTGAACTTATAAAATTACCACACATTAATTCAATCAATGTAACACATATAATTAAATTAATCTACCACAATCTCATGAATTAATTCTTTAACTCAATATTTAAATCACAAAAAATATTTATTTAATTCAATAAATATTCAAATAACTTTACAAAATTCTCGTTCATCACATCTTCCCCCCTTAAAAGGATTCTGTCCTCAGAATCACGGTTCGATTAATAAGTTCGTCTCGTCGCATTCTCCCCCCTTAAAAAGATTATGTCCCTAGAATCGCGGTCACATACTTAAGAAAATAAGTATGGATAAGTCTTCATCATATTCTTTTCGAGTTCCCACGTAGCTTATTCAGCGTTGTGGTTCCTCCAAATTACCTTATCAGATGGTATTACTTTATTCCTGAGAACTTGCTCTTTCCTATCAATAATCTGAACAGGAACTTCTTCGTAGGATAAGTCCTCAAATTATAGGGGTTCATATTCTATCACATGTTTGTAATCGGGTTTGTAAGGTCGTAACACTGACACATGGAAAACGTTGTGGACATGCTCTAACGCCGGAGGTAAAGCTACCTCATAGGCGACTTCTCCAATTCTGCGTAGTCCCTCAAAGGGTCCAATGAACCTCAAGCTCAGCTTTCCCTTTTTACCGAATTGATCTTTCCCTTCCAGGGAGAGACTTTCAAAATTACAAAGCTACCCAGTTCAAACTCAATATTCTTGCGGTGTAGATCAGCATATTTCTTCTGCCTATCCTGAGCCGCTACTAACCTTGTTCGAATTACTTTAACTATCTATGTTGTCTGCTGTACCAACTCTGGACCTAGCAATTGTCTCTCGCCAACTTCATCCTAGTACATGGGTGTTCTGCACTTTATACCCTACAACGCTTCATAAGGCGGCATACCAATACTAGCGTGGTAACTATTATTATAACCGAATTCTACAAGCGGTAGGTGGTTATCCCAATTTCCTTTAAAATTTATAATGCATGCTCTTAGCATATCCTCTAATGTCTAGATCGTCCTTTCGCTTTGCCCATCAGTCAGAGGGTGGTAAGCTGTGCTCATCCTCAACTGTGTTCCCATCCATTCTTGTAGTCGCTTCAAGAAACTCGATGTGAAACGCGGATCACGATCGAATACAATCGACATTGGTACTCCATGCCTCGAAACAATCTCTTTTACATATAACTTCGCCAACTGTTCTAAGTTAAATCTGATTCTGATCAAAAGAAAGTGTGCGGATTTCGTCAATCGGTCAACAATAACCCATTGTAATATGTTTCCATTTCCCTTCAGGGAACTCTAGAGGTTGTAGCAAACCACTCGGTCTCTGATGTTCTGCCTTGACCCTCTAACAAGTCAGACACCTGGCAACACAATCGGCAACGTCTCTCTTCATATTTGGCCCCCAAAAATATTGTCGTAAATCCTGATACATCTTGGTACTTCCGAGATGAATGGAATACCTCGAACTATGAGCCTCACTTAGAATGTCTGTAATGACCTTGAATTTTAAACTTTATTATTAATTTAATATGTGATTTAAATTTTAATGAGTTAGTTTTATGAGCATATTTAAACCTTATGTGGTTATGTGATTATGTGAGTTGAGCCTATGCGAATAAATGCTAGGATGTTATTAAAGGGAGTCACTAATGGCCTAATTAAATTAGTGGACTAGCCTTAAGTTTTATATCAAAAGAATTGATAGGATGATTATTAATTAAATATTCAATTTGCTTGAATATAGTGAAAGGATTAATTGTGATTACAGTGGATAAACTATTAACGAGTAATTAATTGATAATATGTCAATTAACTATTATTGTGAATAAATAATATATTAATGAGCAAAGGATTAATAAATATAATGAGATTATATTTACCCGATTAATTATTTTATGCAAGCATGCGAGATATTAAACCATTAATTTTTTTTAGTTATCTATATTATATATAGTACAAGGTGACACATTAATATGTCTATATATTATATATATAGACTTCATAGTAAACTTAATTGCATTATGCGAGTTACATATTATTGCTTATGTAACATGATGTATGTGGGTAGACCTTAATGTATACCCTATTACATTATATTAATATCAATAAATAATTGTTAATTGATAATGATTTTTATAAGTTATTATAATTATGATAATAACAGTTACGGTAATGAGTAATGATAATACCCAATTAAATTATAGTTGGTATTAAGAAGAATGTACATGGATTATATGTTGATATATCTATATGTACCTATTTAATACATTGTTTTATTAATGACAAATTTGAAATAACATTGTAACAACCATTTTAATGTATAACTTAAGTATATACTATATGTATATATATATATATGACCTTGGTGTTGTATTACACTTTGCAAGTTGCTGAGTTCCTTGGTCTTGTCCCATAATAAGAGCCCATCCTCAATTTTCTCTTCACGTGAACAACCATATGGCTACACTACTCTATCTTCTTCTCAAATTCATCAATCCTAGCTAATGATTATAAGGGATGTGGATTTCATGATTTGATTCACCAACTTCTTGTTAACCATTATACAACATTGAAATCCTTTGATTTAATTTGGAAGTTAATTGAGTTGTCTGGTTATTCAATTTGCCTATAAATTAGCTCTTCTCCTTCTCATTTTGAATTGCTGAGATTTTCATGTAAGTATAGAATTAATAGTAAGCTATTGAGAGAGTCATCAGTGAGGGAGGAGTGGAGATAACTGATTGCAGAGGTATACTAATTGTTTATCATTCATGCTCTTCATTTCTTATTCTCTGTAAAATTCCCATTCATGCTCTACATTGTCAAATTCTTAATTTGTTGAAATAGATGTTAATTGAACTATGGAATATGTTGGTTAAGTGTTATACAAGATGTTAATCAAGTTAGTTATATCATGTGGCTGGAATAGAATTGAATTCGTATGAATTTCTAAGTTGGGTTTGCAGTTACTGCCGAAGCAGCCTGTTCCTAGTCTTACCGCACGCCTGCGCAGCTGCACCGGGCCCTGGACATAGTTTTCTGCTTCTGTTGCAGAACCTGTTATGTGCTAGTATGTGAACTAGATTAACACATATATATGAGTACATTCATATAGTATGAACATGTATAACGATGTTAGTACACACGATTGACGAAAAACTTATGGTTTGAAATAAAACTTATAGTTTTGGATTTGAACTTTGACGTAAACGTAGCATATATATATTCTGATTTTCGTGAGCATGACCGTATGGTCTATATTGACATGAAATGCATGATTAAAGTGTTGAACACACTAGCATACATGATTGAAAGATTCAAAGGTTTTCAAAGGAAAAAAACTTAAAGACTTTTGAAGTAAACTTCACCAAGACTTATAGATTCTGACCATTTGCATACGTTTATGTGGCTTTAATATGTGTTTCAAATGCATATGAATTATATGTCGAGATGCCTTGCATATACTAAGTGGACTTGGTGTACTTTTTAATAAAAACTTAGGATATGAAAGGTAATAACATCAAACACTGTGTGAGTTATGTTATGATCATGCAAGCATGAGTATTAAGATTTCATTATGCCTATAGACATGTTGACATGAGCATCATACATGGATTTCACATATGCACGTATATTCATAGAAAATGAATTTCTAAGGCATGAATTATATGGATTAAAGTATACATGTGTTGTTTACGCACAAGCATGACTACTTAACATTGTTTAGCCTTGTTATGTGGTAATATGGCTTTAATAGTTGACCTTGAGACATGAACTTGATTAACTTAAGGTTTACTGGAATTAAACCATGTAACTTTGAGCTATAGACAGAACCTTGTAATATGTGTATCTTAAATTGTATTGAACGCTTAAATTGATGTGATCAAGCCTATATTGATGCATATAGACTGGATATTCTAAATTTATTAATCTAAGACAGGATTAGATGCTTATGGACTCAGGCATAGTAAATTGACTTACGTGAACTATGTGATAGACTTATATGATAAGTAGATTCTTGTAAGTTTAGACTCATATTAGTTTACATATACTAATTGAAAGGCCGACTTGTTAATGTTAGGTTGTTTCAACGCAGTTTAATTAAAGCTAGAGCTATTTGTAGTTGAGTAAACAGGCAAGTATCCGAACCCTACCTTTATGGTGTTGCAAGTATCCTATCCTATACATTTACTTTATGTAAGGAATCTATGATTTGAATGCAAGTTCCCGAACTTCACTCTTTGGTTGAGCAAGTTCTCTGACTTACACTCTTTATTTGTGCAAGTCTTCTGAAACTCAATCTTTATTGTGCAAGTTTCTTATCCTTCTCATATTGTATTGAGCAGGTTATTATTGTGTTGCAAGTTATTGTATTTAAGCTTGAATCTTATTTCCAAGCATGCTATTAGGTGGTTTAATTACTTTACAATTATTTCACATCTATCTTATTGATATTCGTACTTGGTGCACTTGAGTTCGTACAGTCTTACACTTGTACATTATTTAAAGTTCTATAATTCTTGAACTGCGTCAGATAGAGCCTGAACCCTTGTTCGGTCAAACAATTGTATGAAATTTTATAAAAGCTATCCAAACCAATTGATAGTAAGGATTCTTAGACTGAAAGAACACCCCTTATATATATATATAGGGGAGTACCCAGGTATCTAATATAAGATACAAACAGCAGAGTTGAATGTTATGCATATACTTGGCATACGTGAGGCTGATCCCCTCAAGTACTTATTCTGTAGCCAGTAACCAAAGGGTCAATCAGCTATTGATTCCATTGGAGTTTTATAGTTCGAAGTCTACTTGACTATTAGTTATTCTAAAAGCAATCATTATTCTTGCTTCCGATATTCATATTGTTGAATTCATTGTCAGATATTTTTTATTCATCATGATATATCCTTTATTGTTGTATTTAAACTTGCTAAGCAAACTTGTTGCTCATTCTTGCTATATGATGACTTCTATTGCAGTTAAGCCCGAGACTTTAAGGAAGGACAAGGGTAAAGGAAAGATGTAGGAATAGTTTGCAAGGAGCAGACTTTGCCTTATGATTAGTTAATTTACTGTTATGTAATATGAACCCTAATGATTATTCTAGGGTATATTTGTATGACTATATTAAGGTTATCGAATCTTGGGACTAGTAACACCTTTTGAATGAACGACATACGTTTATTATATTTCCGCATTTAGTTATTGTATGTTGTTTAGAGGTGAATATTTGTATTGTATCGTGACGACCGAATCAGGGACAGAGAACCCGGATTTGGGGGGGTCACAATGTCCTCCTTGATCTCTGTTACAGGCGGTACCCAAAATTTCTTTTCAAACCTCAACAATCCCTCGCTGTCCATTTTGAATTTAAGTTCAGTCCCTTCAGATAATATCTTTTTATTTACTTCCTCACATAGAGTTGTACCAGGTTGCATCTGGACCAACTTCTCATTAGTCTCCATTGGATATCCTACTTTCAATTCCAGCTTTTCCATTGCTGAAATCAACTCTTCCTGTGCTGTCAACAACAACTTCTCCCGACCCTTTCGGCTTAAGGTGTCGGCTACTACATTCGCTTTACCCGGATGGTAAATGTGACACCCCCAAATCCGGGTACTTCGTTTCCATATGATTTGGTGTTCACTATCTAATATAACATACATCTACCCAATGAATAATGCAAAGTAACTACAACTTAAATTAAAATAAATAAATCTCCTTTACAACTAGTGTTACAACATTTGTAAAATAATCTCGGGTTACTCTAACCCTGACATGAATATAATAAAGTGCGGAAATAAAAACATAACATTCAAGTCTTATTACAATCATTCTCAATTAAATAAAACAAGTCTTCACTGCTTTCCCTTGCCCTTACTTGTAGACGGAGCATCAGCGTTATCAACCTTAACTGAAACTGTTATTTAATGCAAGAGTGAGCAAACCACAACTCACTGGAGTTTAATAATAATATATACATGAAAGGATATCTGTCACAGAATGTGAATAATGTGATTCGCTTCAACAATAAAGAATTGAATAATAATTCTTTCATCGCAATTACAATTCAAAAATAGAATTTATCTGAGTGCCATAAGACCTTTGAACTCTTGTCCTAGGTTATAAATATTTCTATTAAACCTTTAACAGTCAATAAGACTATGGACCTTAACTCGTACTTAGGGGGATCAGCCCTTTGTACCATATATTGTGCACAAACATCTTAACGCTATGCATAGTAACCTCCCCTAGTAAATAGGGTTATTCAACTCAGTAATTTGAATTCAAGTCCGCACCAAAGAAAGTTTGGTTTAGATAAGCTTACAAGGGTAATTTAGAATTTACGTTCATCAATTAAGGATTAGTTGAATCGACTTTCAACCATTCATAAATAATAGAATTATGAACTAACATATGCTTTAGAATCAACTTAAAGCATTTAAAATAATAATTGGATCTTACTTGAACAATAAGTTAAGATCATTTCAATTAAATACCCAATTGTCCAATACAGAAATGAAAAGGACATTCTCAATAATGAATATATGAATTCAAGAAATTGTATATAATTAACAAGTTTAAGGTTAGAAGACTTGCATAAAATTAATACAAGATTAGGGTTTAGAAAACTTGAATAAAATTAATACAAGATCAGGGTTTAGAAAACTTGCATTACGCGCAAGCTACTTAACTCAACCACGTACTTAAATACTTCCTATACACATTCAATTATAAAAATCTAAATCAGTTAATACATAACTAATTCACATAAGTGGTTAACCCTCATGGTTAACTCACTCTAATTAAATAAATAATCATAATCAACTGTCACATAGTTAATTAAATCACACACATATTCACATAATTAAATTAATTATGTATTTAACTAAATTATAATTAAACAATTATAATTCAAACACTTAATCAAATTATAATTACTTAAATTATAATTACCTTTTAAGCTATAAACAATTTATAATTTATAATCAATTAAAGTATATAATGCATTTATCATTACACAATTTAATCATGTATTTATCAATTATAATCAATAATTAAACATGCATTATAATTACACAATTTATAATTAATCATGTAATTATCAATTTAAAATCCACAATTAAACATGCATTAAATTATAATTACTTAAATTATAATTTAAATTAACATCTAATTGATTAAAAAAATCAATTTCTATACATTACAATTTCACAATATTATACTTTAAATTAAACACTTACTCTTAATTATAATTAACCAAATTATAATTAAGTAACTCATTTACAATAAAACAATTATAGTTTATAATTTAAATACTATATTAGGTTTTCAAAACTTCCTTTTTCTCAAATATGAATTTATCACAATCATATAACATGTTATATCATTAAATATATGTCAACTATCAATGAATAATTAAACTAAGGCTCAAAAATAATCTGCACAAATAAACTAAAATCAATGCCTAAGCACTGTGCACGGCGCAGCTGTGCAGCCAGCAGCCTGGGCACCAGCGCAGCTGAGCAGGGGTCGGATCAGAGATGGGCAAGCGGTGCAGCTGCGCTGCTCCTGGCCTTGCTGCAGGCGCAGCTGCGCAGTAACTCGGCCAGACGCAGACAACCATGGCTCTCTACAAGCCAACAAATGGAAAATTACAGTAACGTAGACACTGTAAATCATATATACGCTATAGTACATATATCTAACATGCTTCTACAACATAATAACCATTTAAATAATGATAATCACATGTTTTAAAAATCCAATTTGGCCATTTTCATGAAAACTCATATTTTTCCAAAATAATCCACTGTAAGAAATTTTCTCCATCAATTCCACTCGATATACATACATTATATACGTAATTGCATGTAATCATCAAACAATTTCCCAATAAGCATGCTAGCATATTCCAATTCATAAATTTCTCAAACCAAAATTGACAATAAACTAAAACTCATATGAACATGAATTTTCTGTTAAAATATCTTTCTACACTAATTTGATTTCTAAAAATCGTTATAGCAATTAACCTACTATGAACAACACATGAATACAATTATATATATAATCCATGTTTACATAATTTCATGAAAACTTATTTTTAACAAAGAATGAACATGAAAACATATAACTGAGTTCTATAACAATTAGAGATTATAGATGATACCTTTTGTTAATAGGTTGAAAGAGAAGGTGATGTGAGTTTAATTCTAGAAATTCTTCTTTCTCTTTTTTCTTCTTCTTTAACTCTTCTCTGCTCTTCCTTCTCTCTGTTTTCTTTTCTGTTCTTAGTTAGACTTAGGATTAGAACTAACGTAGTAGATATATTATAACTGATATAATATACGTATAATAATGATATATATGTAACTGCTAATTAATTAATATATATAATAAATACATATTATTATATAAGTTACAACTATTTGAATTTGAAAAACCTTAAGGCTTGTTTGGCCAAAACAACATATTTTTTAAAAAATAGATTATTATTACTAAGGCCATGTTTGGTAAAATAATTTAAAATCCTTTTCTTTTATTTTAACAAATTATTTTAACACATACTTTAATGTCATATTTTAATCAATTAAATATTAAACAACCAATTTAATCAATTAAAATTTAACATCAATTAATCACATAAAATTATCACATAATTATAATTACTCGCTAATTATAGTTTATGTAATACTTCATCACATATTTCATCTAATTCAATTATCTCAATTAAATTAGAACTATAGTATAAAATTAATATACATTAATTAAATAAATATTACACATTCATTTAATTAATATATAACACTTAATTTACTCACTTCCATAAATCTCATAATTTAGTTATTTAACTCAATAAATAAATCACATAAAATATTTATTTACCTCAATAAATATTTAAAATTAAATATAAAAATCTCAATCGTTACAATCTTCCCTCCTTAAAAGGATTCTGTCCCCAGAATCACACATAAAAAAAAATCTCGTCTATTACATTCTTCCTTCCTTAAAAGGATTCTGTGCCCAGAATCAGTATATAAGGGGTTACACACAACTAAGCAAATAAATGCGGATAAGATTGCATCATAACATATTCGAGTTCCCACGTAGCTTCTTCAGCACTGTGGTTCCTCCAGATTACCTTAACAGAAAGTATCACTTTATTCCTAAGTATTTGTTCCTTTCTATCAACTATTTGAATAGGCACTTCTTCATATGTTAAGTCTTTATCAAATAGCAAAGGTTCATATTCTATTACATGTTTATAATCGTGCTTGTAAGGTCTTAACACAGAAATATGGAAGACATTATGTACATTTTCAAGCTCCGGAGGTAATGCAATCTCGTAAGCAACCTCGCCCACCTTTCGTAGAACCTCAAAAGGTCCAATGAATCGGGGACTCAGTTGTCCCTTCCTACCGAATCGAATCTTTCCTTTCTAGGGAGATACTTTCAGGAACACGAAACTTCCTAGTAAGAATTCTAGGTTCTGTCGATGTAAATCGGCATACTTCTTCTGTCTGTCTTGAGCAGCAACTAATCTCGTTCAGATCAGATTCACAATTTTGGCGGTTTGTTGTACCAACTCTGGTCCCAATAATTGACGTTCATCGACTTCATCCCAGCACAAAGGAGTTCTGTATTTTCTGCCGTATAATGCTTCGTAAGGCGGCATGCCTATACTCGCATGGTGACTATTGTTGTAAGCGAACTCCACCAATGGTAGATGATCTTCCCAGCTTCCTTTGAAGTCCATCATACAAGCTCTCAGCATATCCTCAAGCGTTTGAATTGTTATTTCGCTCTAGCCATTGGTCTAAGGATGATACGCTGTACTCATTCGCAATTGCATTCCCATACATTCTTCAATCGCTTCCAGAAATTAGACGTAAAATGCGGCTCTCTATCGGACACAATCGACACTGGAACACCGTGTCTAGAAATAATTTCCTTGACGTATAACTTTGCTAGCTTATCCAGGTTTTACTTAACCCTGATCGGCAGAAAGTGGGCTGACTTCGTCAGTCGATCCACTATAACCCATATCGCATCAAATCCCTTTTGAGTCGCTGGAAGACCTACCACGAAATCCATCGTGATATGCTCCCACTTCCACTTTGGAATTTCTAACGGTTGCAGCAGTCCACTTGGTCTTCGGTGTTCTGCTTTGACTTTTTGGCACGTTAAGCACTTCGCAACACATTCAGCAACGTCCCTCTTCATATTCGGCCACCAGAAATGATGCCTGAGATCCTGGTAGATCTTCAGACTCCCAGTGTGAATAGAATATCTAGAACTATGAGCTTCGCTCAGAATCTCCTCTTTGACCTCTGGTACTGGCGGTACCCATATTCTACCTTCAAATCGTAACAGACCTTCATTATCGATTTTGAACTTGAACTGTTCGACAACGGTTTACTTCTTCCGTACTTTCCAGCATTCTTCATCGCGAAGTTGTGCTTCTTTCACCTTGTCTACTATAGTAGAACTAGTGGTTACTTGAAATAACATCTCATCCGATTCCTTCAGAAACTTCACTTCTGACTCCAATCTAGCCATTTTTTTAATTAATCGATCCTGATCAGTTAACACGTTCAGCTTCTCCCGACCTTTTCTGCTCAAAGCGTCAGAGACGACGTTAGCTTTACCCGGAAGGTAAAGTATCTCGCAATGGTGGTGTTTAATCAGTTCCAACCATCTTCTCTGGCGCATGTTCAAATCCTTCTGGATAAATATATACTTCAGACTCTTGTGATCTGTGTATATTTCACACTTCTCTCCATATAAGTAGTGCCTCCAAATCTTTAGGGAAAACACTACTGCCGCCAATTCTAGATCATGGGTCGGATACCCCTTCTCATAATCCTTCAGCTGACGTGGCGCATAGGCAATGACTTTGCTGCTCTGCATCAACACACAGCCTAATCCTTTATGTGAGGCATCACTATATACCACGAAATTCCCCGAACTATCCGGTAAAGATAATACAAGCGCAGTACTCAGCCTCTTCTTCAGCTCTTGAAAACTTTCCTCATAATTCTCCGTCCAAACAAACTTAACTATTTTACGAGTCAAATTCATCAATGGAGTTGCTCTTCTAGAAAAGTCTTGGATAAATCTACGATAATAACCTACCAATCCTAAGAAACTCCTCACTTCAGACGACGTCTTCGGCTGATCCCAACTCATTACGGCCTCAACCTTCGACGGATCCATCGAAATACCATCCTTGTCGATCACGTGGCTAAGAAATTGCACACGTTCCAACCAGAATTTGCATTTTGAGAATTTAGCGTAAAGTTTCTCTCGTCTCAGGGCTTCTAAGGTTAGTCGTAAGTGTTCAGCATGCTCCTCCTCGGTCTTGGAATAAACCAGGATGTCATCCATGAACACTACCACGAACTTGTCCAGAAATGGCTTGAACACCCTGTTCATTAAGTCCATAAATGCAGCTGGGGCATTCGTGAGACCAAATGAGATTACCAAGAACTCGTAATGACCATATCGAGTCCTAAAAGCCGTTTTAGGTATATCTTCCTTCCTCACCTTCAACTGATGATACCTGCTTCTCAAATTGATTTTCGAGAAGTACTTCGCACCCTTCAGTTGATCAAACAAGTCATTGATCCTAGGTAAAGGATACCTATTCTTGATCGTAACTTTATTCAACTCCCTATAATCAATGCAGAGACGCATCGATCCTTCATTCTTCTTCACGAATAAAACAGGCGCTCCCCACAGCGAAACGCTTGGTTGGATATACTTCTTGTCTAGCAATTCTTACAGTTGAACCATCAGTTCCTTCATCTCGATTGGAGCCATTCGGTAAGGAGCCCGGCGCTAAATCGATCACAAACTCTGTCTCCCTATCTGGCGGAAGTCCTGGCAAATCGCTCAGAAAAACGTCTACAAACTCCTTAACTACCGATATTTCCTCCACCTTCGGGCTTTTCTTACGCGTATCTACTATGTAGGCTAGATATCCTACACAGGCTTGCGTCAGAAGTTTCTTGGCTTGCATAACCATCAGATAACTCGCTTGTCTAGGCAATTTGTTACCATAGAACACCAACTTCGACGGAGTCGTAAGGTTCACCAACTTCTTCTGACAGTCGATTACCGCCCCATGGTTGAACAACCAATCCATACCTAGTATGACGTCGAATTTCCCAAGTTTAATCGGAATCAAATCTACTATAAGTTCCTGACCCTTAATGTCGAATCTAGAGTTCTTATAAACGCTCCTAACAGGAATAACCTCCCTATTCGCAATCTCTATGTTCAAAGGGTAAACTAACTCCTCTATAGGTAAGTCTAGGGTTTTAGCAAAATCATCAGATATGAATGAACTAGTAGCACCCGAATCAAATAATACATATGCATTTATACTATTGATCGGAATAATACCTGACACCACGTCTTTTGATTACACAGCATCCTGCACCGTCATATTGAATGTCCGTGCAGTGGGTCGAACAGTTTGCAATGGTGCAGCAATGGTCACAGAACTGCCGCTTCCATTCCCTTCGCTCCCTGTTGACCCTGCCGTCAGCTTCTTCGGGCAGTTGCGAGCCATGTGATCTTTGGATCCACATGTAAAGTAAGCTCCCTTCTTCGAGTTTGGGTAATTAGGCACAATGTGGCCTTCCTAACCACAGTTGAAGCACACCTGTTTCCCCTTCATGCACACGCTAGTGTAATTTTTACCGCATATAGCACATGCTTCAAACTTCCTCTTCTGCTGGCTTTCCTGCTGACTCCCAATAGAGGTATTATCAGACCACTTCCTCTTCTGGTTCACAGCGCTGCTACCCCCAGTTTTGGTTTCTACCTCATTCTTCTTCTTCTTATCTTGGTTGAACTTCGTCACCGCTTCGCTTCTTCCCTCAGCAAGTATGGCTTTCTCCAGCACCGCTGCAAAGGTATTCAGCTGGAACATAGAAACCTTGCTGTAGAGCTAGGGCTTCAGTCCCCGCTCATACCTTCTCGCTTTCCTAGCGTCAGTGCTGACCTGGTAAGTAGCAAACCTGGCCAATTCGTTAAACTTAGCGGCATACTCGGACACCGTCATTCCTCCCTGCTTAAGCTCTAGGAAGTGGACCTCCATCTAGTCCTGCGAACTCACTGGAAAGTACATCTCGTATAACATTTCCTTAAAATGTTCCCACGTGATGACTCCCTCTCCCTCTCGGGTCTTGTTAGCCTGCCACCAAAAGCTAGCATCCGACTTCAACATGAATGCCGCGAACGATGTCTTCTGGTCTTCCCCTACCCTAGCCACGTCAAATACCTTCTCCATTTCCATAACCCATGTCTGAGCTTCGATGGGGTTAGTCGATCCTTTGAACTCAGGTGGTCCTACTGCCTTGAATTCCTTGAATGTTGTTCCCTGCACTTACGGCTAATTCGCAAGAGCTCTTATCAACAGGTTCACCAACTGCTGAACCGAGTTGGGGTTCGTCCCATCGTTATTATTGTTGTTTGTCGAACCCTCGGGGTTTTAACGTGTTATTCTTCTTCTAGGAGGCATTTTCTGTTAAGAAAATATTATTATTAGATCCTTTACTCAATTTTTAAATATTCAAGTTCATACTTAAACGTTTAAATGGCTCAGTTCACATATAACACATAGCACGTCCATAAACTTCTTTTATTCATTACTCGTAGTTAAAAAAACATCAAAAAGATAGCATTTATGCCATTTACATCATCCTTTCCTGAACTGGAAAAGTTGCAGGATTACATTATTAACTCATCCCATTCTTATCTCAAATTATGGGATTTACTTTATTTACTACAAAAAGCAACACATAAACAAAACTCTACTACTGCTACTACTTCTACTACTGCTACTGCCTAGGCATATTAATACATCGCACAGCCTCTCTGCGTTCCTCTTCCATTACCCGAAACGCCGTTCTTCGGTCCACCACATACCACGGTAAACCTTGGAACTGAGCTGGGTAGTAGAAAATATGGTCCTGAGCTCTCTCTATTGCTGTATGAAAAGCATATTTCGTTTCCCTCAGCTTGGCCCTCTTGGCTTCAGCTTCATCTTCAGCTCGATCAGCTCGTTGATTAGCCCTCAAACTTGACTCTTCCGCTCTGGCACGCTTCCTCGACTACTCCTGGATGTCTTGCTTCAGTTTTCCCAGTTCAAATCGAGCAGCATCTCTATCAACCTCCATATGTATCAGATTCCACTGTGCATCTCCTAGGTCACTTGCCATTTCCTCGATCGTCTCGTCTCGCTGCTGGATAATCTCCTCGAGATCTCCTACTCGTCCATAAAGCTCCACATTGCTATCGTAGACTGCCTCGTATATCTCAGCACTAGTAGAGTGAGGTGGGAATTCCTCTTCGGGATCCTCTTCCTCCTCTTCTTCCTCCTCAGACTCGTCCTCGTCCTCATCCTCTGGAATAGGTGTCAGCTCACGCTCCCGACCAGCTATGGTGATCACTGGAGATGGCTCTCTCCTAACCAGCTGCTCCCAGACAACATGTATGTCACGGGGATCCTCATCTCTAGGCACCTAAACTACATCCTCTCTATCCTGACTAGGTTCTCCAACGTTCGACATCCTGACAAAAGAATTTTAAAGTCCATTATTACGTGATAACGAATCGTCACTCTTCGAATACTATAATGTAAACACATAGCACATAAGATAGTTTATTATCTTTTACCTATCACATTTATCTTTTTGATCTTACCTATATGGCTACTACCTAAGGTTTCCCCACCTAAGGTTTTATAACCTATAGCTCTGATACCAACCTGTGACACCCCAAAATCCGGGTACTTCGTTTCCACATGATTTGGTGTTCACTTTCTAATATAACATACATCTACCCAATGAATAATGCAAAGTAACTACAACTTAAATTAAAATAAATAAATCTCCCTTACAACAATGGTTACAACCTTTGTAAAATAATCCCGGGTTGCTCCAACCCTGACATGAATATAATAAAGTGCGAAAATAAAAATATAACATTCAAGTCTTATTACAATCATTCTCAATTAAATAAAACAAGTCTTCACTGCTTTCTCTTGCCCTTACTTGTAGACGGAGCATCAGCGTTATCAACCTTAGCTGAAACTGTTATTTAATGCAAGAGTGAGCAAACCACAACTCACTGGAGTTTAACAATAACATATACATGAAAGGATATCTTTCACAGAATCTGAATAATGTGATTCGCATCAACAATAAAGAATTAAATAATAATTCTTTCATCGCAATTACAATTCAAAAATAGAATTTATCTGAGTGCCATAAGACCTTTGAACTCTTGTCCTAGGTTATAAATATTTCTATTTAAACCTTTAACAGTCAATAAGACTATAGACCTTAACTCGTACTTAGGGGGATCAGCCCTTTGTACCATGTATTGTGCGCAAACATTTTAATGCTATGCGTAGTAACGTCCCCTAGTAAATAGGGTTGTTCAACTCAGTAATTTGAATTCAAGTCCGCACCAAAGAAAGTTTGGTTTGGATAAGCTTACAAGGGTAATTTAGAATTCACGTTCATCAACTAAGGATTAGTTGAATCGACTTTCAACCATTCATAAATAATAGAATTATGAACTAACATATGCTTTAGAATTAACTTAAAGCATTTAAAATAATAAATGGATCTTACTTGAACAATAAGTTAAGATCATTTCAATTAAATAAACAATTGTCCAATACAGAAATGGAAATGACATTCTCAACAATGAATATATGAATTCAAGAAATTGTATATAATTAACAAGTTTAAGGTTAGAAGACTTGCATAAAATTAATACAAGATTAGGGTTTAGAAAACTTGCCTTACGCGTAAGCTACTTAACTCAATCACGTACTTAAACACTTCCTATACACATTCAATTATAAAAATCTAAATCAGTTAATACATAACTAATTCACATAAGTGGTCATGGTTAACTCACTCTAATTAAATAAATAATCATAATCAACTATCACATAGTTAATTACATCACACATATTCACATAATTAAATTAATTATGCATTTAACTAAATTATAATTAAACAATTATAATTCAAACACTTAATCAAATTAAATTATAATTACCTTTAAAGTTATAAATAATTTATAATCAATTAAACTATATCATACATTTATCATTACACAATTTAAACATGTATTTATCAATTATAATCAATAATTAAACATGCATTTTAATTACACAATTTATAATTAATCATGTAATTATCAATTTAAAATCCACAATTAAACATGTATTAAATTATAATTACTTAAATTATAATTTAAATTAACATCTAATTGATTAAAATAATCAATTTCTATGCATTACAATTTCATAATATTATACTTTAAATTAATCACTTACTATTAATTATAATTAATCAAATTATAATTAAGTAACTCATTTACAATAAAATAATTATAGTTTATAATTTAAATACTATATTAGGTTTTCAAAACTTCCTTTTTCTCAAATATGAATTTATCACAATCATATAACATGTTATATCATTAAATATATGTCCACTATCAATGAATAATTAAACTAAGGCTCAAAAATAATCTGCATAAATAAACTAAAATCACTGCCTAAGCACTGTGCACGGCGCAGCTGCACAGCCAGCAGCCTGGGTACCGGAGCAGCTGCGCAGGGGTCGGATCAGAGATGGGCAAGCGGCGCAGCTGCGCAGCTCCTAGCCTTACTGTCGGCGCAGCTGCGCAGCAACTCGGCCAGACGCAAACAGCCACGGCTCTCTGCTTTACCGATTAACCCATACAAGCCAACAAATGGAAAATTACAGTAACGTAGACACTGTAAATCATATATACGCTGTAATACATATATCTAACATGCTTCTACAACATAATAACCATTTAAATAATGATAATCACAAGTTTTAAAAATCCAATTTGGCCATTTTCATGAAAACTCATATTTTTTTAAAATAATCCACTTTAAGAAATTTTCTCCATCAATTCCACTCGATATACATACATTATATACGTAATTGCATGTAATCATCAAACAATTTTCCAATAAGGATGATAGCATATTCCAATTCATAAATTTCTCAAACCAAAATTGACAACAAAACTAAAACTCATATGAACATGAATTTTCTGTTAAAATATCTTTCTACACTAATTTGATTTCTGAAAATAGTTATAGCAATTAACCTTCTACGAAAAACACATGAATACAATTATATATATAATTCATGTTTACATAATTTCATGAAAACTTAGTTTTAACAGAGAATGAATATGAAAACATATAACTGAGTTCTATAACAATTAGAGATTATAGATGATACCTTTTGTTAATAGATTGAAAGAGAAGGTGATGTGAGTTTAATTATAGAAATTCTTCTTCCTCTTTTCTCTTCTTCTCTAACTCTTCTCTGCCCTTCCTTTTCTCTCTTTTCTTTTCTTCTTAGTTCTTAGTTAGACTTAGGATTACAACTAACGTAGTAGATATATTATAACTGATATAATATACGTATACTAATGATATATATGTAACTGCTAATTAATTAATATATATAATAAATACATATTATTATATAAGTTACAACTATTTGAATTTGAAAAACCTTAAGGCTTGTTTGGCCAAAACAACATATTTTTTAAAAAATAGATTATTATTACTAAGGCCATGTTTGGTAAAACAATTTAGAATCCTTTTCTTTTATGTTAACAAATCATTTTAACACATACTTTAATGTTATATTTGAATCAATTAAATATTAAACAACCGATTTAATCAATTAAAATTTAACATCAATTAATTACATAAAATTGTCACATAATTATAATTACTCGCTAATTATAGTTTATGTAACACTTCATCACATATTTCATCTAATTCAATTATCTCAATTAAATTAGAACTATAGTATAAAATTAATATACATTAATTAAATAAATATTACACATTCATTTAATTAATATATAACACTTAATTTAATCACTTCCATAAATCACATAATTTATTTATTTAACTCAGTAAATAAATCACATAAAATATTTATTTAACTCAATAAATATTTAAAATTAAATATAAAAATCTCATTCGTTACAGTACAGGATATCACAATCATAGTCCTTTATTAACTCCAGCCATCTTCTCTGATGCATATTCAAATCTTTCTGGGTGAAAATATATTTTAGACTTTTGTGGTCTGTATATATTTCACACTTCTCTCCATAGAGATAGTGTCTCCAAATCTTCAAGGCGAATACCACTGCAGCCAATTCCAAATAGTGGGTTGGATATCCCTTCTCGTAATCCTTCAACTTTCGTGACGCATACGCAATGACTCTGCCGTTTTGCATAAGCACACAGCCTAGCCCTTTATGCGACGCGTCACTATATACCACAAAGTTTCCCTGTGTCATCCGGAAGGGACAACACAGGTGTTGTACTCAATCTCTTCTTAAGTTCTTGGAAACTTTCCTCGCACTTTTTCGTCCACACGAATTTCACAACTTTCCTAGTCAAATTCGTTAGCGGAGTTGCGATCTTGGAAAAGTCCTGAATGAATCTTCTGTAATAGCATGCTAATCCAAGGAAACTTCTTACTTCCGATGGTGTTTTCGGCTGATTTCAATTCATCACTGCTTCGACTTTGGAGTGATCTACCAAAATTCCGTCCTTATCAATTACATGTCCAAGAAATTGCACTCTTTCAATCTAGAACTCACATTTCTAGAATTTGGCGTACAACTTCTCTCTTCTTAATGCCTCTAACGTCAACTTCAAATGATCAACATGTTATTCCTTTGTCTTAGAATATACTAATATATCCTTAATAAACACCACTACAAATTTGTCCAAAAAGGGCTTGAACACTCCATTCATTAGGCCCATAAATGTTGCAGGCGCATTCGTTAGACCAAATGACTATAACCAAAAATTCGTAGTAACCATATCGCGTCCTAAACGCTGTCTTCGGGACATCTTCTGTGACGCTCCAAAATCTCTACATTTCCTGTAGCAGATTCGGTGCTCACGTAAACATTCTATAAGACAATAACTTCTATAAATCTAAAATTCACAGTATCCCAGTCAGTTAAGAGTTCTCGTCAGAATAATTATCATATCTGGGTACCCTCACTTGGATGTATAGATTTATGATCTTACAAATATTTCTTGCATATCAATAATTTCTATCTATCTGAAATTCATAGTACAAATGATAAGATTGTTCTTGGAACTGAGGAGCTACCTCAATGCTTACAGAACTCCCAAGATCATTCAATACCCTCATTCAGATGTATAGTTCATATAGATACTGTACTTGATTCTAATCACCATTAACAATGTAAAATCATTCAACTAATAATTTAATAACGTAATAGTATCTGCTTACCTACTGTTCAACTATTACATCATAAAATACCAAATTACATTCTTAGTATTCATACAATAAACACCTGTTTCCCTAATTACTTTTACTCACATATATGAGTTCCTGAGTCTGCTGCGGTGTTTGATGCAGCTGCAAATGAATTTTTTTTTTGCAAGAATGAGCTTTAAAATGCTCAGCAAGTTTTAAACAATTATAGTTATACTCACACTATATCTGAATTTAAGGAAATATTTAGTTCAGATTATTTTTCTCACATTCCTAAGAGTCACAAAGACTTATAGTAGTTCTATCATTCCTAGAAGTCATAAATAACTTATAGAAGTTCTGGCATTCCTATGAGTCATGAAGACATATAGGAGTTCTTTTCAGATATCTCATTGGAAGTTAGCCTAATCATATCCTAGGAATGTGCATATCATCCTCCCAATCCAACACAGTGAAAGTATATTTGTACTAAGCAACATTGGTTTTGATATCGAATAATAAACATTTATACACATAACAGTTCGTATGTCTTGGTTATGCTTGAACAATAAGTTATAACCTTTTTCAAATCACAAATAACACAATAATGAGTATAATGATTTCGTATATCAATTTACAAGACTTACATTTAATGTTGAAATTAAATGAAGTTAGAAAAACTTGCCTTTTATCCCGATCGGCTACTTAGGTTATTTGAAAGTATATTCACAACCTATATATATTATAACAGCCATCTAGAAAGAATATTAATAAATTTCTAATTAAAATATTAGTGTCTGGGTTGATCTTGGAGTCCGTTCGGTAATTTACAACTTTATTGATTAGTTCTCAAATTAATTTTTCAATAACTTTACTCAAAAGTTTTAATATTTTATATATATGCCTTAGATATCATTTATCATAATTTCTAAATGTTCAAAATAATTTTTAAATGATTTAATATCATTTAAAATAATTTTTAAGTTATTAATATTACTTTTTAAACATTTAATAACCATTTAAAATGATTTTTAAATCATCAATATTATTTTTAAATAAATTATTTTATTTAATAATGATTTTTAAATCATTATTACCATTTTAAAATAATTTCTTATTATTTAAAATGATTTTTAAATCATTAATATTATTTTTAAGTAATTTATTATTCATTACTCTTATTATTATTAATATTTAAATATATTAAATTTTAATAAAATTTTATGTCAAAATATTGAAAATTATTTATTATAATTAAAAATGATTTTTCAGAATTTTTTATTTATATTTATTTTAATTAATAAAATTAATTTTTAAATATTGTCTGTCGCTAAAGGCCTTTAGCGACAAAAGTGTGACTATAGGTGTTCCTGGCCTAGCCAAGAACACGTTGGTCAACGTTCTGGTCCTTGGTTTAACTCAATTTCTCTGGCGATCAAGATGGTTTCTGGGCAATCTAATTCAATGGAAGTGTAGTACTGATGTAGTAGTACACATCTATGGTCATTTTACTACTTAAAAACATCATTACAAGTTCACACAGCCGGTCAAAGAAACCACCCCAAGGCTGTTCTTTCTTTCTGGGATACCCAGAAAGGTTCGGTCAACGACCTTTAGGGTCTTATATCTTGCCAGCGGTTAAACGTTTGGGTGTTCTAGTCGTCGGGATCTGAAGACGAACTACAAGGGTACGTAGTTTGAGCAGTCACAAAGTTTATATCTCAACAAGAATCAAGATCCTGGTCTTCAAAATCTTGTCAGATCGCTGCTCAACATTTCTGGGTTACCCAGAAATTTAATCTGAAATGTCAACGGGTTTTGACCGTTTATATTTTCCGGTCGGTGACTTTTTAAGGCTTGACAGTGCTCTAGTTATGTAGTACTCATATCAAGGTACAATCTACTTACCATCTAACACCCAACCAGACTGATAGGAGAAAGATCCAGGCGGTCAAACTACCTATCAGATCGTGTTCTTAAGCTTTCTGGGTTACCCAGAAAGCAGCCGGTCATGGTCGGTCAACGACCTTTGACGGCTTATAACTCCTAATCCTGTGTTTCCATTGTCATTCCATCACTTATAGGCTGCTAACAACATTACATACTACAACTAACAACTTTCAGAACATTTAAACAACAAACAATTAGCGAGATACAAGGGCTGGCATTCGTTGTCAGACCAAGTTTTTCAACTTTGACAGTTTTACTTAAAACTCTATTTTGATGCTTTTAAAAGTTATGGATTCGTGTTTTAGCAACCCAAATCACTAATTAACTTACTAATGAACATATCTAAACAATAATAACAACAATTAAAACTTCAGAATTCAAAAATTGAGTTAGGGTTAAGTTTTTACCCTTTTTGATCACTTTTTGCTTCTTTCCTTCTTGATTCTGTTTCTGGTTTGCTAGGAGTTGTTTATGAGTCGATGGGCTATGTAAGTTAAGTATAAATTTCGTGGTCTTGGATCCTTTTACCCAAACCTTATGTGAAATGTTCAAGTAAAGGTTAAAATCTCATTTTTGCTCATTCCTTGACACATAAGCCTAATTTATTTGTGATATAGGTTGTGTTGTCATGTTTATAGAGTGTTAGGCCATGTGAAAAATCTTTTGCTTGCAAGCCAAAAGATTTGCTTTTATCTTGTTTTGATAAGAGAATAAAATAATGGTATTTTAGTCTTATTGCATATACTAAGGGCATTTTGGTAATTTCTCATGTAAATACAAGGGTAATTTAGTTATTTCATACTTTTCTTAGAAAATTTAAAAACAATAATGATCAATTAGGTTTTGTTAGTTTAGAATTAGGGTTTATAAATTAAATTAGGGTTTATAAGTAGGGTTAGGGTTTCCTAATCCCTAATTAGGGGTTTTCTTACAATCTTTTCCAGTTAAAATTTTTAATACTTCATATTAAATATATGTATACAATAATATATAACATTATTAATATATCATGCTATAATTTCCATTTATTATAACCCTTAGGGTTAGAATTCCTTATTATAAATTAGGGTTTTACTTATAAAACCTTACATCCTATTTACACAGTTATATCGTATGTGTTGCTTTATAATTATATATATATATATATATATATATATATATATATATATATTCCAATAATAATGTTAAATACACATTACACAAGATATTAGTCATAGTTATATTTATTGTTTATATTAATATTCCTATTTAAAGTTTGAAATATTACATCTTCTGGCCTCACTTTCAGCTGATGATAACCACTTCTCAGGTCTATCTTTGAAAATGTCTCGCTCCCTTTAATTGATCAAATAGATCGTCAATCCTTAGTAACGGATACCTGTTCTTTATGGTAACCTTGTTCAATTCTCTATAATTAATGCAGAGCCGCATTGTACCATCCTTCTTCTTAACAAATAACATCGGCGCTCCCCACGACTTTATGCTCAGTTGAATATAGTTCTTGTCCAGTAGCTCTTGTAGCTGAAACATCAATTCTTTCATTTCTACCGGAGCCATCCGGTACGGTGCCTTCGATATTGGAGCAGTTCCTGGGGCCAAATTGATCACAAATTCTACTTCTCTGTCAGGCAGAAGTCCTGGTAGATCATCCGGAAACACATCTACGATGTCCCTTACGATTGGTATTTCCTCTAACTTCGGATTCTGTTTACGACTATCGACTATGTAGGCTAAATATCCTACACAGCCTTGTCTTAATAACTTCCTGGCTTGCATCATCGTCAGACAACTCGCTTGCCTAGGCGACTTGCTGCCATAGAACACAACCTTTGACGGAGTCATAAGGTTAATACATTTCTTCTGGCAATCAATTACATCCCCATAATTGAATAGCCAATCCATCCCCAGAATAACGTCGAATTCTCCAAGTTTAAATAGGATAAGATCTACACTCATAACGTTACCCTTAATATCCACTCTACAGTTCTTGTGTATATACTTAACAGGAATCACTTCCCTGTTCGCAATCTCTATGTTCATAGGGATTTCTAATTCGTCTTTATGCAATTCTAAGTTCTTTGCAAAGGCATCGGATATAAATGAACAAGTAGCACCCGAATCAAGTAAAACATAAGCATTGACTTTATTGATCGGAATGATACCTGATACCACATCCCGAGACTGCACAGCATCCTGTACAGTCATGTTGAATGTCCTCGCAGTTGGACAGTTTGTCGAAGTCGGTCCGGTAATTGTGAGAGGATTTCCATTGTTATTTCCCTTGTTTCCACCTGACCCTGCCCCTCCAGATGCCTTCTTGGGACAGTCTCTAGCCAAGTGATCCTTTGACCCACAGGTGTAGAAGGCGCTCTTCTTAGGGTTAGGGCAGTTAGGTGCTATGTGGCCTTCCTGACTACAATTGTAGCAAACTCTTTTCCCCTTCATGCAGACTCCTAAGTGAGTCTTTCCATAGGTTGGGCATGGTTCTATCCTTTTCTTCTGACTCCCTTGCTGATTTACGGACAACGGGTTGTCATTCCACCTTCGTTTATGATTATTATTTCCTCCCATGTTACTGCCACTAACCTTATTATTTCCTTCACTTTCATTCTTCTTCTTCTTTTGATCCTGATTGTACTTGGTCACTGCTTCGCTTCCACCTTCAGCGAGGATAGCCTTCTCCAGAACTCCAACAAAAGTGTTCAATTGAAATATTGACACTTTGCTATACAACCAGGGTTTCAGTCCTTATTCAAATTGCCTAGCCTTTCTTTCGTCAGTATGCACCTGATATTGGGCAAACCTAGCTAATTCGTTTAACTTTGCCGGGTAATAGGGCACAGACATATTTCCCTGTTTTAACTCCAGAAACTGCACCATCATTTGATTATGGGAGCTAGTCGGGAAGTACATCTCGAAAAACATTTCCTTTAACCTTTCCCAGGTTATTACACCCTCTCCTCCCCTGACCTTATTTGCCTACCACCAGTACCTGGCTTCTAATTTCAACATAAAAGTTGCGTAGGCGGTCTTCTGGTCCTCCCTAACTCGGGCGACATCAAAAACTTTCTATATCTCTATAAACCAAGTCTGAGCTTCTATCGGGTTTGTGGAGCCTTTAAACTCTGGCGGTCCCACCACCTTAAAGTCCTTAAACAAAGTGTTCGGTGGAGCTTGAGGCTGATTGTTCATCGCTACAGCTAATAGATTTACCAACTGCTGAACGGGGTTCGCATTGGCATCATTGTTGTTATTGTTATTCGTTGACCCTTCTTGGGCTTGTCTACGATTTTGTCTCCTTCTTGGCGGCATATTTCTGCTAAGATATACGCTCATTAGATCTTTATTCAATCTCTTAAATACTTAAGACTTAGCTCAAATATTTAACATAATCACTTTAACTTATATCATCTCAAATAAACTTTGATATTTTATTAAAATCAAAAGCTTTTAAACATAGTACGATAGCATCTCTGCCATTTACATCAACTATCCTGAGATAAAGGATCTACAGGATTTAAATCACCAGAATATTCCTTTGTTTATAATCACATCGGAATTTACATTATTAACTATTAGTTAAGCATTCACATAGTCATACTGTCCTATCACGGCCTACTAAGACGTCGGACAACTTCGCTACGCTCTTCCTCAATAATGCGGGACATAGTCCTGCAATCTAGCATATACCCAGGCAGTCCCTCTAATTGAATTGGATATCTCATAACTTGGTCCTGGGCCTCATCAATTGTGCTCAAAAACGTGTTGCCCATCTTTTCAACCTTAGCCTTCTTTGCATACTCCACTGCAAGATCTGCACGTCGTGAATTGCTCACCCAAGCTTCCTTTGCTATGGCGAGTATTTCTTATTTCTCTTCGAACTCATTCTTCAACCTTTTTATCTCCTCTGACTTCTGCTCACTTTGGCCCTTCTCATGAACCAAATCCCACTTCACATTTCCAAGATGGGTGTGGAGTGTCTCAACCTCACCATCCTTCTGCTCGATGGTAGTCCGTTGAGTAACCGTCTGCTCCCTCAACTCCTGAATCATATCTCGTAACTCTATGTTGCGATCATATAATTCATCATACATCTCAGCGCTGATAGAGTTCGGTGGAAACTCCTCAAGGTCTTCCTCCTCTTCCTCCTCCTCCTCGTCTGCCTCAGCCGGGATCTCAAATCCTCAGGGCTCCTCTGAGTCAATCTATGGCTCATGCTCCTGACCAACGACTGTGATCCAAGGAGATGGCTCTGGCTATACTAACTGCTTCCAGACTGTATGTATGTCTCGGGGCTCCTCATTTCTAGTCTCTCGGGGTATATCATCCTTAGGCTGACTAGCTCCTCTAGTATCTGACATCCTGACAAATCAAATTTTAAGTCTTAGATATTAAGTGATGCTAATCAATACTCTAGCAAGTATATAATTATAAACACATAGCACATAAGGTAATTTTTTTTTATTATCTTTCTTAGAACTCCACAAGAGTTATCATTACTACATTCTCGAAGGCTACTATCCTAAGGTTTTCCTCCACCTAAGGTTCATAACCAACAGCTTTGATACCAACTTGTGACACCCCCAAATTCGGTATCTTAATTTCCATAGGATTTGGTGTTCACTGTTCAAATATCATATGACTATCTACCCATAATAATAGAAATTCATTAAATAGATAAATAAACCATCATCTCCCTATAATAGGGTTACAATATCTGAAATAGTAAATACATAATCAATCCCAGGTCATACTTAACCTTAAATCTATGTTGCGAAAACGTAAACAAATAAGTCTTAATCATTACACATACGTCTTGAACTTTAACATTTCAATAACACCACAAGTCTTCAACACTTGTTAGCTTTTCCTTTGCCCTTGCTACTAGAAGGCTCATCACATCGTTCATTCTTAGTTGCAATGTTATTATGCAAGAGTGAGCACGAATGCCCGCAAGTATAAAACTATGACAATAATAACATTCAAGTGAATAAAAGAAATCTGAATAACAGAAAGCTCAACTTTTGAATCAAAAATAATAATCGAGAATCAAAATTACTTCTGAGGGTCATTAAGACCTTGAACTATGTACTAGGTTGTCAAGTATATTAACCTTTAAACCTTTAACAGTCATAAGACTATGGACTTCACTTCTCGTACTTAGGGGGATCAGCCCTTTGTACCAATACTGTGCACAATACCTCAATGCTTAAAGCATCATCAATTCCCCTTTAATAGGGTTGTTAATCTCGGTTTGACATCAGAGTCCGCACCAAAAAAAGTTTGGTTTGGATAACTCAATAGTAGTTCTGGAATTTAGAACGCTCATCAACTATGGACTAGTCGAATCAATAAGAGTTCTCTAGTCTTAAAGGATTCAACAATAAATGATATTCAATTTGAATAATAACTTCTCAAGGGTATATAATCGAATAAGTATCATATAACTGAAATGATACTTTTAAAAGCATCATGATATCTCATATAAAATTCTAAACTTGAATAATCAAGAATAAGAACTTTGCTCGATATAGAATTTAGGTCTATAACTTGGTCAATGTAAAAGTAAGGTTTAGAAACTTGCCTCGTACGCAAGCTACAATTATAACTCACGTTCTTTAACTACTCTTACCTATCAATACATTCACAATATCAATTAATTATTAGTTCGACATACTTATCGAATCTCAATATCGATCTTTGAACACGTTATTTAGACTTTACAAATAACGTTTTAAGTCATGTAATTAACTTGCTAATTACTCACATAATATAGTCATTAAATCATTTTAACATTTCCTTATATATTTAATAATGTACTTTAATCTCTAGAAATATTCTTGTCACATTATCTTGTTAATTAATTTAAGATAAATTAATATGTCATGATTTAAAACTTCAAATAAACAAAAATTATTTTTCTTCTGACACACGCGCTGGGGCGCGTTTCCCATATAAATAATTCGTCGGGGCGACGTTCGCCGGGGCGCGTGTTCCTTAAAGGAAATCTTCGTCGGGGCGAAAACCCCCTGGTTCGAATTCTGCAGTTTGCGAAGAACACATAATCAAGCCCAATTTTCTCCAATTTACACCAATACACTAATTTATAATGTTATCCATGAAGTATAAACATCACAGAACATCATAAATTACTTCCAGCATGTTTCTAACATTTAAATCATGTGATTACACAAATTAAGACATTTAATTTCACTGTTCTTCATAATTTTGTAAAGTTTGATGAAAAATATTAAATCTCTCATTACGGATTCGTTATAACACCGAATCCGTTCATTCAAATTCTGTTTTCTTTGTTTTAACATGTATAATCATAATCACGCGTCAATTTTATTTTAAACATACTATGAAAGCATTTAATTTATCCATATGGGTTATTCATACGATATTCAAACTCTGTATTTTATGAAACCCAATTATTAACAAAATCCCATGGTGTGATCACTTTAATTCATGAATATATGTCAGAGCCCATGTTATTAACATACACAGATCTCTATATAATCATATCTTACTTTAATTCTCAAAATAATTCTTAACCGAGAGTTTTTGAAAATACATTAATAAAACTATGTAACTTTTCAAAAACCCAATTAATGCCTAATTGCATGAATTCGATCATTTTAAATCATTCATATCAAATATAAAACATGATATAATCACATACATATATATATATATATATATATATAGCCATATCATGCCTTAATTATAAAACTAATTTTTCACAGAAAACTTTAAAGTTTGTATTGAAGAACTTTAAGAAATCTTAATTTTGAAAACTTAAAAGAAGGGATTACCCTTTAGTAGATGATGAAGATGAATACAATCACAGACAACACAATGGTTTATCAATTTTTCTCTCTCTCAATTTCCTCTCAAGTCTCTTTTCTCTCTAAGTTCTTCTCTCAACCCCTTCTATATTTCTCTGACAAATATCCTATGTCTAATATGATATAACGTAGTATACGTATAGATATAATGGCCGGTTAATGAAACCAACCCCAACTTCCCATAGGGCCTTGTTTGTTTGTCTCACACTCCCTCTTTCCCTTTATTTTAATAAATCTCTTATAATATAGTTAATTGTCACATTACTAATTAACCAATTAATTTATTTAACTCAATTAAATAAAATAAAATAACTTTACATTAAATCACATTGTCACATAATTAATATTCTACTTTATTAATTATGTCAATTCATTAGATTTCCAATTAATTAGAATAACATTATCATTAATTAAATAAATCATTTAATTAAATAAGCTCCATTAATATATGCTTTGAACTTATAAAATTACCACACATTAATTCAATCAATGTAACACATATAATTAAATTAATCTACCACAATCTCATGAATTAATTATTTAACTCAATAATTAAATCATAAAAAATATTTATTTAATTCAATAAATATTTAAATAACTTTACAAAATTCCCGTCCGTCACATCCATCCCCTTCAGATATCTTCTTCATTATCTTTTCACAATCTTCATCCTGAAGTTGTGCTTCCTTAACCTTATCCAGCAAAGTTGTACCAGCTCCCAGCTGGAATAGCTTTTCATCAGCCTCCATAGGATATCTCACTTCTAATTTCAGTTTCTCCATTGCTGAAATTAGCTCCTCCTGGGCAGTCAACATCATCAACTTCTCCCGACCCTTTCTGCTTAAGGCGTCGGCAATAACTGGCCTCTTCTTTCAGCATGAATGTCGCATAAGCCGTCTTCTGATTCTCACCAACTCTAGCGACATCGAAGACCTTCTCCATCTCCATGACCCAAGTCTGTGCTTCTATTGGGTTCATGGATCCCTTAAATTCTAGTGGTCCCACTGTCTTGAAGTCCTTGAATGACGTATTTGGTGGAGCTTGCGACTGGTTATTCATAGCTCCAGTCAAAAGATTCACCAACTGTTGGACGGGGTTGGCGTTAGCATTAGCGTCGTTGTTATTAGTCGACCCTTCTTGGGCTGGTTGACGGTAAGGGCGTCTCCTCGGCGGCATATTTCTGTTAAGATATACGCATATAAGATCTTTATTCAATTGTTTAAATATTTAAGTTTTGATTTAAATACTTTAAGATAACACTTAACATATAACATCTCAAATAAACTCTGATATTTTTTTAATCAAATGTTTTAAAACAAAACAAGATAGCATCACTGCTATTTACATCAACTATCCCAAGATAAAGAATCTTCAGGATTTAAATCATCAAAATATTCCTTTGTTTATAATCACATCGAAATTTACAATATTAACTAATATAAAATATTCACATAATCGTACAGTTCCTATCACGGCCTACTATGGCGTCGAACAGCTTTCCTGCGCTCTTCCTCCATAATGTGAAACATCATCCTACGGTCCAACATATACCAAGGTAGATCCTCGAACTGCACTGGATAGCACATAACCCGATCTTGGGCCTTATCAATCGCAGTCTGAAACTTATAGTCTGTCTCCTCGATCTTAGCCTTCTTTGCCCGATCATTACCCTCGGCAATCTCTATACGTCGTGAAGCCCTCATCCAAGCATCCTCTGATGTGTCAAGCTTCGCTGATTCTTCACGCATTTAGTTCTTCAGCTTCTCTATCTCCCTTGACTTCTGCTCACCTTGGCCCTTCTCATGAACCAACTCCCACTCCACGTCTCCAAGACGTGTATACAGAGTCTCAACCTCACCATCCTTCTGCTCGATGGTAGTCCACTGAGTAATTATTTTCTCCTTCAACTCTCGAACAGTATCTTGTAACTCTATGTTACAGTCATCCAGCTCGTCGTACATCTTAGCACTGATAGAGTTCGGTGGAAACTCATCAAGGTCTTCATCCTCCTCCTCAACTGCCTCAGCCTCAATCTTAATCTCCTCAGAGTCTTCCTCTGAGTCTAACACTGGCTCATACTCCCGACCGACAACTATGATCAAGGAGATGGCTCTCTACGAACCAACTACTCTCAGATTGTATGAATGTCTCGGGGCTCCTCCTCAATAGCCACTAGAGGTATAACCTCCCTAGGCTGACGGGATCCTCCAACATTCGACATCCTGAAAATTAAAATTTTATATTTTACGTTATTACGTGATGCTAATCGATACTAGCGGAAGTACATAAATATAACCATATAGCACATAAGGTAATTTATTATCTTTCGTAGAACTCGATAAGAGTTATCATTACTATGTTATCAAAGGCTATTACCCTAAGGTTTTCCCCCACCTAAGGTTCATAACCTACAGCTCTGATACCAACTTGTGACACCCCCAAATCTGGGTACTTCATTTTCCATGGGATTTGGTGTTCACTGTACAAATATCATATATCTACCTACACATAATAAATGCAAACCATGAAATAGAAATCCTCCCCTTAAGGGGTTACAACATTTGAATAACTGAATCCCAGGTCATACTAACCTTAATACATCGAGTGCGGAATAAAAAAGAAAAAAATAAGTCTTGACATACATCATAGTCTTAAAATAACACAATCTCAAATAAATAACAAATCTTCATCACTTGTTAACTTTGCCTTTGCTTTTGCTAGTAGAAGGCTCATCGGACCTTTCGTTCTTAACTGCAATGTGAGTGAGCACGATTGCCCACAAGTATAACAATATAATAGTAATAATAAGTCAAAGAGTTCTGAATACTAGAAAGATCGGCTTTTGAATCAAAAATGAATAACAAGAATCAAAAGTACATCTGAGGGTCATAAGACCTTGAACTATGTCCCAGGTTGTTAAGTATTTCTACTTTAAACCTTTAACAGTCATTAGACTATATGGACTCTACTACTCATACTTAGGGGGATTAGCCCTTAGTACCATACTGTGCACAATATCTCAACGCTAAAGCGTAAATAATTCCCTATAAAAAGGTTGTTCAACTCAGTTTGACATCATAGTCCGCACCAAAGGAAGTTTGGCTTGGATAAACTCAATAACAGTTCTAGAATTTTAAACGTTCATCAACTATAGACTAGTCGAATCAATAAGGGTTCGCTAGTCTTACAAGGTTCAACGACAATTGATAATTAAATCGAATAATGAATCTCAAGAGGTATACAATCAAATACATATTGTATAACTGAAATCATGCTCTAAAAGACTTATCACACCTCATATGAAATCTTGACTTGAATAAACAAGGATAAGAACTCGTTCGGTATAAGAACATAAGTTTAAGACTTGCTCAATGTAAAGAGTACAATTAGAAAGCTTGTGAACTCGTAATCGAGTTAGGATAAGAAAACTTGCTTCACAATAGTAAATTAGGGATAGAATACTTGCTCAATTTAAATAGTATAGTTAGGAAAACTTGCTCAATAAAAGTAAAGTTTGAGTTTAGAACACTTGCCTCATGCACAAGTTATAATTACTATTATAATTCACTTCCTTAACGTTTTACACATTACATTACGTTTATAATATTGATTAGTTCCATTACCATTACGTTTAACTGTTGAACTTTTCACTTAAGTTCATCTAAAAAACTTGGTTCACAAATCTTAACTTGTTAACTAACCACATAACGTGAATCTGAACCACAACATTCATACCACGTAATATGAACTCTTAAACAATCATAATCAACCTTACGACAACAATATCTAAGTTCACACATAGCTTGATAACATGAGACTTCAAATTATCTCATACATGCCAATAATATGTTATATTATTATTTCATACACTTAACATGTCATTAGGTTCATTAAAGTCAGTTAGTTCATCATGTTAGTGTCGCCCAAGTCTGTAAGCTGGCGCCGCAGCCCCAGACCCGGGAGCTAGGTAATGCAAGCCGGCGCCGCAACACCAAGATTAACACTGATGGTGGCGCCGCAGCACCCTTAAGTGGAAAATTTCTGACACGATTATTTTATTTCCCAACTTTTTACATGCTAATTGTGGGGCAAGTAAATGATTAATATTCATGAAGAAAGATCCATTAAACAATATGTTTAAGGATGGTTTTAATAATTAAACGTTGAATAAACGTATTTAAATTTAAAACTCAAAATTCAAAAAAGGGAATAGTGAATCGTAGTAGAGTTTAATGCGCACCTTAAGGTTACATGATATGTACTAGAGGTGTAACGTAAGAGAATGAAGAGAAATGAATAACGTATAACGTTGGACAAGCCTAAGTTAACGATAATAACTTGGATAACGTTCCGAGTCGAATGGACCGGAAGTTATAAAAAATATAATGAGGATTAACTTAACGAACATTATAGTTATATTGGTTCGAGTAAGTTAAGTCTAAAATGGTAAAGCAATCGTAGTCTATAATGGTCGAGATATAGTGTCTGGGCTAAACTATTTTGTCAGAGAGCGATGGTATATACGAACTAGCAACCAATCTAACTCATTGTGAAAGACAGTGTAGACGAGACGGAAAACTGGTTTGTTGGTTGTTTGTGAGAAACCACTCAGTGAACTATATTGAATACTATTAGAGACTCGATGTGTGCTAAGTAAAATGTTATTGAAAGAATAGAAGGAATGGGTATGGAGGTTAATCGCGTCAACTTAGATTACAAGAACGCTAACCATAAGAAGTAAAGTGAAGTTAAAATAATACATAAGTCAAGTATATGCCTATGGATATTTTCTTTTCTTATGTGTTATATAGGTATTGTGATGAATGGTATAGCATAAGCAATATGCATCACTAGGGCAAGTTTCCTAACTTCATTCATTTTCATATGAATGCTAGTTTCTTAAACTTTCCCATATGTTGAACTTGGGAAGTTTGATCTATTTATAAGTTTGTGATATTTGTAAAAGGTGATAGTATGTATGAGGCCTTGTGCCACAATGTTAACACTTCAGTGTTTCTGTGAGATGAACTGTTCTGTGATTGAACTATTCAATGTGAAATGGTTTAGTTTAGTTACGAACTGTTCTTATTAAGTCTGCGCTAATGATTCTAGCTAGACATACCGTGTATGAAAAAAGGTAGAAGAACGAAAGCATGACCAAGTAAAAGTGAGGAATGTTTTAAAATTATAGGAATTAGAACGTATTCCTATTATTCGACCTGCTTCATAACCGTTGTTCGGTTATTGAAGTCTTAAAAGAATTCTGATTCTTGAGTTATTAATATTCAACTGCTATGACTTGAATAGAAATTGAATGCTCACACTTGCTTGAAATAAAAACATTTTCAGTGAACGACGATAGTATGTATTAAAGGACCCTGTGCAGATCAAGCAGATCGATGTCTTGCTATGATAAGGTGCTATGGTTGAAAGTACCATTAGCGTCACAAGATGAAGTACTGCTCATGTTATGAACATGCATAATGATCAATCCAAGACTTGTAGAATAGTTAGTTAAACTATTCTATAGATATGGTGACTAGTTAAGTCACACTTATAAGATGAAACGAATCATGTGATTATCATTATTTGTAATGAATAAATATTCTAAGGTAATAGAACCTGGGAATTGAATGCTTATGTCATTATTCTTATGATATAATGATGTATGTATGGAATGAGAAGTACTCGTAATGTACGAAATCCGAGTGTGAAGATATACCGGATTTCGAGGCATTACAGTTATAATATAAATATTCTCGTCCCAAGGTCTCGCAACCATGACTATTACACTTCATAACGTAATCCCAACATAACTTAATACATAACATTAATTAAGTCTTAATACAACATAAAGAAATTATCCTAGCATAGAAAAGAAAAGCTACTCCATATCCTTGCATTCACTCTTGTGCTGTCATGGGGTTCTTCCTTGCCCTGCCGTAACTGAAATTTTTAAGGGAAACAAGAGTGAGCAACAAATTTTCCCAGCAAGTGATATGACAATAAATGTGAACAGGCGTATATACGGTTCTTAATCTCAATGGTAAAAAGGTAATTAATAGCTCCGGAATTTAAATAAGAATGTTGTGAACAAAGTAAATATCAATGGTTTCAAACCTATCCTTTGACGTCAATAAATAGTCATTATGGACTGGAAGATTATAAAAGCATTCAAAGATTTCAACAATTTCAAGTGAATGAATAGATGTCACTGAGTGTCACTGTGGACCACGATTTGTAGAATAAAAAGATTTAATCAAATTTAAAAATAAATATTGAATACTGAGTAGTCGCTATAGACTATGAACTCCTGCTAGAATTAACAATATTACCCTGGTAATCCAATAGGTACAATAGGTGATCAGCCTAAAGTACCTGGTTTTATGCATAACATCCCTCTACTGTGTGCGCAAGTGTCGGTTCCCCGACGTTGTATAGTTTCCCCTTCTATGAGGGTTGTTCATCTCAGTAGATTTTTAAAAGTCAGCACCAAAGCAATTGGTTTAGATCGCTTTCAAATTCATAGATATTGGTCTAGCCGAATCAAATGGCATAGACGCACTTTAACACACTTAGGAATAATTAATACGATCAACGTTTGTAATAAGATTCAAATAATCATTTTCAAGGATGTAAGTATGATTTAAATCAATCTTCAGAGTATGAATAATAATTTCCAAGAATTTAGATATCCCAAGAATTAGAACAATTGGCTTATATGATCAATAAATATACAAGCCCATACATTTGCTCAATATATATGGTTGTTATAAAAACAACTAGAAACTTGCACAATATTCAAAGTTATATAGGTTAGGATACTTGCATTTAATATGAAAACCAAAAGAAGTTAGGAACTTTCATAATATATAACAGTTGGTATAAGAATAATTTGTTTACCCAAAGTGATGGAAATGGTACAATGCACAAAGTTATGTAAGTAGAGAACTTGCACAAAAGAGATAAGGTTTAGATACTTGCACAATATCCAAAGTTGTGTAAGTTAGGGAACTTGCCTTTCGCGTAGATTACCAACTTATAGCTTAATGTCACTTCGATGTCCTAAAGTATTATAGTTATGTATATATACACATTAATTAGTTATACATAATCGGTATATAAATAATAACAATCACACACATCCACTGGATACATGCTCAATCATGTACGTCATATACATACATTTAGTCATATAAGAAATATGCATTTAAACCACTTAGTTTGTTTAATCTACCTTGCAATTGCCTTTGAAAGTTTTATTTAGAAACATTTTATGAATTTTTGAAATCTTGATTCTATATAGTCATCACACGCTTGAACACTGAAAAATTCACTTAAGTCATGTATTATAGCTTAAGACATTAATGTATATATGCTACAAGGTTCAGTTTACAATTAAAATAGTCAGATAGTTCTGCAGTGCGGCGCGACCGCACTGGATATTTACTTGGGAGTTGCGCAGCCACGCTACTCCCTGTCAAACCCAGACCTGAGTTTTCATGTATTCAGTCCCAATCTAAGCACGCGGAGGTACTAATATACATCTCATACACATATTAACAGATGTTGGACCTGGTCTTATATTCCTTATGATTTTAAGATTTCTCTCACTTCATGTAATTTTTTTCAGAAATTTCCATTCTACAAGGCTAAGAAAGTTTGTATAAAAGGATAACCATATTACCCACTATAGCACATAATGATGCAAATAAACCATTAACACGCATGCTTTACATTATCTAAGTCATGTACTCAAGTAAACATAGCTTAACTATTGAAAACTCACTGGAAGCCATACTTTACTAGTCCATAACATGCTTAGCTAAAAGAGTGCACATATCAATCACGTCTAGAGGCATAAAGTATCTTATTATGATTGTCCAAAAGTCCAGAATGTAAGTTGGGTATTTTTCAACAAAGTTGGTTTTCAAACTCCTAAAGTTTTCTTGAAAGTCTAATTGTCAAACAAACTAAGCATGCGAGATAACTTTGAATTCACATTTCATACTCATGTATATATATAACTAAGTCACATAAGCATGCTCAAAAGTTTAGAATTCAAGGGTCACAAGATCCACCAAGTTTTGTTTTCAAACATCAAGTTTCTTTTAGAAAATCATTAAAACCAAGCTAACATACTCATTTAACGCAAAGCAACTTTAAACAACATGTTAGACTTATTTACATGCATATCTAGGGTATGCACACATGCTCATAAGGTCAAAGATTAAGATATACAAGGTCTGTTAAGGATTGTTCTCAACATTCTAAGTTTTCCTATAAAAACTCCAACTAAAACAAGTAAGGTGAGTAAGGCAACCTACGTTCGCATGTCATGGACATTTATAACTAGAATCAAGTCAAACTAACATGCTCAACATAACAAAAACATTAAAAGTTGGATTTCAAAATTGACAGACGGCGCGGACCGCACTTGTTTTGAACTGGCGCCACTTTCGGTTCAGCACCAGACTTGGCTCAGTTTTATGCAGCAGTTCAGGACATTAACACACAAGCTTTGATTTCAGCATGCTTAGACTATCATATGAACTCCATACAACTCAAATAGTACAATGACATCAAATACCAAACTAATTAGCAAGTAATTTAAGAATTTTTGAGAATTTATAAAGCTTAAATCTTAGGACATGGTTTAGGGTATTACCTTGAAGTAGAAATTCCAAACTTACTCCCAATTTCAGATAGCAACTCAATCTCAAATTGAAATTTATTAGAAAATTAAAAGATTAAGGAATGAAGGTGGTGGTTTCCATTTATATAGAAAGTTTTGCCTAATTATTATGCTTTGCCCAATGTGTTAAACCAGTAGGAGGGAGAAGAAGATGATGGTTACAAGGAAGTTGGTGAAACGTTTATACTGAAAACCTATTCAAGCCATTCCCCAGCCATCATGGATTTCAGTGAGTTTGGTAAGAAGAAGTAGGCTAGCCTTTTTGAGTTCTCAGCAAAGAGGGAGTAGACCATTTGCTATACACTGCTGAGAATTAGAATGGGACTAGAGTTTTGGGACTAGTAGTAATACTTTATATTTTAGCAACAAAATGAACCTCATATATAAATTTTAGGGTCACAAGTGAAATTTTAATGAATTGATGTTATTACCTTGTGATAAGTTAGGGATACATATACATATAATCATATAATACATGTACTTTGAGTTAGTCCAAATCATATTTAAATTGGGTCAGAATATAATTTAGTGGGGTATTATTAACCCAATACTTATTTTAATTATCCCACCACACATCATAATGTCATATGAGCTACTTTATGCAATTTAGTGGAATATATAATTCCATTCATTTATATCATATGTTCCCATTCATATATTAATGTCACACCTCATATTATTTAATGAATGAAAAAACTTTATTATAAAAGGCTACACATTATATGTCATTGCACATAGCAAATAATTAATAGAAATTAGTCTATCACATTATTTAATTATTTACTCAATAATCTAATATAATACTAATTAATCTCATTATTAACTCATTCCTTCATTAATTTACTTAATGAATTTCTTAGTCTTTCTTTATGCCACACTAGGCAATTCTCATAAGCTTTAATTAAGCTCTTCATTAAGTTCTCCACATCTCTCAATTATCATATACTCAATTCAATTTAGATTGAATTACCACATTTCAAGTCACACATAAATATATATATGTATTCAACATAAATATTCAAATATTTTTATTTTTATTACTAATATTATTAAAAAAAATCATGGGTATTACATCCTCCCCCCTTATAAAAATTTCGTCCTCAGAATTGATACAAGGTTACACAAACAAATGTGGATAGTCCCTCCTCATCTTATCTTCTAACTCTCGCGTAGCCTCCTCAGTGTTGTGGTCTCGCTAAACTATATTGTACATCACTTCGCCTACTCTCTTCAATACTTCGAACGGTCTTAAGAAACTCAGACTAAAATTTTCTTTCTTACAGAATCTTATCTTCCTTTTTCAGGGAGACAACCTTTAAAAAAACACAAAACTACCGACTTCCAAATCTCAGCTTTGATGGTGCAAGTTTGCGTATTTCTTCTATCGATCTTGAGCTGCTACTAATCTGGCTCTTATTGTCTCTACCGCATATATCGTTTGTTGAACAAATTTCGGCTCCAAAAGTCGTCGTTCTCTGACCTCGTCCCAATCATAACGGTATTCTACACTTCCTTTTGTAGAGAGCTTCGTACGGTGGTATATCATTACTCGCATGATAACTATTATTATAAGTGAATTCTATTAAGGTAAGTGATAATCCCAATTCTCTTTGAATTTCATTACGCAAGCTCTAGGCATATCTTCTAGCATTTTTATTGTTCACTCGCTTTGTCCGTTGATTTAAGGATGATAAGTAGTACTCTGCCTCAATTGTTTTTCTATTCTTTCTTGTAAGCTTTTTAAAAATTTTTGACGTGAAACGCGGATCTCGATCAGAAACAGTTGACACCGATACTCCGTGTCGTAAAATGATTTTCTTTACATACAACTTCACTAATTAATTTAAAATTGAATCAAATCTTTATTGGTAGAAGGTGTGTTGTCTTTGTCAATCAGTCGACGTACTTTAAAACTTCTTGTTCCACATTTGGCCACCGAAAGTGTTATCGAAGATTCGGATACATTTTCGTGCTTCCTGGTGAATGGAATATGTCAAATTGTGTGCCTCGTGCAAAACCTCCTATCTCAATTTAGTTACGACTGGCACCCACACTCGATCTTCAAATATTAATATACCATCCTTATTCATCTTGAGCCTTTCTTCTTCATTTCCTGCTATCCTTTCCTCTATTTTATCGCACTCTTCATCTTTCTATTGTGATTCATTTACTCCATTCAATAACATCGGACGACCTCCAATTATAATTAACTTCCCTCCGAACTCTCTGGGTTCCTTCACTTCTATTTCCAGTCTCTACCATTCTCTTGTTAGCTCCTCCAGGGCTGTCACAGCAAGCAACTTCTACTTCCCTTTTCTACTCAATGCGTCGGTTACTAAGTTCGCTTTCCATGGGTGATAAAGAATTTTGCAATCATAATATTTAATTGATTCCAATCACCTCCTTTGTCGTGTGTTTAACTCCTTCAAAATTTCTTTGAAATTCTCCTCCCAAACAACTTTACCGTCTTCCTTATTAGATTGCTCAACGGGATCACTATCTTAGAAAAATCTTGGATAAGTCTTTGATAGTACCCGACTAACCCTAAGAAACCCCTCACCTTTGTTGGCGTCTTCGGTTGTTCCCAATAACTTATCGCCTCCACCTTTGCAGGATCTACTGAAATTTTTTGTCTATCACGTGTCCTAAAACTAAACCGTCTTCATTCAAAATTTGCACTTCAATTTTTTTTGCGTACATCTTCTCCCTTCTTAGCGCTTCTAATACCATCATCAGATGTTTAGTGTGCTCTTCCTTGAATTGGGTTCGGAACGCCGTCTCCGGTATTTCTTCTTTTCGTACCTTCAACTGATGATAACTTGTTTGTAGATCTATCTTTGAAAACACTTTCATCCTTCTGGTTGATCAAAAAGGTTGTCTATTCTCAGTAACGGATACCTATTCTTAATCGTCACTCTGTTCAATTCTCGATAGTTAATACAGAGTCTCATTGATCCATCATTCTTCTTGACAAACAACGCTGGTGCTACCCAGGGGACACACTCGGCTGAATATATCCTTTATCTAGCAATTCTTGCAGTTGTATCATCAATTCATTCATTTCTACCTGCACTATAAGATATGGGGCTTTCTAAATCAGTGCAGTTCCTGGTACTAAGTCTATCACGAATTTGATTTCTCTGTCTGGCAGAAGGCCTGGCAGATCGTCTGGGAAAACATTTTGAAATTCTCTCACCACCAGTATATTTTTCATTTCTACTCCCTTTTTCTAAGTATCTATAATATAGGCTAAATAATCTACACTTTCTTTCTCAATAACTTCTTGGCATGCATCATCGTAAGACAACACGATTGCTTAAGCAATGAGCTACTATAAAACACTACCTTAGACCAGTTTGGAGTCTGAATATTCAAACTATTCTTTTTGATAATAAATTATTGTAGCGTGGTTATATAACTAATCCATTCCTAAGATCACATCAAACTCTCCCAATCTTATCGGGATCAAATATATGCTTAGCTTATGTCCCAAAAGTTATGCACAATAATTACGGTATACAAACTCTATGGGGATTACTTCTATATTCGTAACTTCTATGTTCAATTGATTTCTTAATCGTTCTTGGGGTAAGTCTAGTAGTTTAGCAAATTCTTCAAACACAAGGGAACAGGTAGCAGCCGAATCAAATAATACATATGTATTTATATTATTGATTAGGACAGTATCTAACAAAACATCTTGGAACGCCACTGCATCCTGCACCATAATGTTAGTCATACGTGACATTGGTTCACTCGATTGAGCTGGTCCAATTATCATCAATTTCCCGTTCTGGCTTCCTTTGTTGTCGCCTACTTCTTTCCTTCCTTTCTTTGGGCAGTTCTTAACCTGATGATCTGTTGACCTACAATAGAAGCATCCTCGGATCTTCTTCGGGTTCGGGCAATTCGGCGAAATGTGCCCCTCTTGGCCGTAGTTATAGCAAATGCCTCGTCCCTTCCAACATTCTCCTACGTGACTCTTTCTACACTTTGGCCACTCCTTGTTTCTTTTCTTGAGTCCTTCATAGTGACTTCTCGTCGGATTGTTGTTGGTGTTGTTGTCGTTGTTGTTATCCCATTTTCTTTTGTTTAGGGTTCCCTCCTCGTTTGCTTCCTTCTGAAAATTACATATTTGACGTTCTTTAGATCCATACTCAAAACGCTCTTTAATCTCCTTCTGTTTAGGACAGTTATGAGAAATATGACCCTTTTCCACGCACTCATAACACACATCTTTTCCTTTCAAACATGCTCCCACGTGGTTTTTTCTTACATTTCTTACAAGTTTCTACCTTCTTCTTCCATGGTTGTCCGCTTCTTACATATTTAATCTTATTCCACTTCCTCTTGAAATTCTTGCTACTTCCACTACTACTTTCTTCAATCCTACCTTCTTTCGTTTTCTTTGAAATATTAACCTCTCCTCCTTTAGTTAAATTAATCTATTTTCCTACCTCTGAAATTTTCAACTGTCTCTTCCTAAAATCATTTTTTCCCTCTTCAAAAGCACTTACTATGATATTTACCAATTGTTGCAAGGGTTCTTGATTCAATTCTCTATCTCCATTCTCTATTGTTTGATTAGTCCCTTCTTCTTGGGGTATTCTTATCGACATTTCTGTATGAAAGTAAAACGGTATTATTATTTCCTTGCCAAACATCTAATACTTCTTAATATTTGTTAAGACATATAATTATATTATTATACCCTTTCTTATTACTATTAACAAAATCTGGTCATTATGAGCACGTTTAATTATATTAAAACACGTCACATAAAATTACATCATATGACATTCTGCTAGTTTCATTATATACCCCTCCCGAGTACTACTAAAGTTGGGGTTATAAAGATACTTCCCACATTATCCCTAAAATTGGGATTTACAGCAATGGTTCCATATCTATAAATATCTATCATATCATTCGCGACACTTAATCCAATAACTACCTAACTACCTTTCCTTTCACTATGTCTGCATCTACTAGTTACTACTCTGAAGGTCTAGAACTTTTGCCTCTAACTATTGTATCTTATTCTTCATTTCTGAGTTCTTAGTTACTAAGTTTCTCGCACATATCCCAGTCCCGAAAGAAAGCTTTCACCGTGGATTTCTGCTTGGATTCTGACTCCACTTCTGACTCCATCTCCTCCTAGGTTAGGGCTACTATCGTAGTAGGCTCAATTATAAGGGGTGTTTCAGACACCACATGTATGTTACATGGTTCCTCCTCCATGGTCCTATTAGGTTTACCTATCCCTGACATCCATAATCACAAAACAAATAAACTTTATTATTATCTCTGAATAAAACATAAATTCATTGTATGGAATGAAACTATATTTCATAACACTACTAGCTCTCTAAGAAAACTCTACATGAGTTTTATCTCCTTCTATTTTCTAAATCTCTTTTAAGGTTATAGCCTAGGGACTCTCGCTCCTAAGGTTTATAACCTACAGCTTTGATACCAACCTGTGACGCCCCCAAATTCAAATACTTATACCTCGAATTTAGTGCTTCACTATCTAACTCTAATAACAACTAAAATCTCAAACAACGAATCTCGGAACCATGACCATTACACTTCATAACTTAATCCCAACATAACTTAATACATAACATTAATTAAGTCTTAATACAACATAAAGAAAACATCTTAGCATAGAAGAGCAAAGCTACTCCATAGCCTTGCCTTCGCTCTTGTCCTGTCCTGGGGTTCAACCTTGCCCTGCCCTAACTGAAATGTTTAAGGGAAGCAAGAGTGAGCAACAAATTTTCCCAGCAAGTGATATGACAATAAATGTGAACATGTGTATATACGGTTCTTAATCTCAAGGGTAAAACGATAATTAATTATGTGACGCCGCAAAATTTAGACACTCGTATCTCGAATTTGGTGCATCATGTACTATTACTAATAACATACTAAAATATCATGCAACGGAAAAATAGAATAATTTACATTGATTTAATATAAATATTTACGTCCCACGGTCTCGCAACTTAAACATATCTTAATCCATAACATAAATAATACATAATATGAAATAAGTCTTATTACAAAATCATAATAATCTTAAAAGAGAACAAATCTACGCCATAGCCTTGCTGTCAATGTTGGGAAAAAATCTGGTTCGAGTTGGACCCGAATCTTTCTCTCTTCTTAATTTTTGTCTACCCTTATTTTATCTTTTATCTGAAAAAGGTTTCGAGTATACTCGTGCTCGCTCTTGATCATCTTGAATCGCCTCAATCGAAGTTCGTATGAAAAAGTTATGGTTGTTTTACCACAGAAGGTCAAAACAGTCCCGGGCTGACTTTTCTCCCGGCGCAGCTGCGCCCCAAACAGCCTTGGGGGCAGCGCAGCTGCGTCCTTGGCAGCCTGTTACACGATTTTCTTCTTCAGTTTGTTGTTTTGGCGAATTTTCTAACCATTTCCTCCTTCCAATCTTCATAAATCAAGCTATACACATCCGATTGAGTCCGTTTTCGACTCTATGGATTCATGAAACACTGAACTACTCATTACATAATAATGATAACACTTCAAAAATATTAACCATTCATTTTATGGGTTCCAATTTAGTGTTCATACTATATTTTCATACTTCAACATATTTAACGAAATCTTAAATCACGAATTCGTTTTAACTCCATTTTAGTTCATTCCAATTGGGTTGTTTTCGTTTCTCAGAGGAGAACAATAAACCACTATCAATTTACAACTTACATCATAGAATTATACCAAATTTTTACCTCCAAAACACACCATATAGTATGTAATAACCAAGAGTCTAATTTTTTCATCTTTTACACAATTTAGACTTGATTTGTTTGATTTTAGATATGAACAACACTAGAAATTCATTACATAATCAACACACATAGATTCTTCACCAATTCCTAAGGTCAAATAACCATAGTAATTTCTAACAATGAAATTAAGGACCAAAGATTAGGATCCTTAGCTTTAATCAAATGATGAAAAAGGTTGGTTCCCCTTGATTCTCCAAGGCTCTTCTCCAACTCTACAGAGAACTCCTTTTCTCTCTCAATTTTCTCTCTTCTCTGCTCTATTCTTCTTTCTTAGACTTAGCACAACTAACTTATTTTTTATTTAGTCTATCAGTTAAAAAAAACCCAAGGGCTCCCATCTGTTACAAAGGCAAAGGGTCATAAGGCCATGTTTGGCTAGAACTTCTAATCTCCTTATCCATTTATTCTAACAACTCCCTTACTATATAATACATATGTCACACTTCATTTTATTGTTAAACTATTTAGCCACATTAAGTAATTATGCAATTATAACATGTATAATTACTACACTACAAATTATGAAATTACCTTTGTAACTAAAATAAACATCTCTATTAGAATAAATATTTCCATTAAAATAGTTAATATTTATTCCACTAACTATTTTAGTTAACTCAAATGAATTATACAATTATTATATATAATCATTTCATTCCTTTTTCTCACATAAATTGTCTCAATACAATTTATTTAATCCATACATCTAATCACCACTTAATTATTAATTCAATTTATTTAATACCATCATACCTAACTAAATTATTCCATAATAATTTTCATTGAATATTTATTTTACTCTATAAATATTTTAACTAAAATATTTATTTTATTTGATAAATATTTTAATTATTTAAAAGATTGGCAATCGTATTATACTAACATATTACGTTTATAGGTAACATACCTTCCTCTCTCATTTTATTAAAACAAATATATTCACATTACTTCATTAAGTGAATTACTCACATCATTTATGAAATTTAATTCATAACAATTATAGTGCCAACAAGGCATAATAATCAAATTATATTATTTCATAATATAATTTCGGCTTAATTAATCTAACTAATCTTATTCAGTTAATTTTCTTTTCGTAATAATTTCATTTAACTTTTTCAACAGTTAAATTAAATTAACTATTAAACCTCATTCTTCCAACATATGAATATATATATATATATATATATATATATACATATATATATATATCTTCTATATTCACACCACATCATATACTTCACAATATATAACACATATATACACATATCCAAACTCAAAACATCTCGTAATAAGAATTTTATTTATTAAATTCTTATTATAATAAATTATTGAAAATTCGGGTTGTCACATCATTCCCTCCTTATAAAGATTCCGTCCTCGGAATCACCGAAACCTTACCTTACTCATGTTTTCATCAAATCTCTTAAAAAAATATTTATCGTTGAGTAACTTTAATGCATTACCTTAATGTAGGTTATATATATATATATATATATATATATTCAACTACATTTAGTTCTACAACGAATTCTAGGTTTTATTTCATAACATTCAATTAAATACAATTATGTTTCAAATATTATATATTCTCTAACTCGTTCATTTCCTTTCTAAGAATCATTACCATATACTTTACTCGTTGAAGACATATACTTCATAATTCACTATATTATAAGTATTCGGGTTATCACATTCACCCCTTCTTGTAAGAACCCAAATTTTCAGATATTATTAATTAAGGATTTAATAAATAAAATTCTTAAACTGTGAGATAGGGTTCGAATAAGAGTATATATATGTGATATGAGGTATGTGATATTATATTATATAGGGTAATATGGACTATGTAACATATGTTTTTGTGGTTAATAAATATATTATTAAAATATATTCGTTATTTATTTTGGAGACAGTTCAGTGGAGATAAAGGAAGTGGATAAGATTTCCTATCGATATTAATTAATTTATAGAATTATTTTATCATAGTAAGTTGGTGATATTAAATATCTTTGATGAATAATCACCATTTTCTTGAATATATATACTAGTAACTAGTATGATTGTAATATAGGTTATTATTAGTGCTTAAGCTATCCATGGATGGATTGAGATAATAAAGCATGAATTAGTTAAGGGAATTAACTAATAAGTATAAATATTGGTTAATTTAAATTGAAAGTTATATTATAGAATAATATAATTTGAATATTAAAGCATTAATTAACTATGGTGATATAGTAAGGGGTTTCAGAATCACTTAAGTAAATAGTGAGTTAACACATGCGCGGAGTATATAATTATAGTAAGTGCATATATATATTACTTGGCATGGTATTATATGAATGTGCGAACGACGTTATTAAAATATGTTGTTAAACCAATATATCTTTAAATGAATATTGATTAGAGAATTAATTAATATTGAGATATGGTTAAATGTATAGATGAAATAAATTATTTTGGAGACAATTTATAGAAAGAAAAAAGAAATGAATATTATATATTTCTAATAAAAAATATTAAAATAATTTTTAATATTGAATTATTTTAATAAAAGGGAAAATATTATTTTAAATAATAATATTACCTTATATGTCTTGATAGGAGGTAGTAGGTATGATTAATATGGTAAATATATTAAAACATATTTGCTATATGTAATAAATTGATGGGAACAATTTATCATAATAGAAAATAAACTTATGGCCTATTTTCTATATAAAAGGTGTACATGTGTCATATATGTAATTATTTTAATAATACTTAGATATTATATTAAAATAATATGTTGAGAAAATGAGTAAGTCATTTTATTATACTTAATGCCTATATTGGGAGAAAAACATGATAAAAATATTTTTATGTCACGTTATGACAAAATACATAATTTCTAATGTATTTTAAAGAGAGTTAATTAATAAAAGAAAGCTAAGTTATTTTAATGTATTAACTAACTTAAGTTATTATTTTATCGTAGATTTTATAATAATAGAGTAAATCTTAATTATTCTAAGCATAAATGCTATACATATTATAAGTGTATAGTTATTTAAGGTAGCTTGACATTAAAGTACATGTGTCACACAAACTTTATATTAAAAGGAATATTAAAGTGTGATGGAAGTAATGATAAGCTTAATATTGAGCTTGTGAGGTATGCCTAGTGTGGCAAAGTGGTGGCATAGACATTCATTAAATAATTTATGAATGAATAATTAAAGGAATTAATTAGTATTATTTTGTGGATTAATTGCTAGGTGCAATGATGTGTAATTAAAAGTTATATAGTAGCTGCATCTATATAATATGAAATGAAGTGTGACACTTCAAGAAAACTAAATAATATAGGAAATTATATAGTAAAGTGAAATGAGTCACATGAGATACATAAATGGACCTATGTGACAATGTGTTATGTGTGGCACACTAATGTGTACTTTATGAATGATATTAAATTAAACTAAATAAATAATTATTGTTAATAATTATTTCAATGGTTAAGTATAATTGAAATAATAAAATTTGCAATAATGGGGTGTGACACTACTCAATTAAAATATATTTGGTATTGTCAAATGTACATGGAATATATGATTATATGATTGGGTGTATGTGTGACCCTATCATATCATATGGTAATAACATTAAGTTATTAGCTATAAGCTTGCAAGTTAGTCCATGTGAGAGCAATGATGGTTAACTAAATGGCTAGTACAATGAATAGTAGTAGTTAGTGGGAGTTAGCCACCAACTCTTCTTTGCCCATTGGGTAATGACCATAGGAGGGTAATAGCTTGGCTATAAGTAAAGGCCATGCATTGGTGTGTAGAGTGTTAGTTTATTTTCTAAAGGCAAGTATATATGTTATGGGAATTAATTATGTGACATGGTGCAATAGACCCCCTCTCATGACCCCTATTCTATACACAAATGCTGATTTTTATACCATGGTGAAGTTCAAGTTAGAGCCATGTGCGGGAAATGATGAGGAAGGACCATGAATAGTAGTAGTTGGTGGAGTTAACCAACTCCTCTTTGACCATTGGGTATTGCCCATAGGAGGGTAATAGATTTACTATAATTAGAGAACATATAAATAAGCATTGTAATGGTATTACATCATTAACTTATTATAAGAGGTGACATTGAGAGTAATATTTTGTAAGCTTGAGGCCTATTAAATAATAAGCTTACATAATTGAGCCTTATGTGGCATGAGTGGTAAAGTTAAATCAATTAGAGGTTTAACTATGATTATTAAAAGAAATGACAAGTTAATAAATAATTGATATTAATTATCATTATAATATTTGGTTTTAATAAAAGGTATATGGATTATATATTGATATATCTATGTATACCTACTTGATACATTGTGTTATTGTTTACTTATTAGAAGTAACATTGTGACTCTAAATAAACTTATAACCTAAGTGTATAAACCATGTACAAGTATATAGCCTAAGTATGCACACTTGCTATATTGTTGAGATTTATTTGTCCCAATATGATAGTCACTTTTCTTTCTCACGTATTATGCCAAAAGGCTAGCTACACTACCTTCCTTCTCAATTTCAACAATGTAGAACTAATGATCATGGGGGGAGTGGGATTCATGATTGAATTCACCAACTCCTCACCAACTTCTTATTACCTATTATACAATCATGTATTCCTTTGGATTGAATTGGGAGTTAAGAGCTTTATCAGGGTATCCCATTTGCCTATATATATAACTTCTCTTCTTCATTGTTAACACTTGCTGAGAATTCTGTCCAATACAAGAATGGAGAGTGAGCTTATATACATTAGTGATAGACATTCTGAGAATTGAGGGAATTGATATAACAGCATTAGCAGCAAACTGTTACCGGAGGTATATTTCCCATTCTTGATTCTTCAATGTCAACTTCTTAATTTTGCTAGATAAGATGTTAAGTTGATTTGGAATATGTTGTTAAATGCTATATAAGATTATAAACATGTTAGAATTATGTTATAGCATGGCTGGAAATGATTTTGTTGAGAATTTCTGAGTTGGGTTAGCTGTACTACCGAAGCAGCCATGTCTGTTTTTGGCTGGCAAGCGGCGCAACTGCGCCGGGCCCGTAGACATGAAATTTTTTTGCAGTCTACTGCAGGTTCTGTTAAGGGATAGTGACTAAGATAGTTTAAACAAGCATGCTAGAAGGTTTAACATGCCTATATGAGTATATTAACATGACATGCACCCGCGTTGCTATGATTGCATGCAAGATTAATGAAACGGCATAGAGCGTTGAAGTAAACTTAAAGTTTTGTAAACGAAAATGACTTACACGAACCATGTCAACATTCTAATTTTTTTCAAGCATGACTATATGATTTAGGAATGCATGAGAAGCGTATTAAGTTACGAATATATGTTTCGTGATATAACATGAGCATGTCGAACCTCGTTAGTGAACATTTCTAACAAAAATTAAGTTTTAAAGGTTGATCTTGACATGTAAATACCATATACGCATTCTTATTTTGTGAGCATGTTTAGATGACTTAGAAATGTGTGTCGAACATGTTAACACATGAATCTAGATAGCATGGACGTATTAGACCCTATTAGTGAGATTTACTAGTGAAAGTATACATTTTGCATGTGAGTCTTGACATGTATATTGAGATTTGAATTCTGATATTGGTAAACATGTTTGATAGTACTCGTAGACTCGATCATGTATCCTACATGTATATATACCATGATTAGGTGTTATGATTCAAGTGAAATATAAACGAAGCATGTTTTCAAACTAAAACGGTGTTAGTTGCATGAATGTGATATAATTATTCATGAGTATGCCTAATATAAAGTATATGAATACCCCATGTGTTTAAAAGGCGAGCATGTTAGACTTTATGAATTTATAGCCTTGAATGGACTTAAGTTTTTACGGGTATTAACTTAGAACCTATATCATGTAAATTGAATGTGAAAAGGTTGAACGAGCATGAAAGTATCCTTTAATATGTATACGTGCTATGTAAGATCACATATTGATACTTGAATCCGATTTGACGATTAACTTACAATAATGATATAAAATGCTAAAAAGAGTATGTTTGCTATTTGTTGTGATCTTATGTGTTAGTAATGATATATGAGAATGATTAACTCAAAGATGGACTACACTAGCTATATGTAAATAGATTAGTGGTAGACGGGCGTGTGTATGTGACGAATGGTTGTAAGTACGTAAGGTTAAAGTATACTTATATGTAGATAATTATTATAAGAATACGATAAGAAAGTGAGACGACGGTTCTAAGAACCAAGTTAGACAACAATGTAACCTTTATTATTACATTGAGAATGTGTGGATACACATAACTAATGAGTGTGATCTCTATGGTTAATATAAGTGTGTAGGAATACACGAAGTGCAGATATTCTTAAGCAGTTAAGTCGTAGTTGTTAAACTACGAATCAGGCAAGTCTTTCAGTTCCTATTTGATATATGAATTCAATAACTATTAGTTGAATTATATTATGCTGTGATAATGTGAACTTATATATGAACTGCATATGAGATATAAATGAGATTGAAAGTTGATCTTTGATGATATGCTTGTTACGTGAAAAGTAACATGCGTAGTAATTATAAATTATTTATAAATGCATGAACTGAGTATGATGTTGTATGCTATGTGATGCATGAAAACTATTAGAATTGCTGAGCTGTCGAGCTCACTCTTGCAAATAACCACTTTTGCAGGTTAAGGACTTACGATAAAGACTTCGTGCTTCTTGATTGATAAAGATAGATAGTATTGCAATGAAGAATACTGTTTAGATTATTACTCGAACCATGTTTAGGTTCTGGTCGTTATACTTGATATTTGTTTACGATGTTTAATGCTTGTCATACTGTAAAGATGTATTAGATAATACATAGAGGATATTAAGTTAAGATGTATGCGATTATACAAAAATTTGAATAGAGTGAATCATGATATAGTTTAATTCAGCAAAATGTAATGGATTTAAGTTATGGAATCAATAAAAGATTTTGTTCAAGGAAGACTGAAAAGGTTTAAATTATTCCGCATTTTAGTAACATCGAATATGATGTAAAGCCGAGATCTTGGATTTAAATAGAATTTATATTCTAAATTGTAATAAATAAAGTTGTATTCTTTTACTAATGATTAAAAGATGTAATAGTTTGACGATAGTAGTATCGTGACTGCACCGGATCCGAGGTTATAGAAGTGACCCGAATTTGGGGGCATCACACTTCTTCTAAGAATTTCGTCCTCGAAATTTTTATTATCTTCATTCATTCAATCTATCAAAGTAGATTTTATGTTAATTTTATTCACTAACTTGTTGTGTTCCACAACTATTTCTTTCTAGGGAATATCATTCTTGCCACCTTCACCTTCAGAATAATAAGAATCTTCCACAATTGTTCAATAATTGGGAAGCGATATGAATAACAAGAATTTAAAAGATTCCAATTCATGCTGAGGGGTCATAAGACCTTGAACTCTTCTCCAGGTTTAATAGTGCATCACCACTGTAACCCATCTTTAACAGAATGTTTAGCAATCACACAGACTGAAAACACTCTCTGCAAGTACTCTAGGTGATCAGCCTATCGTATCCCTACGTCGTGCACAACGTATTACATCTTAACATCGTAATGACTATATGCGTTACTCTCGAAACCATTGTCTCCGATAACATGTCTCCTTTTACAGGGTTGTTCCCCTCAGCTTCTTAGCATTTGAATCCACACCAAAATAATTTGGTTTGGTATAGTTTGACAAAGAACGCTTGAATTTCATAAACATCTTTCAATATTCGTCTAGCTGAATCAAGTAGCATAGACTTCTAGCAATAACTCGGACATTAATCGAGATATATATATATATATATATATATATATATATATATCTTTAACCACCTCAAATTTATTTTTTTCAAACTAAAAGTAAATAAATCCCCTTTTTTTATAGTTTAAGGAAACTAAAAATAAATAAATCTTTTCATAATATCCTGATACCGTACCGTAATAATGGTACATTGAGAATTTCGTCATTACATGACGTCGTCATACTACATCATACCATAGTGGGCTGACGATCATACGATCACATCCAACACTAGGTTTAACTGCATTGATAACTTCCTCGATTATTGTCTCCACACCATATCAAATGATGCATAGAACACATAAAATACATTTTGAAAATTTAAAATTATTTTTGTCTAGATGAAGCAATTAGCATAGACATGTGAATAATAGCACTATTTTTTTAAAAAAATTTATTGGTTCCATTATTTGATCCAATAGTTTTTCAAGAAAACAGAAAGGCAACATCAGCACGAAGTCAATAAATTTCAAAAATCTAGCAAAGCTAGGAGATTTAGAATATAAAACTTTCTCCATCAATTAAATCTTTACTCCATCATTACTTAATCATTCTACCAACCTTAAACAACATCAATGCTTCCTACACCATAACCTTTCTATTCCCAGTATAGTTCATCAAACTTTCCACACTTTGGAAGTCAGGAACTTTTCATAATAATATGAGTTTAAGAACTACCTAGTCAAACCATAGGTGTCCATTCGCTGAGGAGTTCCAAACATACCATATGATTATGAGTCATGAACTTACCACAAGCATGAGTTTTAAGAACTCGCACTTAATCCTAATAACATCTTACTAATCTTAATAGTCTCTAACTATCAAATATACACATAAGAAAAGAATCACCTTTTTACCATATATACATTGATAACGCGACACCAACATTCCAATGATTATCAATGTGATAAACTAAGTGCAAGCACAAAACCCTCTCCCATACAAAGGTTTGTACAACTCAGCCATCACATGATTCTTCAATTGAAATCCCACCTAACTCTATCTTGCTCATAACTTGCTCTTTACTCGATACGAATTTTCCGCATCTCATCATTTATAACTCCTCGTGAGTTAACCTCATACTATATTATAGTACATTCTCATTATAGCATCAAACTATAACTATTCAATCATTACTGACCATCTATCTTTCAACTTTAAAAGATCACGTCGTGACCTTATTCTATAATCATCTCCCATATGATTCTTCCTTATGTCATTATCGGTTTGTTTTAAAACTTCTTATTTTTTCCTTTCATCAAGTAATATCAGGACCTCATTATGATTTAATCCTATAGACTTCGTCTATTCATCGTTATTTGTCATCTTTATTATTGGAGTTAGGTAACTCCTGATTCTCATCTTCATATCTCTTCAAGATTCTTCTTTGAATCTTCTTATTTATTTAATAATTCTTCTTTTAAGAATTTCCAATTCCGTTCATAAAGTTCAACATTTTATTCGAGTTTTATTCCTCGTTATTCTCACCTTCTTCTTATAACATTTCTAAGACTTAACTCATCTTTTACTTCTATGTATGCAAAAGGAATCACCTTTTCGTTATACGTAACTTAACTTCTCATTCTCTAAGGTCATAGCCTAAGGTACTTTTACCTAAGGTGTATAACCTATCAGCTCTGATACCAACTGTAACGACTCCAAAATTCATACAATACAACTCTCGACATCGGTCATTAATAATACATCCTTATTCAGGCTTACATCATTAATCAATGATACAATCACTAAAAATACGAAATATTTAAAACTTTTATATTATTCCTTCTTTATTATCTTTGAATCTCAACCTTTATCATTACATAACTTTGATTCAACTTTATTTCATGAATCACTTCGTCAGAGTTATTATAAACTAAAACTTACAACCGCATTTAATAACTCTTATACATCGGGTAAAATTTAAACTTTACAACTCAACATCTGTTAACCATCATACATTATCAAATACATTATCTGAAACCTTAAACAGGGTCCAAAATAATAACAATTCAGCCAAAGTATATAAATCTTCATACATTACATCTGATTCATTTCTTTCAAGTAGCACATAGTGTTACCTTGAATCCTTAACCTGCAAAAGTTATTATTTGCAAGAATGAGCTCAACAGCTCAGCAAGATCTAACAGCTTTCATACATCAGATAGCACATAAATACATGCTCAACATACATCTCATAATAATTAAAGTAACATGTCATACATGCTTTACTTCACATAACAAATATAAAGATTAAGTTCCTTACTCAATCAACATTCTTTAATCAATCAATGTAGTCATAAATTGACTTTAACATTTCAGGCTTACAACATATATAAAATATATCATGCTCTTTGTAAAATAATTTAAACCAGTTCATCATCATGTTCACGTAAAAAATAGGAACTGAAAGACTTGCCTTGATCGTTGTTTACCAATAACAGTTTAACAGCTTACAGCTATCTACACTTCACGTGCCCTACACAATTATATAATCATGCACATCAACTTTTCGTCACATAGCAAAGCATATTAATTGTAATGTAAACTTTACTCTACATCTCATAACCCTTCCTATTATCAATACACAATGTTCAATTTGATTGCGTTAACTTTCGACTTATATCTCACTATATTTCTTTTTTGTAATATTTGAAATTCATTCAAGTGTTTAAGTCCTGCTATGACTACCTATTGGTTTTATATTAACCACATTTCATATATTATAATGTTCATTTCATTAGAATCGAAACACTATTTAAGTGTATTACCACGTTACACGGCGTTATAACGTTTATACGTCACACTCCTAACTCGCCTCATTTGCATGTGCTTTGCATGCTCCTATATTGGGTTACATTACTCTATAATATTTCATTCTTATTGAAAACATAATATTAAACAAGGTCATACACACTAGTTATGGCGCTGCGACGCTTGCACGTCCGTACGTCAAACTTGCCTATTCGAACGCCCAAATGACACGCATTTTCGTACGCTTAGCATGCCCATACAAATTGTCTAACACTCAAGGTTTAATGTTAAGTATCATTATAATACGTAATAGTTATGTTATAGAAGTTAGAACATCATTTTACATGGTCGGGAGCATTACATGTGCATACGTGCATGTCCGACGCCCCCCAATTGCCTCCAAAAATACATCATTCCCAAAAATAACCATTTTGACCCCTGCTACTGACCTCAAATTATAAATTAAAGAATGAAATTTTTAGTTCTACTCATGCTCGTTCCGGATCATCTTGAATCGCCTCAATTGGAGTTCGTATGAAAAAGTTATGTCGGTTTTACCACAGGAGGTCAAAACAGTCTCGGACTGACTTTCCTCCCGGCGCAGCTGCTCCCCAAACAGCCTTGGGGGTAGCACAGCTGCGCCCTTGGCAGCCTGGTACGCGATTTTCTTCTCCATTTTGTTGTTCTGGCGAATTTTCTAACACTTTCCTCCTTCCAATCTTCATAAATCAAGTTATACACATCCGATTGAGTCAGTTTTCGACTCTATGGATTCGTGAAACACTGAACTACTCATCTACATAATAATTATAACACTTCAAAAATATTAACCATTTATTTTAAGGGTTTGAATTCAGTGTTCATACTATATTTTCATACTTCAACATATTTAACGAAATCTTACATCACGAATTCGTTTTAACTCCGTTTTAGTTCATTCCAATTGGGTTGTTTTCGTTTCTCAGAGGAGAACAACAAACCACTATCAATTTACAACTTACATCATAGAATTACACCAAATGTTTACCTCCAAAGCAGACCATATAGTATGTAATAACTAAGAGCCTAATTTTTCCATCTTTTACGCAATTTAGACTTGATTGGCTTGATTTTAGATATGAACAACACTAGAAATTCATTACATAATCAACACACATAGATTCTTCACCAATTCCTAAGGTCAAATAACCATAGTAATTTCTAACAATGAAATTAAGGACCAAAGATTAGGAACTTAAGAATTTCTTCATACCTCTTGAACCCTCCTTAGCTTTAATCAAATGATGAAAGAGGTTGGTTCTCCTTGATTCTCCAAGGCTCTTCTCCAACTCTACAGAGAACTCCTTTTCTCTCTCAATTTTCTCTCTTCTCTGCTCTATTCTTCTTTCTCAGACTTAGCACAACTAACGTATTTTTTATTTAGTCTATCAGTTAAAAAAACCCAAGGGCTCCCATCTGTTATAAAGGCAAAGGGTCACAAGGCCATGTTTGGCTAAAACTCCTAATCTCCTTATCCATTTATTCTAACAACTCCATTACTATATGATACATATGTCACACTTCATTTTATTGTTAAACTATTTAGCCACATTAAGTTATTATGCAATTATAACATGTATAATTACTACACTATAAATTATGAAATTACATTTGTAACTAAAATAAACATCTCTATTAGAATAAATATTTCCATTAAAATAGTTAATATGTATTCCACTAATTATTTTAGTTAACTCAAATGAATTATACAATTATTATATATAATCATTTCATTCCTTTTTCTCACATAAATTGTCTCAATACAATTTATTTAATCCATACATCTAATCACCACTTAATTATTAATTCAATTTATTTAATACCATCATACCTAACTAAATTATTCTATAATAATTTATATTGAATATTTATTTTACTCCATAAATATATTAACTAAAATATTTATTTTATTTGATAAATATTTTAATTATTTACGAGATTCACAATCGTATTACACTAACATATTACGTTTATAGGTAACATACCTTCCTCTCTCATTTTATTAAAACAAATATATTCTCATTACTTCATTATTTCATTAAGTGAATTACTCACATCATTTACGAAATTTAATTCATAACAATTATAGTGCCAATAAGGCATAATAATCAATTTATATTATTGCATAATATAATTTTAACTTAATTAAATTAACTAATCTTATTCAGTTAATTTCCTTTTCGTAATAATTTCATTTAACTTCTTCAACAGTTAAATTAAATTAACTATTAAACCTCATTCTTCCAACATATGAATATATATATATATATATATATATATATATATATATATATCTTCTTTATTCACACCACATCATATACTTCACAACATATAACACATATATACACATATCCAAACTCAAAACATCTCGTAATAAGAATTTTATTTATTAAATTCTTATTATAATAAATTTTTAATAATTCGGGTTGTCACAATTATGATTTAAGAGGCAAAATAAAAGGAGTTACATGCTGATGTAATTGACAAAAATTGTCGACCTATTTATTTATATATCGTTTGTTGTGCTATCCACAAGGCTATATACATTTAAAATGGGATCCTTAATCTCACTAGCAAATCTTTAATTAGATGTTGCCGAACTATATAAGTGAGGATAATATAGTTTGATAAAAATAGTGGGAGATATCAATTTAAAATAAAGACCTAAATTTATTTTGGTATGCAAAATTAATTAAATGATTACTAACTAAAATGTTATCTTTTCACATACAGAAATTTAAAAAAATGTCAAAATCACTATTTTCACTGCATAGCATACTTGATGCTAATAAACTAACTGGACCAAATTATACAGACTGGTTAAGGAATCTGAGAATAGTTCTCAGTGCTAAAAAGATTTCTTATGTCCTAAATTCACCTATCTCTAGAACTGTTCCAGAATCAGCATTTGAGGAAGAAATTGCCACCATTGTAAAGTGGCAAAATGACACATATGTGGCTCAATGCATCATGCTCGCATCCATGAATAACGAGCTTCAGTGTCAGCATAAAAACATGGATGCTCCTACTATGTTGCTTCACCTCAAGGAGTTGTATGGTGAACAAAGTAGAACTGCTAGATATGAGATATCTAAGAAGCTCTTCCAATCTCGGATGACCAAGGGTAAGGTGAACATAAAGGAACAAAAGAAACCTGATCCAGCTAGCAAAGGAATGTGCTTCCATTGCAACGAGTCGGGTCATTGGAAGAGGAACTGCAAGAAGTTTCTGGCAGAGAAGAAGCTTGGAGAAGCTTCTACTTTCAATCAAGGTTTGTTCATGATTGAAATTATTTTTTTAGAAAGTCAAAATTTTACTTGGGTATTGGATACCGGTTGTGGTTCTCACATATGTAATAATGTGAAGGGACTGGTCAGAAGTAGAAAGCTGAACAAGGATGAGGTTGTCCTACGAGTGGGAAATGGAGCAAAGGTTGCTGCATTAGCTGTAGGCACTTATTGTTTAGCACAGCCTACGGGCAAGTCCGTTTATTTAAATAATTGTTATTTTGTTTCGAATATCATTAGAAATATTATTTCTATTTTCGTATTAGATATGGATGGATTTGACATTATAATAAAGAACAACAGTTGTTCTATTTATAAAAGCAATATTTTATATGGTGTTGGTAATTTGCAAAATGGACTTTATATACTTGACTTGCATGAAAATATACTTCAAATAGAATAAACTAAGAAATGGAAAAGAGATGATATTAATTATACCTATATGTGGCACTGTAGACTCGGTCATATTAATGAAACAAAATTATCCAAGTTGCATAAGGATGGGCTCTTAGAACTATCCGATTATGAATCATATCCAACTTTTGAATTTTGTCTCATGGGTAAAATGACTAAATCTCCTTTTAGTGGAAAAGGAGAAAAAGTTACAGAGTTGTTAGCGTTGGTTCACACAGACGTTTGTGGACCTATGACAACGAATGCACAGGGTGGGTATTCTTATTTTATTACTTTCACTGATGATCACTCAAGATTTGGATATGTGTATTTAATGAAATACAAATCAGAATCATTTGAAAAGTTCAAAGAGTTCAGAAGTGAAGTAGAGAAACAAAAGGGCAAGAGTATTAAGATTCATCAATCAGATCGAGGTGGTGAATACTTAAGCGGTGAGTTTCTCGATTGTCTCAAAGAAAATGGTATAGTCTTACAATGGACTCCACCAGGTACACCACAGTTAAATGGAGTATCTAAAAGGAGAAATCGAACATTGTTGGACATGGTTCGTTCCATAATGAGTTTTACCGATCTTTCAATTTTATTTTGGGGTCATTTCCTAGAAACGGCTACATATCTACTAAATAAGGTCTCCACCAAATTCGTCCCCAAGACTCCATATAAGATGTGGACAGGGAGGAAACCTAGTTTTAAGCATGTTAAGATTTGGGGATGTCCAGCTTATGTGAAAAGGTTTCAAAATAATAAGCTTGGGACAAGATTTGATAAGTGCACGTTTGTGGATATCCTAAAGAATGTTTGGGATACTATTTCTAAACCCCTACTGAACAAAAGGTGTTTGTTGCTAAACACGTTGCCTTCTTGGAAAATGAGTTTATCCTCGAAGGGGCTAGTGGGAGAAAAATAGATCTTGAAAAAATTCAAGAACCACAAACCACTACAGATCAAGTGGGTGAACCTGTCCAAGTAGAGACACCTACTATACAACACCCTATTCGTAAATCTGGAAAGGTACCGAAGATACCTGAAAGGTATAGATTCGTCATAAAGGATGACGATGAGGTACACATCATGGATGATGATGATCCATTGAATTACAAACAGACTATGAGTAGTAAAGACTCAGAGAAATGGTAGATGACCATAAAATTTAAAATGGATTTTGAAGCTATGCTCAAGTCCATTTGGATTTTACTTGCGATTGCAGCTTATTATTACTTAATCTGGTAAAATGGACATGGAGACGTCCTTCCTCAAATATACATTATTAGAGGAGAATGTACGTATGATACAACCAGATAGATTTTTTGTTTCAATGGTTGAAGCAAATCATGTATATGAGCTACAACAATCCATTCATGGATTGAAGCAAGATTCTCGTAGATAGAACATTTGTTTTGATAAGACAATCAAAGAGTTTAATTTTATCAAAAATAAGGATGAACCATGTGTGTACAAGAAGGTTAGTGGGAGCGCTATTTCATTCCTTGTATTATATGTTGATGATATATTACTGATAGGGAATGAAATTCCTATGCTAAAATCGATCAAAACAAAGTTGTCTAAACATTCCTCCATGAATGATTTGGGTAGAACAACCCACATTGGGGATATAAATCTTTATTAATATATTTAAAAGAATGTTTGGCTAAACCCAAGGAAACGTATATTTATTAGATGCTAAAGGCGTTTAGCATGGCAAACTCCAAAAGGTGTCTCATGATGATGAGCCATGGAGTGAATCTCTCTAAAATTATCCTCAATAAAAGAGAGATCGCATGAGCTACTATCATGTATGCAATGAAATATACGAGACTTAATGTTGATCAGTCATATTCTGGAGAAGATCACTGTGAGACAGTGATAAACATCTTAAAGTACTTAACTGACACTAAGGATGTCATCATATCACATTATGAGTCTGAATTAAACTAGAGTGCTAAACATGCTCAAGTTTTTAGACTTACCAAGACGATATCAAATCCACTTTAGGGTAAGTCGTTACCTTGAAAGATGGTGTAGTGAATTGAAAAGGTTCCAAACAACAAAAGGTTGCTACTTTAGTGACAAAGACAAAGTATATAACTGTAAGTGAAGCTGCAAGTTGATATTTCGGATGAAAAGTTCAGTACAAAACTAGGAATAGTTCCTAACTCTCATCTTGAATCTAAACATGTGTTGCGGCACTTTGATTAAAGAAATCATTAAAAGAGAAGCATATAGACTCTCAAGATAACATTGCAGATCCATTTACTAAAGCTTTAACAAAACAGCAGTTTGATCGTCACTTAGAGAAGAAGGGTATGAGATACCATGGCGATTGACTTTAGTGCAAGAGGGAGATTAAAAGTAGTATGCATACAAGCCAATCATGTATGATGATAAAGCATATACTTTGGAGACAATCTTATTTATTTATTAATAAAAAATATTCATTTATTAAAGGCATTCAATTATCTACATGGTGCTGTTTTTATAATATGTAAATAACTCATAGTTTTAAGCAATGCTTTTAGAATCATGATGATGATCATGCAAATGAGATCTAAATTCTTCGAAAGCTTTAAAACTAAAATATTTCCCAATAGTGGGATTACTAAAAAGGAAATTAGTAAATCCGGATAGATTGGTACATATATTGCTTGCTCATTGGATGATGATGATTGATCTCATGATCATTTGTGCGGAGATACTAAAGCAAATATGTAGGTGCTTATTGGAGAATAAGTTCATTGAACGTGACTCGCTATGGAATACCTAATGGAGTTTTATTCGCCTGTCAATAGGAATTCCTAATGTGATAACAGTACAAGTGATCCTTGGACTTGAGATCATCATAGTATCTTGTATGTAATGAATTATACTTTGACTTATTCCTTAAAGCCCTTTAGGGTATATAAAAGGGTATGCTTGGGTATAATGAGTTACATATGGAGATAATGAATGATCAATAAAGAATCTACCACCTCTAGTAAAAAAGGAGATATGTCCTATGTGATTCGTTAAATGACAACCCAGGAATCCTTGGCTAAGGTGGAATGAAATTAAAAATGAGTTTCTAATTTGCATTATTTGGAGTTGTGCATTTTCCAATCGAAATACATATAATTAAATAAAATAAGACTTGACAGTAATTCTATGTCTTATATTTAATTGGGACATTGTATGGTGGAAGGATTGAATTGTACGGTAACGATTTACTCACAGGTTCTTTTATGATTAATGTTGAAATCTATATTATCTGGAAAGTCGTTGATCGCTAGGGAGGCTTATCCTTATTGTAGAATAAATATTATTTATTTAAATAGATTATTAGTTTAATTTATTTATTTAAATAAGATTAGAATTGTTCTAGTTGATTTATTCACAACCGGTTTAATATGGAGAACCTAAAGGGTCATACCATAAAAGAAAGAATAATTATTTAAGAAGGTAATGGCATAATCGTAATACTGCATTAAGTGTAATTAATTTAATCTATGGTGATAGAATAAATTAAATAGCTTAATGTTTATTATTTAATATTTTGGAAATATTAAATATAAATTAATAAGAGATGTCTTATTAATATTATTACAAGTATTATTATTTTAATTTCTAAAGGAGTTTAGTAATTAATTTAATATTAGTACTCTCATTTATTCCTAATAAGATTAGGAGACAAATTAATTAAATAAATTTAATTAATTATTCCCAATGTGGTGGGAAGCCTAAATTAATTAAAAAAGTTTAATTAATTCAATGAAATCCCATGTCTAATAGGATTAGAAGGGTTGACCAATATCTATATAAGAGGAGTCTTATAATAGATATCTGTTGATGCAATTCCAATTGTTGGAGAGTACTCCTTTTCTATAGAGGATAGAAAACTAAGCCAACCACCCTCTTTCTTGATAATTCATCTTCCTTGATGGATCACTTCTAGAGGCAAAACACTTGGGTGGCTAACGTTGATCAAAGAAAGGAATCTAACCCGTAAATTCAAGGAGATCACGAAGAACAAGGAGTTGAACTCGTACCTGTGGAAGCTTCGTTCTACAAGGGTATGATTCCATAACTTCTTATTTATCGTTTTAAATTAATAATTTGCATAAAGGATGATCCGGATAATGATTTTGTAGAATTTTTTTAAACTTTGATATACCATGCTTTCGCTAATTTTTGCAATTTGATTGCATCATGATTTCGTACAAACCCAACAGGTGTTAGACACCCCCACAACTCCCGTGTAAACACGGTACCGCATCTTTTCAATATTTTATTTTTAAATCTGCAATGTGTGTGAATACTGGAAGAAATTGGACCTACGCTTGATTGATTTTGAAAGTATGGACGTGCTTCGTTGAACCTACATACGAAGGGTTTGATTTGATTTGCAAAAGTCTCTTTTTTAGACAAGATTATGAAGATGATGGTTTGAAAGCAGGTTTTCAAACCCTTGCGCTCACGTAATAATTAAAGCATATTGATACTTCTATTTTTTTATTTTTTTCAGCTTTTTGGCTCAATTTGAATTGTGATTGTCGGGCTGCGAAGCATACTCGACTACAGAATATATACAAGTGTCTGTCTTATCATGGGCATGACTGCCAACGGAGTGACTCTGACACGACAAGCCATATTTCACTATTTTGAGACCTTAAACCCGGATAACCGTTATAAGGTCTTTTTGATGTACATTTTTACAAAAAAATTGGCAGGGTACATTTGTAAAGTGGAGTTTGTCCATCGTGGGAATCAGATTCTAATCAGTTTGATCATGAATCCCACGATTCCTAGGCTCACAAAGAGAAGCCGATAAAACCTGCACAGCTCAAATATGCAATGAAATATATATTTACATCCAGATGTCGCCAGAACCAAGGATTCATTAGTAAATCCTGGCTCGCGAGTAGTCGAAGCGTCTCGTTCCCACTAGATAACGATATAAGGGCCGCGAGGTTGCTTTCAAAACTGTAACTAGAAAAATGCTAGATTTAAGTAAATCTCATCCAATCTAGCTTCCCGGTTCCGTCTGGACCTATTTTGAACCGTTTGAAAGCTAGAGTTGGCCAGATTTAAAGAAATCTAGTTCACCCGCAGAAATATCAGTGTCGATTCATATCAAATGAATATTTAAAGCAACAATTTAATCATAAATGTGTAAAGAAATATATATATATATATATATATATATATATAATTATATATATATATATACGAAAGCTGTAAATGGCAATGGATTTTCACTCCGATGCCGGGACTAGAATGTAAATATATATATATATATATATATATATATATATGTATATATATATATAAAAGCTGTAAAAAGCCACAGAATAATCCAGGTTGGACAGAATTGAAATATATATAAAAGTGGTAAAGGGCGATGGGTTTTCACTCCGATGCCCGGACTAGAATAGAAATATATATATATAAAAGCTGTAAAAGAGCCATAGAATGATCCAGGCTCGATAAAATTGACATATATATATATATATAAGTTGTAAATGAGCCACGAAATTGTCATGGTTCAGCAGAAAGTAAATATATATATATATATAAAACTGTAAAGGGTGATGGACATTCTATCTTTTGCCTGTAAAGGCCACAGAATGATCCAGGCCAAACTGGAATGTAAAAAGTTAATATATATAAAGTGTGTATATATATATTAGATCAATAAAAAGGCTATGAAGTAGAAATCAAGGCCCAAACAAAGACAAAAAGAATTATATATATATATATATATATATATAGTTATATATATAAAAGCAGTAAACTACCACAGATTTGACATCCAGGCTTGACAGAATTGAAAAGTTAGTATATATACAGTTAAATATATACAATAAAAATGGATTGGGAAGATAACTAGTCCGACAAAGTTGCTATAAACAAAGATATATGTATATAAAAGCTGTTAGAAGCTACGGATCGACGATCCGAGTTGTAAAAATGCCAAAAAATGAGTTTATGTACTAAAATATAGAAAAACATAAGCAAAACGGCCACAGAACTGAGCTCCGAGCATAATTAGAAAGTGAAACTTAACGTGGAAGTTTATAAAAGTGCAATGAAGTAATATAAACTTTCTGATCGTAAAAATACTCAAAATGGGCTGTTACACGGGCTTTTTGCCAAATCGTAAGCTTTGAACATCTATTTCTACAAGTTAATTTTTGGAATTGGGTAGTATATGAGTATATCTACGTGTTAGAGTAATAAAATTTGGGTTTGGAGTAAAAGACTGGGGCTGAGAAACCAAACGAGCAGAGGTTCAGAGCATTTTTCTATATAAAATGAGCTGGGGATCACCTCATATATATAGACCTAGGAGAAGCAGCTCTACCTACGACCGCTGTAGATAGAGGTGCGGCTCCACGTGGCGGGGCCCACATGGAGGGTCCAGTTGCTTCGAAGTACGAGCACTCCGAGCAATGCGATGTCAGATTCGAAACTTTCTAACTTTTGATCGGAGGGTCCGTTTGAGGCGTGAGATAACTTTCCGGAAAGCCCTCGACGAGAGTGTCGGAATTACATGGGAGTAAACCTTTTTCGATTCAGAAAAGACGAGTTTATAACCAGGTCTTTAATTTATCATAGTTTGTCTGTTAAGATGTCTTGCGCAGTTTCCACTCGGGATCATTGTTATGGTTCGTTCTGACCTTGGTGGCTTTAATTTGGCTTGAGTTTGACCAAATTGTCTTAAAGTTGGTAAAATAACCATTTTACCCCTCCCAGGGTTGCCTTTAGTGCTGACATGGCCTTCGACTAATTTCTCGGGGTTGTCTCCGAGGTTTGAATCCCAGCCAATTCTATTTGTCCTCAGGGTTGTCTCTGAGGCTGACTTGGTTCTTCCAGGTTTGTCTCTAGAGAAGTTATGAGGCTTTGGGGTTGTTTACGAAGTTGATTTGACCTCCCGGGATGAGACCGGGGCTGACCTGTACCTCCTGGGATGAGACCGGGGTTAAACTGTACTTTCTGGGATGAGACCAGGGCTGACCTGTACTTCCTGGAATGAGACTCAAGCAGATCTGTACCTCCCGGGTTGAGACGGAGGCTGACCTGTACCTCCCGGGTTGAGACGGAGGCTGACCTGTACCTCCCGGGCTGAGACCGGGGCAGATCTGTACCTCCTGGGTTGAGACCGGGGGTAACCTGTACCTCCCGAGTTAAGATCAGGGCTGACCTGTACTTCCCGGGATGAGACCGGGGATGACCTGTACCTCCCGGGTTGAGATCGGAGCTGACCTGTACTTCTTGGGATAAAACTGGGGCTGATCTATACCTCCCGGGTTGAGACTGGGGTTGACCTGTACTTCCCGGGTTGAGACCGGGGTTGATCTGTACCTCCCGAGTGTAGACCGGGGCTGACTTATACATCTCGGGTTGAGACCGGGGCTGGCCTTTACTTTCTGGGATGAGACCAGGGCTAATCTGTACCTTCTGGGTTGAGACTGGGGTTGACCTGTACCTCCCGGGTTGAGACCGGGGCTGAGTTGACTGTTTTGCCCTCCTTCAGGGTTAGTAACAGGAACACAAAATCTCGATTGTCTACAACAGAACTGTAAAAAATTCTGAGCGTCTACAGATGCCCCTCTTTATCATGTTTATGTAATGAAATGAAATGAATAGGATAAAGATTGCTATACACTGGGAATATGACGAATGCAAATGTAATACAATGCATGGCATGATATTTAATGAATGCTAGATGACTTTGAGGTGTTAGAGTTATCCTTGAATGTTTACGTTATTTCTGCTGGGGATAACGTTATTCATGATAACCCTTGGGACAGCATTGTCAGGCGGTTACTGGTAGGATATCACTAATAGGTTATCAGGATTAGGCTATCACAGATTGTCCTCGTCTCTTTCTGCTGGGGATGACGTTATCCGTGATGAACCTATTGACTCTGATGGGGATGATATTATTGATGCTACCTTGGTTTGAGACCAATGGTTTCCCCCGTCTGTCAATACTCTTCGTAGGGAAGATTTTCCTTCAGCTGATACCGTTCTACATTTTTGAAGGCTGCTCCGCTGGGGACATATCTTGATTACAGAGTTACCTTAATGGGCACTTTCGATGCCTATCCTGACGATAACTTACACCGGTAGTTTGCCACAGAGGGTTGAATCACCAATCCTTCTTGGCGCTCCCTATGAGGATGGGTATAACAGATTCCATCATCTGCCCTTTGTTGGGATAGATTGATATACTTTTGTTGCCATCGGATCATTCCCGATGCTTAGCTGGAGTTGAACGAACTGCTAAACTGTCACCGGTCTGTACCCGACGCTTCGTTGAGGTTGTGCCAACAGTTGAACTGTAACCGGTCTGTACCCGACGCTTCACTGGGGTTGTACCAATGGCTATACAGTTATTAGTCAGTATCCGCCTCTTCGCTGGGGTTGTGCCAACGGTTGAACTGTCACCGGTCTATACCCAACGCTTCGTTGGGGTTGTGCCAACAGTTGAACTGTCAACGGTCTATACCCGACGCTTCGCTTGGATTGTGTCAAAGGCTAAATTATCATCGGTCTATACTCGATGCTTCGCTGGGGTTGTGCCAATGGCTGAACTGTCATCGGTCAGTAACCTGACGCTTTGCTGGGGTTGTGCCAACGGCTGAATTGTCATCGATTTGCACCCGACGCTTCGCTGGCGTTGTGCCAACGGCTGAACAGTCATCGATCTATAGCTGATGCTTCGCTGGGGTTGTGCCAACGGCTGAACTGTCAGCGGTTAGTACCTGACGCTTCGCTGGGGTTGTGCCAATGGCTGAACTGTCACCGGTCTGTACCCGACGCTTTGCTAGGGTTGTGCCAACGGCTGAACTATCATCATTTTACACCCGACGCTTTGCTGGGGTTGTGCCAACAGCTGAACTGTCTTCGATTTGTTCCCGATGCTTCAATGGGGTTGTGCCAACGACTGAGCTATCATCGGTCAGTATATGACGTTTTGAAAGTGGCAGTTTTCGGTAGTTTTGCATAATTTTTCAGCAATTTTCATCATCGGTCCCCGGATATTGCTTTGGCATGACCACCAATGGCTTTCATGAAGTTCCCACTTATGTCTGTAATCTGATGCTTAAACACAGGATTTCAGGATAAATCGCTTAATTGCGTAGCAATTTTTTCTCTGATTTGACTTTTCAGCTCATATAAACTCCGTTTCAAATGAAACTGGACCTAGCCGGAGGGGGCAGGGTCCACCCTGGGGAGCCGCAGGTAAAGGTGCGGCTGACACAGGTGGGGTTGCTCCCTCCTGCGTTTTTATATTGGACAACAGCAGTGCTCATAAGTCATTTGCAGTTTTTTGTTTCCAGAGAAATCCGATTTTCTTTTTTAAATCTACGGAGTTCGGGAAGCTTTTTTCAGATTCCTTCAGCGGCCACACGTTCTGCACATCTCAGGTGACGTTTACATCCTTTCTTTTCAAGTTTTGACCGTTAGAAGTATGTAAACCACGTTGGGTGTTTTCAAACGCATTGTATCAAAAATGTAGGCCAATATGATCTGCTAAAAATTTTCTAACTTCATAAGTATGCATATTTTACTGCAATGCATGTTTTGATGTATGAAAATTCAGATTATGAGACAGTCAATTTTTGCTCTTTTTGATCAATTTACTCATCCTTTTTGAGGCCTAGTGAGCCTGAATTTTCAACTAAAAGATGTTTATGGTAATTTGGCTTCCATGAGAAGTTTATTTTTGATTTTTTTATTCATAAATATGAACTGTTCCTGCTTTTGTGAAGGTGTGCTACTAAATAGCCACCTAGACATGCTTATGTGCAGTGGACTGTCCATTTTACAAAGGAGACTCTGGCAAAAAAATTTCAAAAGCCCAAGCATTTAATAAACATGCAGTTTTTACTCTATCAGGGATTTTTAACAGACCCACGCTGTAATAACCTAGAATTTCTATGTTGCATTGTAAATAAGTATATTAAATAATTTGGGATATATTATGGATGATTAAGTGATTATGTGACTAATATGCTATAGTATTTAAAGGAAGTCTCACTAATAAGTTAAATAAGTTAGTGAACTAACCTAAATATTTTAATAATCCAGAAAATGGATTTAAGGTGTTAAACCCTAATTAAATACTTAATAAACTTGAATACGACAAGTCTAATAGGGTTATGTAAGTGAATTAATATTATTGATGAATAATAATATGGAAATATTAATAATAATGAGCATTAGCTCAAGATATAATAAATTGGGAAGAGTAAATAAATTAAACAAGCCCAATTATTTATTTAAGTGTGGGACTTGTAGATAAATTGAGTTAAGGGCAATTAAATTATTAATTTAGCTCAATATGTCATGTATAAGATAAATATAATAATGGCCCAATTAAATTAATATAGGGCGGCCAAGTTCAATTTTGTAAGTAAGCAAAACAATATAAAAATGCAAGCCCAATAAGAATTTTTATTAAAGCCCAAAGCTTGGCCCATGTGTGATGGAAATTTTAGTCATTAGTGTGTTTAATATAAAACAAAACTTGAAGAGATAAGGAGGGCCATGTTGGCCGAAATATAGAGGAGGAATAAGGGGGGGGAGTATATAATCATTACTTACTTTAGAAGTAGATAAGTTAGTGCTAGGTGTCACACTAATTGTGGAGACAACACTTTAAACTTATCTAAATTGCAATGATGAGTGAGGAAGGTGATAAGCTTAGCAAGATATGATTTGATATCTAATTATTTTATGTGCTAGCAAGCTTAATATCTATTTTGGCTCCCACTTTATTTTTTTCCCAACGTAAGAAATAGAGAGAGAAGGAAGAAATAGAGAGAGAAAAGGAAGGAACTAGAGAGAGAGAGGAGGAACTCGGTGAGGAGAAGAAGAAGAAGGGAAGAGGGTTTGATCCTCATGCACCCAAGGTTCATCACATACTACGGTTGGAGAAGGAATGAGGCTAGAAAAACAAGGTATTACTTATTTTCTAAGCTGTACTTTTTTTTTCTTTTTATGGATTTGATGGAGAAAAGGGTTTATAATTTGAAAGTATAGAACCCTTTAATTTGTGTGTTTTATATGGATTCATGTATGGGTTTAACTAATTTAAGTGTAGGAAAGTGGATCAAAAGGAGGAAAATGAAACTTGGTTTTTAGAAAACTAGAAAATCCTAGCTTTCTCTCCCTTTGATAAAATGGTATGTTAAATCTATATTTTCTTTTCATGATCCGTCAAAGAGGGGTGTTAGATATATGTGTTTACTAGTTAACCCAAGTGGTAGCAGTCGTGGTGTGTGTTTTGGTCAAAACAATCCAAGTAGTGGACAAATAGTTTAAAAAGGCTCAATGATCAGTCTTCCACGAGGGCAGTTTCATAACTTTCTTTACTTTAAAAATTCGAGAAAAATATGGAGAGGTAATATCAAAGGTTAGGTAGGTCTTGTAAAAATTTGAGAATTTTTGGCAATACGGTTTGAGAGTTATACATTTTACGGTCGATGACTACTTTTAAAAATCTAACCGAATAACTCTCTGTGTGTTGATCCAAAAGTTTTGAAATTTTTACTGCAAGTACATGTATATAATAAGAGCCTACCCTAAAAATTTCAGAATTGTTAAAGTTAATTTCGATTTATGAAAAATCTGACAATATTTGGCCATTATGGACTATTTAATATAGTAAATGAATTTTAAAATTTTTGGAAAAATATATTTTCATGAGGGGATTATATGTAGCTACTATCCAAAAAAGAAATGGTTTTGGAGTTGTTTTGCTATTTTTCATATAAATCATGTTATATGGATAAATAAAATAAATTAAATATATGATGTGAAAATTATGAAAACTATGATTTCATGACTTGAGACCCTTAAGCATGGTTGATGCAGATTTTTGGTGAAGGTTTCGGTCAGTTGTGAAGAGTGATTATGTGTATGGTGTTTTAGAAGATTTAAATGAATTAATTAATGAAAAAAAAGTAATTAAATAAATTATTTATTAATTAATTAAATGATTTAAAATATTTTTACATGACTAATAATATTGGATTGAAATATTATTAGTAATATTAGACCTAAATGTTATTAAAAGTTAATAACATTAGTTTGAAATATTATTATTTAATTAATAATATTAAACGGGAGATTAAAATAGAGAAATTACTTTATTTTAATTGTAGTCGTTGAATTTGGTATGTAATGGACTATATGATGATGGTAGTAGATTCAAATGAGAAGTCAAGGTACTGAAATGGATTCAGGGTTGCTGAAATGATTTCGATTTACTGAGTTTGATTTTTGTCTGCTAAAATTATGATTTCAGGATGCTGAAATGTATTTTGGTTTACTAAAATGGTATTTTAGTTTACTGACATGTTATCTAGTTTATTAAGATAACATATAAAAGAAAAACTTATAAGTATAAGTTATGACATGATTAAAAGATTATCAAAGTATAACAGTAACACTAAGACTTTAATATAATGTATAATACTTAACTATATGATTAAATGTTAGACACTTTAATATAAGATGATAAGATTATAAGTGATTTATGTTATGACTAATCGAAAGATCAATTATAGGTCTTTTCTCTAAAGAAGTTAAAGTAAATTGCATAGCAGTAGACTACGATTGAGGCAAGTTCTCTAACTTGTGGAGGCAAAGCTAACCGATATGCAACTTCACCAACCCTTTCCAAAATCTCGAATGCGCCAATATAATGCGGACTAAGTTTCTCTTTCAAACCAATTTGAAGAGTGCCCTTCAAAGGAGAAACTTTTAGAAACACGTGCTCACCAGGTTCAAACTCTAAGGTCCTCCTATGCTTATCAGCATAATTTTTTTGTCGTGATCGAGCCGATCTCAATTTCACCTTAGCAACCGCTACTTTCTCTGTAGTGATTTGGACTAACTCAGTCTCTTCTATAGCCCTCTCGCCAACCTCATCCCAACAAGTTGGTGCCCGACACTTTCTACCATACAATGCCTCAAACGGACCCATCCCAATACTTGCATGCCAACTGTTATTATACGCAAAACTAAACTAATCTAAAATAATCATCCCAATTACGGAACCACTCAAGTGCACAAGACCTCAACATGTCCTCCAACGTTTGAATAGTCCGCTCGGATTGCCCATCAGTTTGCAAATGGAAAGAAGTACTAAAGTTGAGCCGAGTGCCCCAAGCTCATTAAAACCCTTTCCAAAATCGTGAAGTGAAACGTGGGTCCCGATCTAAAACGATAGACACCGAAGTACCATGAAGTCTAACATTATATTCTTCCGATCACGCCAAAGCTTGATCCCTAAAATGTAATTAGCCTCTCCTAGGTCCTTCATCTCAAAAATTCTAGACAACCAAATTTTAATGCTAGATAATACTCCCACATCATTACCCATAAGCAATATATCATCCACATAAAGAACTAAGAATACCACCCCCCCCCCCATCTTTATTCTTCTTGCACACACAAGATTCTTCTAGATTTTGTTCAAACCCATAAGATTTGATTGCTTGATCAAACCTTATATTCCAAGACCTTGATGCTTGCTTAAGTCTATAAATGGACTTTTGCAACTTGCATACCATATTTTCTTGGCCTTTAACTATGAAACCATCAGGCTGCTTCATATAGATTTCTTAATCATGATATCCATTAAGAAAAGCAGTCTTGACATCCATTTGCCATATCTCGTAATCGAGATGAGCTGCAATGGATAAGAGTATTCTGATAGATTTAAGCATAGCTACTGGTGAAAAAGTTTCCTCATAATCGATACCTTCTTTTTGAGTAAAACCTTTTGCTACCAACCGTGCTTTAAAGGTTTCCACCTTTCCATCTACCCCTCCTTTTCTTTTGTAGACCAACTTGTACCCTATAGGTTCGACCCCATTAGGTGCTTCTACAAGTTCCCATACTTTATTTGAGTACATGGAATTAATTTCTTGTTTCATAGCTATGTGCCAGTTGGATACATCTACATCATTAATAGCTTTATGGAAGTTAGAGGGATCCGACTCTACTTCTTCTGGAATAACATCATAAGTTTCTCCAAGAAGTGAAAGTCTCTTAGGAGGCCTGATACTCCTCCCACTACGACGAAGCTCCGGTGTATTAGAAGAATCTAGGTTGGTTAGTTTATAGCAATTCATCCAAGTCTTGTGGTGGATTAATTGATTGAGTAATTGATGTACTTGACATTTCTTCTAAGACATATTTACTACTCGACTCGTGATCCATTATATAGTCATTTTCCAGAAAAACTGCATTTGCGCTAACAAATACTTTCTGGTTTAAAGGACTATAACATAGACCACCTCTAGTTCCTTATGGATATCCTACAAACAAACATACTTCTGTTCTTAAACCTAATTTATATAAGTCTGTCTTTCCTTTTTGTACATGTGCAGGTGTGCCCCATATATGAATATGGTGCAATACTGGCTTTCACCCACTCCACAATTCTCTAGGTGTTAAAGGAACAGACTTTGATGGTACAAGATTCAATAAGTACATTCCCGTTTCTAGTGCATAACCCCAAAAGGAAATAGGAAGAGTAGAAAAACTCATCATAGACCTTACCATATCCAAAAGAGTCCTGTTTCTTCTTTCAGCCACACCATTTTGCTGGGGTGTACCCGGTGCAGTCACTACAGATATAATTCCTATATTAGATAAGTAATCTTTGAATCAATCCAATCGAACCAGATTGCCTTTCTACTTCTACTTGAAATACTTTGAATTTTTTAAATTCTTTAGACTTTCGATGCATTAGGTAGATATAACCAAATCTTGAGTAATCATCAGTAAAGGTGATGAAATACTCAAACCCTCCTCATACACGGATATTCATAGGACCACATACATCTGTATGAATTAATTCTAACTTATCACTGGCTCTATGTTTCTTTGCCTTGAAAGGCCCTTTGGTCGTTTTTCCTTCTATACAGGATTCACAAACTGGAAGATTTTAAACTTCTAAAGAACTTAGAGGACCATCTTTAACCAGTCTTTGGATCCTATTTAGATTAATATGACCTAATCGTAAATGCCAGAGATAAGTTTGATATATTAAAGAGTGAGATTTTAAATACAATCAATACCTTAATATGTTGGGTGATATATGTTATGAAATTAGGAACATGTATTTTTCAAGATGGAATTCTATAATTAAATTATAATATCCCCTTAATATAATTTATTGGTTGATCACCAGAATCTTGGCCAAGTATTTTAGTAATTTAAATTACTAAAGTATTAATTTAATTTATTAAATTAATGAGTGATCAAAAGTTTATAAATTATGTAGTCAATGATATAAGCATTAAACGTAGTGGGTTAACAGTTCTATTCCTACACGTGTTTATGGATATTATTGTAGAGAAGTATTTTGCAAGATACTAATAGTGGAAAGATTTAATTAATTATTTTTAATTCTATTAATTCTAGAGTGCAATTATAACTATTTAGTGGAATTGGATATAATTAATATAATTCTAATTGATTAAGAAGTTAATTAGAAATTAGTATTATATTGGAGCTAGAATTGTAGAATCCTACTTGATCCCCATTCTAGCCCTTATTAAGATATAACAAAATAGCAGGATAAAATAGATTAGAAAAGTTTTCAAATTATCCTGATAAATATCAGGGAGTTGAGGACTCTATATATTATATCACTATACAGTATTTTGAGCCCACACTCTGAATAGTACGTGATATCAAAATAAGGGTCATGGAGAGGAAGATCAGAAGGAAGAAAAATTCATCATCAAAATAAGAAAAAATTATCCATTGTGCTACAACCAAGCACGAGGTATGTATATAATTTTTGATTATGCTATATTATAAGAAAGATCATAGGATAATAATTTTTAAAAGTAAAAATTATTAATTTATTATGAAATCGTTTCCTACAATAATGTATGTGAGTAATAATGGGTTGTTTAAACTAGAAAAGTATTGTGTTTCGGTATATCTGGTGTGCTGAATTTTGCACCTAGTAAGCATTCTAAATGAATTCATGTGGTTATTTTCAAAGTTCTGCAGAACAGAGTATGCTTCCTGGACTGAAGCTAAGGTGGCGCAGCTGCACCACTTCCTTTAAAAAATAATGCGCAGCTGCGCCGATTGACAGTCTTGAAAACCAATTTTTTTTTATGTTCTGCAAATTTGAGCATATGTATTTGAATCCTATATGTTCTTATATGAACCTATTAGGGTGTCAAAGATGGTATGGCATAGAATGTGTTACATTAGTATAATTTTAGTTAAGTTTTTAAAAGAAAGTTTAGTAAATTTTCTTTTATGTTTTTAAAAGAAAGTTTAGTACAATTCGTATAAGTTTCTATAAGAAAGATTATAAGCTGGCCAGGGAGCTAGGTACTGTAAGTCGGCGCCGCTTCTCCAAGATTAACACTGAGGGTGGCGCCGCAGCACCCTTAAGTGAAAAATTTCTGACACAGTTATTTTATTTCCAAACTTTTTACATGATAATTGTGGGGCAAGTAAATGATTAATATTCATGAAGAAAGAACCATTAAACAATATGTTTAAAAGAACCATTAAACAATATGTTTAAGGATCGTTTTAAGAATTAAACGTTGAATAAACGTATTTAAATTTAAAACTCGAAATCCGAAAACAGGAACCGTGAATCGTTGTCTAGTTTAATGCGCGCCTTAAGGTTACATGATATGTACTAGGGGTGTGACGTAAGAGAATGAAGAGAAATAAATAACGTATAACTTTGGACAAGCCGAGTTAATGATAATAACTTGGATAACGTTCCGAGTCGAATGGACCAGACGTTGTAAGAAATGTAATGAGGATTAACTTAACGAACATTATAGTTATATTGGTTCGGGTAAGTTAAGTCTATAATGGTAATGCAATTGTAGTCTATAATGGTCGAGATATAATATCTGGGCTAAACGATTCCGTCAGAGAGCAACGGTATATACAAACTAGCAACCGATCTAACTCACCGTGAAAGACAGTGTAGACGAGACGGGAAATTAGTTTGTTGGTTGTTTGTGGGAAACCACTTAGTATACTATATTGAATATTGTTAGAGACTCGATGTGTGCTAAGTAAAATGTTATTGAAAGAATAGAAGGAATGGGTATGGAGGTTGATCGCGTAAAATTAGATTACAAGAACGCGAACCATAAGAAGTAAAGTGAAGTTAAACTAATGTATAAGTCAAGTTTTTGACTAATGGATATGTGCTTTCCTTATGTGTTATATAGGAATTGTGATGAATGGTATAGCGTAAGTAGTATGCAGCGCTAAGGCAAGTTTCCTAACTTCATTCATTTTTATATGAATGCTAGTTTCTTAAACTTTCCCAGATGTTGAACTTAGGAAGTTTGATCTATGTACAAGTGTGTGATATTTGTACAAGGTGATAATATGTATGAGGCCTTGTGCCACGATGTTAACACTTCGGTGTTTCTGTGAGATGAACTATTTTGTGATTGAACTGTTCAATGTTAAAGAGTTCAATTTAGTTACGAACTATTCTTGTTAAGTCTGCGAATGATTCTAGCCATACATAACGTGTATGAAAAAGGTAGAAGAATGAAAGTATGACAAAGTAAAGGTGAGGAATGTTTTAAAATGATAGGAATCAGAATGTATTCCTATTATTCGAGCTGCTTCATAACCATTGTTCGGTTATTGAAGTCTTAAAAGAATTCTGATTCTTGATTTGTTAATATTCAACTGCTATGACTTGCTGAGCAATTGAATGCTCACACTTGCTTGAAATAAAAACATTTTTAGTGAACGACGGTAGTATGTTTTAAAAGACCCTGTGCAGATCAAGTTGATCGATGTCCCACTATGATAAGGTGCTATGGTTGCAAGTACCGTTAGCGTTACAAGATGAAGTATTATTCATGTTATAAACATGCGTAAAGATCAAACCAAGACTTGTAGAATAGTTAGTTAAACTATTATGTAGATATGGTGACTAGTTAAGTCACACTTGTAAGATGAAACGAATCATATGATTATCATTATTTGTAATGAATAAAGATTTTAAGGTAATAGAACCTGGGAATTGAATAGATATGTCATTATTCTTATGATATAATGATGTATGTACGGAATGAGAAGTACTCGTAATGTACGAAATTTGGGTGTGAAGATAGACCGGATTTCGGGGCGTCACAAGTTGGTATCTGAGCTGATAAGTTATAAACCTTCGGTATAAATACCTTAGGCTATAATTTGAGAGAGAAGGATAAGAAAATCGTTGAGTTAAATGATTAAGAAAGAAGATCACGACGTGATCATATTAAATCGTAATAACAGGTATCCTGTTAAATGATGGATGAATTATAGCGCGAGGCTATAATGAAAGGGTACTACTAAGTAGTACAAGGAGAAGAACTTATAAGAATTATAAGGTATATGAATTAAAGAAAATTCATATTAAGTCAAAGAGAAAGTTAGAAGTTGAAATTTTTGATTGAAGACTCATGTGATAGTTGAGTATTATGAACTTTTGTTATGGGCAAAGGCTTGTGCTTTGGTGTAACAACCACTCAGTCTGTTATAGTGATAGTCATTGGAATTGTAATATCGCGCTATCAATATGTATACGACGAGAAGGTGAATCTTTTCACATGTGTATATTAGATAGTACAATATAATAAGATAGGTGCGAGTTCCTGAAACTCATACTTATGAAAAGTTTGTGATTCATAGTTATATGCTATGGTTCTGAGCCCTGAGCGTATGGATAGTCCATGATTTGTTCTTGGATTACATACTACGAAGATAAGTTTTGAAACACATATGGTTGTGGAAAGTTTCTGAACACATAAAGTGTGGCAAGTTTAATGAACTATACTAAGGTATAGGAATGTTGAGACTGAAAATAAGTTAATTTTAGTATAAGTAGCACTTAAGGTGCTAGAAGAGGTTAATATTGTCGCAAGTATGACAATGAAGGATGAAGAAGGGAAATAGAAAATTCCAAGTCTTCTAGCTATGCTAGATTTTGAAGTTATTGACATCAGTGTTGATGTGTATGTTTTTGGAAAGAAAATATTGGTTTCAACTTTTGGAAACCAATGGATTTTGAAAATAACTATTCTTTGCATGTCTATGCTAATCATTTCAGCTAAACAAAGTTTGATTTGAAATATCAAAATGAATTTTATATCATCAGTACATTTGATGCATAGATGATAAAAAGATGGAGTTATAATGCATTAAAACTAGTGTTAGTGGTGATCGTGAGATCATCAACCCACTATGGTAGTATGTAGTATGACGAAGTCATAAAAAGATGAAGTCCTCAACGTACCGGGAGTGTACGGTATCATGACATCATTAAACATTTTGAGTTATGATGAAAGAATTTAAAGAAGTATTGATTTGACTAGACGAGTGGTTCAAGTTGATTTCCCATTTATTGGTATGGTCTAAGCTATTTGATTTGGCTAGACAAATGGTATCGCATGTTTAAAAGAAATCAGGCTTTCTTTGAAAAGTTATGCCAAACCCAATTATTTGGTGCGGAATCTGAATACATAAGTCTGAGGAGAACACACCTCTAAATGGGGTTGTATAATCGATTGATCACCTAACGTACCAGAAGATGTAGTTTACTTTCTTTGTGATTGTAAACAGTCTGTCAAAGATAGTTTACTTTCTTTGTGATTGTAAACAGGCCGCAAGAGTTGGTTTACATTCTTTGTGATTGTAAACAGGTCGTAAGAAGGAATTGGTTTTAGGTAAATACCGATAAATCAAGTTAAAAGAGTTCATGGTCTTTATGACCCCTCAACAACTTATGAAATGTTTTAAAGGAATCTTTATATTCCTAGTCCTTCGTTCAACTTCATAATTCAATTGTAGTTGTGAAGATTCTTGAATGAAGGGAAGATGAGAACTTCTTATAAGAGAAGTCGAGAAGAAGTGTATGTTAAAGGAATCCTTATATTCCTCGTTATTCATTCTACTTCATAATTTTTGATAAATTGTGAAGACTCTAGAATGTTTGAAGGATAAGAACTTCCTCGAGGAGGAGGTGAGAGATGATTATGTTAAAAATTTCGGGGACGAAATTTATAGAAGGGGTGAATGTGATATCCCGAGAGATTAGAAGTATAGTTGTCATGATGTTTATCATGTGATGATTAAAACAGATAATGTTCTTTGGGGGGGGAGGATGTTGATGAGTTAATGAGAAGGATTCATTAGGTAATACCTAATTGAAATGATATATTGAGTTTATTCGACATAAATAAGAAAAGGTAAGATTGAACCTTCGTTGAAGGTTGTAAGGATAACGCATCCAGGTATGGATGTGGTTTTAGAAATTCCGAGGATGAAATTTGTATAAGAAGGGAATAATGTGACAACCCGAAAAATCGGATTGTCCAGAAATTAAGTTTAAATAATTATTAATTAATGAAAGGAATTTTATTAATTATATTCTGTGTTATGGGGGTTAAACTGTAACACCCCCAAATCCGGATACTTTAATTTTCACGGGATTTGGTGTTCACTGTACAAATATCATATATCTACCAACCCATAATAAATGCAAACCATGAAATAGAACTCCTCCCTTTAAGGGGTTACAACATCTGAATAACTGAATCCTAGGTCATACTAACCTTAATACATTGGGTGCGGAATAAAAAAGAAACAAATAAGTCTTGAAATGCATCATAGTTTTAAAACAACACAATCTCAAATAAATAACAAGTCTTCATCACTTGTTAACTTTGCCCTTGCCTTTGCTAGTAGAAGGCTCGTTGGACCTTTCGTTCTTAACTGCAATGTTATTATACAAGAGTGAGCACGATTGCCCACAAATATAACAATATAATAGTAATAATAACATGTGAATAAGTCAAAGAGTTCTGAATACTAAAAAGCTCGGCTTTTGAATCAAAAATGAATAACAAGAATCAAAAGTACATCTGAGGGTTATAAGACCTTGAACTATGTCCCAGGTTGTTAAGTATTTCTACTTTAAACCTTTAACAGTCATTAGACTTAATGGACATCAACTACTCGTACTTAGGGGGATCAGCCCTTACCACCATACTGCGAACAATATCTCAATGCTAAAGCGTAGATAATCCCCTATAAAAGGGTTGTTCAACTCAGTTTGACATCAGAGTCCGCACCAAAGAAAGTTTGGTTTGGATAAGCTCAATAACAGTTCTAGAATTTAAAACGTTCATCAACTATGGACTAGTCAAATCAATAAGTGTTCGCTAGCCTTACAAGGTTCAACAACAATTGATAATCAAATCGAATAATGAATCTCAAGAGGTATACAATCGAATAAGTATTGTATAACTAAAATCATGCTTTAAAAGACTTATAACATCTCATATGAAATCTTGACTTGAATAAACAAGGATAAGAACTCGTTCGGTATAAGAACATAAGTTTAAGACTTGCTCAATGTAAAGAGTGCAATTAGAAAGCTTGCGTACTCAGTAATTGAGTTAGGATAAGGAAACTTGCTTCACAATAGTAAATTAGGGATAGAATACTTGCTCAATTTAAAGAGTATAGTTAGGAAAACTTGCTCAATAAAAATAAAGTTTGAGTTTAGAACATTGGCCTTGTGTATAAGCTATAATTACTATTACAATTCACTTCCTCAACGTCCTACACATTACATTACGTTTATAATATCGTTAGTTCCATTACCATTACGTTTAAATGTTGAACTTTTCACTTAAGTTCAACTAAACAACTTGGTTCACAATTCTTAACTTGTTAACTAACCACAGAACGTGAATCTGAACCACAACATGCATACCATGTAATACGAACTCTTAAACGATCATAATCAACCTTACGAAAACAATATCCAAGTTCACACATAGCTTGATAACATGAGACTTCAAATTATCTTATACATGTCAACAATATGTTATATTATTGTTTCATACACTTAACATGTTATTAGGTTCATTACATTCAGTTAGTTCATCATGTTAGGGCTTAAAACACACAAAATACATTTTGGACAGCAAGGAAGCCTGCTGGGGCCGGTATTAGCCCGCTGGGTAGGGTATTAGCCCGCTAGAGCGGGTATTAGCCCGCGGGGTATGGGCTTGGTTAGAGGCCCGCTGGTGTAGGCTTTAAGTCGGTTGGGGCGGGTGTCTGCACTTTGAGGAACAGCAGTTTGCAAATTTCACAGTTCGTAGCCCAAATAAATACAAATTAAACCACACAACAATTTTTTTAATGTTACCCATGAAGTATAAACTTCACAGAGACATCATACAATGATTCTAGTATGATTTTAACACTTTAGATCACATAATCACTCAGATTAAAACACTTAAACTCACTATTTTTGGTATTTTGCAATGTTTCGAGATAATTCATTAAATTCAACGTTACAGATTGGTTATAACTCCGAATCTGTCCGTTTAAATTTTGTTTTGTTCGTTTAAACATGCATAATCATAATCAACTATCAATTTAACGTTTAATAGACAACTAAAGCATGTAAAATTGTACATAAGGGCCATATACATGTTCTTCCTACTTTTCATACTCTGTAACTCATGAAACTTTTATTAAAGCATAATTACATGAAATTGATTGTTTTAAAACATGAATACATGATAAAAAAATATTTTATGAACAATTTGTAACACATATATCATCAATTCATGCATTGATCACAAAATAGGCTTTTATAGAGAACTTTAAAGTACACGTTAACGAAAATTTTTTGAAAACGTAATTTGAAAACTTAAGATGAGGGAATTACCCTTGCTAGTTTGTGAAGATGATTCAAAGATGATGATAGAGACTTCTTCAATTCTCCTTCAAGCGTTTCTCTCAATTATCTCTCTAAGTTATTTCTCTCTAATATGTATATATGAACTCTGATATAGGATATAAGGAACTTAATATAATATACCTATATGTATAATATAAAACTGACGATGTAGTGGTTGTCAGTTAATCCCCACTATGGATTAACTGCTCCCACTCCCTTAAGGCCCTGTTTGGTTTGTCCCCTTATTCATCATTTCTTATTATTTTAATTAAAGTGTTTAGCATATAGTTTAATTGTCACACTTTAGTTAATCAAATAATCTTATTTAAATTTAATTAAATAAAATATAATAATTCACATTAAATCACATCATCACATAATTAAAATTCTCATTTATTAATTATGTTAAATCGTTAAATCTCTAATTAATAATTAAATTAATTAGAATAACATTATGCTTATTACATAATTCATTTAATCGAATAAACTCAATTAAATTCACACTTTGAACTATAAAAATTCTCTACATTAATTTAATCAATGTAACACATATAATTAAATTCTTGTACCACAATTCCATCACATAATTATTTAACTCAATAATTAAAACATCGATAACTCAATAAATAATTCATCAAAATATTTATTTAATTCAATAAATATTCAAATTAAATTACAAAATTCTCGTTCATCTCATCTTTCCCCCCTTAAAAGGATTCTGTCCCCAAAATCACGGTTCAATTAAATTAGTCCCGTTACATTCTCCCCCCTTACAAAGATTCTATCACCAGAATCGCTTACACACAAATTAAGCAAATAAGTGTGGGTAAGTCTTTATCATATGTTCTTCGAGTTCCCACGTAGCTTCTTCAGCGTTGTGGTTCCTCCATATTACCTTAACAGAAGGTATTACTTTATTTCTGAGAACTTGTTTTTTCTTGTCAACAATCTGAACAGGAACTTCTTCATAGGATAAGTCTCTTTCAAATTGCAGGGGTTCATATTCAATCACATGTTTGTAATCGGGTTAATATGGTTGTAACACTGACACATGGAAGATGTTGTTGACATGCTCTAGTGCCAGAGTAAGGCTACCTCATATGCAACTTCTCCGATTCTTCGCAGCACCTCAAAGGGTCCAATGAACCTCGAGATCAATTTCCCCTTCTTGGCAAATCTGATCTTTCCCTTCCATGGAGAGACTTTCAAGAACACAAAGTTACCCGATTCAAATTCTACATTCTTGCAGTGTGGATCGGATTATTTCTTCTGTCTATCCTGAGCCGCTATCAATCTTGTATGGATCACTTTGACGATCTCGGCTGTCTGTTGTACGAGTTCTGGTCCTAGAAATTATCTTTTGCCGACTTCATCTGACTACAATGGAGTTCTGCACTTTATGTCGTACAACGTTTCGTAAGGCGGCATGCCAATACTTGCGTGGTAAATATTGTTATAACCAAATTCCATGAGCGGTAGGTGGTCATCCCAATTTCGTTTAAAATTCATGATACATGCTCTCAACATATCTTTCAATGTCTGGATTATTTTTTCACTATGTCCGTTTGTCCGAGGGTGATATGCCGTACTCATTCTCAAATGTGTCCCTATGCATTCTTGTAGTCGCTTCCAGAAATTCGATGTGAAGCACGGATCTCGATCTGAAATAATCAACACTGGAACTCCGTGCCTTGAAACAATCTTCTTTACATACAGTTTTGCCAACTGATCTAGGATGAATCTGATCTTGATCGGAAGGAAATGTGCTAATTTCGTTAGTTAGTCAACGATAACCCATACTGCATCGTAGCCTTTCTGAGTTATCGGAAGGCCAACTACAAAATCCATTGTAATATGTTCCCATTTCCATTCTGGGATCTCTAGTGGATGTAACAACCCACTTGGACTCTGATGTTCTGCTTTTACTTTCTGACACGTCAGGCACTTGGCAACACAATCGACAACATCTCGTTTCATATTCGGCCACCAGAAATGTTGTCGGAGATCCTGGTACATCTTGGTACTCCCGGGGTGAATCAAATATCGGGAGCTGTAAGCCTAGCTCAAAATTTCTTCCTTAATCTCTGGCACTGGCGGCACCCAAATTCTGCTCTCAAATCTTAATAGTCCCTCACTGTCTACCTTGAATTTCTATCCATTGTGACACCCCCAAATACGGTATCTTAATTTCCACAAGATTTGGTGTTCACTGTTCAAATATCATATGACTATCTACCCATAATAATAGAAATTCATTAAATAGATAAATAATCCATCATCTCCCTATAATAGGGTTACAATATCTAAAATAGTAAATACATAATCAATCCCAGGTCATACTTAACCTTAAATCTCTGTTGTGCAAACGTAAACAAATAAGTCTTAATCATTACACATACGTCTTGAACTTTAACATTTTAATAACACCACAAGTCTTCAACACTTGTTAGCTTTTTCTTTGCTCTTGCTACTAGAAGGCTCATCACATCGTTCATTCTTAGCTGCAATGTTATTATGTAAGAGTGAGCACGAATGCCCGCAAGTATAAAAATATGACAATAATAACATGCGAGTGAATCAAAGAAATCTGAATAACAGAAAGCTCAACTTTTGAATCAAGAATAATAATCGAGAATCAAAATTACTTCTGAGGGTCATTAAGACCTTGAACTATGTCCTAGGTTGTCAAGTATATTAACCTTTATACCTTTAACAGTTATAAGACTATGGACTTCACTTCTCATACTTAGGAGGATCAACCCTTCGTACCACTACTGTGCACAATACCTCAACCCTTAAAGCAACATCAATTCCCCTTTAATAGGGTTGTTCATCTCAGTTTGACATCAGAGTCCGCACCAAATAAAGTTTGGTTTGGATAACTCAATAGTAGTTTTGAAATTTAGAATGCTCATCAACTATGGACTAGTCGAATCAATAAGAGTTCGCTAGTCTTAAAGGATTCAACAATAAATGATATTCAATTTGAATAATAACTTCTCAAGGGTATACAATCGAATAAGTATCATATAACTGAAATGATACTTTTAAAAGCATCATGATATCTCATATGAAATTCTAAACTTTAATAATCAAGAATAAGAACTTTGCTCGATATAGAATTTAGGTCTATAACTTGCTCAATGTAAAAGTAAGGTTTAGAAACTTGCCTCGTGCGTAAGCTACAATTATAACTCACGTTCTTTAACTACTCTTACCTATCAATACATTCACAATATCAATTCATTATTAGTTCGACATACTTATCAAATCTCAATATCGATCTTTGAACACGTTATTTAGACTTTACAAATAACGGTTTAAGTCATGTAATTAACTTGCTAATTACTCACATAATATAGTCATTAAATCATTTTAACATTTCCTTACATATTTAATAATCTACTTTAATCTCTAGAAATATTCTTGTCACATTATCTTGTTAATTAATTTAAGTTAAATTAATATGTCATGATTTAAAACTTCAAATAAACAAAATTGTTTTTCTTCTTACACACGCGCCGGGGAGCGTTTCATTTATAAATAATTCGCTAAGGCGACGTTCGCCGGGGCACGTGTTCCTTAAAGGAAATCTTCGCCGGGGCGAAAACCCCCTTGTTCTAATTCTGCGGTTCGTGAAGAACACAGAATCAAGCCCAATTTTCTCTAATTTACACCAATACACTGTTTTATAATGTTACCCATGAAGTATAAACTTCACAGAACATCATAGATTACTTCTAGCATGTTTCTAACATTTAAATCATGTGATTACACAAATTAAGACATTTAATTTCACTGTTCTTCATAATTTTGTAAAGTTTGATGAAAAATATGAAATCTCTCAATACGAATTCGTTATAACACCGAATTCGTTCATTCAAATTCTGTTTTATTTGTTTTAACATGTATAATCATAATCATGCGTCAATTTTAATTTAAACATACTATGAAAGCATTTAATTTACCCATATAGGTTATTCATACGATATTCAAACTTTGTATTCCATAAAACCCAATTATTAACAAAATCCCATGATGTGATCACTTTAATTCATGAATATATGGCATAGCCCATGTTATTAACATACACAAATCTCTATATAATCATATCTTACTTTAATTCTCAAAATAATTCTTAACAGAGAGTTTTTGAAAATACGTTAATAAAACTCTATAACTTTTCAAAATCCCAATTAAAGCCTAATTGCATGAATTCGATCATTTTAAATCATTCATACCAAATATAAAACACGATATAATCATATATATATAGCCATATCATGCCTTAATTATAAAACTAGTTTTTCACATAAAACTTTAAAGTATGTATTGAAGAACTTTAAGAAATCTTAATTTTGAAAACTTAAAAGAAGGGATTACCCTTTAGTAGATGATGAAGATGAATACAATCACAGACAACACAATGATTTAACAATTTCTCTCTCTCTCAATTTCTTCTCAAATCTCTTTTCTCTCTAAGTTATTCTCTCAACCGCTTCTATATTTCTCTGACAAATATCCTAAGTCTGATAGGATATAATGTAGTATACGTATAGATATAATGGCCGGTTAATGAAACCAACCCCAACTTCCCATAGGGCCTCGTTTGTTTGTCTCACACTCCCTCTTTCCCTTTATTTTAATAAATATCTTATAATATAGTTAATTGTCACATTACTAATTAACCAATTAATTTATTTAACTCAATTAAATAAAATATAATAACTTTACATTAAATCACATTGTCACATAATTAATATTCTCCTTTATTAATTATGTCAATTCATTACATTTCCAATTAATTATTAAATTAATTAGAATAACATTATCATTAATTAAATAAATAATTTAATTAAATAAGCTCCATTAATATATGCTTTGAACTTATAAAATTACTACACATTAATTCAATCAATGTAACACATATAATTAAATTAATCTACCACAATCTCATGAATTAATTATTTAACTCAATAATTAAATCATAAAAAATATTTATTTAATTCAATAAATATTCAAATAACTTTACAAAATTCTTGTTCGTCACATCCATCCCCTTCAGATATCTTCTTCCTTATCTTCTCACAATCTTCATCCTGAAGTTGTGCTTCCTTAACCTATCCAGCAAAGTTGTACCAACTCCCAGCTGGAATAGCTTTTCATCAGCCTCCATAGGATATCTCACATCTAATTCCAGTTTCTCCATTGCTGAAATTAGCTCCTCCTAGGCAGTCAACATCATCAACTTCTCCCGACCCTTTCTGCTTAAGGCGTCGGCAATAACTGGCCTCTTCTTTCAACATGAATGTCGCATAAGCTGTCTTCTGATCCTCACCAACTCTAGCGACATAGAAGACCTACTCCATCTCCACGACCCAAGTCTGTGCTTCTATTGGGTTCATGGATCCCTTAAATTCTGGCTGTCCCACCGTCTTGAAGTCCTTGAATGACGTATTTGGTGGAGCTTGCGACTGGTTATTCAGAGCTCCAGTCAAAAGATTCACCAACTGTTGGACGGGGTTGGCGTTAGCATTAGCGTCGTTGTTATTAGTCGACCCTTCTTGGGCTGGTTGACGGTAAGGGCGTCTCCTCGGTGGCATATTTCTGTTAAGATATACGCTTAAAAGATCTTTATTCAATTGTTTAAATATTTAAGGTTTAATTTAAATACTTTAAGATAACACATAACATCTCAAATAAACTCTGATATTTTTTTTAATCAAAAGTTTTAAAACAAAACAAGATAGCATCACTGCTATTTACATCAACTATCCCGAGATAAAGAATCTTCAGGATTTAAATCATTAAAATATTCCTTTGTTTATAATCACATCGAAATTTACATTATTAACTAATATGAAATATTCACATAATCGTACTGTTCCAATCACGGCCTACTAAGGCGTTGAACAGCTTTGCTGCGCCCTTCCTCCATAATGTGAAACATCGTCTTACGATCCAACATATACCAAGGTAGATCCTCGAACTGCACTGGATAGCACTTAACCTGATCCTGGGCCTTATAAATCGCAGTCTGAAACTTATAGTCTGTCTCCTCGATCTTAGCCTTCTTTGCCCGATCAATACCCTCGGCAATCTCTACACGTCGTGAAGCCCTCATCCAAGCATCCTCTGATGTGGCAAGCTTCGCTGATTCCTCACGCAAATAGTTCTTCAGCTTCTCTATCTCCCCTGACTTCTGCTCACCTTGGCCCTTCTCATGAACCAAATCCCACTCCACGTCTCCAAGACGTGTATAAAGAGTCTCAACCTCACCATCCTTCTGCTCGATGGTAGTCCGCTGAGTAATTATTTTCTCCTTCAACTCTCGAACAGTATCTTGTAACTCTATGTTACGATCATACAGCTCGCCGTACATCTCAGCACTGATAGAGTTCAGTGGGAACTCATCAGGGTCTTCATCCTCCTCCTCAACTGCCTCAGCCTCAATCTCAATCTCCTCAGAGTCTTCCTCTGAGTCTAACACTGGCTCATACTCCCGACCGACAACTATGATCAAGGAGATGGCTCTCTACGAACCAACTACTCTCAGACTGTATGAATGTCTCAGGGCTCCTCCTTAATAGCCACTCGAGGTATAACCTCCCTAGGCTGACGGGATCCTCCAACATCCGACATCCTGACAATTAAAATTTTATGTCTTACATTATTACGTGATGCTAATCGATACTCGCGTAAGTACATAAATATAACCATATAGCATATAAGGTAATTTATTATCTTTCTTAGAACTCGATAAGAGTTATCATTACTATGTTATCAAAGGCTACTACCCTAAGGTTTTCCACTACCTAAGGTTCATAACCTACAGCTCTGATACCAACTTGTGACACCCCCAAATCTGGGTACTTCATTTTCCATGGGATTTGGTGTTCATTGTACAAATATCATATATCTACCTACCCATAATAAATGCAAACCATGAAATAAAAATCCTCCCCTTAAGGGGTTACAACATCCGAATAACTGAATCTCAGGTCATACTAACCTTAATACATCGAGTGCGAAATAAAAAAGAAACAACTAAGTCTTGACATACATCATAGTCTTAAAACAACACAATCTCAAATAAATAACAAGTCTTCATCACTTGTTAACTTTTGCCCTTGTCTTTGCTAGTAGAAGGCTCATCGGACCTTTCATTCTTAACTACAATGTTATTATGCAAGAGTTAGCACAATTGCCCACAAGTATAACAATATAATAGTAATAATAACATGCAAATAAGTCAAAGAGTTCTGAATACTAGAAAGATCGGCTTTTGAATCAAAAATGAATAACAAAAATCAAAAGTACATCTGAGGGTCATAAGACCTTGAACTATATACCAGGTTGTTAAGTATTTCTACTTTAAACCTTTAACAGTCATTAGACTATATGGACTCTACTACTCGTACTTAAGGGGATCAGCCCTTAGTACCGTACTGTCCACAATATCTCAACGCTAAAGCGTAAATAATCCCCTATAAAAGGGTTGTTCAACTCAGTTTGACATCATAGTCCGCACCAAAGGAAGTTTGGTTTGGATAAACTCAATAACAGTTATAGAATTTTGAACGTTCATCAACTATAGACTAGTCGAATCAATAAGAGTTCGCTAGCCTTACAAGGTTCAACGACAATTGATAATCAAATCGAATAATGAATCTCAAGAGGTATACAATCGAATACGTATTGTATAACTGAAATCATACTTTAAAAGACTTATAACATCTCATATGAAATCTTAACTTAAATAAACAAGGATAAGAACTCATTCGGTATAAGAACATAAGTTTAAGACTTGCTCAATGTAAAGAGTGCAATTAGAAAGCTTGCGCACTCATAATCGAGTTAGAATAAGAAAACTTGCTTCACAATAGTAAATTAGGGATAGAATACTTGCTCAATTTAAAGAGTATAGTTAGGAAAACTTGCTCAATAAAAGTAAAGTTTGAGTTTAGAACACTTGCCTCGTGCATAAGCTATAATTACTATTATAATTCACTTCCTTAACGTCCTACACTTTACATTACGTTTATAATATCGATTAGTTCCATTACCATTACGTTTAACTGTTGAACTTTTCACTTAAGTTCATCTAAAAAACTTGGTTCACAAATCTGAACTTGTTAACTAACCACATAACGTGAATCTGAACCACAACATTCATACCACGTAATATGAACTCTTAAACGATCATAATCAACCTTACGACAGCAAGATCGAAGTTTACACATAGCTTGATAATATGAGACTTCAAATTGTCTCATACATGTCAATAATATATTATATTATTATTTCATACACTTAACATATCATTAGGTTCATTACAGTCAATTAGTTCATCATGTTAGTGTCGCCCAAGTCTGTAAGTTGGCGCCGCAGTGCCAGACCAGGGAGTTAGGTAATGCAAGCCGGTGCCGCAAAGCCAAGATTAACACTGAGGGTGGCGCCGCAGCCCCCTTAAGTGGAAAATTTTCGACACGGTTATTTTATTTCCAATTTTTTACATGGTAATTGTGGGGAAAGTAAATGATTAATATTCATAAAGAAAGAACCATTAAACAATATGTTTAAGGATGGTTTTCAGAATTAAACGTTGAATAAACGTATTTAAATTTAAAACTCAAAATTCGAAAACAGGAACAGTGAATCGTAGTAGAGTTTAATGCGCGCCTTAAGGTTACATAATATGTACTAGAGGTGTAACGTAAGAGGATGAAGAGATATGAATAACGTATAACGTTGGACAAGCCAAGTTAACGATAATAACTTGGATAACGTTCCGAGTCGAATGGACAGGAAGTTGTAAGAAATGTAATGAGGATTAACTTAACGAACATTATAGTTATATTGGTTCGAGTAAGTTAAGTCTAAAATGGTAATGCAATCGTAGTCTATAATGGTCGAGATATAATGTCTGGGCTAAATGATTCTGTCAGAGAGCGACGGTATATATGAACTAGAAACCGATCTAACTCATTGTGAAAGACAGTGTAGACGAGACGGGAAACTGGTTTATTTGTTGTTTGGGGGAAACCACTCAGTGTACTATATTGAATACTATTAGAGACTCGATGTGTGCTAAGTAAAATGTTATTGAAAGAATAGAAGGAATGGGTATGGAGGTTGATCGTGTAAACTTAGATTACAAGAACGCTAACCATAAGAAGTAAAGTAAAGTTAAACTAATGCATAAGTCAAGTATATGACTAATGGATATTTTCTTTCCTTGTGTGTTATATAGGGATTGTGATGAATGGTATAGCATAAGCAGTATGCATCACTAGGGCAAGTTTCCTAACTTCATTCATTTTCATATGAATGCAAGTTTCTTAAACTTTCCCAGATGTTGAACTTGGGAAGTTTGATCTATGTATAAGTGTGTGATATTTGTACAAGGTGATAGTATGTATGAGGCTTTGTGCCACGATGTTAACACTTCAGTGTTTCTGTGAGATGAACTGTTCTATGATTGAACTATTCAATGTGAAATGGTTTAGTTTAGTTACGAATTGTTCTTGTTAAGTCTGCGCTAATGATTCTAGCTAAACATAACGTGTATGAAAAAGGTAGAAGAACGAAAGTATGACCAAGTAAAAGTGAGGAATGTTTTAAATTATAGGAATCAGAACGTATTCCAATTATTCGACCTACTTCATAACCATTGTTCAGTTATTGAAGTCTTAAAAGAATTCTGATTCTTGAGTTGTTAATATTCAACTGCTATGACTTGCTGAGCAATTGAATGCTCACACTTTCTTGAAATAAAAACATTTTCAGCGAACGACGATAGTATATATTAAAGGACCCTGTGCAGATCAAGCAGATCGATGTCTTGTTATGATAAGGTGCTATGGTTGTATGTACCATTAGCTTCACAAGATGAAGTACTATTCATGTTATGAATATGCATAATGATCAATCCAAGACTTGTAGAATAGTTAGTTAAACTATTTTGTAGATATAGTGACTAGTTAGGTCACACGTATAAGATGAAACGAATCATGTGATTATCATTATTTGTAATGAATAAATATTCTAAGGTAATAGAACCTGGGAATTGAATACATATGTCATTATTCTTATGATATAATGATGCATGTATGGAATGAGAAGTACTCGTAACGTACGAAATTCGAGTGTGAAGATAGACCGAATTTCGGGGCTTTACAGTTATAATATAAATATTCTCGTCCCAAGGTCTCACAACCATGACTATTACACTTCATAACGTAATCCCAACATAACTTAATATATAACATTAATTAAGTCTTAATACAACATAAAGAAATCATCCTAGCATAGAAGAGAGAAGCTACTCCATAGCCTTGCATTCGCTCTTGTGCTGTCATGGGGTTCCACCTTTGCCTGCCCTAACTGAAATTGTTAAGGGAAGCAAGAGTGAGCAACAAATTTTCCCAGCAAGTGATATGACAACAAATGTGAACAAGCGTATATACGGTTCTTAATCTCAATGGTAAAAAGGTAATTAATATAGCTAATGAATTTAAATAAGAATGTTGTGAACAAAGTAAAAATTAATGGTTTCAAACCTATCATTTGAAGTAAATAAATAGTCACTATGGACCGGAAGATTATAAAAGCATTCAAAGATTTCAACAATTTCAAGTGAATGAATAGATGTCACTGAGTGTCACTGTGGACCACGATTTGTAGAATAAAAAGATTTAATCAAATTTAAAAATAAATATTGAATACTGAGTAGTCGCTATAGACTATGAACTCCTGCTAGAATTAACAGTATTACCCTGGTAATCCAATAGGTACAATAGGTGATCAGCCTAAAGTACCTGGTGTTATGTATAACATCCCTCTACTGTGTGCGCAAGTGTCGGTTCCCCGACGTTGTATAGTTTCCCCTTCTATGAGGGTTGGTCATCTCAGTAGATTTTTAAAAGTCCGCACCAAAGCAATTGGTTTGGATCGCTTTCAAATTCATAGATATTGGTCTAACCGAATCAAATGGCATAGATGCACTTTAACACACTTAGGAATAATTAATACGATCAACGTTTCTAACAAGATTCAAATAATCATTTTCAAGTATGTAAGTATGATTTAAATCAATCTTCAGAGTATGAATAATAATTTCCATGAATATAGATATCCCAAGAATTAGAACAATTGGATTATATGATCAGTAAATATACAAGCCCAGACATTTGCTTAATATATATGGTTGTTATAAAAATAACTAGAAACTTGCACAATATTCAAAGTTATGTAGGTTAGGATACTTGCATTTAATATGAAAACCAAAAGAAGTTAGGAACTTTCATAATATATAACAGTTGGTATAACAATAATTTGTTTACCCAAAGTGATGGAACTGGTACAATGCACAAAGTTATGTAAGTAGAGAACTTGCACAAAAGAGATAAGGTTTAGATACTTGCACAATATCCAAAGTTGTGTAAGTTAGGAAACTTGCCTTTCGCGTAGAACACCAACTTATAGCTTAATGTCACTTCAATGTCCTAAAGTATTATAGTTATGTATATATACACATTAATTAGTTATACATAATCAATATATAAATAATAACAATCATACACATCTACTAGATACATGCTCAATCATGTACGTCATATACATACATTTAGTCATATAAGAAATATGCATTCAAACCACTTAGTTTGTTTAATCTACCTTGCAATTGCCTTTGAAAGTTTTATTTAGAAACATTCTAGGAATTTTTGAAATCATGATTCTATATAGTCATCACACGCTTGAACACTAAAAAATTCACTTAAGTCATGTATTATAGCTTAAGACATTAATGTATATATGCTACAAGGTTCAGTTTACAATTAAAATAGTCAGATAGTTCTACAGTGCGGAGCGACCGCACTGGATATTTACTTGGGAGTTGCGCAGTCGCGCTGCTCCCTGTCAAACCCAGACCTGAGTTTTCATGTATTCAGTCCCAATTTAAGCACGCTGAGGTACTAATATACATCTCATACACATATTAACAGATGTTGGACTAGGTCTTATATTCCTTATGATTTTAAGATTTCTCTCACTTCATGTAATTTTATTCAGAAATTTCCATTCTACAAGGCTAAGAAAGTTTGTATAAAAGGATAACCATATTACCCACTATATCACATAATGATGCAAATAAACCATTAACACGCATGCTTTACATTATCTAAGTCATGTACTCAAGTAAACATAGCTTAACTATTGAAAACTCACTTGAAGTCATACTTTACTAGTCCATAACATGCTTAGCTAAAAGAGTGCACATATCAATCACGTCTAGAGGCATAAAGTATCTTATTATGATTGTCCAAAAGTCCAGAATGTAAGTTGGGTATTTTTCAACAAAGTTGGTTTTCAAACTCCTAAAGTTTTCTTGAAAGTCTCATGTCAAACAAACTAAGCATGCGAGATAACTTTGAATTCACATTTCATACTCATGTATATATATAACTAAGTCACATAAGCATGCTCAAAAGTTCAGAATTCAAGGGTCACAAGATCCACCAAGTTTTGTTTTCAAACATCAAGTTTCTTTTAGAAAATCATTAAAACCAAGCTAACATACTCATTTTACGCAAAGCAACTTTAAACAACATGTTAGACTTATTTACATGCATATCTAGGGTATGCACACATGCTCACAAGGTCAAAGATTAAGATACACAAGGTTCGTTAAGGATTGTTCTCAACATTCTAAGTTTTCCTTTAAAAACTCCAACTAAAACAAGTTAAGGTGACTAAGGCAACCTACGTTAGCATGTCAGGGACATTTATAACTAGAATCAAGTCAAACTAACATGCTCAACATAACAAAAACATTAAAAGATGGATTTTAAAACTGACAGACGGCGCGGCTGCACTGGTTTTGAACGGGCGCCACTTCGGTTCAGCACTAGACTTAGCTCAGTTTTATGCAGCAGTTCAGGACATTAAAACACAAGCTTTGATTTCATCATGCTTAGACTATCATATGAACTCCATACAACTCAAATAACACAATGACATCAAATACCAAACTAATTAGCAAATAATTTAAGAATTTCTGAGAATTTATAAAGCTTGAATCTTAGGACATGGTTTAGGGTATTACCTTGAAGTTGAAATTCCAAACTTACTCCCAATTTCAGATAGCAACTCAATCTCAAATTAAAATTTATCAAAAAATTAATAGATTGAGGAATGAAGGTGGTGGTCTCCATTTATATAGAAAGTTTTGCCCAATTATTAGGCTTTGCCCAATGTGTTAAACCAGCAGGAGGGAGAAGAAGATGATGATTACAAGGAAGTTGGTGAAAAGCTTTTACTGAAAACCTATTCAAGCCATTCCCCAGCCATCATGGATTTCACTGAGTTTGAGAAGAAGAAGTAAGCTAGCCTTTTTGAGTTCTCAGCAAAGAAGGAGTAGACCATTTGCTATACACGGCTGAGAATTAGAAGGGGACTAGAGTTTTGGGACTAGTAATAATACTTCCTATTTTAGCAACAAAATGAACCTCATATATAAATTTTAACTTCTTTTGGCTCACAAGTGAAATTTTAATGAATTGATGTTATTACCTTGTGATAAGTTAGGGATACATATACATATAATCATATAATTCATGTACTTTGAGTTAGTCCAAATCATATTTAAATTGGGTCAGAATATAATTCAGTGGGGTATTATTAACCCAATACTTATTTTAATAGTCCCACCACACATCATAATGTCACATGAGCTACTTTATACAATTTAGTGAATTATATAATTCCATTCATTTATATCATATGTTCCCATTCATATATTAATGTCACACCTCATATTATTTAATGAATGAAAAAACTTTATTATAAAAGGCTACACATTATATGTCATTGCCCATAGCAAATAATTAATAGAAATTAGTCTATCACATTATTTAATTATTTACTCAATAATCTAATATAATACTAATTAATCTCATTATTAACTCATTCCTTCATTAATTTACTTAATGAATTTCTTAGTCTTTCTTTATGCCACACTAGGCAATTCTCATAAGCTTTAATTAAGCTCTTCATTAAATTCTCCACATCTCTCAGTTATCATATACTTAATTCAATTTAGATTGAATTACCACATTTCAAGTCACACATAAATATATATATGTATTCAACATAAATATTCAAATATTTTTATTTTTATTACTAATATTATTAAAAAAAATCACTGGTATTACATCCTCCCCCCTTATAAAAATTTCGTCCTCAGAATTGATACAAGGTTACACAAACAGATGTGGATAGTCCCTCCTCATCTTATCTTCTAACTCTCGCGTAACCTCCTCGGTGTTGTGGTCTCGCTAAACTATCTTGTACGTCACTTCGCCTACTCTCTTCAATACTTTGAACGGTCTTAAGAAACTCAGACTAAATTTTTCTTTCTTATCGAATCTTACCTTCCTTTTTCAGGGAGACAACCTTTAAAAAAACACAAAACTACCGACTTCCAAATCTCAGCTTTGATGGTGCAAGTTTGCGTATTTCTTCTATCGATCTTGAGCTACTACTAATCTGGCTCTTATTGTCTCTACCGCATCTATCATTTGTTGAACAAATTTCGGCTCCAAAAGTCGTCAGTTCTCCAACCTCATATCAATCATAACGGTATTCTACACTTCCTTTTGTAGAGAGCTTCGTACGGTGGTATATCATTACTCGTATGATAACTATTATTATAAGTGAATTCTACTAAGGTAAGTGATCATCCCAATTCTCTTTGAATTTCATTACTCAAGCTCTAGGCATATCTTCTAGCGTTTTTATTGTTCTCTCGCTTTGTCCGTCGATTTAAGGATGATAACTAGTACTCCGCCTCAATTGTGTTTCTATTCTTTCTTGCAAGCTCTTTAAATTTTTTTGACATGAAACGCGAATCTCGATCAGAAACAGTTGACACCGATACTCTGTGTCGTAAAATGATTTCCTTTACGTACAACTTCACTAATTAATTTAAAATTGAATTAAATCTTTATTAGTAGAAGGTGTGTTGTCTTTTTCAATCCTTTAATTTATTAGAAAATTAAAAGATTAAGGAATGAAGGTGGTGGTTTCCATTTATATAGAAAGTTTTGCCCAATTATTATGCTGTTGCCCAATGTGTTAAACCAGTAGGAGGGAGAAGAAGATGATGGTTACAAGGAAGTTGGTGAAAAGCTTATACTGAAAACCTATTCAAGCCATTCCCCAGCCATCATGGATTTCATTGAGTTTAGGAAGAAGAAGTAGGCTAGCCTTTTTGAGTTCTCAGCAAAGAGGGAGTAGACCATTTGCTATACACTGCTGAGAATTAGAATGGGACTAGAGTTTTGGGACTAGTAATAATACTTTATATTTTAGCAACAAAATGAACCTCATATATAAATTTTAGGCTCACAAGTGAAATTTTAATGAATTGATGTTATTACCTTGTGATAAGTTAGGGATACATATACATATAATCATATAATACATGTACTTTGAGTTAGTCCAAATCATATTTAAATTGGGTCAGAATATAATTTAGTGGGGTATTATTAACCCAATACTTATTTTAATTATCCCACCACACATCATAATGTCACATGAGCTACTTTATGCAATTTAGTGAAATATATAATTCCATTCATTTATATCATATGTTCCCATTCATATATTAATGTCACACCTCATATTATTTAATGAATGAAAAAACTTTATTATAAAAGGCTACACATTATATGTCATTGCACATAGAAAATAATTAATAGAAATTAGTCTATCACATTATTTAATTATTTACTCAAGAATCTAATATAATACTAATTAATCTCATTATTAACTCATTCCTTCATTAATTTACTTAATGAATTTCTTAGTCTTTCTTTATGCCACACTAGGCAATTCTCATAAGCTTTAATTAAGCTCTTCATTAAATTCTCCACATCTCTCAATTATCATATACTCAATTCAATTTAGATTGAATTACCACATTTCAAGTCACACATAAATATATATATATGTATTCAACATAAATATTCAAATATTTTTATTTTTATTACTAATATTATTAAAAAAAATCATGGGTATTACATCCTCCCCCCGTATAAAAATTTCGTCCTCAGAATTGATACAAGGTTACACAAACAGATGTGGATAGTCCCTCCTCATCTTATCTTCTAACTCTCGCGTAGCCTCCTCGGTGTTGTGGTCTCGCTAAACTATCTTGTACGTCACTTCGCCTACTCTCTTCAATACTTCGAACGGTCTTAAGAAACTCAGACTAAAATTTTCATTCTTACCGAATCTTATCTTCCTTTTTCAGGGAGACAACCTTTAAAAAACACAAAACTACCGACTTCCAAATCTCAGCTTTGATGGTGCAAGTTTGCGTATTTCTTCTATCGATCTTGAGCTGCTACTAATCTGGCTCTTATTGTCTCTACCGCATCTATCGTTTGTCGAACAAATTTCGGCTCCAAAAGTCGTTGTTCTCTGACCTCGTCCCAATCATAACGGTATTCTACACTTCCTTTTGTAGAGAGCTTCGTACGGTGGTATATCATTACTCGTATGATAACTATTATTATAAGTGAATTCTATTAAGGTAAGTGATAATCCCAATTCTCTTTGAATTTCATTACGCAAGCTCTAGGCATATCTTCTAGCATTTTTATTGTTCACTCGCTTTGTCCGTTGATTTAAGGATGATAAGTAGTACTCTGCCTCAATTATTTTTCTATTCTTTCTTGCAAGCTCTTTAAAAAATTTTGACGTGAAACGCGGATCCCCATCAGAAACAGTTGACACCGATACTCCGTGTCGTAAAATGATTTCCTTTACATACAACTTCACTAATTAATTTAAAATTGAATCAAATCTTTATTGGTAGAAGGTGTGTTGTCTTTGTCAATCAGTCGACGTACTTTAAAAATTCTTGTTCCATATTTGGCCACCGAAAGTGTTATCGAAGATCCGGGTGAATGGAGATATTAAGAAGATCAAAGTAGGCTGAAAGGACATGAAAATTTGAATGATAAAATTACTTGAAAATCTCTCCAGCGGAAAAATTACTCGAGGGAATGCGAATTCTCAAAGAAGAAAGATTAAACAACCTTCAAAAGAGACAAAAAATTCACCCCTCTAAACAAATCATATGAAGAGATGCTACACTGTCTGATAAGCGAAGGAAAGATTATTGAGTTGCCGCCTCCTGCAAATCCCGAGATGAAAAGTTATGATTCCACTTAGATATATCTCTAATATTCTAACTCACCTGGACATGCAACTAAGGAATGTTGGTCTCTAAAGCATAAAATCCAGGATCTCATTGAAAATGGAGAACTGAATATAGAAGTCCCTATGACCAGGGAAGGCGATAGGGAAATAAAGAGCTTAAGATGTCCACTCGAGATGGGTTGTTCAAAGGAGGTGACGACTTTGAGCACCAATCCTGGCAGAACACAAGGTGGACTAATTCTAATGCTAGGAGTGACAGAGGAGATTAGAGAGTCCCCTAGGGAAATTCATCCGACACCATCAAATATCTTGTTGCCCAAAGTCAGCAACCACATTCCTGATTTTACCCTCCTGGATGATGAGGAGGAAATACTAATCTTTCCCAGTGTGGAAAAAGCCAAATAGGAAAATTCCTTGCGAGAAATACAACAACAGGTCGAGAGGGATTTTATAGTTAAATCCTCTCAAGCTTATGTAAAAGATGAAGGAACAAATGAAGAAAAAGGTGGTGAGGTTGTCGGGGAAGCCAACCCATCGAGGAATCTAGAGTTCATCTGTTTTTACGACGAGTCCAGTTTGAGACTCCTTAAGGGATATGCTGAATCAGAAGACGATCAAGTTATTGCCATAATTGAAGATATTCATGACCAGGAGGTAACCTCTATCGCGAGCCTCAAATGCAACATAACCACTGACAACTGGACTATTAGGCCTCAGCTAGCCAGGAAGACGTAGATCCAGAGGATAAAGTTACGAGATCCGAGAGATATGGGGCGGTATCACTTTCTTATCATTATTTATTTTACTTTCTATGATAAGAAAAGAAAAAAAAGAAAAAAAAGAAAAAAATCAATCAAAAAAATTATTAAATCATTAAATCAAACCAGTCATGTCTAGTCAGTTAAGCAGGAGCTACGTAGACCTGATCTCCTCGCATAGGAGTACGTAGGCAACCATCTATGGTGTGGTCTAAGCCTTAAAAGAAATAACCAAACACTCTACCTCTAAACCCAAAATCTAACCCAAATATAAACCCAAAGACCATTCTCAAGACACCAAAATCAAACCTGAAAAGCCTACACCCAAGAAAAACCCTTAAAGTCAGCGACCTATGTTGAGAAGACCCAACGATAACTCAATGTCATTCCATTAAATCTGTCATAAGTCACAAAAAGGAAGAGACAACGATACATCAAGAAAACTAGTCATATGGATGAAATGGCAATCATCATAAAAATGCGACCCTTCAGTGACTCATCACTCCTAAAGTCCTAGAAGACTAGATCTCCTTTGACCTACAGAAGCACATGGGCTACCATCGTGGCAAAGTTTGTCTCATACCCGACGATCTGTTCCTTGAGAAAAAAAGCCACAAATTAAACCATACAGATCAGACCAAACCCGGTTGAAGTCATCAAATCACCAACCAAGTTGTGCTCTTAGGTTAAATTCATTGGAGTCCGAAAGCCTCTCGACATCAATCCTCAAAGTTGAAACAACAACACAGCGATATATCCAGCATGATCATTAGCAAGGACCTTCAAAAATCTGACACCCTCAATCTGAAACCTTTATCAAATTAGAAGAAGAAAATCATCAAAGCCAATTGCACCTACATGTCAAAATGAGGATTAGGGCAAACCAAATGTCAAAGATCCACTATCGGTTCACCATGTGGGCCATGAGGAAAAAGACTCTTGCGATCTCGACATCTTATCAGCCCATCAGTTAAACATACAACAAAGAAATTACCCCAAATAAGAAGCAAGACTGGGGCAATTTCAGAATTAACAACAACCGATATTGGGACCCTTACAACAAACAAGACTGGGGCAATTTCGAAGACAGTGACAACTCAATGCTTGGGCATTTATCAACCATCCAATGAAAAATGCACCAGTCGACACCATCAGCATGCTCCGTCATCATCAAAGCTTCCATCATTTCACTGGCAATCAGGTATGATCAATCGGTCTTTTCCAATCATATTTTTTTCTTAGAATACAACGATCCACGGATGAGGTACGACTCTTTCATCTCTTTATGTGCTTTGAATTTCTATTTACATGCATTAGCGATAATATACATGATAAGTATAGATAAGTCTCGCATTATAATCTTTGAAAAAGTTTTTTTTTTTAAATAAGAGATTTCGTTTAACTTGTTATGAATTGGATTAATTTCGATGAGCACTCATGAAACAAGAATCACGGGAACGATCAGAAAATTAAAACTTTTCAAAATTCTAGTTCAAAGTGTTGTTTGGAGTAGAATTTACCTTATATGCGTGTCTGCACTTTGCAGTTACCTGACTCGTAGTTGTGTGGTATAAAACTATGGCAACGGGAATGGCAAATAATGAAAAGATAAAAGATAAGTAGCCAGTCTAATGTCTCAAATCGTGGCCTGGGTTACTCGAGTTAATAAGCCTGAGGGATGTCTTTACACCTGGTGCCCTAAAGTCATCTGGTTTGGGAGCCACAGACCCAAAGCTCGCTACATGGGTAACTTAGCACCTAAGAAAATGAGCATTAAAGAAGAAGAAGGAAAAGCCTAAGCAGATCCGAATCGTGGCCTAGTTTACTCGAGTAATTAAGCGTGAGGAGAGTCTTTACACTTGGTGCCCTAAAGTCGTCTAGTTTGGGAGTCACTGGCCCAATGCGCGCTACATGGGTGACTTAGAGCCTAAGAAAATGAATCTTTCACAAGCTCAGGCGAGGAGTAAATAAAATAGACCGCCTGACTCATCTCGAAGTGTGGCTTTTGTTACTCGAGCTAGTAAACTCGAAGGGGTGTCTTAACACCTAGTGCCCTAAAGCCGTCTGGTTTAGGAGTCATTGGTCCAAAACTCGTTAAATGGGTAACTTTAAATAGTTAAGAAAATGAGATAAGTGAAGCGAGTAAAATAGAAAAAAAAATTGCAAGATAGAAATGAGATTATCTAAAGTCATGCTAAGGGTTGCGTCACTCATAGTGCACATGTCATATGATTTTAATTCTGTGAAGAGCGGTATCTAGAGCGAAGATGAGGTGTCTCTGATAAAGGGAGATAAGTCTTTTGAATCTGATCCTAACCATGAAAAATGACCATGGATGGCTAAAAGTTTTCTTGCGATTTCATAACTTGTCAAATGAAAATTTTGATTTCCTTAGGAAAAATTCATTTTTATACTCAATTTTAAGATTTTAGCGATAAGATAAAAGCTCCGCAAATACAAGTATCGACGTCGAGAAAATTTTGGGTTCCCTTTTCCTAAGTGTTTCTACCCTTTATGTTTTCTATTTGGCTTTATTTGATCTGAAGGGTGAATTTTTAGGAAAAGGCCGACGATTTAAAAAGATTAATTTTATTGGTCCGAATTAGAAAGAGTCGTCAGTTGGTATGAGTGAAATGGTTGTACCAACTCAATCGAGTTTTGAAAGGTTTTGCAATATGGTCTAATTACTGGACTCTGTTTAATTGGTATTAGAAACCGAGATTCATAGAGTTCGGGGGCTTGATTAAGCTGGGGGAAGGTGTTAGGCACCCCCCGACTTCCGTGAAACACGGTTACTGCGCTTTTCATTCCCTAATTTTTGTGTATATGTGTGTGTGTGTGTGTGTGTGTGCTTTGCAGTTAAATGGGCCTAAGTGCTTTATTTTAAAGTAGTGTTGTGCTTTCATTGGACCTATATACGAAGGGTTTGATTTATTAAAAAGTCCATTTTTAGACAAGAATATGCAAATGATGTTTTGAAAATAAGTTTTCAAACCCTTTCGCTCGCATAGGAATTGAAACCCTTTGATACTTCCATTTTAATTCCATCTTCAGCTTTATTTGATTTTATTCTCGGTATGTGAAACATCCTTGACAAATAATAATATATATATATATATATATAAGTGTCGGGCTCCCTATGGGCATGAAAGCCATCAAAGTATGCCCGGACACCACACATAAGGATTTCCATTAGTACGGGGACCTTAAATCCAGATAACCGTTTTAAAGTCCTCTATTTACAATTTCAAAATTTTTAGGCTAGCTGTACTACTCAACCAGGTCCATCATGGGAACCAGATCTACATCCATGAGTTGAATCGTAGATCTTGTATCTCTTAGGCTCACAGAATATCAAATAAACAGCCTATATAATGAATATATTGCAATAAATGTAAAACTATACTAGACATCACTAAACGAAAGATTCATCTGTCAAATCTTCGTACGCACGTAGCTCATAGCTTCCAGTTTCCTCTAGATACAAATCTAGAGTCACGTGGTCGGTAAATATTTATAAAAACTAGAAAGAAAACTAGATCTGTACAGATCTCAACCATTCTAGCTTCCAGGTTCAAGTTTTACAACTTTTAAAATGATTAAAACCTAGATCTGGCTAGATCCAGTACAGATCTAGTCAATACAGCTCAAATATTGACTATTTACAAGAAATGAACGGTGAAAAACTCAGATCTAAAGAATATTGACGTTAAAAACATATATTTATCGTTTATATACGTATTAGAGTTAGCAAAGAAGGCAGATCTGAAGAAATCTCACAGTATATAGTAAAAACATCTCTCGAACGGCTTTTGGCGCTCCGATACTTGTTTCCCACTGATTAATATTTGATATGTTGTAGTATATATGTGTATAAACATTTACAAAGAGATTTTACAAGAATCGGATTGCGTATGAGCCTCCGTTTAACCTTCCTAGCCTCTATTTCTCTAGTCGCGACCCTTTTTTCTTCCCTCTTTTCTTCTATAAGCTAAGGGAGGAGACCACATATATAGACCCGATGGCCGTGGGTCGACCTGTGGCAGCCACGGGTCTACCTGCGACTGTTTATGGTTGGCCCGGGTTGGTGGTCCCCAGTTGTCTCGAAGTATATGCACTCAGACCAACGCGCTTTCTGCTTGAACCTACATACCTTTCAATCCGAGAATTCGATGGAGGCGTGCTATACCTTTCCTGAAAAATTCTTTCTAAGAGCTACACAATAACATGGGGCTTGACCTTTTTCGAGTCCAAGAATATGGGTCCATGACTAGATCTTCGAGTCTTTACAGTTAGTCAATTGAGCTGTCTTACGCCGTTTTCACTCGGGATTGTTGTTATGGTTTGCATGATGTAGCGCCCCCAAATCCGAGTCCCCAGAACCTCGAACATGGTACGTTACGATACATCATTTCTATAACTACTGCAGAAGATATAAACATAAATTGTTTATACAATAAACTTTTACACAAAATTCCCCAGGGTCTGTTAACCTTAACTGATTACCTGCATTCAATATCCTATACGACATACAATGCCATTTGCATTCAATACTATTACAAGTTTTAACCTGCATCCAAATCTAATTCTGGAATTTTTCTTTGTCTTTGCCTATATTCGAAGTTTCGTCTTAATCTGCAATGGTTATCATGATATAGCAAGGGTGAGCAACAATTTTGCCCAGTAAGTTTAAGTTCAAAAGAAGATATATCATGATTGAAAAGGAATAATAAGCTTTCGAATTTTCAACAATATAATAATTATGAAAGAGCATAAATCAGAGTTTCAATAAATGAATGACTAAACCAATAATTGTGATGCCCCTAAATTCGGGACCGCCACTTGGTCTCTCGAATTCGGTTCGTCACGTGCTCATGGTAATACATCACAATAATAATACGACTAAATATCGCATCGCACAGCGAAATAATACACAACTATTATCGAATAGATTACATTTAAATAATATAATTTATTCACGTCCCAAGGTCTCGTAACTTAAATAGTGATTACATAGCTTAGACATATCTTAAGCAATAATAACCTTAACTAGTACATAATATCATAAGTTCTTTATTACAATCATAAGTCCTACATAATTAAAGCTACTCAGTAGCCTTTTCCTTGCCCTTATCTATGCCCGAAGGTCCGCACTGCTCTGCCTTAACTGAAATATTTTAGGGAAAGCAAGAATGAGCACAAATTGCCCAGCAAGTAATATATAATAAGGGTGAGTAATAAAATTCTCAATTCTCGAAAGAGTATAGTAAGGTTTGATAGTTCAAAGATAACAAGAATATCAACAATTCTGAATAACAGTCGCTAAGGACATAATATTATCAACGTGATTCAATAATAAATCAATTCAAGATTTCAAGATAACTGAATACTGAGCAGTCACTAAGGACTATGAACTTCTACTAGAATTAACAGTATTAAACTAAAATCCAACAAAAACAGGTACAATAGGTGATCAGCCTAAAGTACCCTACATTTTGCATAACAATCAATCATACTCAAGTGCGTACGTCAGTTCTCCGACAATTATATATTTCCTTCAAAGAAGGTTGTTCTCCTTAGTCAAATACAAGATCCCGCACCAATCAGTTGATTTGGGTCGCTTTTCAATAATATAAGTCTAGCCGAATCAAATGGCATAGACACTTTCACAATATTCAAGAACAGTACCAAGTTCAACATGAATAATAGCTTTAATGAAATAAGAGTTCAAGTATGCTAATTCAATTCAAACGATTAAGTAAAGAAACTAGTTCGCAATATACAAGGATAGAATACTTGCACCGTAAAAGAGTGTAAGTTATGAAACTTGCCTTAAGCGTAGTTTATCCCCTTAAATTAATCAACAATTTTCGAATCCTATCATAATATAGTTATGTATATATGATATCCATTAGTCATATAGCTTAACATTATATCTCATCTCGTATATACAATTAACACATAAGCTAAATCTTAATCTAGCTACACAGTTATATAGTATCATAATAATATAACTTGTATCCTTAACGTTCCTCTTCTCTCAAGTTAATTATCTTTATACATCATTACTATCATGTGTGACTACCACAAATAGCAAACATACTCTATGTAGCGAGTTATAGCATTACTATAAGCTAACCGTCAAATCGAATTCATATGATATCACCTAGCATGTATACTTGTTTAAGGGGGTCCTTCCATGCTTTTTAACCTCTTCACATTCAATTTCATATGATATAGGTTCTAGCTTTACACCTTTAGACAATTTAAGGCCAAATACGGTCATGCAACCACAACGCATACAATTTAATCATAGATACTTGCGAGAAGGTCATATCAATTGTAATATACATGCTTGCGATTGTCCACATCATTTATTCTTAACTAGCATTGTTCATTACTTTAAAATATACCTATACTCATGCTTGGTTTATTACCGTTATATCAAACATATATGAGTCATGCTTAGAGACATAATGAATGTAAACATGTCATTTTACATTCTAAGAACTTAACTACTCATACTTAATGCACTTGGTTTGAAAACATATCCAAGTTTGCTTTTGAAAACATTTTAAACTTGAACAACGCAATTTAACACATACAAGGTAACTTCAAAGCTCTTATCGTATGTAGTCAAGTCATGTTAACACATTCGCAAGATCAGCGTGTATATCATGTAGTATTCATGCATATTAGCTTTAACATATCAAGCTTTTTCTTAATAATTTCTCTAACACAAGGTCTGACAAGTTTGGTCATGAACAAGGACACTATAAACACTATATCATGCTCCTTTATATTTGAAATCAATCATGTGTATGAATCACTAAGTTCAGAACTTGTAGAACAAGTATTACTTCAAAGTTTGTTTTTAGAATATTAAGTTTATCTCGAAAACCATACCCTTTTTGTTAATCATGTATGCTAGTACAATAAAACATGCTTACCTTGCCTCATTTTATTCATATATATATGTTACACAAGTTAGTATGCTTGTTTAAACCAAACCACATAATATATGCATAACAGAAATCAAGCAGGATGCAGAATCTGCAACAGGCTACTGGCGCAGCTGCGCCAGCTGCCCAGTACAAAACTGGTGCAACTGCGCCGGCTTGCAGCCAGCGGCAGACTGTTCCAACCTCAGCAGAATTCCAGCCCAAACACAGAAAATTCCTACGAAATTACTATCAATCCCACTATATTACCTCATGATCACTTATATTAGCTTATATAACAATCATTTAACATTATTGAATCACCAATTCATGAATTCCAACTTAATTTCAAGAATTGAAGTTTTAACATAAATCTGAGAAACAGAAACACAAAATGAATTTGAAGAACAAGGAAGCTTATATAGTAATTCTAACATGTATATAAGTCCTTTTAGAAACTAATTATCATCCTCAAATCACAAAACCATAATTTCCAACTGGAATCAAGAAATTCTAAAATTTGCAGAGAATACAAACTGAAGAACATGAAACATAGATTATACCTTTGCTATGAATTAAACTTGCTAAATTTGAATTCCCAACTCTCTGTGACTATCTTGCTATTTCTCATAATGTAATCTGATACTTGAACAAACTCTCAGCAAATAAAATTGAAGGGGAATGTCCAGACAATGCATATGTACAACAAATTAAACCAACGAGATTTATGAATTGCATGGGGTTAAAGAGTAGTAGGTAATTACTTGGTGAATGTAATCACGAAAACCATCCCCTTTATCATCATTGCTAGCTTGAGCTTGGGAGGAGAATGGGGAAATAGGCTTTAGCCTTTTGTCATATATGTGAAGAGCAAATGGGTTTAGCATTTAAGGACAAGCAAAGTCATCTCAGCATTCTAATATAACACTTAGTTTGTATACTTGGGTATTATATATTTAGGCTATATGTATATATATATTTTATACATATGTCTTTTATTGAAATGTCACACTATAATTCACATAATGTAGTAAGTGTAACTTGCACACATATAATCCATGCACATTTTTATCATACGGGTATAATTTACTCGGATATACTCACATCACATTATCTCCTTCATTAAATTCTATTATTCCATTATATATATAAGTAATCATCAATTATAATTATTTATTATATATATTCATGATACATTATTTTAATGTACTCTTCATATACAATTGCCACATAAATACTATATGAAACCCTCCTTTCAACTTAATAAACTTTACTACATAGTTTATATATAACATAGTCACATTGCACTTTACATTCTGTATATAGTTAGTCACTATACGTTACACTTTTAAATTCGCATGCTTGCACATAGAAATTAATAATTCACTTATCTTATCAATTAATTAACAATTAATTCATTCCTCATAATTATTAATAACACTTAATTAATAATTATAGGATTAATTATCACATTAACAAATATAATTCTCAGCATTTTTATGAACAAGTGTTTTATTATTATTATTATATTTCTTGCATTAATAATAATCACATATTATAACTTAACCAAAATTAACAATTAATATAAATTAATTTTTCACTTAATAATTCTTTCGTCGATTAATATCATTATTAACATTTCTCATCACAGTGCCACACAAGGCTTCCCGAGTTTATGATAACTCCACATTTTTCTCAATTATTATAATTATTCAATTTAATATAATTGAGTTAACTCACAAATACATTTATATTCAAATAAATATTCATTTCCATTAATATATTTATTTAATAATATATGGAAATTCTCGAGTATTACAATAATGTTTAATGTCAACAAGGACCATGAACAACTTTAACTGAACCTTAGGATAATGAAGGTGATCAACTTTTCATACCTGATGAACATATGCAACATGCACTAAGTGCGAATCAATAATCAGTAAAGATGAGAATAATCAACAATAATTATTCACTACCATGCTTTGAAAATATAACTCAAGTTTGAGTTAGAGAAAACTTGCTCAATAAAAGAGTATAGAAACTTGCCTGTATCGTCGATTACTACTACGTAATCAAATTTAATCTCTTTATTGAAAAGCCCTATCAGTTAAAAGATTGATCTTTAAATTAATATAACATACTTATCTCATAATACTATTACTTTAAAAGTAAACTATCTAACACTTAACCACATAGTCAAATATTAGATATCCTTGACACCATACTTATTTACAAGTCTAAACCTATCACACATCGAGTCTTTAATAGTATTCAATATAGTATACTGAGTGGTTTCCCACTAAACAACCAACAAATTAGTTTTCGTCTCGTCTACACTGTTTTCACATTGAGTTAGATCGGTTACTAATTCGTATATACCTTCCCCATATGAATGAATTGTTTAGCCCAGCTACTATACATCAACCATTAAATGGTACGATTGCACTACCTTAGACTTAACACTTTATAAATTCTTATTATAACTTGGTAATTATTTATGAATTCAAGAGACTTAATATATCATTTCAGCAAACTGAAACCAAACTGTCTTCCCTTCATAACCTTTTCAGTTTCCATTTCAGCAAGCTGAAACAAAACTGACTTCTCTTCCTAACATTTCAGTTTTCATTTCAGTATCCTGAATTATTCATTTCCAGGAAGCTGAAATACCCTTTTTACGAAAATACCAAAACAACATATTATTTTTCTATCCTTTGGCTAAACATATATACATATAATCCATACACAACAATAATTTTTCTGGAATTTTTCAATTTCCTTAAATATTTTTCAAAAATCCATTTCTAGTTAATACCTTAAGAAATTAGCTACATTTACTTAACTCCTGAAATTCCCAACTCTTAGCGGGATCTTACACATGTTATCAGTGGACATCTAATTTAAATTTTGTGGCCATCGGAGTTATAGAACTCCGATTATAGCGATTTTCGTCGGAAAAATGCAAATATTGAAATGCTCATCACTTGCTCAATTTAAGTCGGAATGAGCTCATTTTTGGACACAAACTACTTTATAACATATATTTTAATATCCCAAAAGATTGGAATGTATTTCAATAAATAAGTGGCAGAAACTGCCCTTGGAAAAAAGTGGTAGCAACTTTTTGGCCTTTTTCAATTTTGGCGTCCTTTGCTAAAAATAGTCCACATGAAAATCTATAAGGAATTTTTCAATGATTCCACTTGGAAAATTTATAAGACTTATCTAACTCCAGAAATTGACCACACTCAAAAATTTAAAATACAAAGAGAGATATGGTCGTTTGAATTTTACATTGCATTTTCCAAAAATCTGATTTTTCCATCTTTGATGATTTCTAAGAAAACTCCTATATCTCACAAAATAACCTACATAACCCATCATTAAAACATCATAACACATACTAATATCTCATATACCCATGGATCTTACCATGATCTATGATCTAATACCTCAAATAATCACCAAACACAAGATAAACACAATCAAGGCTAAGAAAAATTAAGCTTTGTACATTTTGAAAAACCTAGTTTCCATTTCATACTTTAAATCTAACTTTTGATCCTCAAAATGGATAGATCCACACATAACACACTCTAGATCATGTAGATCTAAAGTTTTGAAGTTCAAGAAAATAAATCCCAGTTTTGATTGAATATAACTAAAAATAACATAAACAAAAGGTATGTATACCTTTGATCTCCATGCTCTCCTACTTCTATTGTTGATTATGGGTCTTGAAAGTATAAAAGTTTCTCTTCCTCCTTCCTCAAAGTAGCCACCCCTCTCCTCTCTCTCTTATCTCTCTCTAGTTATTAGGAGATGAAATAATAAGACAAGGAAACTTGTTTAGTAAATATGAGAGGGCTATTTATATTAGGAAATATATATGCATATATCATATGTATACATATATTAAATCTCCTAACATATCTTGGCATATCACACCAAATCTCTCCTTATTTATCCATATCTTTCCAAATCTATCAAATATCTTTCCAAATCTATCCAATATCTTATCCACAAGATTTAATTCTCATGCTCCATTTCTTCCTAGCTTGGGTCGAAATGCGCCTCCTTAGGCCCAAGTTTTTGTTTTTCTTAATCCCTCATTTAACTTACTAAAGTCCATTAAGTCCCTTCTCCCATTGGGCGAAGCTTGGGCTTTGATTTAATTTCTTTTGGGCTTGGATCTTTCCTTAATTTACTTACTAATTAAAAGGGACTTGGGCTTCCACCTATAAATAAATTGTGCCATTATAATACTTGTCCCATACATGATATATTGGGCTAGTTTAATAATTTAATTACTCTTAAATCAAATTAGCTACAAGTCCAATGCTTAATTAAACAATTGGGCTACTTATTTAATTCTTTGGGCCATAAAATCATCTTAGTCCTATACTTTTATTTTTTATCTTACCCTAATCATTTAGTTAGGGTTTCCATTACACACATTTGTAAATAATTTCCTTACTCATATATCTTTAATTTCATAACCTAGTTAGACTTGCTATTCTTAGGTTATAAAATTAATTAATTGAGCTGTACAAAATAAATCTCTTAGGGTTAGTATAGATTTTTAAATACTATCATTCTCTTATATTATAATCCCTTTGGTTATTTAATTACCATACCTAATATATATTAGGTCAGCAAACTTTATAGGTATCGTAGTACCTAATCCTTAATATTCCTTCAAGTACATATAGATTCATTTCTAGGGTTTTGAAATTTTGTAACCTATATTTTCTCTATTCTCATTTAATTAGTAAATCTTATAGGTTCTTCATTAAAAATTTTAAATTATTCCTCAAATTCTCATCTAGGTTTTATTCTTTAAACCTTTATTTTTAATCCTTTAAAATCTTATAAATTTTCGGGTTGTCACATTCACCGCTTCTTCTAAGAATTTCGTCCAAAAAATTACAACCTACTAATCCCTACTCCTTTTATTCATCAAAACTATGATTTCAACTTAACCTTTATCTGATTTCATTCTCATTTAATGAGTACATACGGCTTCCTTCTACGAGGAACTATTCTATCATCACATTCTACCCAGACTTCTTCTCTCTACGGAGTTAGAAACTTTTCAAATCATGCTGAGGAGTCATATAGACCATGAACTTTTATTTTTCAATTTTGAAAAGTTTTAAATAGAAATTCATCTATAAACCGTAATACTCATGGACACGGTGGGTGATCAGCCCGTTATACCCTGCATTGATCAGATGCTATATGCTAGAACGACAATCGCGTTCATCATATCTACCTTTGGCACAAAAATATTTCCCAATTTAGGGATGTTTTCACTCAGCCTGGATTCCGAATCAAAACAATATGGTTCGGGATAAGTTCTCAAAGAGATACTTGAATTTTCATAAACATTTTTCTAGCTGAATCAAATAGCTTAGACATATACTAATAATTCAAACATCAATCAAAACATATGTCTGACCAAATTGAATTGGCACTTGACTTTTCTTTAAAATTCTGAAAATTATTTTATAACATCATTATACTGCACTGTATTTACAGTTCGTTGAAGATTATATCATTTTGTGACTTTGTCATAATACAATATACCATATTGGGCTGACAATCTTTAGATCACATCCAACACTAGGTAAGATTGTATTAATAACTCCATCGTTTTTATCATCTTTGCACCAGGTTCCATAATGCATTGATGATATATAAAATATATTTTGATATTTTAAATAATTTTTGTCTAGCCAAAACAATTAGCACAGACTCTTCTTTAAGAAGTTCAAAATCATTTTTGGAATTATCATGTCGCAACAGGTAACGATGTGTTAGTGGTACGAAGCCCACTTCTACACAATTGTAACCATGTTTTGAAGATAACCAAAAATTTATTTTTGTTGTTATCATGCCGCAATAGATAACGATGTGATAATGGCTCGAAGTCCATCTCCACAACCTTGTCACCATGTTTTGAAGATAACAAAATTTCATTTTCTTTCGAAAAAGCACATCAGTGCGAATTTAGCTTGATGTCAAAAATTTTGAAGTCTAGCATAGCTAGAAGATTTGGAATACCTATGCTTCCACCATCAACTTCAATTTTTTAAATGATCAATTGCTTAAAAATTCTATCTATTTTATCACCATTAAAACTATACTAAAAATCCTCAATTCTTCATCCCCAACTTTTCTATACCCAAGTATAGTTCATCAAACTTACTACACGTTATGAGTTCAGGAACTTTCCACAATAATATGAGTTTAGAAACTTCTCTTAGCATATGTAGTTCAAGAACCAATCAGGAACTATCCATACGCTTAGGGGTTCAAAAATATACCATACGATTATGAGTCACGAACTTACCACAAGTATGAGTTTTAAGAACTCGCACCTATTCTTATATTCTCTACTAATCCGTTATACACATGAGAAAAGAATCACCTCCTCAACATACATATATCGAATAGTGCGACACCAACATTTTAATGATTATCAATATAAGAAGCTCTGTGGTTATCGAACCAAACACAATCCCCTGCCCATACAAAGAATTGGTCAACTCAACCACTAATCAATATAAAAAGTTAAGCGGTTTGTTAAACCAATGACAACTCCCTGCCCATATAAGGAATTGTTCAACTCAACCACTATATCAATATAGGAAGCTAAGTGGTTCTAAAACCAAGCATAAATTCCCCGCCCATATAAGGAATCATACAACTTAGCTGCTAGCATGAGTCCTCAATTGAAATCCCACATAATCCTAGCTCCCTCTTTACTTAATACGAATTTCATTTAATTCTTATCTACAATTCTACAACTCTTTTGAGTTTAACTCGTACTATTTCATAATACCATATTCGTATAGCAATTTTTGCTATAAAGTTTTCAATCATTTGATTGATCCTCCTCCTGCTATGACCTTATCAGATCACGTTGTGATCTCATATTATAATTATATTATTTATGATTCTTTTCTATGTTATGATCATTTTATTTTACGATCTTCTTTTCCTTTATACTTTTAGTCTTTTGGAATCTATATATTCATTACTACTGTTCATCTTTATTATCAGAGTTAGGTAACTCTGGATCTTTATTACTTGTCAGGATTATTCTTTGAATCTTATTGACGTATTAATACCTTACCCAAATTAATCGCTTAGAACTTAAACTCTATTTGAGTTTATTCCTTATCCTCATCTCTGCGGTTATAGCCTAAGGTAACCCTACCTAAGGTTTATAACGTACAGCTTTGATACCAACTGTAGCGCCCCCAAATCCGGGTCTCCAGAACCTCGGACATGGTACGTTACGATACATCATTTCAATAACTACTGCAGAAGATATAAACATAAATTGTTTATACAATAAACTTTTATAAATAATTCCTCAGGGTCTGTTAACCTTAACTTATTACATGCATTCAATATCATATACGACATACAATACCATTTGCGTTCAATACTATTACAAGTTTTAACTTGCATCCAAATCTAATTCTTGAATTTATCTTTGTCTTTGTCTGTATCCGAAGTTTTGTCTTAATATGAAATGGTTATCATGATATAACAAGGGTGAGCAACAATTTTGCCCAACAAAGTTTAAGTTCAAAAGAAGATATATCATGATTGAAAAGGAATAATAAGCTTTCGAATTTTCAACAATATAATAATTGTGAAAGAGCATAAATCAGAGTTTCAATAAATGAATGACTAAACCAACAATGTTTAATGTCAACAAGGACCATGAACAACTTTAATTGAACCTTAGGGTAATGAAGGTGATCAGCCTTTCATACCTGATGAACATATGAAACATGCATTAAGTACGAATTAATAATCAGTAGAGATGTGAATAATTAACAATAATTATTCACTACCATGCTTTGAAAATATAACTCAAGTTTGAGTTAGAGAAAACTTGCTCAATAAAAGAGTATAGGAACTTGCCTGTATCGTCGATTACTGCTACGCAATCTAATTTAATCTCTTTATTAAAAAGACCTATCAGTTATAAGATTGATTTTTAAATTAGTATAACATACTTATCTCATAATACTATTAATTTAAAAGTAAACTATCTAACACTTAACCACATAGTCAAATATTAGATATCCTTGACACCATACTTATTGACAAGTCTAAACCTATCATACATTGAGTCTTTAATAGTATTTAATATAGTATACGAAGTGGTTTTCCACAAACAACCAACAAATTAGTTTCTGTCTTGTCTACACTATTTTCACATTGAGTTAGATCGGTTACTAATTCATATATACCTTCCCCATATGAATGAATTGTTTAGCCCAGCTACTATACATCAACCATTAAATGATACGATTGCACTACCTTAGACTTAACACTTTATAAATTCTTATTATAACTTGGTAAACTATTTATGAATTCAAGAGACTTAATATATCATTTCAGCAAACTGAAACTAAACTGTCTTCCCTTCCTAACCTTTTCAGTTTCCATTTCAGCAAGCTGAAACAAAACTCACTTCTCTTCCTAACATTTCAATTTTCATTTCAGTATCCTGAATTTTTCATTTCAGGAAGTTGAAATACCCTTTTTACGAAAATACCAAAATAGCATATTATTTTTCTATCCTTTGGCCAAACATATATACATATAATTCATACACAAAAATAATTTTTTTGGAATTTTTCAATTCTTTTAAGTATTTTTCAAAAATTTATTTTTAGTTAATACTTTAAGAAAATAGCTACATCATGCTTAACTCCATAAATTTCCAACTCTTGGCGAGACCTTACACATGTTATCGTGGACATCCATTTTAAATTTCGTGGCCATGGAGTTATAGAACTCCGGTTATAACGATTTTTGTCAGAAAAATACAAATATTAAAATGCTCATAACTTGCTCAATTTAAGTCGGAATGAGCTTATTTTTGGACACAAGCTACTTTATTACATATACTTTAATGTCCGAAAATATTAGAATTTATTTCAATAAATAAGTGGACGATACTGCCCTTTGAAAAAAGTGGCAGGAGCTTTTCGATCTTTTTTAGTTTTGGCGTTCTTTGCTAAAAACAGTCCACATGAAAATCTATAAGGACTTTTTCAGTGATTCCACTTGAAAAAGTTATAAGACTTGTATATCTAACTTCAAAAATTAACCACACTCAAAAATTCAAAATACAAAAAGAGATATGGTCATTTGAATTTCACGTTATGTTTTCCAAAAATCTAATTTTCTTCATCTTTGATGATTTCTAAGAAAACACCCATATCTCACATAATAACCAACATAACCCATCATTAAAATATCATAACACATACTAATATCTTATATACCCATGGATCTACCATGATCCACGATCTAATACCTCAAATAATCACCAAACACAAGATAAAAACAATCAAGGCTAAGAAAAATTAAGTTTTCTACATTTTGAAAATCCTAGTTTCCATTTCATACTTTAAATCTAACTTTTGATCCTCAAAATGGATAGATCCACACATAACACACTCTAGATCATGTAGATCTAGAGTTTTGAAGTTCAAGAAAATAAATCCAAGTTTTGATTGAACATAACTAAAAATAACATAAACAAAAGGTATTTATACCTTTGATCTCCATGCTCTCCTACTTCTATAGTTGATTTTGGGGCTTGAAAGTATAAAATTTTCTCCTCCTCCTTCTTCCTCAAAGTAGTCACCCTTCTCCTCTCTCTCTTATCTCTCTCTAGTTATTAGGAGATGAAATAATAAGACAAGGAAACTTATTTAGTAAATATGAGAGGGCTATTTATATTAGGAAAGATATTAGCATATATCATATGTATACATATATAAAATCTCCTAACATATCTTGGCATATCACACCAAATCTCTCCATATCTATCCATATCTATCAAATATCTTTACAAATCTATCCAATATCTTATCCACAAGATTTAAGTCTCATGCTCCATTTCTTCCTAGCTTGGGTCGAAATGGGCCTCCTTTGGGCCAAGTTTTTGTTTTTCTTAATCCCTCATTTAACTTACTAAAGTCCATTAAGTCCCTTCTCCCATTGGGCTAAGCTTGAGCTTTGATTTAACTTCTTTTGGGCTTGGATCTTTCTTTAATTTACTTTCTAATTAATAGGGACTTGGGCTTCCACTGTAAGACCCCAACTTTTATGAATAAAGATTTAATTATCTTTATATATTATTTTGAAATTGCAAGGTGTTGATTTGATAAATATAAAAAGTTATGGGTGAAATGTGCAAATATTTCAAATTAAGCAAGTGGTTATAAAATATTCATTATTGTCGGGGAATATTCGTTTGGTTGTGGAATATTCTTGTTGTCGGGGAATATTCGTACGACGGCGCAGCCATTTGTGGGCCCCACAATGGAATAACTAACGGATATAGAAAGCGACAGAAATAAACTTTTTAAAAATAACAGTAAAACTGTTACGGTTAAACTGTTGGAATACCCGGTGATAAAAATACAGTAATACGCGTTGTTGCACAGTAGCACACGGTATTAAACAGTATTTTGAATTATTTATTCTTACGTAAGAAGTCACTACTCAACAATTATTACAGTAATTACTGTTCAATATTTTATATTATTGATTCAATAATTGCTACATTAATAATTGCATAATATTTTATTGATTCAATAATTATCATTGCACAGTATTTTAAATTATCAAATCAATAATTCATATTATTTGAATAATATTATTAGATAGCATTATTGGCAATGTCTAAGGAAGTTCTGTCTAGGAGGGGTTATTTAATTGCGTGCCAGTAAGGATAAATTCTTATCGGAAGGCCCCCTCTTTCATAGAAACAACCTGGTTGTCAATATTGTAGTTCAGTAATATTATTTATGAATAATTAAATTGTTGATAAATATGATGAGAAAATATTTATTTCAATTTTGATATAAAAGGAAGAATTTTTAGTATGAGACATTTGTTGAAAAATTTACATTTTATCTTCTCCAATAAATTATTTATTCAAATATATTATTATAATATTACATTATAATTTTATAATATGATAATATAATAGTACATTTTATCATTTTGAGTGGTAATATTTTTGTAATAAATTCATGGTATAAAATAAAATGAGATGGAAGAGAAAAGAATTGAATTAGAATTCTTTTAATAATTATAAATCTTATATTATAAAGCAAGTGGGATAATGTTTTTTTTCCTCTTTGGTATGCTGCCAAACTTGCCAAATTTTTCAAAGCTTGAGAAATTTCTCTGAAGGCTTAGTTTGTCAGCATTGGCATGCTAAGCTTTTCCTATAAATAGGGTGCTTAGTTAGAAATGCAAAACACACCAGAATCAGAAAAATTTCTCTCTATAATATCGAGCGTATTTCTTGTGAGTATTTAGATACTTTGAATGTTGATAACAGTGCAAATTTTCGTCCACATAATATCCGATATTTCAGCCAAAATTACTCTCCGGTTAAGGTAAAGGATGTTATTATTTTTTGTAAATGATATTATTCTTTTCAATATCATTATACCAAAATATTGTCATGGATTTTATTATGAAATTCTTATTTTTTTAGTCGGGATTACTATTCACGTATACGACACTATTCACATATACAACACTATTCACAGAAAAATTAATTTTTCTTCTATTTGTCAAAGTTGCTTGTTAAGGATTCTATCTTTAATTGGATCTAAGTTTTGATCTTCATTCTTGAATTTTGCTTCACAAAGTATTATTATGGAATATTCTTAAACTTGGATAAACTAAATTACGAATCCCTAATCTTGTCCTTTATCTCACTGAATTCGTTATTTATATTATTTTTCATCATCCTCAGTCCTAAATGGTGATATAACTGAATATCTTTGGCCTGTAGAGCAAAGATTAATGATTACCTAATGAATATCTTTGGCCTGTAGTGCAAAGATGAACAGGTGTTGAGATGAACATGACCAACTGATCATACAAATGAATATCTTTGGCCCGTAGTGCAAAGATGAATATTTGATTCGAGATGTATATCGATTGATGTTACAGGGATAAAATATTGATGATGAACTTTTAAATCATAGAAGATAATAAACTTTATTCTCTACTTAACTCTTCTAATGAATTGTTATTTTCGCTGCGAATATTGATCTAAAACTTGTTGTCAATAATATTTTATCTGAATTGTTGAAGACTAACGATAATTTATTTTCCATTATCTTAGTCATAATATTCTTTACTGGGCTAGTTGAGCTTATCCTTTTAATCTATTGTCCTCTTCAGGGAATGAGAATGTTGCGGGGACTAGTCGGGAAACAGTGTGATGATCAGAGTTAGATCTGTAGAAGTCCTCACTATTCTATAAAATAGTGGGATAATAATTGTAATGAATAAGGAATGAATTTGAATGTATATATTTCGTATTATATACGATTTGCATTGAAATTCATAGTTGTATGGTCGTATTTCTCACGACCTTTTGTTATAAAAGATTTGTATTTGGAATTCTGTACCATTTATTTGGCGACTCAGAATGGGTTAGTATTGAACCTATTTTGGGGGCGTCACAGTTGGTATCAAAGCTTAGGAATATGATCTCTGGCGGAGATCTGGGAATAGAACTAGGAGGGGATAGACGAGTAAATCCTTCATTAGTGTGTCCTACCTAAGCTTATTTGGTATTTAATTGGTCAGTCGAAGCATAGGGTTAATATGTGTTATGTTAATTTATTTAATTAACTCTTGTTTTATGGTAGTATTTGAGAATGGCAGCTGAAAATCTAAACAATAGAGTGAATGAGACTGTTGAGACACCTTTAATCACCAACCAAGAGAACGTGCAACAGGAAGGCTATATTCCTCCTATAAACAACCCTACCGAAGAAACGATGAATGATGGGATGTTTAGGAGCTTTTTGCAGTTCATGCAAAGCCAGACGAGGGAGACTCGTGTTCATAATACAGGTCGAAATAATAACTCGCGGCTTGTCACTGCCAAGCAGTTTAAAGAGTTGGGACCACCAGAGTTTCAGGGAAAGCCAGATCCAATCAAGGCAGAAAATTGGATTAAGCAAATTACCAAGATATTTGATGTCTTGGGATTCACGGAGGAACAGAAGGTTCTATTCGCCACGTTTATGTTTCGTGGAGAGGCAAATTACTGGTGGGAATCTGTGAAGCGTACCCAGACTGCCGCACTCAAGATGTGTTGGGAGGCGTTCCAAAAACTGTTCAATGACAAATACTTTCCAGAAAGTATTTGTCACATGAAAGAGGTAGAGTTTATCAGACTGGAACAGAACAACATGACGGTGTCCCAGTACAAGGCTAAGTTCGCGGAGTTATCCCAGTTTGCACCTCATTTGGTAGAGAATGAGGAACATATGACGCAGATGTTTCTGAGAGGTTTGAAACCAAAAATTCGTCAATAACTCATTTCTCACAAATTTTCTCTATAGTCGGATGTAGTGAACAGGGCCCAGTTATTAGAACGAGATAATGATTATGTTCAACCAAGGGACAACAACCAAGGTCGTACCGGTGGCAGTAGTCATCGGAACAATGACAACCAGCAGGGAGGAAAGTATCATGACAAAAGCGGTAACCACTCCGGCGGTAATCATGGCCATGATAATAGAAGAAGTGAGTCGAGGGCAGATTTCAAGAAGAGAATATACAACAATGAGAACATGAAAACATTGATAGTAGCACCAACATCAACTGTTTCTAGGGGAGGAGAACGACCGCCGATCGTATGCTATAAATGCGGGCAAGAGGGACACATCAGTCCCAACTGCACACAGCAATCCAAGGTGTGCTATAACTGTGGAAAGGAAGGACATATAGCTCGAGTGTGTCCTGTAGCGAAACCAAGTCCAGCGGGGGTGGTGATTCCTAAAGTTATTCCGGACAAGTCGAAGTCAGTGGTTCATTGAAGGGCTTTTGTTGTAACTGCCCAACAAGCAAGGAACCCGAATGAGGTTATTACGGGTAAGCTAATTATAAACTCTTGCAAAGTTTACACTTTATTAGATACTGGTGCTATCCATTCTTTTATTTCACCTGCTTGTGCTCAACGTTTGGACTTGACTTCTGAGAAATTAGACTTTGACTTATCTGTTGAAACTCCATTGAGAGAAACCTTTGTTACATCCACAGTTTACAAATCTTGCTTGATTCAAATTGGTACCCTCACCCTACCTGTTGATCTTATATCTTTGAAAATACTTGCATTTGACGTGATTTTAGGAATTGACTGGTTAACCACTTATCATGCCAAAATTGATTGCTTTCGTAAGGTTGTTAGTTTCATATTCCTAACCAACCTATTGTGCGAATTCAAACCACCAAACCATTAAAATCAGTTAATGTCATTTCAAGTCATAAAGCTATTCGTTTATTGAAAAATGGAAGTCAAGCTTTTTTAGCACATGTCACTGATCTAAACCAGAATACGTAGGTTTGAATGATATTTCTGTTGTTAATGAGTTTGTGAATGTATTTCCTGAAGAACTTCCCAGTCTACCCCCAGAACGTGAAGTTGAATTCTTTATTGACCTTGAACCTGGTACAAAACCCATTTCTAAAGCCCCATATCGAATGGCTCCTATTGAACTTCAGGAGTTAAAGGTCCAATTACAGGAATTATTAGACATCGGTTTTATTCGTCCTAGTACATCTCCTTGTGGTGCTCCTGTTTTATTCATAAAGAAGAAAGACGGGAGTATGCGACTTTGTATTGACTATCGGGAGTTAAACCATGTCACCATCAAGAATAGGTATCCGCTATCTCGTATTGATGACCTGTTCGACCAATTACAAGGTGCACAATTCTTTTCAAAGATCGATCTTTGTTCTGGATATCATCAGCTGAAGATTAAACTGAGGATATTCCAAAAATTGCCTTCAGAACTCGGTACGGACATTATGAATTCTTAGTCATGTCTTTTGGATTGACTAATGCTACTGCTGCTTTCATGGATATGATGAACCGTGTATTCAAGGAATATTTGGATCAGTTCGTGGTTGTCTTTATTAATGACATCCTCATTTATTCCAAAAGCCGTGAAGATCATGAGCACCACTTGAAGCTAGTACTTTAAAGGCTTCGTGAAAATAAGCTATATGTCAAGCTGAAGAAATGTGAGTTCTGGCTAGAGGAGGTTGCATTCCTTGGACACGTGGTATCAAAATGTGGAGTATCTGTTGACCCGGCGAAGATTGAAGCAATACAAAGTTGGGAGCAACCGAAGTCGGTGACCGAAGTATGTAGCTTTTTGGGCTTAGCTGGTTATTATCGGAGATTCGTGGAAGGATTTTCTCGAATTGCTACTCCATTAACTCAGCTGACTCGAAAAGATACAAAATTTGTATGCAACGAGGAATGTGAGAAGAGCTTTCAAGAGCTCAAGAGGAGACTCATTTCGGCACCTGTTCTGACGATACCATCTGGTTCGGATGGATTTGTCATTTACAGCGATGCATCGGGCAAAGGGTTAGGATGTGTTCTCATGTAATATGGGAAAGTCATAGCCTATGCCTCACGGAAACTAAAAGAATATGAGAGGAATTATCATACTCATGATCTAGAGTTGGCAGCAGTCGTTTTCGCGTTGAAGATCTGGAGACACTACCTGTATGGAGAGAAAATAGAGATTTATACGGATCATAAGAGCCTTAAATATTTTTTCACTCAAAAAGAACTCAACATACGGCAACGACGTTGGCTTGAGTTGTTGAAAGATTACGACCATACCATCCTAGAAAAGCGAACGTGGTAGCTGACGCGTTGAGTAGAAGATCATATGTGGGAACGAGTGCAATGATGTCAAGTATACGTGTAGAACCAGCTTTAATTGATAAAGTTAAAGCTGCTCAAGCTACAGACCCGGAGTTGATGAAGATGAAGATGAAGGTGCAAGAAGGTGCTATTCTAGAAGCAAGAATCGATGAGGAAGGAATACTTCGAGTCAACTCCAAACTTTGTGTTCCTAACGATTCTGATTTGAAGTATAGAATCATGATGGAAGCACACAACACACCATTTGCAATCCATCCTGGGAGTACCAAAATGTATCGTGATCTTCGACATATATATTAGTGGGGAAGTATGAAGAGAGAGATCGCGGAGTTTATCTCGAGGTGTTTAACGTGTCAACGTGTCAAAGCGGAGCATCAAGTGCCAAAGGGTCCATAGCAACCACTTAAGATTCCAAAATGGAAGTGGGAACACATTACCATGGATTTCGTTACGGGTCTTTCCAAGGTTTCTCAAGGCATAGATGCGATTTGGGTGATTGTTGATAGATTAACCAAGTCTGCTCATTTCTTGCCTATACGAGAGACTTATTCACTAGAACGACTTGCTCGTATGTACATAAATGAGATTGTGAGATTGCATGGCATGCCAGTATCCATAGTTTCAGATCGTGACCCAAGATTTACTTCACAATTTTGGATCAGTTTGCAGAAAGCTATGGGCACGGATTTACGATTCAGTTTGGCATATCATCCTCAAACAGACGGACAATCAGAAAGGACTATTCAAACTCTTGAAGATTTATTGAGACTCTGTGTTCTAGACTTCAAAGGGAGTTGGGATAAGTACCTACTATTGGTGAAATTCTCCTACAGCAACAGTTATCAGGCAAGTATAGGCGTGGCTCCATTCGAAGCGTTGTATGGACGAAAGAGTCGCTCTACAGTATGCTGGGACGAGGTGGGTGAAGCAACATTATTGGGACCAGAATTAGTACGTATGACTACAGAAAAGATTCAAATGATCCGACAACGTATATAGACCGCACAAGATCGACAAAAGAGTTATGCAGATCTTCATCGAAAGGACGTGGAATTTAATGTTGGGGATCATGTGTTGTTACGTGTTGCTCCATGGAAAGGAGTTACGAGATTCGGGAAGAGAGGAAAGCTCAATCCACGATTCATTGGTCCATTTGAGATCCTTGACCGAATAGGAAAGGTGGCCTATAGACTCACTTTACCTCCAAGCATGTCTCGTGTTCATAATATTTTTCACATATTCGCGCTTCATAAATATGTGAAAGACCCAAACCACATTATTGAGTTAGAACCAGACGAGATAGCTGAAGATTTAACGTACGAGGAGGTACCTATCAAGATCTTGGATATGAAGGAGTAGTTCTACGCTCAAAGGTTATACCACAAGTCAAGGTTTTGTGGAGGAACCATGATATTGAGAAAATAACCTGGGAATTGGAATCAGAAATGAAAGCGAGGTATCCTCACCTCTTCGACATACCAGGTACGTACGTCAATTTCGAGGACGAAATTTCATAAGGAGGGGAGGTTGTAAGACCCCTCCTTTTATGAATAAAGATTTAATTTTCTTTATATATTATTTTGAAATAGTAAGGTGTTGATTTGATAAATGTGAAAAGTTATGGGTGAAATGTGCAAATATTTCAAAACAAGCAAGTGGTTATAAAATATTCATTATTGTCGGGGAATATTCGTTTGGTCGTGGAATATTCTTGTTGTCGGAGAATATTCGTACGACGGCGCAGCCATTTGTGGGCCCCACAATGGAATAACTGTCGAATATAAAACACGACAGAAATAACCTTTTTTTAAATAACAGTAAAACTGTTACGGTTAAACTGTTGGAATACCCGATGATAAAAATACAGTAATACATTGTTGCACAGTAGCACACGGTATTGCACAGTATTTCAAATTATTGATTCTTACGTAAGAAGTCACTACTCAACAATTGTTACAGTAATTACTGTTCAATATTTTATATTATTGATTCAATAATTGCTACATTAATAATTGCATAATATTTTATTAATTCAATAATTGTCATTGCACAGTATTTCAAATTATCAAATCAACAATTCATATTATTTGAATAATATTATTAGATAGCATTATTGGCAATGTCTAAGGAAGTTCTGTCTAGGAAGGGTTATTTAATTGCGCGCCAGTAAGGAGAAATCCTTATCGGAAGGCCTCCTCTTTCTTGGGAACGACCTGGTTGTCAATATTGTAGTTCGGTAATATTATTTATGAATAATTAAATTATTGATAAATATGATGAGGAAATATTTATTTTAATTTTGATATAAAAGGAAGAATTTTTAGTATGAGACATTTGTTGAAAAATTTACATTTTATCTTCTCCGATAAATTATTTATTCAAATATATTATTATAATATTACATTATAATTTTATAATGTGATAATATAATAGTACAATTTTATCATTTTGAGTTGTACTATTTTTGTAATAAATTCATGGTATAAAATAAAATGATATGGAAGAGAGAAGAATTGAATTGGAATTCTTTTAATAATTATAAATGTTATATATATATATATATATATTATATAAAGCATGTGGGATAATGTTTTTTTTCCTCCTTAGTATGCTGCCAAACTTGCCAAATTTTTCAAAGCTTGAGAAATTTCTCCGAAAGTCTAGTTTGTCAGCATTGTCATGCTAAGCTGTTCCTATAAATAGGGTGCTTAATTAGAAATAAAAAACACACCAGAATCAAAAAAAATTCTCTCTATAATATCGAGCGTATTTCTTGTGAGTATTTAGATACTTTGAGTGTTGATAACAGTGCAAGTTTTCGTCCACATAATATCCGATATTCCAGCCAAAATTACTCTCCGATTAAGGTAAGGGATGTTTTTTTCTTTTGTAAACGATGTTATTCTTTTCAATATCATTATACCAAAATATTGTCATGAATTTTATTATGAAATTCTTACTTTTTCCGTCGGGGTTACTATTCACGTATACGGCACTATTCACGTATACGGCAATATTCACGAAAAAATTAAATTTTCTTTTATTTGTCCAAGTTGCTTGTTAAGGTTCCTATCTTTGATTGGATCCAAGTTTTGATCTTCATTCTTGAATTTTGCTCCACAAAGTATTATTATGGAATATTCTTGAACTTGGATAAACTAAATTACGAATCCCTAATCTTGTCCTTTATCTCACTGGATTCGTTATTTATATTGTTTTTCATCATCCTCAGTCCTAAATGGTGATATAACTGAATATCTTTGGCCTATAGAGCAAAGATGAATGATTACCTGATGAATATCTTTGGCCCGTAGTGCAAAGATGAACAGGTGTTGAGATGAACATGACCAACTAATGATACAAATGAATATCTTTAGCCCGTAGTGCAAAGATGAATATTTGATTCGAGATGTATATTGAATGATGTTACAGGGATAAAATATTGATGATGGACTTTTAAATCATAGAAGATAGCAGACTTTATTCTCTACTTAACTCTTCTAATGAATTGTTATTTTCGCTGCGAATATTGATCTAAAATTTGTTGTCAATAATATTTTATCTGAATTGTTGAAGACTAACGATAATTTATTTTTCATTATCTTAGTAATAATATTCTTTACTGGGCTAGTTGAGCTCACCATTTTCATCTATTGTCCTCTTCAGGGAATGAGAATGTTGCGGGGACTAGTCGGGAAACAGTGTGATGATCAGAGTTAGATCTGTAGAAGTCCTCACTAATCTATAAAATAGTGGGATAATAATTGTAATGAATAAGGAATGAATTTGAATGTTTATATTTCGTATTATATACGATTTGCATTGAAATTCATAGTTGTATGGTCGTATTTCTCACGACCTTTTGTTATAAAAGATTTGTATTTGGAATTCTGTACCATGTATTTGGCGACTCAGAATGGGTTGGTATTGAACCTATTTTGGGAGCATCACATCCACCCATAAATAAATTGTGCAATTATAATACTTGTCCCATACATGATATATTGGGCTAGTTTAATAATTTAATTACTCTTAAATCAAATTAGCTACAAGCCTAATGCTTAATTAAACAATTGAGCTACTTATTTAATTCCTTGGGCCATAAAATTATTTTAGTCCCATACTTTTATTTTTTATCTTACCCTAATCATTTAGTTAGGGTTTTCATTACACACCTTTGTAAATAATTTCCTTACTCATATATTTTTAATTTCATAACCCAATTAGACTTGCTATTCTTAGGTTATAAAATTAATTAATTGAGATGTACAAAATAAATCTCTTAGGGTTAGTATATATTTTTAAATACTATCACTTTCTTATATTATAATCCCTTTAGTTATTTAATTAATAGATCTATGAGTCTTCTAACGTTTCCAAGTGGAATCACTGAAAAAGTCTTTTGTAGATTTTTGTGTGGACTGGTTTTAGCAAAGTAAGCAAAATCTGAAAAATATGGAAAAGCAATCTGCTCAAAACTATTGGGGGTAGTTTCAGTCACTTCGAACATGAAAAAAAATCATGCCTTTTGTGACATGAAAATATATGATATAAAGTAGCTCCTGTCCAAAAATGAGCTTATTCCGACTTAAATTGACCGAGTTATGGTCATTTCAATTTTTTGGCTTTTCCGACGATAATGGCTATAACTGGAGTTCTATAACTCCGATGGCCACAAAATTTAAACTGGAAGTTCATGTTAATACGTGTAAGAGTTTTCGAGAGTTGGGAATTCTTGGAGTTGATCATAGTATAGCTAATTTTCTTAAGTTACAAACTAAAAACGGACTTTTAAAAAGTACTAAATGAACTTGAAAATTTCCAAAAAAAATATTTTTGTGAATGGAATATATGTATATATGTGTGGCCAAAAGATAAAAAAAATACTAACATGATTTGATATTTTTCATGCCTACGATTAAGTTAAGAATAATTGAGAAAATTAGATTATATTAAGTCCTAAAATTCGTTAATTTGATTTTAGTGACTAATAATCATTATTATGTTATATTATGACCATATAGGGGCAATTTGGTTATTTTTGATAAAATGTTATATGAAGGGTTTGATATGTTTACTAAATAAGTTAAATAGTAAGAGATAAACAATTAAATTAAAATTGTTTATAAGTTTTAAATAATTAAAATATTATTAAATAATTAATAATATTAGTAAAGGAATAAATATTATTAAATAATTAATAATATTAGACAACAGTTTAAGATGACTGATAGAGAGATTAAGAAGGCTTAATGAGAATATTAGGCATTCATCGGAATAAAAAGTAATTATAAACTGTTGAGTCAAAAATCGTCAAAGTACATTAAATCGACTAGAGTCGATCAACTTATGAACTAATAAGACGTGCAATGAGGTTTAACGTAAATAAATTGAATGGGTAATAAAGAGTCTTAGAAAGACTTGAACACATGATTTTGCATTGTGTCTCAAGATTTAAAAAGGGAAAATAATGAAAGATAAAGTAGAGCTAGCATAAATGACTAATAAACGTCGTTATGTAGGTAATTATGGTTGTATATACACTTAATCGTGTAGGACAATGGAATGACAAATTACTAATCGCGTAAGGAACGCTTCGAGAAAAGTTCTTCAGTAACTTGCTCTTATGTGATAATATATATTAAACCATGTTATGGTTGTTAATGTAATACGTGCTTTATATGAACTCGTTGATTACATGAATGTTATATGAGAAAATGGAAAGCATGAAATATGTTAAGTATGTGTTAAATTTATAACATGAAGAATATATTGTGTTGTATGATAAGTATGAACGATATATAGATGAATAACATGAAAGTTAGGATGCATATAGAAATGCATGAAGCATGGGTAGATGCATTGACTAAAATTTTTGATACATGAATATATGAAATTTGTATATTATGTGAAGAATGAAAGGTGTAGATTGTTGAACTAGCTGAGCATTCATGCTTATTCCTTGCAAAAATAAAACTTTTGTAGATGTTAAAGAAATCATTGAAGATATCGGATTATAAAAGATGTATGTTGTGATAAAGAGCATTCAACGTAATTATTTTGACAATTTAACTAATTGTTAGTAAGTTGGTAAATCGTTTAGTTATAAGAAACCATTTGTATATGTTACGAGGAAGTTGAAATTAGATTGTGAGTTATATTTACTCATAAATGTTGTAAAGGAAATTAATTAAGTTATAATGAACTTGGCAAGATGGGTGGGTAATCCAGGTTGTTGGATTAGGTATCCAGGTTGCTGGATTAGGCATTCAGTTTACTGAATTTAGGTATTAAGTTTGTTGAATTATAAAGATGAACTTATAAAATAAAAGATTAAGTGTTAATTCACAAGTTATATGATAAAGTAGTTGTAACGACCAGGAATTTTAAGCTCCTTATTAATTTGATTTGTGATTTAAAAATTTTAAGAGTTAATTTTTCAAACTTATTTAAACCTTATGTGGTTATATGCTTATATGATTTAACCTATGCGAATAAATGCTAGGATTTTTATTAAAGGGAATCACTAATGGTTATTTAAATTAGTAGATTAAACCTGAGGCTTTTATATCAGAGTATTGATAAAAGTGTTAGTAATTATATATTCAAATTTCGTGAATATAGTGTAGAGATTTAATCGTGTTTGATTAATTCCAATTGAAAGTAATTAATTGATAATGTGATGATTAATTATTATTATGAATAAATAATAATTAATGGGTAAGAGATTAATAAATATAATATTATATTTACTTGGTTAATTATTTTACACACGCATGTGACATACTAAACCCTTATTATTAGTTAACTATATATAGTACAATGTGACATATTATTATGGCTATATATTTTATATGAAGACCATATAGTAAGATTGATTGCATTAATAGAGTTAAATAATAATATTGTTTATGTGACATGAAGAGGGTGAGTAAACATTCATGTATGCCTCATCAACATATAGTAATATCAATAAATAATTATCAATTGATAAATGATTTTAGCAAGTTATTATAATAATAACAGTTATGATAATGCGTAGTAAATATACCCAATTGCTTCACTTTCGGTATTAAGGAAAACGTACATGGATTATATGTGGTGTATATGTACTTACTTGATACAATGTTTTATTATTTACTCATTGAAATGTGTAACATAAGAATGTATACTGTGTGTATATATTATAACCTAAGTGTTTACTACTACACTTGCTAGCTAATACTATGCTGAGTATTCTTGTCCCAATATGAGAGTCCTATTCTCCCATTCACGTGAACTCACATGCTACACTAGTCTATCCTCTCCTCAATTTCTTCACAAAGCTTAGCTAATCATGAGATGGGGAGTGGAGATAATGATGGATTGCACCAACCCTTACCAACTTCTTGTAATCCATTATGTAATCATACAATCCTTTGTTTTGATTTGATGAATAAAGTCAAGAACCGGATATTAAAATTGCCTATAAATTAGCTCTCTTCCATCTCTATTGCAATTGCTGAGATTTCCATACAAGTATAGAATTAGTAGAATTGCTAGTGAGTTATTGTGACACCCCCAAATCCGGGTTCTTCATTTTCACATAATTTGGTGTTCACTTTCTAATATAACATACATCTACCCAATGAATAATGCAAAGTAACTACAACTTAAATTAAAATAAATAAATCTCCCTTACAACAAGGGTTACAACCTTTGTAAAATAATCCCGCGTTACTCTAACCCTGATATGAATATAATAAAGTGCGGAAATAAAAATATAACATTCAAGTCTTATTACAATCATTCTCAATTAAATAAAATAAGTCTTCACTTGCTTTGCTTTCTCTTGTTTTTACTTGTAGACGGAGCATCAGCGTTATCAACCTTAACTGAAATTGTTATTTAATGCAAGAGTGAGCAAACCACAGCTCACTAGAGTTTAACAATAATATATACATGAAAGGATATCTTTCATAAAATCTGAATAATATGATTCACTTCAACAATAAAGAATTAAATAATAATTATTTCATCGCAATTATAATTCAAAAATAAAATTTATCTGAGTGTCATAAGACCTTTGAACTCTTGTCCTAGGTTATAAATATTTCTATTTAAACCTTTAACAATCAATAAGACTATGGACCTTAACTCGTACTTAGGGGGATCAACCATTTGTACCATGTATTGTGCACAAACATCTTAACGCTATGCATAGTAACCTCCCCTAGTAAATAGGGTTGTTCAACTCAGTAATTTGAATTCAAGTCCGCACCAAAGAAGGTTTGGTTTGGATAAGCTTACAAGGATAATTTAGAATTCACGTGCATCAACTAAGGATTAGTTGAATCGACTTTCAATAATTCATAAATAAAAGAATTATGAACTAACATATGCTTTAGAATCAACTTAAAGCATTTAAAATAATAACTGGATCTTACTTGAACAATAAGTTAAGATCATTTCAATTAAATAAACAATTGTCCAAAACAGAAATGGAAATGACATTCTCAACAATGAATATATGAATTCAAGAAATTGTATAGAATTAACAAGTTTAAGGTTAGAAGACTTGCATAAAATTAATACAAGATCAGGGTTTAGAAAACTTGTCTTACGCGCAAGCTACTTAACTCAACCACGTACTTAAACACTTCCTATACACATTCAATTATAAAAATCTAAATCAGTTAATACATAACTAATTCACATAAGTGGTTAACCCTCATGGTTAACTCACTCTAATTAAATAAATATTCATAATCAACTATCACATAGTTAATTACATCACACATATATTCACATAATTAAATTAATTATGTATTTAACTAAATTATAATTCAAACACTTAATCAAATTATAATTACTTAAATTATAATTACCTTTTAAATTATAAACAAGTTATAATTTATAATCAATTAAACTATATCATGCATTATAATTGCACAAATTATAAATAATCATGCAATTATCAATTTATAATCCATAATTAAACATGCGTTTATTAAATTATAATTACATAAATTATAATTTAAATTAACATCTAATTGATTAAAATAAATCAACTTCTATACATTATAATTTCACAGAATTATAATTTAAATTAAACATTTACTCTTAATTATAATTAATCAAATTATAATTAAGTAACTCATTTACAATAAAATATTTATAATCTAATTAAAGTTTTTAAAATTTCTTTTCTTTTCCAAATTATGAAATTGTCAATTTCATATTAACAACATGTTATAGCAACTAGGTATATACTCAATATCATAGCACAATTAAACTAAGTTCTAAAATACCACTGCACAATTAACTAGCATTCTCTGCCTCTAATCAGGCAACGACGCAGCTGCGCCACTCTTTGCCTTGACACTGGCGCAGCTGCGCAGGGGTCAAACCTAAGAAAACCCAGCGGCGCAGCTGCGCCGCTTCTACCCTTACTGCCTGCGCAGCTGCGTCGGCAGCGGACAGAAACAGAGCAGCTTCGCAAACAGTGCTGAGAAAAACCAAATTGGCTTAATTCTCCACATCGAGTTCTCAATTTAGCCAAAGATTGATTCATATAACATTACAGAAATATCATATAAAGCTTCTAACATACCAAGACATCAAATTACAAGATTAAAACACCAAATTTTAAATAAAAGCTTGTGAAAATCATTTTTCTCCCAAACTCATAATTTTCATAAAACAATTCACTGTAATTCAATTTCTCAACTAATTCAACTTGTAATACATGCATTATTCTCATGATTCAAGGTAGTATCATAGACAAATTCTAAACAACATACTAACATATACCAATTTCTCAATGTAAAACCAACCATAATATATAAACTCATGTAAACGAACTTTTTCCATGAAAACTCGTTTTTACCACAATTAAATTTTTAAAACTTGTACATGACATATAATTCAACTATAAACAACATAGTAATACAATCCATATATATATACCCATCATGCTATACAATTTTTATAAGAACATGCTTTACAGAGAATGAAAATATGAAGAATATAATACATATCAAATATAAGGAATTTGAAGAATACCTTTATTGATTAATAGAAGTGAAGAAGATGATGATTTCCTTACTCCTTCCTTCTCTTCTTCTCTTCTTCTTCTCTGCTATTCTTCCTCTCTGCTCTCTCTTTTCTTCTTAGTCTTAGGCTTAAACTAACATAGTTTTTTCTTACGTAGTATATAGATATATAACTGACATATATCAATAATATACGTACTAACTAATATTTAATAATCGAATTATATTAGGAGTTACAAAATTCAAAAGTCCTTTTGGCTTGTTTGGCAACGGGAAAATTAGAACTAGTTTTACTAACTTAGGCATGGTTTAGGTAAATTAGGTTTAAGCTAATGTAAGGGCCCTATTTGGCAACAGTCTTTTAAAACAAAAGCAAGGGCCTTGTTTGGTAAAAAATCATTTAAATTTTTTTTTTTTTTTAATAAATCATTTTAACACATACTCTAATGTCATATTTTAATCAATTAAATATTAATCATCTAATTTAATCAATTAAAATCTAACATCAATTAATCACATAAAATTATCACATAATTATAAATACTCGCTAATTATAATTCATGTAACACTTCATCACATATCTTATCTAATTTAATTATCTCAATTAAATTAGAACTATAATATAAAATTAGTATATATTAATTAAATATTTATTACACATTCATTTAATTAGTATATATCACTTAATTAAATCACTCCATAAATCACATAATTTATTTATTTAACTCAATAAATAAATCACATAAAATATTTATTTAACTCAATAAATATAAAATCTCAATCGTTACAGTTATTGTGAGTTATAGTGAGTAAGAGATTTAGCAGCAAAGCAAATACAGAGGTATAATTCCTATTGCTTCCATTCATGTTCTTCATTTTTCTATTTTTGAGATTTCTAAATTCTTGTTGTTCCATGTTAATTCCTTGATTATGCTATTTAGATGTTAATTGGATTATGAAGTATGTTGTTTAAGTGTTAAATGAGATAGTAATCATGCTAGAACTATTTTATGTCTAGGATATGAATGAAATTTGTAGGATTTCTGAATGGGCTGATGTTACTGCTGAAAACTGCGCAGCTTCTGGCCTGGTCGCTAGCCTGCGCAGCTGCGCCAGTATTGCACTGGCCAGCGGTGCAGCTGCGCCAGTGCCTGTCTGCAGAAATATTTTCCTTTTTTCAATCTGTTCATGCTAACTTATGGTACTAGTTTGGATTAAGCATACTAGCATGAGTGATATATATATATATATATATATATATATATATATGGATGTATTGAGGCAATGTAAGCATGTTTCACTAATAGTTGCACAAGTAATTATAGTTTGAAATAAACTTAGCGTTTCATAAACTAACTTCGAATATGGAAACAAACTCGATATGTATACTTGCCATGATAGTATTCTGACCTTGCAAGCATGATAGCATGACTTAGAATTGTATGGGAGACATGTTGACTTAGGTATACGGGTTTCATAATAGAATATGAGCATGTGAACCCCACTATTGAACATTTCTAACGAAACATATAAGTTTCAAAGGTGAACGTTAGCATGAAAGTATTGTATATAAATTCTAATTTGGCAAGCATGTTAATATGAACCTAGAATGCATGATTAGAGTATTAAACGCACTAGCATACGTGTTTGAAAGACTCAAAGGTTTACAAAGGAAAACTTATGTTTTGAAAATGAAGCTTATAGTTTTGAATGTGAACTTTGTCATATAAGTAGCATATGTATATTTTGATATTATGAGCATAATAGTATGTTTACATTGACATGAAATGCACGTTTAAAGTGTTGTACACACTAGCATTCGAGATTGATGGATTTAAGGAGTTTTCAAGGAAAACTTATGAACTTTCAAAGTAAACTTGACCAATAATTTTGTCTTGTGATATGAGAGCATTCATGTGGCTTTGGTATATATTTCTAATGTAAGTGAGTCATAGTTACAAAACACTTTGATTATACTAAAACGATCTTTGTGGACTTAGTATACTTTTGAAGGAGAAATTAAGATTGAAAGTTAAATACCATGTGAGACATTTTGTGAGCATATAAGCATAAGTATTAAGATTTCATTATGACTATAGACGTATTGACATGAACCTCATTTGTTTATATACAAATTTCACATGTGCATGCTAAATTATAGAAAATGAACTTCAAGTATGAACTACGTGATTAAAGTATATGTGTGTAGTATACTCGAGCATACATATTAAGTATTGTTTAGCCTTGTTATGAGATAGTATGACCAGAGTAGCGAACCTTTGAAGTATGAATTTATTTAACTTAAGGTTTATCGGTATTAAACCTTATAACTTAGAAGTATGAACGGAACTTTATAATATGTGTATCTTAAACTATATTGCATGATTAAAATGGAATGATATGTGTTTCAAGCCTATGTTGATGCTTATGAACTAGTAATCTAAAGATATTAAATCTAAGACCAGATTAGGTTGACTTACGTGAACTATGTGATAGAATTATATAATAACTAGATCCTTGTATGTGTGAGCTTCTATTAGTTTATATATGCTAATTGAAAGGCCGACTTGTTAATGTTAGCTTATTTCAACGAGTTTTATTAAAGCTAGAATTATTTGTAGCTGAGCAATCAGGCAAGTTCTTTTGAACCCGTTCTTATATTATTTGCAAGTCTCCCTAACTTTACTCAAATTTATATTGAGCAAGTTTTTCTTGACTTACACTTATTTATTGTACAAGTATCATAGACCCTTGTATTACTTTATTCAACAAATATTGTAAGCAAGTATCCGAACCCTACTTTTATTGTGCAAGTATTCTAAATTCTTATACTACTTTATTCAATGAACCGTGTAAGCAAGTTTCTAAACTTCACTTGTTTTTGGTGAAAGTTTCCTATCCTTCTCATATTGTATTGAATAGGTTATTATTGTATTGTGCAAGTTCCCCGAACTTCACTCTTTGATTTTGCAAGTTCTCGAACTTTATTTCTTTGATTATGCAAGTTCTCTAAACTTATAAAAACTCGTATATTGTGCAAGTATGTTATCTTTGTGTTTACTTTACTCAAGGAATGTTGTAAGCAAATGTCCTAACCTATGTATTTATTATATGCAAGGAATCTATTACCGTGCAAGTTCTCCGAACTTCACACTTTGATTATTTGAGCAACTGTCCTAACCTATGCATGTATTTTATGCAAGGGATCTATTATTGTGCAAGTTCCCCGAACTACACAACTTTGGTTATTGTGCAAGTTCCCCAAACTACACAACTTTAGTTATTGTGTAAGTTCCCCGAACTTACACCAATTCATATATTGTGCAAAATTCTAAACTTCACTTTTATTGTGCTAGTTCCCTATCCTTCTCATATTGTATTAAGTAGGTTATTGTTGAATCGAAAGGTATTTACTTAATTGCTTGAACTTTATTTCCAAGCATGTTATTTAGTGGTTTAATTACTTATCAATTATTCCACATCGATATTATTGATATCCGCACTTAGTGCATTTGAGCTCGTACAGTCTTGGACTTGTACATTATTCAAGGTTCTAAATTTCTTGAACCGTGTCAGTTAAAGTCTGAACCTTTGCTCGGTCAGACAAGTGTATGAAGTTTTCTTTAAAGCTATCCAAACCAATTGATGGTAAGGATTCTTAGACAGAACAGAATACCCCTCATATGTAGGAGTGTGTCCAGGTATCTAATATATGATACGAGTAAGCAGATGTAAGTGTTATGCATATTCACGTTGTGCCCGAGGCTGATCTCCTCGAAGTACTAAGTTTCTGTAGCCAGTAGCCAGTAATCCAAAGAGTCAATTAGCTATTGAACCCATTGGAAAGTTATAGTTCAGAGTCTACTCGACTATCAGTCATTCTAAAGGCAATTATTATCTTTGCTTTTAATATTCATATTGTTGAATTGTTCAGATGTTCATATCGTTGAATCTATCTAATATTCATATTATTGAATCGTTCTAATATTCATATTGTTGAATCGTTCAGATATTCATATTATTGAATCGTTCTAATATTCATATTGTTGAATCCTTAAGATATTCATATTATTGAATTTATTGTCAGATAGTTTTTCATTCATCATGATATATCCTTTATTGTTGTATTTAAACTTGCTGAGCAAACTTGTTGCTCATTCTTGCTATATCATGACTTATATTGCAGTTAAGCAAGAGACTTCAGGGAAGGACAATGGTAAAGAAAAGATTGTTGGATAGTTTGCAAGGAGCAGACTTTATCTTTATGTTTTATTTAATTACTATTATTGTAATATGAACCCTAATGATTATTTTAGGGTATGTTTGTAAGATTTTATTTAAGGTTATCGAATCTTGGGACTAGTAACACCTTTTGAATAAATAACGTACGTTTATTATATTTTGCATTTTTAGTTATCGTATGTTGTTAGAGGTGGATGTTAGTATTGTATCGTGGCGACCGGACCGGGGTCAGAGGACCCGGATTCAGGGGTGTCACAGTAGTAGTACAGTCTTACTCTTTAATGGTTGATGTATAATATCTGAGCTAAACGATTCTTTCAGGGAGCGGAGGTATATACGAACTAGCTACCGATCTAACTCGCTGTGAAATACAGTGCAGACGAGACGGGAAACTAGTTTATTGGTTGTTGGTGTGAAACCACTCAGTATACTGTATTGAACACTGTTAAAGACTCGATGTGTGTTAGGTTTAGACTTGTGAATGCGTATGATGTTAAGGTATTATCTAATATTTGATATGTGGTTAAATGTTAGATAATTTACTTATAAAGTAATAGTATTGTGAGATAAAGTATGTTATGCTAATGGAAAGATCAATCTTATAACTGATAGGTCTTTTCAATAAATGTAATAACCTATTGTAAAGGTTACAAATTCTGGAACAGAAGGGAATAATATATTAATTACTATAAAAGACAAGTTATATTCATTTAATTATGAATAAATATGGTATTTATTAAGATGTTTGTAGCACCGTAACGTACCAGGTCTGAGGTTTTAGAGACCCGGATTTGGTGGCGTCACACGAGCTCTTCCTTGATGGACTGACATCGAGATGTCGGAGGGTCTCTCAGAAAGGTTCATTGATCATGGAGGTTTTATCGAATTTGGGTTTAATATGAGGTTTGGTGTCTTGATACTGGTATTTAATTGGATATTTGAATGTATAAGTAAAGTGTTTGGCTTTTGTTTTTATGGTTAGACCGCACTATAGATGGCTACCTACGTACTCCTGAGGTTGAGGGAGATCAGGTCATTCGTAGTTCAGGCTTGGCCTGAACAGTTAAAAAGTTTTTATTTGGGTTTGAGCTTGGTTTGAGGGGTTTTTGAATATTTTGTTTGGTTTGATCGCACCATAAATGGCTGCTTAGGTACTCCTGTGCTAGGAGATCAGGTCTTTCATAGTTCAGGCCTTGTAGTAAAGACCTGAATTGATTTTATTTGATTCTTTTTCGGACCATGATGGTGGTTTACAGGAAACTTAGATATAGTACCTCTTCACGGTGTCTGAATTGATAAGTTGGGGAAATTCTTCCCCATCCATTTCTTGCAGTCTGAGGGCTCCTCCTATCAACACTTCCTTGACGATGAAAGGGCCTTCCCAGTTTGGGGCGAATTTTCCTCTAGCTTCATCTTGATTGGCTAGGATCTTCTTCATTACCAAGTTATTTTCCTTGAATTTCCTAGACCAGACCTTCTTATTGTAGGACTAAGAAATCCTTTGTTGATATAACTGACCATGGAAGATGGTTGCAGCCTATTTCTCATCTATCAAAGACAAGTGGTGGTATCTCTCTTGTATCCATTGGCCTTTTTCCATCTGAACATCTATCAATACTCTTAATGGTTACATTTCTACTTCTATGGGGAGTGCAGCTTCCATGCCATAGACCAATGAATAGGGGTAGTCCCAGTAGAAGCGTGCATTGACGTTATATAGGCTAATAGAGTCAGAGGCAATAAGTCAGGCCATTCTTTGTGATTGGCGTACATCTTTTGCATGATTTTCTTGATATTTTAATTGGTTGCTTCGACAGCACCATTCATCTTGGGATGATAGATGGTGGAATTAAGATGTTTGATATGGAATTTACTGCATAATTCCTTCATTACCTGGTGGTTCAGATTCTTAGCATTGTCTGATACGATCACCTCCGGTTGTCCGTATCAACAGATTATGTTGTTTTTGATGAAACTAATGATCTCCTTCTTAGTGACTTTGGGAAAAGAGGCAGCTTTGACCCATTTGGTGAAGTAGTCAATCATAGTGAAGATAAATCGACCATTGCTGGCTTTGGGATCTATTTGCCCAATCACGTCCATCCCCCACATAGAAAATGGCTATGACAAACTCATATTGTGCAGTTCATTTGGATGAGCGTGGATGGCATTTCCATGGATTTGGCATTGATAGCATCTCCTGATGTGATCATCACAGTCGGCTTTGAGGGAGATCCAGTAATGCCCTGTTCTTAGTATCTTCTTGGCAAGGAAAGGACCGCTCATGTGTGGACCACAGACTCCACCGCGGACTTTGTCCATAAGTCCTTGGGCTTGGTCTTTGTCTAGGTACCTTAGCAGGCCTATTCCAACATCTCTTTTATAGAGTGCATCTCCGCTTAAGTAGAACTTCATGGCCATTCTATGGATCCGCTTTCTTCCAGCTTGGCTTGCCCCAGTGGGCGTAGATCCATCTCGCAGATATTCTTTGATGTCCTGATACCAGGGCTGTTTAATGGGAGGTAGTTCACTAGATACTTCTCCAACATAATTTCCATAGGCTGGTGCTTTCTGGCTTGCAAATTTGATATCACGAATTCCTTTCCTATCAGATATGTGGATCAAGGAAGCCAGTGTTACAAATGCATCCGCAAAATCATTTCTACTTTGAGGGATGTGGATGAAGGCTATTTCATCAAAATTCGTTAGCTATCTTGATGACCTGTCAATGATAGGGCAGAAAATGCAATTCCTTGGTGTGATATACCCTGGTGGTTTGTCTGATGACCAACTCAAAATCTCCACAGACTACTAACCGTTGGATACCCATATATTGGGCCAGTTTTAATCCCATTATACAGCCTTCATACTCAGCTGTGTTGTTAGTGTTGACAAATTGAAGTTTGATAGCCACGGGATATTGTTCTCCCGTGATCGATACAAGGACTGCCCCTGCTCCTGCACCTTCCATGTTTACAGCCCCATCGAAGTACAGTTTCCAGAATTGGCCGATATTTTCTCGAGGGTTTTGCTGAATTGTCATTATTCCATAATATAGGAAATAAGTTTCCAAGGGTTCGAAGTTCCCTGATGGTATTTCGGCCAATTGATCTGCAATTCCTTTACCTTTGATGGACTTTTGAGTCACGTAGATAATATTAAATTGTTGATGGATCAATTACCATTTGGATCAATTACCATTTGGATAATATTAAATTGTTGATGGATCAATTACCATTCGGAATAGCACCGAGTAGAGGAAGTTTCGGTGATTCCGAGGACGGAATCCTTATAAGGGGGAGAGGATGTAAGAACCCGAATTTTCAGATATTATTAAATAAGGATTTAATAAATAAAATTCTTAAACTATGAGATGGGTTCGAATAATAATATATATGTGATATGAGGTATGTGGTATTATATTACATAGGATAATATGGACTATGTAAAATGTGTTTTTGTGATTTATAAATATATTATTAATATATATTTGTTACTTATCGTAGAGACGATCCAGTTGAGATAAAGGAAATGGATAAATTCCTATCGATATTAAATAATTTATAGAATTATTTTATCATAGTAAGTTGGTGACATTAAATATCCTTAATGTATAATCACCATATTCTTGAGTATGTGTATTAATAACTAGTATGTTTATAATATAGGTTATTAATAGCACTTAAGCTATCCGTGAATAGGTTTGGATAGTGAAGCATGAGTTAGTTAAGGAATTAACTAATAAGAATAAATATTAGTTAATTTAAGTTGGGAGTTATATTATGGAAGTATTGAACCTTAATTAACTATGATGATATAGTACAATGTTTAATTTACTTAAGTAAATGAGTGAATTAATATGTGTGTTGAATATGTAATTATAGTTGGTACTTTTATATATATTACTTAGAATAGTAATATGTGAGAAAGTCTAATGTGCGAATAACGTTAAATATATATACGTTATTAAAGGGAGATGGAAATCATTATATGATTAAATGAATATTTGAAGAAATTGTTTTGGGAACAATTTATAGAAAAGAAAGAGAAATAGTTATTATATATTTCTAATAAAGGATATTAAAATAATTTCTAATATTGAATTATTTTAATAAAAGGAGGAAATGTTATTTTTGAATAATAATATTACCTTATATGTTTTTTGTATGAGGTGTGATTGGTTAATATAGTAAATATATTAAAACGTATTTGCTATATGTAATTAAATTGATGGAAACGATTTATTATAATAGAAAATAAACTTATTATCTATTTTCTATATATAATATATGTACATGTGTCATACATATAGTTATTCGATATTATATTAAGAATAATATAATGAGACAATAAGTAAATTATTTTCTAATAACGAATGTGCTTATTTGGAGAAAACATAATATTTTATGATATGACTAAATACATAATTTTAAATGTATTTTCAAGGGAGTTTAATTAATGAAAGGAAACTAAGTTATTTTAATATATTAAATAACTTAAGTTATTATTTGATCGTGAATATTATTATTGGAATAATTAATAGAGTATATATTAATTATTATAAGCGTAAAGGTTATACTTATTATAAGTATAATTAATTGAAGTAATTTAACATTTTAATAGCTTGAGTTATTATATTTCCGTAAAGGTTATATATAATATTTGAATATTCGATTTGTAAAATATTTATATGTGGACCTTGGATTTAATAGTTCTAATTTAATTGAACAGGTTATAAGTAGTAATGTGGTGAGAAATGAGTAAGTGATGAGAATAATGATAAGCTTAAGTTTGAGCTTGTGAGAGATGCCTTGTGTGGCACAATAATAGATTCAGTAATGAATTGACTAATTTAATGATGGAGGAATTATTAATTAAACAATTAATCTAAATTAATTGTTAATTGTTATTATGATAGTATGTTAAATTATTATGGCTAGTGATAGTATAATAATAAGGAAATCGATTATAAGTATAATCGGATTTGTGATGAGATAAATTGTCTTCTAATATTAATTATTGTTATGAACAATATACTATTATCAAGTAATTATTTGATAATATGATGATTAATGAGTAAATGATTTATAAATATAAAAAGATTTATATTTATTTAACGTGATAATAAATCATATAAAGTGTTAATCAATTAGCGTGGGAATTATAATTCCATGGATTAATGAGAAATGGATTAATTAATATTATTATTAATTAATTGATAAGATAAGTAATTTATTAATTTCTATGTGCAACCATGCGATATTAAAGTATAACGTATGATAGTTAACTATATGTTATGCGAAGTATAAAGTGCAATGCGACTATGCTATATATGAATATAAACTATATAGTAAAGTTATTGAGTTGTAATAGGTACATGAAATGTGGGTATGACAATGTGTATATTAAGTATACAATAAAATAATATATCATAGATATATTGTAAACAATTATTGAATTAATGAAATTTAATAATAAAGGAGACAATACACTGTGATGATACCCGATAGAATTATATCCGGTAGAATGAAATGTACACGAATTTATATGTGCAAGTTAAAATTTACTACACGATAGTATTATTGGGACTACATTGTGACACATTAATTTATAACTTATGTTATATAAAAGGGAATGTGTATAACTTAAATATATATGGAATAAATATATATAGCCTAAGTATATACTATATGTATACATATATAACATTAGTATGTGGGAAAGCAAGTTGCTGAGATTTAGTAGCATTGTCCCATTACAAGAGCCCATTTCATTCTTCACGTGGGAACTCATGAAGGCTACTATACTACTCCTATATTCATCAAACTCAGCAAACATAGGTAATGATCATGGGAGGAGTGGGAGTTATAATGAGATTTACCAACTCTCAACCACTCCCCCTTAACCATTGTGCATTCTTGAAATCTTTTGGTTTGGTTTGGAAGGTAAGAGCATTGTCTGTGTATCAATTGGCTTATAAATATAGCCTCCCTTCCTCTCATTTTCTTTTGCTGAGAATTCTGTGAGGTAAGGCTAGTGAATATAGCATTATTATGAGTAAGTTACTGTGAGAGTTATAAGCAAGGGAGAATTGTTATAGTAGCAAGTTCATATTGCAGAGGTATAACACTCTATCCATGTTCTTCAATTCTAATTTCTTGATTCTTGAATTAAGCATAGATTGATTGATAACTTGATTGGAGTATGATTATTAGTTGCTATGCTAGCTTATAATCATGATAGAACTGTAATGAAGTAGCTTAGAATGATAATCTTTGCGAAATTCTGAGTTTGGCTTGAGGTACTGCCGAAGCAGAAGCTGCTCTGTTTCTGGCCGACCAACTGCGCAGCTGCGCCAGTTTTGTACTGGCCAGCAGCGCAGCTGCGCCGGTACCAGACTTGAGTTGGGCAAGGCCCTGCGCAGCTGCGCCAGTTTTGAACTGGGGCTCTGCGCAGCTGCGCCGGGACCAGTTTCTGGGTTTTGTTTTCTGTTGTAGGTTCTGTTATATGCTAGCATAAGATATATAATTAGAACAAGCATGTGGACATAGATAACATACATATATGATTACCTTGATATGAAATGAGCATGTGTAACGATATTAGTACACACGATTGAAGAAAAACTTATAGTTTTGAAATGAAACTTATAGTTTCGATTGTGAACTTGGACACATATGTAATATGTATATAATCTAATATTTTAAACATGATAGTATGGTTTATATTGACATGAAATACATAATTTAAGTGTTAATCGTACACTAGCTTACATGAGTGAAGGATTCAAGAGGTTTTCAAGAAAAACTTAAAGACTTTTTGAAATAAACTTGACCAAGACTTACGTCTTTTAGATTCTGACCATGTGAGAACATTTATGTGGTTTAGTTATGTGTTTCGAGTGCACATGAGTTATATGTTGAGATTCCTTGCATGTACTAAGATTAGTGTACTTTTCAAAGAAAGATTTGAATGTGAAAACTAATATCATAAAGTACTAAGTGAACTTACGTTATGAACATGCAAGCATGTATATTAGGATTTCATTGTGCCTATAGACATGTTGACATAAGCATCATGTGATGAAACATGGATTTCACCTATGCACGCATATTCATAGAAAATGAATTTCTAAAGCATAAACTATGTGATTAACATATACATGTGTGATGAACGCACGAGCATGTATACTTAGTATTGTTTAGCCTCGTGGTGTGTTGATATGACTTTAGTAATGGACCATTAGTAACGTGGGCTTGATTTATTTAAAGTTTATCGGCATATGGCCTTAATTGGATTAGGATGAGCATGCTAGGTTCGAACTTGAAATTATAACCATAGAGCATGCGTATTGATTAATATCAGTAACTTGAATGATATTGATTGAACTCGGGTGGTCCAGCAGAATGAAATTTCATTCCTGGTTTGATCAGTGAGTGGCGCAGCTGCGCCACTCTTAAGGCCAATACCTGCGCAGCTGCGCCAGCCTGTTTTCAGGATTTGTGCAGTCTGTTTGTTCTTGATTTTGTAGTAGACTTGTATTATTACTTAAACTGCAAATCATGGTCTGACCCCTACTGGTTTATGACTATATGATAAACATAATGACCTTGCATGCCTAGTTTAAAATATGACAAGGATTTTGAAAGGTGAAACTTAGAAAAGTTTGAAGGTAATGGTTTCGATAAGGTTTGAGAAACATGAAAGCAATATAGATCATGTTTCTATGAGCTTTAAATACGTGTCAAACACATAGCGAGTCGAGTAAAGGTGTATGAATGTTGATATTAAAAGTATACCTATACTAGCTATTATAGGAGTATGTTAAGAAAGTGAAACGAAGGTTCTAAGAACCAAGTTAGACAACAATGTAACATTTATTATTACACTGAGAATGTGTGGATACATATAACTGATGAGTGTGATCTCTATGGTTAATATAACTGTGTAGGATTACACAAAGTGCAGAGATTCTTAAGCAGTTAAGTCGTAGTTGTTAAACTACGAATCAGGCAAGTCTTTTAGTTCCTATTTGATATATGAATTCAATAACTGTTAGTTGAATTATATTATGCTGTGATAATGTGAACTTATATATGAACTGTATATGAGATATAAATGAGATTGAAAGTTGATCTTTGATGATATACTTGTTATGTGAAAAGTAACATGCGTAGTAAATATAAATTATTTATAAATGCATGAACTGAGTATAATGTTGTATGCTATGTGATGCATGAAAACTGTTAGAATTGCTGAGCTGTCAAGCTCACTCTTGCAAATAACCACTTTTGCAGGTTAAGGATTCACGGTAAAGATTTCGTGCTTCTTGATTAATAAAGATAGATAGTATCACAACGAAGAATACTGATTAGACTATTACTCGAACCATGTCTAGGTTCTAGTAGTTGTACTTGATATTTGTTTACGAGGTTTAATGCTTGTCGTACTATAAAGATGTATTAGATAATACATAGAGGATATCGAGTTGAGTTGTTAATGTTTATACGATAACTCAGATAAGAAGGAATCATATTATATAGTTGATTCAAGATTTGTAATCGGTATCAAAGTTGTGAAATTAATAAAAGAATTTATTCAAAGGATATTGAAAAGTTTAAATTATTCCGCATTTTAGTAACATCGAATATGATGTAAAGACGAGATCTTGGATATGAATAGAATTTATATTCTAAATTGTAATAAACAAAGTTGTATTCTTTTACTAATGATTAAAAGATGTAATAGTTTGACGATAGTAGTATCGTGACTGCACCGAATTCGAGGTTTCGAAGGAACGTGGATTTGGGGGCGTCACATCTTTCCTTGCCTCTATCATCTTTCTACCCTAGCATATAGCCCATAGCGTTGGTATTGGCCAATATGTCATGAATAAGGGAACTTTATCCCTTAGTGGTACCAAAATAAAAGCTTCCACCAGTTGCCTCTTAATTGTGAGGAAGGCTTTTTGACAGTCTTTATACCATTTTTTGGACGAATTTTTCCTTCACATCTTGAATATGGGCTCACAAGTTGTTGTGAGTTGAGAGATGAATCTGCTTATAAAATTAATTCTCCCAAGAAATCCCCGTAGTTCCTTTTTTGTTTGGAGTACATGCATCTCAGTGATAGCTTTAATCTTGGCAGGATCCAGCTCAATGCCTCTGTTGTTTACCAGAAATCTCAATAATTTGCCGAATTTGACACCGAGAGCACACTTAGCTGGATTCAGCTTCAAGTCGTATTTGCGAAGCCTGTTGAATAGCTTTCTGAGAAGGTCGATACGATCATCTTCCCTTTGGGATTTGACGATGATGTCATCTACATATACCTCTATCTCTTTGTGCATCATGTCATGGAACAGGGCCATAATGGCTCTCTGATATATAGCACCAATATTTATAAGGTTGAAAGACAATCACCTGTAGCAGAAGGTTCCACAAGGGGTGATAAAGGCTAATTTTCCCTATCTTATTCGACAACCATGATTTGGTAATACCAGGTGAAGAAATTGGTAAATGAGTATATGTCGTACTTCGCCGTGTTGTCTATCAATATGTGGATGAAAGGTACTGGGAAGTCGTCTTTGAGACATGCCTTGTTCAAATCCCGGTAATCCATGCATACTCGTACCTTCCATCCGGGCTTAGGCACGGGAACTATATTGGACAACCATTCCGGATAGGTTGACACCATGATAATGTATGCTTTGAATTGCTTGATAACTTCTTCTTTGACCTTTAAACTCCACTCGGGCTTTTAGTCTCCTGAGTTTTTGTTTGACAGGCTTGAATCCCTCTTTGATGGGTAGTCGATGAATGACGATGTTAGTAGACAAGCCAACCATGTCTTTATGTGACCATACAAACACATCCTGGAACTTAGTTAGGAGTTCAATCAGGTCTGTCATTTAATTTGGGGTAAGGTCGTTGCTTATTTGGATCTCTTTGGGATTTTCTAAGGTTTCGATATTAATTTTGATGGTTTGATCGAGGTTTGGTTTGGGTTTATCTTCAACCCATTCCTTGATTTCCTCAGGCACCTCATAGTCATATGTCTCCTCTTAATCAATCCATATCAACTCAAAGTCCCATTCTACATCAAAGTTGTAGTCACCGCTGAGACTTGGCAATTCATCGGCAAAGTTAGACAAATCCAAATTTGGAGTCCTAAAAACAAAATGCCTTCACTTAATACATGATATTGTTTAATCATACAAAGAAGCAATGAAAGCATGACAAAAGTAACTACTAGTACTATGCAACAAAAGTAAGCAGTATATAATATATACGCTTCAGTGCAAATGGATTTTCTGCCCTTTTACCCTTTGCGACAAATGCAAGGAGTGCGGCTCTAGTTGTCTAGGGTCATGTTCTTATTAACTGAGATGATAAAGTTGTTATCCTCCTCCTCTTTGATGATGACCATGACTGAATTCTCATCAGGGTTAGTGCTTTTCTTTGAACATTTCTCCTTAGCCCTATTGATGATAGGGATCAGGATTTGATCTTCTGAATAGTCATCATCTGGGATATTGTCGTCCATACCCTCAGTATGTGCCAGAAAATACATCTTTGCAAATTGACCTTGCACTTCTTGTAGGAACCTTTCATTCTTTTCCTTTTTTTCCTTAGCAGGAATCTGGATTTCTTTCTCACTAACCGGTTTGACCTGAGGAATTAGCATGCCTGACAAAGAAGCATAGACTTTCCTTGTTGGCTTCACAAATCCAGCATCTATGAGATTTGGTAATACAATGGTGGATGTCTAAACCGGTTGATGCTTATGCGGGTTCTTGTGATTTGATCCATTGGAATAGCCTAATCTAGCCTTCCCTGCTTGGCTAGGTATCTGAACTGGATGTTTGCTGCCTTGTTGATTTTTCCCGAGCCCTTTGTCGGGATAAAAATCTAAAGATATCATTTCTTTACTGACGGACATCACTTCGAAAGAAATTCTTGGCTTTAAGGCTGGAGCTCCAATAGGTCTGTAGTGAGTGTTGCTGACTTCGAAGGCTTGAAAACTGGCTGGCTCAACTCCTTCGTTGAGGCTGATCATATGCATATCTATTTGTACATAGAAAAGATACTCTGGTTTGGCATTGACAGTAACCAGATTGCCATTAATAATGTACTTGACTTGTTGATGAAGGGTGGATGGGACTGCTCCTGCCATATGGATCCACGGTCTTTCCAACAGTAAATTATATCCCGTGGTGATGTTCAGCACTTGGAATGATACATAGAATGTATGTGGACCAATTTCCATAGGTAGTTTGATTTCTCCTACAACATTTCGCCGAGACCCATCGAAGGCTCGTATGACTATATGGCTGCTTCGGATTCAATTTCGACCGATCTTCATTCTTTCCAAAGTTTCATAAGGACAGATGTTCAAGGAGGATCCTCCATCAATCAACACTCCCCTATCACGTATCCAGAGGACATCACTGCTATATGTAGTGACTTGGAATGATCAGTCCCTTCAACTGGTATGCTATCATTAGTGAAAGATATCACATTGCTGTTGAAAATGTGCTCTATCACGTGACCAAACTTTTCGGTGTCTACTACTTTGGGATTGAAGCAGATCTGAGTGGCGCCTTACTTGAGCCTCGCAGGATTAGTCTTCTTTGAGTCTAGTAATCAAACGTCGACGGGTTCGCCTCCTCGTGGAGGAATCACACAACATACATTCACATAGAACGTGTCTCACCATATGAAATGATGATATTGTTCGAAGCACTAATATTTAAACAGTAAAACATTTATTTACATCCATTCAATGTAAATACATCATCCACACACATGCAGATAAAAATGGAATTTTTTGAAAAGATTGAAATGCGGCTTAAGCCCTCTACTGTCACCAACAGAGTTGCTATGACGCCCCCAAATTCGGACAGCCGCAGAGTCACTCGAATTCAGTTTGTCACGTTCTAAAATCTAACACCACAATAAATATTACGACTAAATGTCGCATCGCACAGCGGAATAATACACAACTATTACCGAATAGATTATATTTAATTAATATAATTTATTCACGTCCCAAGGTCTCGTAACTTAAACATAGGTTACATAGCTTAAACATACCTTAAGCATATATAAACCTAACTAATACATAAAAGCATAAGTTCTTATTATAATTATAAGTTCTACATAAATAAAGCTACTCAGTAGCCTTTCCCTTGCTCTTGTCAGTACTCGAGGGTCCGCACTGCTCTGCCTTAACTGAAATATTTTAAGAAAAGCAAGAATGAGCAACAAGTTTGCTCAGCAAGTAATATAACAATAAGGGTGAGTAATATAGTTCTCGAATCTCAAAAAGGGTATAGCAAGGTATGATAGTTCAAGGATAGCAATAATATCAACAGTTCTCAATAACAGTCGCTAAGGACAGAATAATATCAATATGATTCAATACTAAATCAATTTAAGATTTCAAGATAACTTAATATTGAGCAGTCACTAAGGACTATTGAACATCTACTAGAATCATCAATATTAAACTAATAACCCAAAAGAAATAAGTACGATAGATGATTAGTCTACAATACTCTATGTTATGCACAACACCACTATAATATTCACGCGTGTGTTGGGCTTCCAACAATATACACTCCCCTTACCATAAGGGTTGTTCAACTCAGTTTTTTAAGATTTTTGCACCAGTCAATTGGTTTGGATAATTTTCTAAACATGCATATAGTCTAGCCGAATCAAATGGCATAGAATCTTTCACGATATTCAAGAATAATACCAAGTTCAACATGAATAATAGCTTTCATAAGGCTCAATGGAATAAGAGTTCAAGCGTACTAACTCAATTTAAACGAGTAAGTAAGAAAAACTTGCTTACAATATTCATTGAATAAAGTAAACACAAAGATATGATACTTGCACAATAAAAGTAGGGTTCGGATACTTGCACCGTAAAAGAGTGTAAGTTAGAGAACTTGTCTTAAGCGTAGTCTATCCACGTAATTTAATCAACCCTTTCGAATCCTATCGTAATATAGTTATGTATATATGATATCCATTAGTCATATAGTTTAACATTATACTTTATCTTATTCATACAACCAACATATAAGTTTAGTCTTTAATCTTACTATACAGTCATACCATGTATAGTATCGTATTAATTCACGAAACTCGATTGATATAACTTTCAATGTCTTAACGTTCCTCTTCTCAAGTTAATCATCATCATAAATCATTACCAACACATAGGATCACAATAAATACTAAACTCATTTTATTTAGTAGGTTATGGCATAGTTATAAGTTATCCGTCAAAATCAGATTCAAGTATCAACATGTGATATCACATAGCATGTATACATATTAAAGGATACTTTCATGCTTGTATAACTTTTCTAAGTTCAATCATACATGATATAGGTTCTAAATCATGATTTCTAACGACTTAGGGTCATGCAACGCCATGAATTCACGTAAGTTATCATGCTTGTCATGTAAACATATGAAATAGTCATATAATCTATTAATAAGCATGCTCACATGATTCTACACCTCAACTGCGGAACTAATGTCGTCATTTGTTTTGAAAACGTGCTTTATATTATGCTTAACTTGATTCCACAATATCTAACATAGTAGGCATACATGTGTGATACATTAGTGAGTCTAAGAGTACTATCAAACATGTCCATAAATATCAGAATTCAAATCTCAATGTAACATGTCAACGCTCACGTGCAAAGCTTGAATTTTGATTAGTAATGTTCACTAATTAGTCCAACATGTGCATGTTATATCATGAAATATGTATATACATGGTATCACGTTCTTCATGCACTTCTAGGTCATATTAACATGCTCAAAGTCAGAAATATAGTCGTGGTTCTCATATATTAAAGTTCGCTTATGAAATCTTAAGTTTATTTCAAAACTATATGTTGTTTCATAAATCTTGTATGCAAACATAGCCGCACATGTGCATGTCATGTTAGTGTACCCATATAGGTATGTTACTCATGCTAGCAAGCTGGTTCAAGTAGTAATCTAATTATCTAGCACTCACAGAATAAAAAAATCAGGATCTGGTGCAGGGTGCCTACGCAGCTGCGCTGCGCCCCAGGGTTATACCGGGGCAGCTGTGCCGCTACTGGTTCGCACCAGACAGCTGTGACGCCCCCAAATCCGTGTCCCTTCCATTACCTCAGATCCAGTGCAGTCACGATACTACTATCGCAGAACTATTACATCTTTTAGTCATTAGTAAAAGAATATAACTTTGTTTATTACAATTTAGAATATAAATTCTATTCATATCTAGGATCTTGTATAAAGACTCCAAACTTTTACAAGTTTCAAATCCCGGTCATATATCGTCCCTGTCTATACATTTTATCCGATGTTACTAAAAAGCGGAATAACTTAAACTTTTTCAATCCTCTTGAATAAAATCTTTTTATTGATTTCATAACTTTGAATCAATTACAATTCTTGAATCAACTATATACTATGATTCATTCTATTTGAGTTATCGTATAAACGTTTACAACTCAACTCAATATCCTCTATGTATTAACTAATACATCTTTACAATACAACAAGTATTAAACATCGTAATCATATATCAAGTACACTCCTAGAACCTAAACAGAGTTCAAACGATAATCTAAATAGTATTCTCCGTTGCGATACTATCTATCTTTATCAATCAAGAAGCACGAAATCCTTATCGTAAGTCTTTAACCTGCAAAAATATTTATTTGCAAGAGTGAGCTCGACAGCTCAGCAATTCTAACAGTTTTCATGCATCACATAGCATATAACATCATACTCAGTTCATGCATTTATAATCAATTTATATTTACTAAGCATGTTACTTCTCACATAACAAACATATCATCAAGATCAACTTTCAATCTCATACATATCTCATATACAGTTCATATATAAGTTCACATCATCACAGCATAATATAATTCAACTAACAGTTATCGAATTCATATATCAAATAGGAACTGAAAAACTTGCCTGATGCGTAGTTTAACAACTACGACTCAACTGCTTAAAGATATTTGCGCTTCGTGTATTCCTACACAATCGTACAATTATGGATCCATACATATTAGTTATACGTATCCATACATTCTCAACACAATACAATTGATACATTGTTATCTAACTTGGTTCTTAGAACCTTCGTCTTACTTTCTTATCGTATTCTTAGAATAACTATGTACGTATAAGTATACTCTAACCATACGTACTTACTACCATTCTTCATATACACATGCCCACCTACCACTAATCTATTTACATATAGCTAGTGTAGTCTATCCTTTGAGTTAATCATTCTCATATATCATTACTAACACAGAAGGCCATAACAATTAGCAAACATACTCTATTAACCGTCGAAATCGGATTCAAGTATTAGCATATGATCTTACATAGTATGTATACATATTAAGGATACTTTCATGCTCGTTCAACCTTTTCACGTTCAATTTACATGATATAGGTTCTATGTTAATACCCTTAATAACTTAAGTCCATTCAAGGTTATAAAGTCACAAAGTCTAACATGCTCGCCTTTAAATAGATAAGGTAATTATATAACCCATGTTAGGCATGCTCATGAATAGTCATAGTTTATACATGTAGCTATCATAGCTATTAGTTTGAAAACATGCTTCGTTTACGCTAAACTTGGTTTCACGACATGTAGTCATGGTATATATACATGTATGATTCATGAGAGAGTCCAAGAGTGCTGTCACATATGTTCATAAAAATCAAAAATCCAAATCTTAAGGTAACATGTTAATGTGCACTATCAAAGCTTATATTTTCATTAGTAAGCTCACTAATATGGACTAACATATTCATGTTATCTAGATTCATGTGTTAACATGTCCGACATGCATTTCTAAGTCACCTAGACATGCTTGTAAAAATCAGAATGTATATATGGTATTTTCATATCAATATCCACCTTCAAAACTTACATTTTTGTTAGAAATGTTCACTAACGAGGTCCGACATGCTCATGTTATACTATGAAACATATATTCGTAAGTTAGTACGCTTCTCAAGCATTCCTAAATCATATAGTCATGCTTGAAAAATTAGACTGTCGACATGGTTCGTATAAGTCAATTTCGTTTATAAAACTTTACGTTTACTTTTAGAAATTACAACCGTCCGTTAATCATGCATATAATCATAGTAGAACATGCTCATATTATGTCTACATATCTATATATACAATTTATTCATGTTAGTATACTTGCCAAAAAAAATATTACACGATAGCCTATAAAAATTCTGCAGCAGAAAAATAAAACCAGAACAGGCTGCTGGCGCAGCTGCGCAGCGCCTGGGTATAAACCTGGCGCAACTGCGCCGTGTGCAGTTCATGCCAAGAAAAAGCCTGTTTCATCAGGTTCCATCCCAAACTCAGAAATCCATACGAATTCGATCCAATACTAGCTATCATGTATTTCTATCATGCTTAACAACATTTTCCAAACACTTTATTAATCAATCCAATTCAACCTAATCAAAAATTAAGAATTTCAAGAATATAAAGTTTGACAGAGAACAAAGATGGGATGTTGATACCTCTGCTATCTCAATTTTGCAAAGCTTGCTAAATGGTTTCTACTACACTGCTATATTACTTTCTTCAACTCAATAGAAAATCTCTCTCAATATACTTACCCAATTTACTTCATTTTGAATTCTCAGCAAATTAAAAAGAGAAGAGAGGAGCTGTAATAACCAAGAATTTCTGTGCTACATTGTAAATAAATATATTAACTAATCTGTGATATATTATGGATGACTAGGTGATTAAGTGATTATGTAAATAGTATGATATGTGTATTTAAAGGAAGTCTCACTAATGATTGAAATAAGTTGGTGGACTAACCTAAGTATTTTAAGAATCCAAGAAATTAACTTAAGATGTTAAACCCTAATTACATACTCAATATACTTGAATACAGCAAGTTTAATTGGGTTATGTAAATGAAATAACATTATTGATTGATAAGAATATGTAAATATCAATAATGATGAGCATTAGCTTAAGAGATAATAAATTTAATGGACTAAGAGGTATAAGTAATTTAAACAAGCCCAATTAATTAGTTAAGCATGGGACTTGTGGATAATTTGGTTTATGAGTAACTAAACTGTTAAACTGGACCAGTATTAGATGTATAGGGCAAGTATATTAGTAGCCCAATTAATTGTCATGGGAGGCCTAAGCCCATTAGTAGGCTCAAATTAATAATTACAGGCCCAAAAGATGATAATTAAAAAGCCCAATCTAGGCCCACTTGTGGAGGGGTATTTTGGTCATTTCATAAAGTAAATAAGGAATAAAAAAATAAAGAAAAATAAAATGGATAATAAGGCCACATGGCCGGATAAGTAAGGAGAGGAAGAAGGGGGGGTGAATGTAATTATAACCTAACTTTAGTAGGTAAACAACTACGCTAGGTGTCAGCCTCCCATTCGTCCACTGCTTTTATCTACTCTTGCAAGTTAACTAAGCTGATAAGGATGAGAAAAAAAGTAAGATTGTGTGGGATATTGTTGATAGATATACAATCTATATCTATTCATATTTACTAAATACTTGAACAATTTTCATAAGTAGTAAAACATTTTTACTAAGTTCAATCCTTATCTCCTAGTTAGCTATCAAACCAAAAAGAGAGATAAAGAGAGAGAAAGAGAGAGAGAGAGAGAGAGAGAGAGAGAGAGAGAGAAAAGAGAGAAAGGCTCGGGAAAAAGAAGAAGAAGAGGGGAGAGAGAGCTTGAAGATTCATGCATCCAAAGTTCATAAATTTCTTTGGTAAAACAATAACAGTTGCTATAAGAACAAGGAGAAACTCCTAAACTAATCTCTTCCTTTTGTTAATATGTTTTTATGTAAGATCTATGGGGTTCAAGATCTAATTAGTTAGACACATGCTAGAATGATATATATAGAGTTTAATAAGTTTAACTTGTTGGTTGATATGAGTTTATGTTAAAAAGTTTGATAAAACACATGAAAAGGAGTTTTTCCATAAGTATTGATTTTTAAGGTGTGATATATGTTTTTCATTTTGAAACCTACAAGGAGTTTTTGTGTTTTTCTTTCTTGGTATGATAGATATATAAGTTAAGGACAAAATCCCTTTGGAATCACTCAAAAATGTTTTAAAATGAGGAAGATATGAATTTTGTGCCAAAACACTCTAAAGGTTGAAACCCTTGAAAAATCAGTCCACGTCCGGCCACTTTTCAGTGAGCAAAACGGGTCCAAATTTAATGTTTGATAACTGAAAACTGTAGTTCGGGAAGATACGAATCCAACGAGTCCGATTGGGCCTCAATCGGAGTTGTAGATTTCATTCTATCAAGGTTTTAGTAAAGGACCCCAAAACTGAAAATAAAACCAAAAAGTTAAAAAAAATTAAAGAATTATTGACCGATTCAGTTTTCCGGCGAACCGGCGGAACTTTCCGGCGGCCGTTTCACCACTTTTTCGGACCGGTTCTTGGGGTGGTTCTTGGACAGAAAATTTTCTAAAATTGTGAAGAACATTAAGAAATTTTATTCAGAATTATTCGGGACAGTTATGTAACTATTAAGTAATTAATGGTTTAAACTCATTTAAATCATTTAAAACTTACTAATTAATAATTATTCATACTAATAAATGATTATTAAACTAATTAAATACTATGTAAGTATGATTAATTATTTAATTAATATTAAGTAATAAATGAATGAAAATTAGTGTTATTAAGCTAACTATTTGTTATTTAATTAAGAGTAAATAATGAATAGGGTTAAATAATTTATTAATTATTCTTTACTTAATATTAAAGAATGTTTAAAGTAAATAAATAAATTATTTATTATTCAAGTGAGAATAAGTAATAAATAATTATAATTACTTACTCACATATTAGTTAAGTAATATAAAGTTAATAAATTAATTATTATTTAATTAAATATTAAATAATAAATAAGAATAAATATTAATTAATTATTTATTATTTAATTAATAATAAATAATAAATAAAGATAAATGTTAATTAATTATTTATTATTTAATTAATAATAAATAAGTATAAATATTAATTAATTAATATTTAATTAATATTAAATGATAATAAAATTAATAATATTAAATCATTAAAATATTATTAAATAATTAATAATATTAGAAAGTTAAAATATTATTAAAAGATTAATAATATTAGATACTTAAAATATTATTAAAAGATTAATAATATTATTTGAGAGTTTAGATGATTATTTAATAATAATATTATCAAGGAACGATAATATTATTAAGGAGTTATGTGATATCTAATATTTAAATTATGTGAGTATTGTTAGATAATATATAAGAATAATAATGTTATGAATAATTATATGTCATACTAATTGAAGGATCCATGATAGGTATTTTCAAATAGGATAATTTAAATTCATTAAGCGGATAAATAGAATTGCATAGCAGTAGTCCGCAAATAAGGCAAGTTCTCTAACTCAACTTGAGTTATTACTTTCGAAGCATGATTAGTGAATAATTATTGTTGATTATTCACATCTAAATTAATTATTGATATTCGCACTGTGTGCAATTGAATTCCTGTTCTATCATTATTGAACTATGAATTTATTAAAGTTCTTTTATTCATGAACTATTTATGATATAGATCTATGCTAATTGTATCAGCTAGATCAAGTATGTTTAAATTTGTTAAATCAAATATGTTTTAAAAGCGGTGCCTAACCAATTGAAATGGTAAGGACTCGTGATTGAGAAAAAGAACAGTTTTACTAAAGCATTATTGGAAAACAATTGTTGCTAGTATACTGAGTGATTATGTATATTTCACCGGGTACGAAAGGCTGATCCCCTTGACTACCAAAACTTATTAAAAGGACCAGTTTAAATACTGACAACCTTAGTATATGTTCATGGTTATTTCAAACCACTCAGCCTTTGATATTCAATTATTCGAATATTCAGATATTAAGATTAATTCATGTTCTTTCACTATTCCTTTACCTGATTGAACTTTGAAAGTTAAATTCATTTCTAATCATGATATATCTCTTTCATAATTAAACTTGCTAAGCAAATTCGTTGCTTACACTTGCTATATCATGACAATTATTTCAGCTAAGCCCGAGAGTTCGAGTAAAAAGGACAAGGGCAAGGGAAAGATCCAAGAATAGTTAATATAAATGCTAATGTATTATGAAATACTATGATCATGTAAACCTTTTGTGTTACTATATGTAATTAAGGTACTTTTATGTTAAGGTATTAGACCTTGGGATATTGATGTAATATTTTATTATAATGAACAATGTATGTTTATTATTCCGCAATAGTATATAGAATGCTTATGTTAATGATGTACCGTGAGCACTGAATCTGAGGTTAGAGAACCCGGATTTGGGGGCGTCACAGGAGCTTGCATCTATAGACAATCCATTACCTAGTCCTTGAATTTACTCACCATTTCAAACTAATGGAAGGAACAAGAATCTAATGGTTCATGGAGATTAGGTAAAGGGTTGGTAAATCACATCATCAAACCCACATCCCTTGAAATCATTGCCTACAATTGTGAGAAAAATGAGAAGAAGAGTAGTGTAGACTAGGGAGTTCACGTGAGAGGAAATTGAGGGGTGACTCACAATTATGGACAAGAAATAATCTCAGCTTTGGATTCCTTTGAGCAATATACATATGTATATTATATATATCAATGTATAATTGTACACTTAGGTTATATCCCTTTGGACATAATAATTCACATTAGGCTTACTTAATATTGATACATTAATATAAGGTATATGTATATATATACACAAACATATATGTACACCCTAATGTATCCACTCATCTCATATTGTCACCTACCTCATGATATATTCCATTAAATTAAATTATTGAAATTCTTATCACGTTACATAGGCAATATTATTATGTAACCCTCTTAATGCAACCAATCTTACTATATACTATATATATATAATATATAGCTATATTAAAACGTCACACTGCATTATATACACATTTCATGTAACTCTCTCACCTTACTATATAGTTTATATATATAATATAGTCACGTCGCACTTTTCACTTCGTATAATATATAGTTAACTACCATAAGTTATACTTTTAATATCGCATGCTTGCACATAGGAATTAATAAATTTCTTATCTTATCAATTAATTAATAATAATATTAATCAATCCCTTCCTCGTAAATTAATTATTAACCTTTATAACGATTGATTAGCATTTATAAATATAAATCTTATTATATTTATAAATCATTTACTTATTAATCAACATATTATCAAATAATTACTTGATAATAGTATATTGTCCATAACAATAATTAATATTACAAAATAATATATCTCATTCCTCATCAATACAATTTCGATTATATTTATAATCAATTTCCTTATTATCATACTATCACTAACCATAATAATAAATCAACATACTATTATAATAATAATTAACAATCAATATAGATTAATTGTTTAATTAATAATTCCTTCATCCTTGAATTAATTAATCGTCGGATCTATTATCGTGCCACACAAGGCATTTCACCCAAGCTTACAGCGAGCTTATTATCATTCTCAACACTTATTTATTTCCACCACACTTATTATTCTTTTAATATAATATTTGTGTGACTCAAGCACTTAAATGCTAAATTATCTCAACTAATTATACTTATAATAAGTACAACCTTTACGCTTATAGTAATTAATATATATACTCTATTAATTATTCAAATAATAATATTCACGATCAAATAATAACTTAAGTTATTTAATATATTAAAATAACTTAGTTTTCTTTCATTAATTAAACTCCCTTGAAAATACATTAGAAATTATGTATTTAGCCATAACATAAAATATTATGTTTGCTCCAAATAAGCACATTCATTATTAGAAAATAATTTACTTATTGTCTCAAGATATTATAATTAATATAATATCTATTAAAAATAATCACATGTACGGCACATGTACATTATATATAGAAAATAGGTAATAAGTTTATTTTTTATTATAATAATTTGTTTCCATCAATTTATTTACATATAGCAAATATATAATATATCTATCATATTAATCAATCACACCTTATACAAAATATATAAGGTAATATTACTATTCAAAAATAATATTTCCTCCTTTTATTAAAATATTTCAATATTAGAAATTATTTTAATATCCTTTATTATAAATATATAATAACTATTTCTCTTTCTTTTCTATAAATTGTTCCCCAAAACAATTTCTTCAAATATTAAATCTTCATTTAAATATAATGATTTCCATCTCCCTTTAATAACGTATATATATTTATTAACGTTATTCGCACATTAGACTTTCTCACATATTACCATCTAAGTAATATATAGAAGGTACTAATTATAATTATATATTCAACATATATATTAATTCACTTATTTACTTAAGTAAATTAAACACTGTACTATATCATTAAGGTTCAATATTAACATTATATTATTCCATAATATAACTCCCAACTTAAATTACCTAATATTTATTCTTATTAGTTAATTCCTTAACTAACTCATGCTTCACTATCCAAACTTATTCACGGATAGCTTAAGTGTTATTAATAACCTATATTATAAACATACTAGTTATTAATACACATACACAAGAATATGGTGATTATACATTAAGGATATTTAATGTCCCCAACTTACTATGATAAAATAATTCTATAAATTATTTAATATCGATAGGAATTTATCCACTTCCTTTATCTCCACTGAATCCTCTCTACGCTAAATAACAAATATATATTAATAATATATTTATAAATCATAAAAACACATATTACATAGTCCATATTATCCTATGTAATATAATACCACATACCTCATATCAAATGTATATATTCTTATTCAACCCTATCTCACGGTTTAAGAATTTCATTTATTAAATCTTTATTTAATAATTTCTGAAAATCCGGGTTCTTATAACAGCAGTCTGCTACGGCAGAAAACTAGGCCAATTTCCAAACTTCACAACAATTTCATTTCTACACAACTACATTTCAGTTTAAACATGCTTATAAGTCCATATAACACTTAAACAAGCATTCTATATCCCAATTACACTCTAATTCAACATCATCAAGAATATAAGAACTCTAAGAAATTGAAGAAACAGAAAATGAAGAACGAGAAATGTAGTATACCTCTGTAAACAATTTAGCTTGCAGTTAAAACCTGAAATCTCTCTCTCAATTCTAGAATGCTTAACACTGATATATATATATATATATATAGGGTCAGTCTCTCCAGCGAACCATAAAGAGCGAACTAAAAATGAACTGGCTATAGCGACGGTTTTTTCCGTCGCTATAACATAGAAAGCCGATTTTTTATGTTAGAGCGACAAAAAAACCGTCGCTATAGCCAGTTCGTCATTAGTTCGCTCCCTATGGTTCGCTAGAGAGACGGATCCTATATATATATATATGCTCTCTAGTCTCACTTAGCCAAAATTCTCAGCAAATGAATTAGGATGAGGATGGGTTATATTTTTAGAGAAAATGATATCCAGACATTGTTTTCTTTCATTGAATCAAACCCATGGATTGAAGAATTGCATGAAGGTTATGGGAGAGTAGGTAATTGGTTGGTAAATCTCATCATCAAAACCACTCCCCATTGATCATGAGCCATCTAGATTGCTGAGTTTAAGGAGTAGAGAGTAAACTAGCTTGGAGTTTTCACGTGTGAGGAAATATGACTATCAACATGGGACAAGGCAAAGCAATCTCAGCATTTTGCAAATCCCACATACTAAGGTTACATATATAAGTCTACTTAGGTTATATAATGTATACCTAGGTTATAATGTAATGTCACAACGTATTTCCATGAATAAGTAACATTTCAATGTAGTAAATATAATTTGTACATATATAATCCATGTACATTTTATCTTACCGGTTTAGTTTAACCGGATATTAACACATTATACTGTATCCTTTATTATTAAATTCTACTAATCAATAATTGTTTATCATATATTCACGATGTACTATTTAAATGTACACTCACATACAATTGTCACGTATGCATCATAATGCATTAATTAGTCATAATATATAGTTTCAATATGTATAGTCACATTGTATTAATCTATAGCGTTCACAATTCAATAATTTTACTATATAGTTTATATATAATTGTATAGTCACATTGCACTACACTTCATATAACATATAGGTAGCTACTATACATTATACATTTAATTCGCATGCTTGCACATAGAAATTAATTTGTTACTTATCTTATCAATTAATTAATAATAATATTAATTAATCCCTTCCTTATCAATCAATGTAATTATTAATCTCCATAACGATTGATTAACATTTATATGATTAATTATCACATTAAATAAATATAAATCTTGTTATATTTATTGCTTATTATTATTCTATTACTTGCAATCACATATCATTAATTAATCATCATTAATATTTTATAACAATTAATTAATACTCTATATCTCATATTAACAATTAATATAGATTAATTGTTCACTTAATAATTCATTCATTGATTAATATAATCATTAATATTTCTCATCATTGTGCCACACAACGCATTCAACGAGTTTATCGCAAACTCTATATTTTCTCAATTATTATTATTATTCAATTTAATATAATTGAGTTAACTCATCTCATAACACAAAATTATTTATATTCAGATAAATATTCATTTTCATTAATATATTCATTTAATAATATATGGAATTTCTCGTGTATTACAGTCGCAACCTGTCGACGTCGAGAAAAATCTTTGGCGATCCCCTTTCTCTATGTGTTTCTACCCTTTATGTCCTCTATTTGATTTGTTTGATCTGAAGGGTGAATTTTTAGGAAAAGGTCGACATACAAGGTCGACGATTTGAAAAGTTTGATTTTAAAGAGTCTCCAGTTGGTATGTTTGAAATGGTTGTACCAACTCAATCAAATTTTATTTTAAAAGTTTTGCAAGTAGGCCCAATTACTGGACTCTATTCAATTCTGCATTCGCCTGATTTTGATTTTATTGTCGAGATGCAAAGTATCCTCAACCAAATAATATATATACAAGTGTCGGGCTCCTTATGGGCATGAAAGTCATCGAAGTGAGCACTACAAATCACAATTTACTATGCTGAGACCTTAAATTCGGATAACCATTTTAAGGTTCATCTGATTTACATTTAGAAAAAGACAGGCAAGCCGTATTTCCAGTTTCAATTGTCCATCGTGGGAATCAGATCTATATCCATGTGGTTAATCGTAGATCCCATGATTCCTAGGCTCACAAAATATCATCAAAAAGCTTGCACATCAGATATATTAAAATAAAAGGCAAATTAAAATCTAGACGTCGCAAGACAAAGGATTCATCAGTTAAATCCTTGCATGCGCGTAGCCAAAGCTTCCCGTTCCCTCTAGATGCGGATCTAGGATCGCGTAGTTGCTTTAATATTTACAAAACTAGAAAGAAAACTAGATTTAAATAAATCTTAAACATTCTGGCTCAACGGTTCCAGTTTGATAACTTTTGATCCGGTTAAAAGAGAGATATGGCTAGATTTAGATAAATCTAATCAATAAACTTTACATTAGAACAGATTTACATCAAATGAACTGTTAAAACATATATTTAATCACATTGAATAAATAATATATATATTATTTATATATATTAAAGCTGGAAAGAGCTACGGATTTATAATCCAGGCGTGGCTGATTAATGTAAATATATATATATATATATATGCTTATATATATATTGAAGCTGAAAACGCCATGGATTAGCAATCCATGTCAAACGAGTTAGTATATATATATAAATATATATATATATATATATATATATAATTATATATATTAAAGCGAGAAAAAGCCACGGATTAGCAATCCAGGCTAACATAGTTATAAATATATATATATATATATATATATATATATATTAAAGCAGAAAAAAGTCACATATTTATAATCCAGACATGACTGAATTAATGTATGTATATATATAGTTAGTTATATATATATATATATATATATATATATATTAAAGCTGAAAATGCCACAGATTAACAATTCAGGCTAAATAACACTTATATATATATATATATATATACTTATATATATATATATATATTAAAGCAATAAAAGCCACAGATTTGAAATCCATGCTGAAATAGCACTTAAAAGGGTATATATATATATATACTTATATATACATAGATTGAAGCCAGAAAGGCAACAGATTTGAAATCCAGGCGAACTAGAAGCTATATATATATATATATATATATATATATACGCTCATATATATACGTTAAAGCAGTAAAAAGCTTCAGATCACAAGAAATCTTACAGTGTATAGTGCTAGAGGCTTTAAACCACTAGGTAAACTTGAAAAGACCATTTCCACCGGTTAAAATTTGATATGTTAGTATATATACGTATACAAGTGTATTGGAAGAGTAAAATTGAAGTTTGGAGCATTGTAGGTAGGGTTAAGAGCTAAAATGGGTGGGATTTTCTCTATTTTTCTCTTTTTTTCCTTTTCTTTTTGGCTGGTGAGGGTCTCTATTTATAGACCAAAATAGCCGCGGGTCTACCTGCGGCTCCCCGGATGGGACCCGATCTCGTGGGTCTAGTTGACTCGAAGTACGTGCACTCAGACCAACGGGCTGTCTCCTTCGAACCTTCATAACTTTCAATCTGGGAGTCCGATGGAGGCGTGATATACCTTTTTGGAAAGTCCTTTCCGAAAGCTACATAATGACTTGGGATTTGACCTTTTCCAAATCCAGGAAGATGGGTCCGTGACCAGATCTTCGAGTCTTCACAATCCTTCTGTTGAGCTGTCTTGTGCTGTTTTTACTCGGGATTGACGTTATGGTTCTTCATAACCTTTATGACATTGATTTGGCTTGACTTTGACTTGATTTGATGTCCAAGGTTGTAAAATAACCATTTTGCCCTTCCGGGGGTTGTCTTCAGGATTGCCAGGGTTTTAGACTGTTTCTCGGAGTTGTCTCCGAGGTTTGATCCCAGCCGACTATGTTCTTCCTCAGTGTAGTTTACAACGATCGCCTATTACTGAACTACTTTAACGCCTACTCGAATGGTAGTTTGTAAGGTTGACCATCACCGAACCTCCTCGATGCCTACTCGAATGGTAGTTTACAAAGGTCGGTTGAATTAATTTGATGTATACTCAAACAGTAGTTTACATGGTTGACCATCATCGAACCTCCTCGATGCTTACTCGAACGGTAGTTTACAACGGTCGGGTGAACTGATTTTATGCCTACTCGAATGGTAGTTTGCAAGGTTGACCATCACCGAACCTCCTCAATCCCTACTCGAACAGTAGTTTACAACGGTCTGCTAGATTGATTTGATGTCTACTCAAACGGTAGTTTACAAGGTTGAACATCACCGAACTTCCTCAATGCCTACTAAAACGGTAGTTTACAACAGTCGGCTGAAATGATTTGATGCCTACTCGAACGATAGTTTACAAGGTTGAACATCATCGAACCTCCACGATGCCTACTCAAACGGTAGTTTACAACGGTCAGGGTGAACTGAATTTATGCCTACTCGAATGGTAGTTTACAAGGTTGACAATCACCGAACCTCCTTGATGCCTACTCGAATGGTAGTTTACAATGATCTATCTGAACTGATTTAATGCCTACTCGAACGCTAGTTTACAAGGTTGACCATCACCGAACCTCCTCGATACCTACTCGAATGGTAGTTTACAATGGTCTATCTGAACTGATTTAATGTCTACTCGAATAGTAGTTTACAAGGTTGACCAACACAGAACCTCCTCGATGACTACTCAAACGGTAGTTTACAACGGTTGGCTGAACTGATTTGTTGTCTACTCGAATGGTAGTTTACAAGGTTGACCATCACCGAACCTCCTCGATGCCTACTCGAAAGGTAGTTTACAATGATCTATCATCGCCAAAGCTTTTTCGTTGATGTCTCAGCTGAAGATTTCTTGTATAACAGATTCTATCATCGGTCCTTCCCGATGAAGATAATTTTACATAGTCGTTCTTGCCAGGTCTTTCGGATGTCATGCTGGGTTGATGCTAGTGACTTGTAACGTCAAATCTGCTAATCTTGGCGGAAATAGCTTTTAAATAGTTTACACCATCGGCCCTTTCCCGATGCTACACCGGGGTTATCGCTAATGGTTTGCAATATCAGGTACTCTAGTATTCGCTAAAGTAATTCTCAACGGCTTACACCACCGGACCCTTCCCGATGCTACGCTGGAGTCGTTGCCAATAGTTCACACTGTAAGGTACTCAGATCTTCGTCTAAGCAGTTTTCAACGATTTTCATTATCGAACCCTTCCCTGATGCTACGCTTGAGCTGTTACCAACTGTTTAAATCACCAAATCATTCCCCGATGCTGCGCTGGAGTTGTTGCCAACGATTCACACAAAATTTCAGACTTCGAAGTTTGACTCTCTGTTTCAGGGTTTCAAGCCTTTTATGCTCAATCGCGTAGAACCTTTTTTGTTGATTTGACTTTTTGGCCTTAGGGGACTATTCTTTGACTCAAATTGGATCGAGCTAGAGGGGTGAGACCCACCTTAGGTTGCCACAGGTCTACCTACGATTGCTGCAGGTAGAGTCGAGGCAGACCGTAGGTGGATTTATACCCCCCTGGCCTTTTAAAATCCAGTTTCAACTTGAAAGCCTCTAAAAAATCCAAAATTTCTAACTCATATTTACTCATTTCGGGCTGCTTTTCACGAAATCAGTCACCGTACAAATGTTCTGCACAACTCTGGTAACGTTTACATCCTTTCTTTTCAAGTTTTGACCGTTAAAACACCAGTTTTCATGCAGTATGAGTTTAAACGTAATGTATCAAATATGTACGCATAAATGACTTAATAAAAATGAACAGACCTAGTAAATACATGTATTTTACTATGCTGAGCATTCCAGTATACAAAATTTCATTTCTGGCACAGTTAATTTGCGTCCTTTTTAGCTGGTTTATTCATCCTATTTGAGGACAAATGAGCCTGGATTTTCAAATAAAAATGCACATGATAATTTAGCTGCCATGGTTAGTTTAATTTTGATGTTTTTTATATATATGAAATGCTCAATATTTTGGGTTGGTGTGCTGCTGAATGGCCACCTAGTCATGCCTATATGCATGAGGATAGTCCGTTTTATAAAGGAGACTCTAGCAAAAAATATTCACAAGTCTGGGCAATTAATAGGCATGCAATTTTAACTCTACTGGGGAATTATGTCAAACTAATGCATGTTTTCACATGGGCTATGCATGATGCAATGATTTGAATTTAATGTCTTTAATTTTTAAGTGTACCTCACCCTTTTTGAGGTGATTTGGAGATTTTGTTTAAGTTATGGACCCAAATAAATCGAGCAGTTCTCGTCAGCTTTCTCCAGGTGTTAGGAGGAGGGATTCTGACGTCCTTTTACCTCGTCCGGCCCGGCAGCCTCGCCGGTTGACCGAGTCAGTGTTTCGTCCCATTCAGGTGGATAGAATGGAGGCTATATACGAGGAAGAGGATGTTCCTATTAAGGATCCTGCTCATTCTTCTTCTACTCCCCGTCAGGAACTTCCAGCTATTAACGTGATGATTCTAGATTTGCTGGATGATTTAAGACATCATCCATCTATTTATCTTCACGCGAACGAGGTAATATCAGTTTTCATTTTTACCTTTCTTCTTTTTCCACTTTTGGGGCATTGGATTGATCTTTAATTTTGAACTTGATGCAGGTTCCCGGCTTCACACAGCCCAAGGGAATTAGTTCAGCATTCATTCTTTGTACCAGACTCTTCATCCAGAGTACCAGGCCGTTGTCCAATCTTGGGGCTTTAAGGCCTTCTTTTCCATTCCACCCCATCGCTGCCCATGGGGTTATCTGATGGCTTTGTCTGAGCTCTGGTTTCACCATACTCAGACACTCCATCTTTTGGACTGTGAGGTGATTATGACACCGATGGATTGGTTGTTCATCATTGGGATGGAGTTTGTAGGGGAGCTGGTGCCTTTGGTGGTGAATATTTCTTCGGCAGCGGTTCGATCACTCTTGGGAGTTCTTGCTAGGACTCTCAAGGGTCGGGTTGTCCGTTCTAGCCCTTTGAGCATTTATGCTATGAATGGAGTTTTGTCCATGCCTCTGCCTGACGATAAGAGGGATAGAGATCGCATCTTTAGGAGATTGTTCTTGGTCATAATCAGGGGTTATTTCCTAGCGGACAACTCCTCGACGGTTTCTTTTGCTTTGGTCAGAGCCACTCGGGATGTGGACCGTATCAGAGAGTTTGATCCTGGCTCATTCACCTTCTCTTACTTCCTTAAAGGGATGTGCCTACGCTCAAATGGCGTAACCGAGGCTTGGCTAGGCTTTTACTCATTTCTGTTGGTGAGTAATTTCTCCTTTATCTTTCAATTTCCCTCATTCGGGTTGTCAATCTTTATCATTAAGGATATTTGATCTTTGTATTTCCAGTTTTGGGCATATGAGAGGCTCCCTTGCCTACGCCCAGTTACTACTTTAGGTCTGGAGACCTATCCGCGGGGACAACGATGACATTATTCCACCTTTACAGATGTCCCTGTGGAAGAAGCGTTTACTCATTCCCGCTTGCAGTTGGAGTTGTTAACCGCTGATTCCTTTATATAGGTTCCTTATGCCCCTGATTCCTTTATATAGGTTCATTACGCCCCTGATCCACTCGTCGAATCCCTTTCTTGACGGAGGGAGGCTGGGGAGCCCTATTTGGGAGAGCGTGCCATCAGGAGTTCTATAGGGGAGATTCGCATTCCATATCTTTCTCCTGTCGGACGTCATTGGTCTTTATAACAGCAGATTATAGAGATTTCTTGGCGGGTTTGGACGGCTTTACATTGTCAGAGGGCCCTTATACTCAGGAGGCATTTTATCACTGGTGGACTCCTCGCACCATTGGGGCTCAGACTCATGCTACTCAGTTCTTGGCAGACATGGTTCCCGGGTCTGTGATGATGACGCACTGGATTACCTTTGTTACAAAGCCCACTCATTTAGAGTAGATTTCTATCTTGTCCCATCAATTGGACCGGGCATATTTTTTTATCAGGTATTTGGGCAAAGATCCCTCAAAGGTAGATTCTTTTGATCTATCCAGCTCTGGCACTGTCCCCTCATGTGGCCCATATTCTGACAGCTTTACCAGAGCAGATCCCCCGCTATACCGACTGGATATCCCATCTGGCAGAGAAACAGTGACTCAAGCGGAGTTGCAGCAAGTTGATCGGCTAGATGTAGACATCATAGATTTCTTTTGATAGGCTCGTTATCTCTTTTGATAGGCCTCTGTTAGATATTGGGTGGATGTGCCCCATTTCCCTGTACTTTTTATTTCTTTAGCTTTCAGACAGAGATAATGTATTAGATGATGATGTATTTAGGAATGTATGTATAATACTTTCTATTCATTACATCCTATTGTCATCTATCATGATGTATGCATTATATGTCATGGATATACATGTATATTATTGAGTTTAGCATTGACCTCTACATGGTCTCATGATACGGTTCTACAGATGTCTTCATCCACCGTGACCAGGATCGAGCACAGTCCTACTTTAATAGCCTCGTCTTTGAGGTCATGGTATGATAGTCTACCCCATCTGGACTGAGTGGCAGTTGATCGTATGCTGGGATATTCCATGTCCCTCCTGACATTCCAGGTTTTATTGGGCTTTGTAGACGGCATGTTATTATGCTGGATTCCTGAGAGACAGGTCTTCAGGTTTGGGACTTACGAGTTAACTTCTACGCTGGAGGAGTATGAGCGGCTTATAGACCTTCCGCTGGACCGGCCCTGTGCTAGGGTAGCTGTTGGAGAGTTAAGGAGACAGTTTATGACCTTGACCGATTTACGATGCACAGTCGTCTTAGACGAGATTACCTTAGGGCATGTAGTATCCCAAGTTCCTGATCGACCATTTCGGATCGCTGGATTGTTATCTACTGCACTCAGGAGATTTTTCCATTGCTGAGGATGGGTGGCGAACTGCCTGAGTAGAAGCTTTATTGATGTGCATTGACACTTATCTATACATGCCACTGTATATGGACCATCTGGATATTGGCTTGATCACAGTAGTTAGTTCTCTCAGAGAGGGTCGCACCATCTTGCCTATGATATTAGCAGAGACCTTGATGTCAACCTCATTATGTCTTACCCATACTACCGAGTTCTTCAAAGGTAGTGCAGTATTGTTATACATCTAGTTTATGATGCATTTGAGACCGATTGGTATTTTCAGACCCCATGGATATTACTTGACACATGAGATATCTACAGCTTATTCTTTTTTACCGACTAATTGTGTAGATACATTGTCTTGGTTTGTCTTCTTGGCCGTGATTGAGGATCCTTTCTCCATTTTGCATTACTCTTGATTTAACACCCCTTACAGCTTTGTCACCCATGAAGTGGGTATGGACCTTTTGCCATTGGCTGGTCTGTGAGGAATGGTGAGTGGAATTTATACCCGCGAATCAAATACTTTTACATTTAAGAAGTTGCAGGTTCTTATTATTTTGTATTGATTTTATATTATTTTATTATTATTTTGGTTAATATATGTTTTGCAGGAGTTTACAGGTCATTTCCATCTTTCAGGGGCAAAAAGGGCATTTTAATAGCATTGGCGCTGTAGCACCGGTTCTTAGTAGAAAACTGGCACCGCGACACTACTTCTCTACTAGCTCAGCATACTCAGCGCTACAGCGCCCCAATCCTTCACATTTTTGGCGCCGCAACGCCAACTTATTGATCCGAGCCCTTGACAAGGCGCTGCAGCGCCGTTCCAAGGCTTAATCTTAGCGCCGCAGCCCCAGCTCCTGTTTTCAGACAGTCAGCATTGGAAATGATCTAGAAGAAAGGGAAAAGAGGTATATATCATTTTAAGCCTCATTTTGCAACTCTCACTGGACTATCTAGCATAGCTCCATTTCTGGATATCTCTCTCTTCTCCTAGGCATAGTTTTAGCTTAATTTCTATTAAGCTTTTATATAGCTTTTGATTACACATATATTAGGGAGAGGATTGGGATACCTTGGAGCATCAAGAGCATTCATCAACATGGTTTGGAGAGCATGAATTGATGGGATTACTTGAAGATTAAAGAAAGCTTCGACAGAGTTTATTCTTTTCTTATTGATTTCTTTTGGTTTTGTAATCTATAAATGTTGTATATTGCTACTTAAGTTTAGTTTAAGAGATATGAACTAATTATTAGCTCTAAGATTATGATGGAACCCTTTGTCCATTTGAATTGATTATCTTATCTCTTTGGTTGGCACAATATGGTTTGGTTTAACATATTTACGCTTAATGATTCTTGATAAGGAATTAGTGATGATTGTGGTAATCTATAAGAAATTGGGAAATGGATTATAGATGTATACCTTGATATGTTGGCATGTGATTATGATTTATCTATACCAATGAATTGCATAATTTGTGTGTAATATAGGAATATACTTATATGCCATGTGTGACCTAATTGAGAACCTATGCTTTAATTCCTTGTTAAGGTTAATTCGCATAGGATTGTGTAGAATTATCATCTAGCTTGGATGTTCTTTTCTATTCTATTCTCGTTCGGGTAGATCCAAAGAGGATAGGTTTGTACATACCTCAAAAGAGGTGTATGAGCACTTATGTGTTCTCGATTGACAATCTGTCATGACCATTAAGAGCAAGGAGAGAAAGTTAGGAAGTTTGATGAAACATAGCACACCAAGTGTTAGACAAAATGCTAGTGTGAGGTGAAAGTATGATCCTATCTTGTAGTGCCTTAGATACCAATGGTTATCTATTTAATTGCTTTAATAATTAGATTTAACTAGATTAATTACATATCTTTCATTTTATTGTTTGAATAAGACTTAAGCGATATAAAGTCGGTACTTGGTATATAATAGAAGTAGTTCCCCGTGGGTTTGACAACTCTCTTATCATTATATTACTTGTTAGACCGTGTATACTTGCTCGTGTTTTATTGATTGCGAAATCGACCAACATGTTTTTGGCGCCGTTGTCGGGGAACTATTTATTCTAATATTGTCCAATATTGATTTCAATCAATTTTAATCTTAATTTGAACTTGTATATTTTTATTTAATTTATTTTAGCTTTGTTTTGTTTTTACTTTTAAGTTCTTTCAGATATGGATGAGCATAACTACAAATGGTCTTGTGAGAGGACGACACAACCAAGTTCGGAAGGAATACTTGAGCAATTGAAAGAGAAAATTGCAATTCTCTCAAGATTCTCTGATAATCTTGAGTGTCAATCTACTCAGAATGCCTACTGTCAGGATCAAGCTGACTATGGCTCCACCTACTATCATCAGGAGAGCTATCCAAGTTATTCATGGGATGACAACCAAGAGCAAGCTAGTACTCCAACTTTTTCATACCCGTCAGAATATTCATACCAACCGCCTCCACAATGTGAGGAAACATCGAGATTAGATGAGACTCTTTGCCAGTACTTTAAGTTCGAAGAAGAAAGAAGACTGGAGGAGCTCCTTATCAAATTCATAGAGCATGATGAGGTTTAGATAATGAACCAAGAAGCCTCATTGCGGAACCTCGAGAGATAAATGGGATAACTTGCCAATGCTATCATTAATCCACCATGAAGCAATCAACCTGAAGTCACTGATCATGACGAAGGGGGTGAATAGCATTGCACTGTGGATATTCAAGGAAATGGCGAGGAGTTACACAAGGTTGTTGAGGGTAATATAGAAATGCATCCTGTAAAAACTATGGATTTTGAAGATGGAGAAAATAGGAGCATGAGTGGGTGTACTGTCAGGAATGAAGATTTGGAAACCGCTCTAAAGGTTGTTAAAACCTAAGTTGAACCAAAGGTGCATGAAGAGCGGTTCCAAATTTTGAAAGGCGAATTATTGGATAATTCGACCAAGGAAAGTTTCTTCGTGCCGATGGATGAAGTAGAGTTCAAGGCTCGCCAATCGTCCATATCCGCCCTGAAAATCAAAGAAAAGACAAAGAGGCAGCATGAAATGGTTGTCTTTGCATATGAGCCGGACTGAAAGTAACTACTTAGAGTCAGGGTCGTCGACTGCAAAACAAGCGCTCGATGGGGAGGCTACCCTTTCTCAGTATCGCCCTTCTAACATCTGTATTTATGTTATGTTAATATTATATTTCGTCTATTTATAGTAATTTAGTAATATTATAGTCTATCTCCACGTTTTTGTTAGTATCGTGGTATGTAAATATGCTACTTGTTGGAATATGCTTAAAAAAATTATAGTAGTACAGCCCCCGAAATACTTGCATGATGAATTCCATTGGTCATAACTAATATCTTCATTGTGTTATACACTTCTGCAATATTTTGATTTTCACTATTTGAGTCTCTTGTTTTCCATTGCTCTTAGACATCTTGGTATCCTATGTATATTCATTGTTCTAAGTCATTGGTTGCCATTAGTCGATGTTGGTTTAGTGTTTGATATTAGTTTTAGGTTGATATTAATTGAGAGTAATGGTTTTAATTTGTAGTATGCAAGATTTTGGTATTCTTAATTTCTTGCTGATGGTAATTGGGATGTTGTGCTGATTAAAAGCTAAAACATTTTCCAAGTTGCAGGTCCAGCGCTGCATCGCTGAAGTTTCCTCTTGAAATGGCGCTGCAGCGCCTACCTTAAAGCTTTGACTTTACAATCAACGCTGCAGCGCCCCATAAACCCCATCAACCGGCGCCGCAGCACCAAGAGCTTCCCAATTCTCTGTATGCCAAGCACTGCAGCGCTAAACAAAGAAGAAAACACAGTGCCACAGCGCCAACATCAATTCAATTATCTACCTGGTCAGCGCTGCAACGCCACCAAACAAAGAAAAGTCAGCGTCACAGCGCCAGAACCTCTCAAACTCACTGTCTGAGCAGCGCTGCAGCGCTACTTCACGAAGAATAACCGGCACCGGTAGCGAAATTTAGTTTTTAAAAATAGCAAAGCAATCGGCAGTTTGGCCATTTGCCCCCCCCCCCCCCCCTCTCTCTTCAACAGCAGCTACTAGCACCCATAACCACCCAAAACCTAACTTTAGCTCCTTTTGCCTCTCAAGTTCAAATCTGCTTAGCCACTTCTAAACCTAAGCTCATGTCTTCACAAAGGATTTCTCAATGCATGGGAGCTATCAGTTTACACTCCTAAATTAACCTCACTTTCACTTCACGAATTTAAATAATTAGCACAGTAGTAAGTAAGGATCGATCCCACAGAGAGTATGTTTGTTTTAGATTTATTCTACTATTTTAACAGAAGATAAAGATGGGGGATTTTTGAAATTGTTTTAAACTAAGAAAAACAGAATTTAAATAAAGAGATTAACCAAATATGTAAAAACTTCAGTTCTGTAGTTCAGTTTCACCAAGCACAGCAATCAATTAATTAAGTTATTATTCTTTACCATTCAATGAAACTATTAATCCTAAATAACAATAAGCTCTGCTATCCGAAATTCTCCTTAGATATTCACTGTATGAAACAAGCTCTTCACCAGATTCAACTAGCATATAACCTAGAACAAGCTCTCTAGATTTAATATGATAGAAGCATTAAAAAATAGAGAATTAGGCTAATCCAAGCAACAAACACATAAGCTCGATTTGTTTAACTTGTTTTCTGATAATCTTAGCAATACCCAAAAGCTTGTCCACAATTAGTATCACTAATTTACTACTTGTGATGAAGACAGATATCAATTACACGTAATACCAATCTTAATCTAGCATATGATAATGATTAAATTAACTCAATTGGCCATATCAAATTAATTAGATCAATTAGCATGCAATCAATGAAAACAGATTATCAGAAGAAATTTCATACAAGAAGGAATAAATAATAATACTCAATTAATTAATTACTTGTAACAAGGTTCCACCTCCCTTTAGAACTGAATAAAGAAACTAGCCTGACATGCTCTAAGTCTGCACTTCAATGAGGTATGATAGTTGGTAGAAGATTGAATGAATAAAACCTTAACTATCATCCTCTATTTATAGTGCTAGACAAGGGCCTAAATCCTATAAGAACTAGGAATCCAAATCCTAAAAGGAATTACAATTATAACTATCTCCATAAAGAAATAGAATCTAATAAGGAAATAAAATCTCAGTCCAAAGAAGTCCTAATTCTAATAGTAATATCAATCCAATTCCATGTAGGAATCTCCAAATATTGAGAAAATCAACTGCTGGTCAAACTCCTCTTCAATTCAACTCCAAATCAACTTGTTTCCATCATTTTAGCTTTAATTCACCTGAAAATAATAAACAACTTATTAAGCTCATATACACATGAAACATGTAATAAAACCAAATGTAAAGGAATAAAAAATCATGAATATTGTGTACTTATCAAATTCCCCCACACTTAGTCTTTTACACGTCCTCGTGTAAACTAAAAGTTTTAATTTTCAGAAACTCTACTCAACCATAACGTCAAAAGATTTTAAGATCAAATCATGATTATCAACACTAAACCCACAAAAACATGATCAACGCTTCATCAATCAACTCAAGATAAGTACCTCACCACTTCACCAATGAGTTTTATTAAGTTAAATTGTAACCACATAAGCCCTTGTCTATGATCCACATACTTACTCAATTTAGTTACCATGGAGCAAAAACCGTGCACACCACTCAAAAACTCAAAACATACTTTTTCTGCTTTATTTTTTATCAGAATCTTTTCATTTTAATTTTTTTTATTTTCGGTGAATGCATTTTATGCTCCGTTTCACCTTCCTCAATCATTCTTTTGTAAGTGAGTGCATTTTATGCTCCATCTCACTTATCCGCACGTGTTTATAGGAGAGTGCGTTTTACGCTCCATCTCATCCCATCACATGACTTCTCTTGTGTTTCTTTTTCAACAATTTCACTGGTTTTCAATTTTTCTTATTATTTTTTTTCACATGGTCCTGCAAAACGCTTAAGCAGTTCAATAGTTCTAGAGCATGAGATTAGTGCACATAGACAACTCCACAGATAACTTAGCCAACTAAGCATATATCACATGTTCAAGTGCTCATGAGACACAAATTCAATTTAAATCAATTACTATGGATCATGACTTAGTTTTTCTCAATCATTAACCAATTAAGCATTAAACAGATTTTGAATTTTTAGCATTGATTTTCATTTTTGACTTTAACCTTCAAACACATAGGCAAAATAGAATTATGGAAATCAATTTTTTCAAAAAATTTCAAAAAAAAATTTCAAAGGGCATCAATTTTTCAATTTTTTTTATCAAAATCGGATCAATATCTTTAAATAAAATAAAAACCTAAATCTTTTCCCCCACACTCAGACCTTACATTGTCCCCAATGTAAGAAAATTATGTAAAGAAGAAAGAACTACTACTAACAAATTAAAAAGAAAAGGGATAGAAAGATCTAATTAACCTCACTTTCACTTCACGAATTTAAATAATTAGCACAGTAGTAAGTAAGGATCGATCCCACAGAGAGTATGTTTGTTTTAGATTTATTCTACTATTTTAACAGAAAATAAAGATGGGGGATTTTTGAAATTGTTTTAAACTAAGAAAAACAGAATTTAAATAAAGAGATTAACCAAATATGTAAAAACTTCAGTTCTGTAGTTCAGTTTCACCAAGCACAGCAATCAATTAATTAAGTTATTATTCTTTACCATTGGTATCAATCCCTCATAGAAGTACTGAATCAAGTGTTGCTCATCAATCCCGTGAGGTGGACAGCTGGAACACAACTTCTTGAACCTTTCCCAATACTCGTAGAGAGTTTCTCCATTGAACTGCCTGATTCCACATATCTCCTTTCTTGTATCAGCAACTCTTGATGCAGGAAAATACTTCTCCAAGAATAGCCTTTGCATATTAGTCCATGATCGTATCGATCCTGAAGGAAGATAGTATAACCAGTCTTTCGCCAAATCTGCTAAGGAGAATGGAAAAAGCCTAAGCTTGATCTGCTCATCTGTCACTCCTTGTGATTCCATCGTGGAACACACCACATGGAACTCCTTTAGATGCGTATATGGATTTTCACCTGTAATACCACGAAAAATAGGCAAAAAACGAATTAGTCCATAGTTAAGTTCAAAAGCAACATCTAAGGTAGGATATTCAATACACAAGGATGGTTGATCAAGGTTTGGAGTAGCCAGTTCTTTTAAAGTCCGGTTGTTGTTCGGCACCGCCATCTTTTCCTTTTTAAGTGTTGGAACAAGTGTTTCTTTTGTATCTGCAGTTTTCTCTATCTCTTGATCAAAATTTAAGTTAATAGAGTGAGAGGATTGAATCATAAAAGAAAAAGAAAAATACAAAGAAAATAATAATAAAAATAAATGAAAACAAAGAATAAATAAAAACAAATAACACTCCCCGGCAACGGCGCCAAAATTTGGGAGCTGTCGTTTACACTCCTAAATTAACCTCACTTTCACTTCACGAATTTAAATAATTAGCACAGTAGTAAGTAAGGATCGATCCCACAGAGAGTATGTTTGTTTTAGATTTATTCTACTATTTTAACAGAAAATAAAGATGGGGGATTTTTGAAATTGTTTTAAACTAAGAAAAACAGAATTTAAATAAAGAGATTAACCAAATATGTAAAAACTTCAGTTCTGTAGTTCAGTTTCACCAAGCACAGCAATCAATTAATTAAGTTATTATTCTTTACCATTCAATGAAACTATTAATCCTAAATAACAATAAGCTCTGCTATCCGAAATTCTCCTTAGATATTCACTGTATGAAACAAGCTCTTCACCAGATTCAACTAGCATATAACCTAGAACAAGCTCTCTAGATTTAATATGATAGAAGCATTAAAAAATAGAGAATTAGGCTAATCCAAGCAACAAACACATAAGCTCGATTTGTTTAACTTGTTTTCTGATAATCTTAGCAATACCCAAAAGCTTGTCCACAATTAGTATCACTAATTTACTACTTGTGATGAAGACAGATATCAATTACACGTAATACCAATCTTAATCTAGCATATGATAATGATTAAATTAACTCAATTGGCCATATCAAATTAATTAGATCAATTAGCATGCAATCAATGAAAACAGATTATCAGAAGAAATTTCATACAAGAAGGAATAAATAATAATACTCAATTAATTAATTACTTGTAACAAGGTTCCACCTCCCTTTAGAACTGAATAAAGAAACTAGCCTGACATGCTCTAAGTCTGCACTTCAATGAGGTATGATAGTTGGTAGAAGATTGAATGAATAAAACCTTAACTATCATCCTCTATTTATAGTGCTAGACAAGGGCCTAAATCCTATAAGAACTAGGAATCCAAATCCTAAAAGGAATTACAATTATAACTATCTCCATAAAGAAATAGAATCTAATAAGGAAATAAAATCTCAGTCCAAAGAAGTCCTAATTCTAATAGTAATATCAATCCAATTCCATGTAGGAATCTCCAAATATTGAGAAAATCAACTGCTGGTCAAACTCCTCTTCAATTCAACTCCAAATCAACTTGTTTCCATCATTTTAGCTTTAATTCACCTGAAAATAATAAACAACTTATTAAGCTCATATACACATGAAACATGTAATAAAACCAAATGTAAAGGAATAAAAAATCATGAATATTGTGTACTTATCAATGCAGGTTTGTGATTCTAGGGTTCTCTACTCATAGTTTAAAAGTGACTTGGTCATCTCTCCCTCTAAGGAAACTAAGGTAGCCGAATTTCTTGAGATTAAATTTCATTTTGCCTTTGATTACATTGATATTGGTTAAATTTCCACTGCTTGGAAATTATTGGGTTTGATCAAGCTAAAATATACCCTAGCAAATTCAGTTTTTGGTTGTGCACACAAGTTGCTCGACCAATTGCCGCAGTGGAAATTGGCATCTATTTTGGCTCACTTACGCCCCATTAGGCATGGATTTTGCCGGTTATTGCAATTATTTTCCTTTGGCGCACTTGGGCATTTCAAATTGGACTAAACATGGGCATGGTATTTGGCATCGCTTGGGTATTATCTTTGACATCAGATTTGGCACTGTGACTTGGTTTGGCTTGGCTTGGCTTGGCTTGACATTGGTCTGCGGTTTGACATTGTTGGAATTCAGCGTGGCAAACTCAAGCTAGTATTAAAATTCTATTGAGATTATTGTGCAAATTGGGTTGGCTGGGACTCATATTTTGGCCTAAAAGTTTAAGTATACGCTGAAAATTGCAATATGCCTCCAAAGAGACAAATACTTAGTATCGGCGAATCATCATCGTCGGCACCGCAATGGGACCAAGCCAAGTTCGTCAATGAGGAGGCAGCTGCGCACTACAAACAAATGTTCACCAAGAAGAGCTTAGTGCCTAAGAGGGGCTTGAGGCCAGATCAGAATAAGGATTGGGACATGATGTCCATGATCCTTGAGCGAAAATAGCTGCATTTCACCAAATAGCCAGGGTCAGCTAATTTCAACCTAGTCCATGAATTTTTTGCCAACGCTAGTTCAGAAGGTCCGGCAGTGGTTCAGGTTAGAGGCCAGGCAGTGGTTTATGACAGAGTGACCCTTAATGCCGTTTTTGACATGCCTAACCACTAATTCGTGAATGGGGATCGAAATGACTATTTAAAGGATGGGATAAGTGCGTACAACTTGGATGACATCATTAGGCGACTTTGCAAGCCCGACACTACATGGAGAACACACGAGTCCACTGGGGAGAAGAATAATTTCCCTCAGAGTGTGCTCAACTGATATGGAAAGTCATGGTACAGTTTTATTTGTGCCAGTATCACGCCTACTCACCACCAGAGCGATGTCACCAAAGATAGAGCGGTCCTACTATTTGCTATTGTCATCGGGCTCGACATCGATATTGGCACCTGCATCCAAGAGTCCATTCTGAAGGCAATCAAGGGCACTACATCTGGTGGACTTCCACATCCATCGCTAATTACTAGATTGTGCAAGCGGGCGAATGTGCAGTGGCGCAAGGATGAGGTCATGCAGCTACCCATGGCAATCATTTACCACGCTACCATTTCAAGATACGGTGTGTGGGACGGTGGAGAGTCATCCATGGGGCGAGGGCTATCTTACTTCTACTCATCCTCCACCTCCTACGTCAGAGGTCGGGACATCTCAGCCGCCAGATTTGGTTTCTTCAGCAGAGGGACCTTTGGCCTTTGGCTGAGATTCTTGCATCTCTTAGCCTTCTGCATCAAAACCAGAAGGAAGTTGCTCAGAGGCAGAAGAGGCGCACAGCAGCGATTGCTCAGAGGAAGGATATTATGATGCAGTATCAGACTGAGCTTGCGAACACCATGCGGGATATCTACTCATCATTCAGTGGCGAGGATGCGAATTTCATGCCTTTTCAGTTCTCGGAGCCTCTTGTCTTCCCACCATACCCACCACCATCAACCACTACAGAAGACGGCACCGAAGAGGGCAATGAAGAGGGCGATGATGAGATCCCAGACGGCAACGGCACAGACTGGTTATACTTTCCATATCTCCAGCCAATGAGGGCATTATCTGAAGTTTGGGGTTGTTTATCAGTTTTTCCTACCTGTTTTTGTTTATTTTAGCTATCTTGTGTTAGGATGCCATTAGTACTCTATGTTTACTGTTTTGTAGTATTTTAGGCTGCAAGTCTGTATAACTTGCAGTCATGGATTATCAATTTTTGGATGTTTTTGGATGCATGGATCATTTATGAATGTTTATTGCTATTTCTATCCAAGCTACAACTTTATTAGTATGAATGGATGTTATCTATCTTTTTGTACCATGATAGTATCCATGATAGTATTAGACCTTATTTTGAGCTTATTTGTTCAAGGGTTTATATATTTATTTAGTTCTACCTAGTTGAGTCATGCTATGGCTTTTAACCCTATATTGAACTGTTTATACGATTATTGGGTTATATATAGTATAATTTTTTATTGTGGCCAATGATATGCGTGTGTTATGGCTTTGTCAAAGAGGTCAAGCATTTATGAATGAGATTCTTACATTAATTGTTAGTTAAGACTGCTTTTGATCTTGTCTAGCCTTTCGAGGATGTACCAACTGTTATAACTAGTTATGTTTCTAATAAACTTAATTGGTAATTTTTACGATTACGGGAAATTTTTGCCTTAGCTCTTGCGAACTTAAGTGAGTCGATGTAGTAAGATTTAGATTCTGATGCAAGTTCGGACACATTCATGGTCTAATAGCATAAAAATTTATATAATACAATAAAATAGTTTTGATAACCTTAGTTGACTAAGTTTGATTGCGTGGCCTTTGTTACTCGAGTTAATTGATCCTTAGGGGTGTTCTACACCAAGTGCCCTAAAGCCATCTGACTTGGGAGTCATTTATCAAAAGCTCATTACACGGGTAACTCTGAATCACCTAAGGTAATTAGACATTGCACGGTCATGCTTGACGTCGAGTTAGAAAAAAAATTATACAACGGATAAAAACATTTCTGGTTTGACTTAAGTTTGGCTACGTGTCTAGTGTTACTTGAGTTATTAGATTCTTATTGGTGTTCTACACCTAGTGCCCTAAAGCCATCTGGCTTGGGAGTCATTGATCGAAAACTATTTACATTGGTAACTCAGCCTAAGGTAGCCGAATTTTGCACAAGTCAATTCTAGCCGTTCTCATGCTAATACCGAGTGGTCTGTTCTTGCATTTGTGTCTTGTTTCGAAATCTTGTTGTAGTTTGAGCGTATTGAGTTATCATTTTCCTTAGTGCAATTATCTATGTTTTGAACTATAATTGGTTAGAATAGTTGGTAGTCACACACATAGATTTGGATCAGTAGCAATCTAAGCTAAACGTTTGATCGAAGCCTTATTTTTGAGCATGCTTCTACTTTGAAATCGTTATTCTTATCCTTGAGGTCGCAATGATGGTATATAATAGTTTAGTGTGATTCGCATTTATATTTACTTTTGATATTGTGGTTATAGTAGTTTTTCTTGAGGACAAGCAAAGGCTTAATTTTGGGGGTATTTGATGAGTGGAATTTATACCCGCGAATCGAATACTTTTACACTTAAGTTGTAGGTTCTTATTATTTTGTATTTCTTTTATATTATTTTGTTATTATTTTTGGTTAATATATGTTTTGCAAGAGTTTACAGGTCATTTCCAGCTTTCAGGGGCAAAAAGGGCATTTTAACAGCATTGGCGCTGCAGTGCCAGTTCTCAGAACAAAACTGGTGCAAATATAACGCCCGAGAAAATCAGACTTTTATGTAAATAAATTTTATTTTATTTTATCAAATAAAATTTAATTATATGTTTATTAAACAAAGTAAGCTATTTAAAGGTCGTTCTACGACCTAGAGGATGCAAATGTGGTTAGGATTCTGGCTACATGCTAGAAATAAATTGTAATATTCCAAACTTTAAATAGAAATATAAACAGTAAATATAACTATTATTAATATCTGTGTGATGTGTATTTCACATTATTATTGGAATAGATATATAATTATATATTAATACATAAGATATAACTGTGTAAATAGGTTGTAAGATTTTATAAGTAAAACCCTAATTTATAATTTTATTTAAATAAGGAATCCTAATCCTAAGAGTTATAATAAACGGAAATTATAGCATGATACAATAATAATATTATATATTATTATTTACATATATTAATAAGATGTATTAAAGATTTAAAGGAAATCTTAATTAGGGATTAGGAAACCCTAACCCTAATTATAAAATCCTAACCCTAAATATAAAACCCTAATCATAATTAAAAATTCTAATTCTAAACTAATAAACCCTAATTGTTCATTATGGTTTATAAACTTTCTAAAGATAATAGGAAATGACTAAATTACCTTGTATTTAAATCGAAAATTACACAAAATAGAAGAAGAAGGTATTATCTGAGGGGGAGCAAGAAAGGGAAGACGCGGATAAAGCTGCTGACTTAGTGTTCATGTCTAACGTCTCTCCAAATTGATTGACGGCAAAAAGGGGGAGAAAAAGAGACGACGTGATAGTAAGCTTAGGAAGAGGACACGTCGTAAAGAGAATGAAAAAGAATTTGAACATCAAGTTCAAACTTCAAAAAGAAGTCATAAAGTCGATCAGAAGATGAAGTCATAGTAGAAATGATGTTACAGAACACAAGTCTACAACTTGCATTATTCTACTATTAGCAGTTAAAAGAATAAAAGAACAGAAAGCTCAAAGAGATCGTAAGGCTCAATCCTACAATTCTTGTAACAATATATCGTAGAGTCTATGTCAGGTCTGACAATGAGACTAACAAATGGAACGTTGCAAGAAATTGATCTTGAGTTATCAGAAGATATATTCTTGGAAGAAAATAAAGATATATCTACCGGCTAGTTGGCCAAAAGCAAGCTGTCAGAAAAGATGAAAAGGATGCTGATTGATGTTACAAGTCCTAAGTCAGAAAGTACGCTGACACAGAGCCTTTGAAAGTCAACATCAGAGATGTCAAAGTATCTAAGCATTAAATGCTTCAACGAATACTTCTCAACGGGAAGATTTCAAAGGAGTATACAAAAGACAACATCATTCAAAAGAAGATGATGATGAGCACTGAACATCAATACAAAAGGAAATTCATCATTAGAGATGAACATCAGGATGAACAAAAGAAAACATAGAGTAAAGTCAACTCTAATAGTAGAGAAATTTTCAAAGCTGCCAAGACCAAAAGAAAAGGAGATTAAAGTTAATCTTGGCAGCACCTCATCAGATCATATGAAGCTGATGAGTACATAAAAAGGTCAGAGCTGCAGAGCCAAAGATAAAATAGCTAGAAAGCTCAAATGAGCCAGAGTCGTAGAGCCAAAAAAGTGAAGGACATGGCAAAGATAAATGTCCAAATATGAAGAAGCCATATAGTTGATGTTGATGAAGTAAGAGTGGGAGTTCAATATGCAAACCTCAAAACACTATTATAAGTTTCATCAGGAGCACTCCGAATCAACAAGTTGAAGACGCAGAGCATAAGTCTACGATCCTGAGAATGTTCAATGCTGCTAAGATCAAAAGATAAAAAAGCTTAAGTTAATAGTTTAGCAGCACATCAACATTGATCATGAGTAGTTGCTGACAACCAGAAGAAATCAAGTCTCAACAATAGAGTTTAGCAAGCACCAAGAAGAGGATCAACAATGTTGCACAGTACCATGGATGAAGATCATTCAAGCCATCTTAGAAACACTTCGAACACACTTCTACTAATAGGAATTAGGGTCTGTGGATCCTAGTCTAAAAGGCCGAATTAGGGTTGGTGGATTCTGGTTTAAAGGGCCAAATTGGGGTCGGTGGATCCTGGTCATTAGTGATCGAATTTTCGAGTCTAACTGACTCGATGCCGAGACTTTGTGACTCGAAGGAATCCTTGGGATTCAGATGTAAATGGTCAGCTGGGCCTATATCCTTAGTGGATATCCTACTCGTTGAGTAGAAGAGCGGAGAAGGAGTAGGAGTTGTTTAGTCTCCAAATCACTTAAAACTTCTTGTGTCTTTTACATTATGAAATTTACATTCTGCAAATTATAACTGCTATATCTGCTATGTGTTTACTCATTCATAGAACTTGTCTTAGAACTGAGATATCTAAGTAAATCTTCAAGGGGAATTTTCAAACTTATATTCTGCTGCATATAGATAATATTAATTAATTAATTACTTGATAACACTCAAATAAGTAATTATGAAAGAATTTTAAAGATCTATTCATCCCCCTTCTAGATCTATATTTGTATGTGGTTAGAAATCTTGTGTGATAGTGGCAGCACACGCTTTCAGTTCTCAGTACAATTATTATCACACTATCTTATAACTTGATGATGACAACCACTAACTCGGAACATTATGGTTACTGATTCAGACCATTACTCCACTCCCAAACTATCCCCAACTACACTCTCATTTCCTGAGAAGAATAATGGAACAAACAGAAAAAGGTTAAGCACAAATAACCCAGTAAAGAATATCATAACTAAGATAATAAAGAATAAATTATCTTTAGCGTTCAACAGTGATTAATCATAGCTTTAAATATAAATTTTTAACGATAACTGCAACAGAACAAGCAATCCATTAAAAGAGTCAAATAGACCATAATGTCTATTATCTTGTCCAATTTAAAAGTTCACCAATAATATTTTTATTCGTGTAACAACAATCAACAATTCCTGTTCATAATCATGTCAATCAATAGTTCACGGTCATAATTATGTTGATTAATTCATCTTTGCACCCAGTCGAAGAGAAATTTCACCGCCTGTTTTTACCTGCAACACCAAAGATTAAAGTTATACCAATTCATAGTTCCTATTCATAATCATGTAAATAAACAGTTTCTCTTTGTCAAAAAGGCTAAAGAGAACTTTTACCACATATCCTTGTCATAAAGGCTAAATATAACTTTCACTCCATATCCTTGCCACAAAGGTTAAAGACACTTACCCTTAGTACATATAAAATGACTAAAATGCCCTTATTTTGTTTTGTTAAAAAGTGATAAGCACAAATCTTTTACTTGGCAAGTAAAAGATTTGTCCATCTGATTTTTATCACAAGTTTTTGACAACACAACATGCATCAATTAATGCTATAAGCTTACTTGTCAAAATGAGATAGGAATTAGGTTTTTACACTCACTTGAACTTTTCATATAAAGATAGAACTTAAGAACACAAGGCCACGTTTGTTAAACTTAATATATACACCCAACTGACTCATAAACAACTCCTAGCAAGCTAGAACCAGAATCAGAAAGAGGAAGAAAGTAAAAAGTACTCAAAAAGGTTAAAAACCTAACCCTAGTTAATTTTTTAAACTCTGAAAGTTAAATTGTTGTTGTTATTGTTTAGATATGTTCATTGGTAAGTTATTAAGTGATATGGGTTGCTAAAACACGAATCCATAACATTTAAAAGCATCAAAATTGATTTTTAAGCAAAACTGCCGAAGTGTCAAAGCAGGGTCTGACAACGAATGTCAGCCCTTATATCTCGTTGATTATTTGATGGTTTGATGTTTTAAGAGTTGATAATCATAGCTTGCAAGATTGTTAATAGATTGGTAGTGGTAGATTAGATCTCAGAACACTGGATTAGAAGTTATAATGGGTCAAAACCCGTTGACCGAAATTGACCGCCCGTTTTCTTGGTAACCCAAAAAACGTAAACATGAGCCTGACAACCCGTTTGACCGCTTAGATTTCTTTTCTGACAGGTTATTTAAGTGTTAGATGCTAGTAGACTTATACCTTGACATGAGCTCTACACAACCATAGCACTCTCAAACCCTAGATAGTCACTGGCCGAAAAATATAAACAGTCAAACTACGTTGACCCACTCGTACAAAAATGACCTTTGGACACGGTTTTAAACCGTGACTATTTGCTTTTAGATATGAGTTTTCGTTTCACAAGTTGCGTGTCTACAAGCTTCATGTCCAATTTTGGTCACGGTGATTCTACCGTGTCATTTTTTTTCTTTAAACCGTATCTAATTTCACCCCGTGACTAAAATGATGATCAATAAAAAAATATATGTAGGTATTGGATACGGTGATAGTTATAACACCGTGATAACTGTTTTGTCACGCGAATATTATAAAAATCGTATCTAAACATGTTTTGTTGTAGGCCTATGGTCACGGTTTGGAAGTTCAACTGGGACCAATATGAATGTACGATTTTTTTTTCGTCACGTGAATTTTATAAAACCGTATCTAAATTACAAAAATGGTCACACCAATAAATTAAAATCCGTGTCTAATAGTTGGTAACCAATTTTCAACCGTGACGAAACAAACATTGGTTTCGATTTTTCACCGTGTCTAAAAGGTTCCATTTTTAAAAAAAAAAAATTGTGGCATAATGCCAATCGCCAATAACAGCCTACAAATGAACATGAATCCAAAAGCAAACAATATTTATAAACCTAGAAACGCCTTTAACCCAAATCGACACATTAAACTATTCATACCATTAACTCATTCATTCATATTTATTAAAGTATTTGTATATAATGTGACGCCCCCAAATTCCATTGACCGCCACTTGGCCTCTCGAATTCGGTTCATCACGTGCTCATGGTAATACATCACAATAATAATAACTAAATATCACACAATCACAGCGGAAAATCTATTCTAGAATAATTTATAATGATTTATCATAATTATTCCCCCAAGTCTCGCAACCTACAATACTTAATAGATTACATAATAATATCAATTAACGACTTATTACATAATCTAACTTAAGCTTAAACATAATCAAATTCAGTCTTACTACATCATCTCAATACAATATTAAAATATTTAAAACATAACAGAGACAAGCTAGTTGGTAGCCTTGCCCTTGCCAACGCCCGAAGGTTCGCCCTGCTCTGCCTTAACTGAAATGTTTTAGGGAAAGCAAGAATGAGCACAAATTGCTCAGCAAGTAATATACAATAAGGGTAAGTGATATAATTCTTAATTCTCGAAAGGGTATAACAAAGTTTGATAGTTCAAGGATAACAAGAATATCAACAGTTTTCAATAATAGTCGCTAAGGACAGAATAATATCAATGTGATTCAATAACAAATCAATTCAAGATTTCAAGATAACTGAATACTGAGCAGTCGCTAAGGACTATGAACTTCTACTAGAATTAACAGTAATAAACTGAAAATCCAACAAAAACAGGTACAACAGGTGATCAGCCTAAAGTACCATCGTTATGCATAACAATCAATCATACTCAAGTGTGCACGTCGGTTCTCCGACAATTATATATTCCCTTCAAAGAAGGTTGTTCTTCTCAGTCAAATACAAGATCCCGCACCAATCAATTTATTTGGGTCGCTTTTCAATAATATAAGTCTAGCCGAATCAAATGGCATAGACACTTTCACAATATTCAAGAACAATACTAAGTTCAACATGAATAATAGCTTTAATGAAATAAGAGTTCAAGTATGCTAATTCAATTCAAACGATTAAGTAGGAAACTAGTTCGCAATATACAAAGATAGAATACTTGTATCCAAAGAGATAAGGTTTAGATACTCGCTTACGATATCCGTTGAATAAAATAATGCAAGGGATTAGGATACTTGCCTTATGCGTAGTTTACTCATGTTAAGCTAGCCAATACTTTCGAATCCTATTTATAATGTATTACATGTATAGGATTTTCATTAGTTAACACATTCGGTACATAAGCTTGTTACTCAAATTAAATATACACACATGGTATTACTTTAGTCGCACGTCATTACATATTTATACGCATTCGGTATGAAATCAAATTATAAGTTATCATGAATTCAAATAACATTCGTATAGCATTATGTCATTTTTAAGCAATTAGGCTTTCATTAGCTATGGAATTACTTTTCTCAATTGAAACATCTCCATGGTATGTTACTATCAAATATCAGTAGCAATTAGTCTTGTTTAGCAGCTATAGCATTGAGGTGAGTTATCTGCCAAAAGTCAGATCAACAAAACTGTCCAGATTTTATTTTGGCCTGGCGCAGCTGCGCCCTGGTTAGGCCTAGGGGCAGCGCAGCTGCGCTTCTCCCTGGCCAAACCAGGGTTGGGCTGCTGCTGTTTCTGTCCAACACATAAGCATACTAAGGCAATTACGCTTAACATACATTCATACTAGAGGACTTTTCATAAGCTTATGACCATCTTAAGTTCACTTTTACATGTCATGGTCTTAGTTTAGGATCGCCACGGGAATTAAGGCCAAAAAGGGTCATATAATTATAATGCATACAATTTGATCATAGATTCTTGCGAGAAGGTCATATCAATTGTGATATACATGCTTGCAATTGTCCACATCATTTATTCTTAACTAGCATTGTTTATTACTTTAAAACATACCTATACTCATGCTTGTTTTACTACCGTTATATCAAACATATACGAGTCATGATTAGAGACATAATGAATGTAAACATGTCATTTTACATTCTAAGAACTTAACTACTCATACTTAACGCACTTGGTTCGAAATCATATCCAAGTTTGCTTTTGAATCCATCTTGAACGATGCTATTCAACACATATAAGATCACTTTAAAGTTCTTATAATATGTAGTCAAGTCATGTTAACATCTTCTCAAGATCAGAATGTATATTATGTAGTATTCATGCATATTAGCTTTAACATAACAAGCTTTTTCTTAATAATTTCTCTAACACAAGGTCTAACAAGTTGGGTCATGAACAAGGTCGCTATGAATACTATATCATGCTCCTTTATATTTGAAATCAATCATGTGTATGAATTACTAAGTTCATAACTTGTAGAACAAGTATTACTTCAAAGTTTGTTTCTAGAATACTAAGTTTATCTCGGAAACCATACTCTTTTTGTTAATCATGTATGCTAGTACAAGAAAACATGCTTATATTGTCTCAATATATCCATATAGGCATGTCAAGCTCATTAGTACACTTGTTCAAGTTACATTAGTCATTTATACCATAACAGATTTCTAGCAGAAAGTAGGAACTGGATCAGGGTACCGACACAGCTGCGCAGCATCCCTGGGTTAAACCGGCGCAGCTGCGCCACAACTGGTTCAACCCAGACAGCAGTCTACTACGGCAGAATACTAGGCCAATTTCTGAATTCCACAACCAATTCGTTTCTACTCAACTACATTTCAATTTAAACATGTTTCTAAGACCATATAACAATTAAACAAGCATTCTAACATCCAATTGTCACCAAATTTTATATGGTCAAGAATGAAGTTTTGACAAAGAACAAGAATGGCAATGAAGAATACGAAGCTTGAAATTATACCTCTGTCAAACGTATGTGAACTTGCAGATACTTCCCACTTACAATGCTACTATACTGATATATGTATAAGCTCTCTCTCTCAACACTTAGCAAAATCTCAGCAACAGAATGAGAAGAAAAGAGCTCATATATATAGCAAAACAAATATACGGTTAATGTGTTTATTTCCCAAATCAAACCAATGGAAATCAAGGATTGTATGAAGGATAATGGAGAGTTGGTAATTAGTTGTTGAAATCAATCATGATTCCCACATCCAAGTTCATCATTTGCTTTGATTTCACTGAGTTTGAGGAGTAGAGAGTAGGCTAGCTTGCAAGCTATACACGTGAAGAAGAATGAACTGAGTCTCTTATTATGGGACAAGGCACAATACTCAGCAATCTAATAGTATACATAACACTTATGTTACCTTGCACGCGCACACACACACACACACACACACACACACACACACACACACACACATATATATATATATATACCTAAGTTGTATTCATATAATACATGCTTAAGTTGTAGATTTAATAACATAATGTAACTCATATAATGTAGTAAGTGTAATTTGCACACATATAATTCATGTACATTTTATCTTACCGGTATAATTTACTCGGATGTTATCACATTACATTATCTCTTTCATTATTAAATTCTATTATTTTATTATATATAGAAGTAATCATTAATTATGCATATATTCATGATACATTATTTTAATGTATATCCACACATCATTTGTCACCTACACATATCATAACATATAGTTTCATAAATCTTAATATATGGTCACACTACACTTTACATTTTGCATAACATATAGTTAGTTACTATACATTTAATTCGCATGCTTGCATATAGAAGTAAATGATTTACTTATCTTATTAATTAATTTAATAATAATATCAATTAATCCTTTTCTCATTAATCAATGAAATTATTAATTTCCACAAAAAATTGATTAATACTTATATGATTGAACATCACATTAAATGTAAATTTTATTATATTTATAAACACGTTGCTTATTATTATTATATTTCTTACAATAATAATAATCACATATTATTAATTAATCACCATTAATATTCTATAACAATTATTCTACGATGATAATTAATTAATATTCTACGATTAACAATTAATATAGATTAATTGTTCGCTTAAATTAATATAATCATTCTTATATTACGTCACTGTGCCACACAAGGCTATCAACAAATTTATCGCAAACTCCATCAATTTCTCAATAATTATAATTATTCAATTTTATATAATTGAATTAATTCATCTAATAACACAAAATCATTTATATTAAATAAATTCTCATTTCCATTAATATTTTCATTTAATAATAGATGAAAATTCTCGGGTATTACATATAACATCTTTAATCAAAAGTCAAAACTCATAATACAAGTAAAAGGCTAACTTGAGCACTTAATTGAACATGGAGCATGAACTACCTGCCCAACGTCATCAGTCTGAGAACCATATTTTGAAACTTGTTCCTTCGAAAAAACATATATGCTAGCACCAGTAGCTCTTCTCAACTCAGAAATGATAATACCTCCTTTACCGAACAAACGACCCATGTACTGTGAATGCACAAGTAGCCTTGCAACAACTGCAGCACCTGGTTCAAATCCAATCTCAGCGATTCGAGCATGTACAACAACATCCTGTGTGTTGGAGAATGTTTTTGCTCTGAGTTCTGTTAGAAGAGGAACAAGCCAAATAAAGCAGCAAGATAAAGGACTTAAATACTTGTACGCATACACATATCAAATTAAAATTTGAATTTTAAAACTTAAAAGTCTTATCAAACTCATTTGTTTGATACACAAAGTTTTTTTCCCCATTAACTATTTTTAGAAAATATTCACCCACAGGACAATTGCCAAACCCATAGTCAAAATGAATTAATATATGCAGATCACTTGAGAATAAAAAGGATCAATGACTTTTTAAAACAATAGATATATACTAATTAGAGATTATTATAAGTACCTACTTATAAGGATAGAATGAATATTAATCAATTACTCCATTTCTTATCGTGTACGCACTTATTCTAATACTAGTCGTATCAAGGAAAAAGACTTATGATCCTAACCATCAAGATGGTTAAACATGGATTTACATAAATTTACTTGGCTAATAACTAGGATTAGTAATATCGTTCCTGGCATAAACAAGCTTTTCTTCTTTTTATTATTTCTATGCATAATTAAATTCATCTTATGCAATTGCAAGAGCTAATTGAGTTGTTTATTACATGTGGTTCCAAAATCAATTAAATATCATAGAGCATTGGTAATAAGACGACCAAATTGTGTTCTAATCATCCCTTTAAAGATTAGATGGGCGATAAATGAAGTAAATAATGTCAGTCGGAACACAAATTACATTACCTTTCCAGAAGCATTTCGAACAGGTAAAATGTGAAGATAATTCCAAAATGAACTTTTATCTTTTCTGAAAACAGAGAAGCCAATAAGAAGTTTGAGCCCAAAGAAAAATATGTAGTTTCTTAAATACAAAGGTATACTTAATTATTCACCTGTAATTTAATATGCACACGGTGCATGGTTTTTCAGTTTGAATACTTTCCTTTATCTGCAGAAAAATTAGCACATTAAATTATCAGCTGATCAAAATAATCTCCTGCAAGCTAATTCTCTCTTTTAATTTTGCTATCATGTGGCCAACTTCAAATGACCACCAATTATGGCTAGGCCAAGACCCAGAATGAGCTCTATCAAGTAATGCCACTTTAAAAACATAGGTAAAAAAATTAAAAGATACAATTACATATACAGTCACCTGGAACAATATTGAGTTATCTGTGTTCTGCCCCCTTAAAAATTACAGTTCCTCCCCAATACCTCATTTCTAGCATAACCTATTGGAGAAAGAAAAATATATCTCACATGGAAGAAATTAAATGTTGACCAATTGATCAACTTATTGACAATGGAGAACCTGTCAGTTTTATGAACACGTCACTTGCATAAACAATGGGCATGTCTGTTTAAGTGTGGATAAGTCCTGTGAGGCAATAAATATTTTACAATATTCAGAAAGCATTTACATCAACAAACTATAAAGCAGAATTATATCATCTGCAAAACAAGAATCTTGGGAATTTGGCCCAACTCACAATACAAAGCTTTGTTTGATTCTACCAAGATTTATATTTAAGGATGCATTAAGAGGATTCATCACCGATGTGCTGCATTTCTTTGCACACACTAATCTGCCGGTTAATTCGCTATAGTGGGTCAGCATAGAAAATATGTTGTGCATAGCAGTGACAACCTTTCGCTTCTCTATCTCACATGCCTTGCAATGCTCATCAACTTCTAATTCTAAAAAAAAAGGCATAAGAACCTTAGTGAAACCTAACTTCTCTTATGAAAAAGAAACCAGAAAACTTTAAGTATCTGACTAAGTAGAGCAAAAAATTCAAGGCAAACCTAATTTGGTTCTGCATAAAGACACCACTGTCAGACACATGAGAAATAGTGCAGAGCACAGTAGTACGTTTTTTACGTAAGTTTTTTTCCTAAAAAAGAAAGATATAAATAAGACTACTTGAATATGGAAACAACTAGTTTTGTTATTCGTTAGCGCCAATATTGTGACACCCAGAGAAATGCATTATTACAAAACTTCAAAGCATGAAGACAAGCAGTATTCAGGACCAACAGATAGTAATCTACCAGATAAGGGAGTTCGTCCCAAACCAATTAGAGGGTCTATGGTTGTCTAAATTCAGCAATGTAACCTCAATCACTAAAATTACTTTGAATAAAATATGTACCTTGGACCAGGCATGGAAGTGCAAGGAAGTCAGCTTTTCGAAATTTGGTTGGTCCATATGTATGTTAAGGCTCTGACTCTGATCCATGTAGCATCTGCGATCAACAGCTATATCAACCAATGTATCTCCCAAACAGTCCTGATTGCACAATTTTCTGTCAGTAAGGAGCTAAAGATAAGGAATGAGGAGAAAAAGACTCCGAATATCTGAGATCCATACTTGTATATAAGTCGCAAATTATCAGGAATTTCTGTCATGTTCTGAACAGAACCATTTTCATAAATGATCCTGTTCTTAAGAGTGGGAGACCAAAGACCACTTGACCAAAAGCATTAATGAGCTGTGGAGGCAGATAGATAAAATATCATTATAAGAGTTCTCTCTAGAGACATTCAAAGTGATGCAGACTGTTAAAGGTCCAAGTATAGAACATTATTTGAAGAAGAAAAGAATGTTCGATTAATAGGTCAGACACGAGAGCTGAATTTTAATTTATTGCAGTGTAATTTTGCTGTTTTAATAATATATTGCTTTTGGGATAAAAACATATAACATAATCGGGATTGTGCAAGAATAAAAGTTAAGAGCAGTGCACTTTGCAATCTAAGCCCAATATACTATATCACTGACCGCATAATCAAATCAATGAGCTCATCTGCACCACAGCATGCAAGAATATATTCAGATTCAAGGCCAGAATCCTCAGCAAGGGCACCACGCATTGCCCACATCACACAAACATAATACACATCAGCTACAACTTCACAGTTACAGTCAACGAACATATGTACCACCACATCTCAGAGCAATATGCAACATAAGTAAGAAACTAGTAGGTTTATGTTAGATATTGTGAAGTTCATAAATATGCAAACAAAATAGTAAACCACTAACTTGTGGACCTGTCCTGTTCTCATAGTTGCAAGCGTCAGAGAAACATGTCATCGTTTATATTAATATCAGCATTGGAATAACCCTAAAAGATATCCACCACATAAGCAGCATCAGCTAATGGTGGAAACATGTTCCATCTGTCCACCTCAAAAGACCACAACATCAAGTATTTCCCACTTCAAAGACAATAGATACTTAAGAACCAATGTCATGTAGGAAAACCAGGTCAACGTCAGATATTGGAAGGAAAATAGGTTGTTCAGAAAAAAAATGATGAACTATAAACCTTACCATTCACAACATCATTCAGAGAACATTCATTTATTATTGTTCTGCAATCAACATTCTGCTGCTCAAACCCAACGATCATTCATCTATGAATTACAAATAACACAACATCCACAACATCATCATCACACCAAAAATGCTGAACGTAATGAGCAGTACCATCACAGCTATATATATGTGATTACAGTTTGCAGCATGGTTCCCACCAAAAATTAACTATATAAGACTTCATTTTATATTAAAAAGACCCTAAGAAATTCATCCACGGTGACCGGAATCATCAGAAGCAGAATTGGGAGAAGTTATAGGAAGCCAAGGTCCTACTACCCCAGTAGACAAGCACGAGGGGGAGGAGGATGAGCTTCCCCTTTGCTGCTGTTGTCGACTGCAATTAGTATCCGTCATATTACTATAATAAATAGAACATCTACTAATGAAGCATCACAATATTAATTTAAGCAGTCTAGACAAGATGTAAAATGGAAATGAACATACCTGCTCTGCAATGCCATCATCCACAACCTTCGCGATCTATTCGTCCAAAAGACAAACACAAGTCTGACTTTAGTAAACAATGATAACAAACGAAGAAAAAACATTGCAACAAAGTAGTTTCATTAGGCTAATCAGATTTACCTCTGAAATTAGCTCAGGCCTTACTCAAATTTGCAAATCACTGATCCTATTTCATTAGGCTAATCAGATTTACCTCTGAAAACCACTTATAGAATCTTGCTGCATTGTCAGTTGGTTCACCATCACCATATCTAAATGCACAACACCAAAATTAAACTTAATAAATTGCTACACAAATGCTCAGATATGTACATAATTAGGGGATCTCTTATTTTTATTTCCACAAGCACATGAGTCTAGGACCCATTTTACTATTAATGTGAGAGAGCACTTTTCGAAACATAAAAGATGCTTAATCCCCTACAATTTATAGTTAGGTGTTTTAGCGATCCAAGATTTAACCAAGCAGGTGATCCTCCTCCCATAATTATGAAATCAAGATTCCAGTGTATCTGTGTATTATGTGGGAGTAGCCCCGGCAAGAATCCCAGCTACCAACTTGCCGCCATTCAACTCGAAAATCAACTCGTATTCTCCCCCTATTCATTTTATGAAGTCCTCTGCTTTTGCATTTTGTTTTTTTTCTCATTCAAAATAATATACTGTTAATTTAAACTTCAATTCCCTCTAGAAATTAATAGATTATCAAAACATAGAGTATTAAATTTGTCAATTATAGAACACAAGAATTAATTATATTTAAAACTCAAATTGTACGTAGTTGAATTTAGTCCAAATTAAATTAGTAGATGAATTATTATAAAAACCAAACAGTCCAACTCACCAAATCAATGACTTTGAATGTAGCCTTTTCATATCTTGCTTTAGCTTCTTCAGCAAGTGCCTAAACAAGGTAAATTTATTTAATTAATCACTCAAATAAAATAAAAAAAGAAAAAGAAAACGTTGACTCAAAAAATTCAAAAATATCACAAACCTTAGCAAAAGCTTCAGCAATACCCGTTTGCGTGCCGAAGAAAATGGTAACCTTCTTCTTGCCGCCGTCTAATTCCTCTTCCGGTTCAGTTTTTGGTTTCACCAACTTGGGCGGGTTCAAGCTTTTAGCAGGTTTCTTGCTCCATTTCCGCTACACTAAAACGACAATGCATCCAATCAACACGGCAACTGAAATCGTGAGCAGCATCAGCACCTCCCGATTCTCTACAAGCATCGCCAGCGACGACGACATCGACACACCGACTCCGACGAATTGGACAGGTCGATGCTTCCTCCTTTCAGAATCGCAGTCATCAAATCGAACGTAGACACTTCCATCGATTCTGATCGCATAGTGTTCGGCCGGAGAGTGTTGAACAAATTCTAGAGAGAGAAAGAAAGGAAATGATTTCAACTCCCCCAGACGGCGAAGCTTCCTCCCACTCTCAGCGCGTTCATTCGCACAGCTTGAGTGCCATTGATGAGGCGTTCGCACTTGGGGGAGTTGTAGATACTGCAAAGGCTCATCTAGGGCACAGCTTTGAGCCATTGTAGTAGTACTGAGTGAGGCGAGAGAACGAAAGAGAACCTAGAGCGAGAGGATTTTGATTTGTTGATTCATATGAAATTAGAGTTAGCCTCCGTGTTTTTTAACCTTAGTTAGATACATATAGTCACGTGCTCAAAATCAGTATCTAAATATTGGGCTATAACCGTATTTAGATACGGGTGCACCATCGTGTTTAAATTACGGATTTTATATTGGTTATATGAACATAAAATATTGTGTCTAAAAAATATAAAATTAGTTATGGTACAAACTTTTCTCGTGACAATAATTCAATAGTCACGGTGAGCAAACCGTATCTAAATTCATAAATAAAAATAGTCACGTTATCTACAAACCACCGTGACAAAAAATTACATATCGATATAAGTTACGGTGAATCACCGTAACTAAACTTGACTACCTAATCCCGTGACCATTACCCTTAGAGAAATTTTTTTGTCACGAATTTTGTTGCCACCGTGTCCCTTTAATTTTTCTCAACCATGTCCAAAGGTCATTTGTGTACTAGTGACCGTCCAGATTCTATTTTTGGATAACCCAGAAATGTTAAGCAGCGGTCTGACAAGATTTTTGGAGGCTTAGATCTTAATTCTTGTTGAGACCTGGACTCTATAACTGCTCAAGCCATGTACCCTTGTAGTTCGTCTATAGAGCCCGACGACTAGATCAACTAAAAACTAATCGGTCGGCAAGATATAAGACCCTAAAGGTCGTTGACCAGCATTGACTAAACCTTTCTGGGCAGCCCAGAAAGGATGAACAGGCGAGGGTAGGTGGTTTGACCAGCTGTGGGAACCTGTAGACATGATCTTAGATAGTGAAATGAACATGGATTTGTAGTATTACGCAAGAGCTATAACTTCATTGCATTAAATTTCTCAGAAACCAAACAAGTTGCCAAAAATATCGAGTCAAACAAGGCCCAACGCGTTGACCCGGACTGTTCTTGAGTGGCTAAGAACAGCTAAGGCAACAGATCCGTCGCTATAGCCCTTTAGCGACAGGTAAAATTTAGAAAATAATAATATTCACTAAAATAAGCAGAATAAATAAAAATAAATACTAAATAATTAATAAAAAATTCTAAAAAATCATTTTTAATTATAATAAATAATTTTTAATATTTTGACATAAAATTTTATTAATATTTAATATATTTAAATATTAATAATAATAAGAGTATTTAATAATAAATTAAAAATAATATTAAAAATTTAAAAATCATTTTAAATAATAATAAATTATTTAAAAATGATAATAATGATTTAAAAATCATTATTAAATACAATAAATTATTTAAAAATCATATTGATGATTCAAAAATCATTTTAAATGGTTATTAAATATTTAAAAGTAATATTAATAACTTAAAAATCGTTTTAAATGATATTAAATCATTTAAAAATTATTTTGAGCATTTGAAAATATTGATAAATGATATCTAAAGCATATAAATAAGATATTAAAAATTTTCAGTAAAATTATTGAAAAACTAATTCGATAATTATTCAATAAAGCTGTAAAGTAACGAACGGACTCCGAGATCAACCCAGACACTAATATTTTAATTAGAAATTAATTACTATCCTTTCTAATGACTGTGATAATATATATAGGTTGTGAATATACTTTCAAATAGCCTAAGTAGCCGATCGTGATAAAGGCAAGTTTTTCTAACTTCATTTAATTTCAATATTAAATGTAAGTCTTGTAAATTGATATACGAAATTGTTATAACCATTATTCGTGATTTCTGTAATTTGAAAAAGGTTATGACTTATTGTTCAAGCATAACCAAGACATATGAACTGTTACTTGCGTAAATTATTTTGATTTGATATCAAAGCATAGACTGTGGTGAAACCAATGATATTTGGTACAAATATATATACTGATACTATCTATGACCGAAAGTGTTACACTGACTGGGTGTTTAATAATGACCGACAATTTTACATTGACCGAGTGGTTGTGGTAGGATGATATTCATACTCCTAGCTGGTGTGGTTGGCCAAATTAATCCGGGTTGCTAAGTCTATATGGTTGACATAAACTTGTAATATGTGGGGTTTGGCAGATCAAACCTTAGTATATATATGTTGAAAATACTCTGGACTTAATGTTCCTTCATTTCAGATATTGTGTGAGTATAAACTGTAATTGTTTAAAACTTGCTGAGCATTTTAAAGCTCATTCTTATAAATATTTTTTTTCTTTGCAGCTGCGTCAAATATCCCAGGAAGTTCAAGAAATAATACTTGTGGGTAGAAATCAGTTTATAAGAACGCATGTTTATTACATTAATACAAAGGATGTAATTTGGTATAACTCTGATGTAATAGTTAAAAAATATGTAACTAGATATTATTATGTGGTTAAGTTATTAGTTGAATGGTGTTACCTTATTTATAGTGAGTAGTATAAAGTACAGTATCTATATGAACTATACATCTGAATAAGGGTATTGAATGATCTTGGGAGTTCTGTAAGCACTGAGGTTGCTCCTCAGTTCCAAGAACAATCTTATCATTTGTACTATGAATGTCAGATAGATAGAAATTATTGATATGCAAGAAATATATGTAAGATCATAAATCTATACATCCAAGTGAGGGTATCCAGATATGATAATTTTTCTGATGAGAACTCTTAACTGATTGGAATACTGTGAATTTTGGATTTATAGAAGTTATTATCTTATAGAATATTTATGTGGGCACCGAATCTGCTACAGGAAAGGTAGAGAATTTTGGGGGTTTCACAATTTGGTATCAGAGCATTAGGTTAGAAACCTTAGGAAGAAACTCTTAGGCTATAACCTCGAAAGTATTTAGATGATAAAGGAGATAAGCCCAAATAGAGTTATTACAAGAGAGGGAATGTGGTTAGGAAAGTTAATATATAAGAATACTAATAAAGTATTAAGTTATGATTTTTTTAGATACTAATCGATTTTATAAATCTGATTGTAGGATGTCAGAAGACCGTCAATTAATCATAGCAGAGCCAGTAATTGATGCAGTACCATTGCAAATGGTACTCCCTATCCATACTTGGATAGAATGGGAAAGGCCTTCAGGATCTAGGGTCGCTCAGGAAATCGAGTACATGGAGAAAAGGTTGCAGAAGTATGAGAAGATGATGGAAAAGCTAAAAAGGAGGATAGCAAGAAAGAAGGAAGAACTTTAGACTAAGGAAAAATTTTATAATATAGCTAGTGATAGGGATAAATCGCTAGTCGGATAGGCTATGTAGTTTCCTTTCTGTTATGTGTAAAACTAGTGATCTAGAATTAGTCACTAGATATGTATATATAGATTTGCAATGTAAACACAAATTTCTGTTTATCAAACTGAGATGTTTACATTATTGAGCTGGTATTCATACTTAGTTATTGTTATATTTAGATAAATGGCACCAAGAAGAAGACCTCCTGGGGAAATTGAAGAGGAATAGGAAGAGGCAAATCCTACCCAAACACTGGTAAATATTTTGGTAGGAGCCTTACAAGGAAGGCAAGCTAATGCGATACCAGCTGCACCCAATAACCCAACCACAACTCAGTTTAAGGATTTTAAATTAGTGGGACCACCAGAGTTCAGAGGAACTGATGAACCCATAAAAGCTCAGACTTGGATTACTAAGATGGAAAAGATGTTTAAAGTAACAAAGGTAAATGATGACCAAAAGGTGGATTTTGCCACTTTTTTTTAAAGGATGAAGCTAACCATTGGTGGGAAGTAAACAAGGGGAGAGCTGGAGAAGGTGCCACTAATTGGGACAAATTCAAGGAGTTTTTCTTTGCCAATTACTTTCCAACTTCAATGCAAGATCGTATGGAGGTTCAATTCCTGGAATTAAAATAAGGTGAGATGACAGTAACATAATATGCAGCCAAATTCAACGAGTTGGCTAGGTTTGCATCACATCAGGTAGATACTGAGGCGAGAAAGACAATAAGGTTTGAAGGAGGATTGAAACCCCAAATTAGGAGCACAGTATCGACATTTCAGGTGAAGACTTTTGCAGAGATCTTGGAAAAGGCCATTATAACAGAGAAGGAAGGAGAGGCCTTATTGCAGTTCAATAAGGAGAAAAGGGTTATTACCGGGAAGGGCAACACGAGTGGGAGTAACAACAATAGCAGCAACAACAACAACAGAAGGTGGGAGGTAGCTTTTCCAAACAACCCTGGAAAAGGAGGGCATAATCCTAACAGCAATGTCAACAAAAGAGGCAATAACAATAACCAAAAGATTGAGCGCTGTCAGACATGTGGAAAGAATCACAAAGGGGAATGTTATTTTAAAGGGACGACTTGTTATACTTGCAGAGAAGATGGGCATTATTCCAACTTGTCTCCCAAAAAGAAGGAGAAGGGCAAGAATATCAAATGTTTCAACTATGGGGAAGAGGGTCATGTGTCAAGATTCTATCCAAAACCCAAGAAAGTGAATGTGGGAGGATGTCAGAATTTCAACAATAAACAAGGAACAGCGGCTGCAGGAGTTGCTCAGAATCGTCCGAATGCAAGAACTTTCAACATGAGAGTGAGGGATGCGGTGGCGGCACAAGATGTGGTGACAGGTATTATACCAATTGATACTGTAAATGCTTATGTGTTATTCGATTATGGTGCTTCTTGTTCGTTTGCATCTGTTGATTTTGTTAAGAGATTAGAAATGCCATGTGAAGATCTAGATGTACCTTTCAACGTAGAAATTGCTAACAAAGAAATGATCCCTGTTCATACAATACATAAGAATTGTAATGTAGAGATTCAGGGGCATACGTTACCGGTAAACCTTATACCTATACAATTAGGGGAGTTTGATGTAATATTGGGGATGGATTGGTTGAGTAGGCATAAGGCAGTAATTGATTGCGAACGGAAATGAGTAAGTTTAAAGACATCGTCGAAAATAAAGGTAGTGTTTATGGGCAGTTGTTCACCAAAGTAAGTCCGGTGTTTAACAGTTATGCAGGCTAAGAGGTTGCTTCGAAAGGGTGGTACCGGGTATTTAGCCTATGTTGTGGATACAAGAAAAGAAGGGGGGGAAAATAGATCAAATACCTATAGTAAATGAGTTTTCGAACGTGTTTCCAAGTGATCTACCTGGTCTTCCACCTGATAGAGAGATTGAGTTTGTAATTGATCTTGCACCGGGTACGGCACCAGTTTCAAAGGCACCATATAGGATGGCACCAGTAGAGTTGAAGGAATTACATGTTCAGTTACAAGAACTCTTAGATAAGAAGTACATACAGCCTAGTGTTTCACCATGGGGAGCACCTGTGCTGTTTCTAAAGAAGAAGGATGGGACGTTAAGATTGTGTATAGATTATCGGGAGTTAAATAAGTTGACCATCAAGAATAAGTACCCTTTACCAAGGATTGATGATTTGTTTGATCAGTTAAAAGGAGCGGAGCATTTTTTGAAAATTGACTTACGATCGGGTTATCATCAACTGAAGGTAAGAAAAAAAGATGTACCAAAGATTGCCTTTAGGAATCGATACGGACATTACGAGTTTCTTGTGATGTCTTTTGGGTTAACAAACGAACCAGCAGCTTTTATGGATTTAATGAATCGAGTATTTAAGTCATGCTTAATAAGTTTGTGGTTGTGTTTATTGATGATATCTTGATATACTCTAAGACACGGGAGGAACATGCGGAGCACTTGAGAGTGGTATTAGAGATATTGAGAAAGGAAAAACTCTACACAAAATTTTCCAAGTGTGAGTTCTGGTTAGAGGAAGTCCAGTTCCTAGGCCACGTAATTAATAAGAATGGGGTGGCAGTGGATCCAGCAAAGATAGAAACAATCATAAATTGGGATCAACCGACAACACCAACAGAAGTTCGCAGTTTTCTTGGTTTGGCAGGGTACTATCGACATTTTATAAAAGATTTTTCCAAAATAGCGACCCCGCTAACCAATTTAACTCGAAAGACTGTGAAGTATAATTGGAAGAACAAGTGTGAAGAGAGTTTTCAAGAATTGAAGAAATTGTTGAGTAGGGCACCAGTATTATCATTTCCAGATGAAACTGGGTGTCTTGTAGTTTATAGTGATGCTTCACACAAAGGTTTGGGATGTGTGTTAATGCAACTTGGGAAGGTGATCGCCTATGCTTCGCGACAACTTAAAGATTATGAGAAAAGGTATCCTACTCATGATCTGGAGTTGGCCACAGTAGTTTTTGCTTTGAAGATATGGCGACATTATTTGTATGGGGGAAAATGTGAGATATACACAGATTACAAAAGTCTGAAGTATATTTTTACACAAAAAGAGCTGAGCATGAGACAAAGAAGGTGGTTAGAGTTAATCAAGGACTTTGATTGTGAGATTTTATATCATCCTGGTAAAGCCAATGTAGTTGCAGATGCATTGAGCCAGAAGAATCAAGAGAAGTTGAATACCATTACAAAGAACGAGGTACTGATAAAAGAATTTGAAAAAGACGAGATTGAAGTAAGTGCTCCAACTAACTCTAATCAGAAGTTATTTGTGATAGAGACAGCCTTAACCTTAATGGATAAAATCAAAGAAATGCAGGAGAAAGATGAAGCATGTCAGAAATGTAAGGCTGAGATAACTCAGGGGAAAAACATTAAATTTTGACTAGATAAAGAGGGAGTACTGAGGTATGAAGATAGAGTGTGGGTTCCAGCAGTACAGGTATTGAAAGATGAAATCTTAGCAGAAGCCCATAGTTCCAAGTTTTCTGTGCATCCAGGAAGTACTAAGATATATAAGGACTTGAGTTAGCATTTTTGGTGGTCGAACATGAAGAAAGAAATAGCAGAATGGGTAAGCAAGTGTCTCACATGCCAGAGAGTTAAAGCTGAGCATCAAAGATCGAGTGGATTGCTACAACCTCTACCGATTCCTGAATGGAAGTGGGAGCACATCACCATGGACTTTGTGGTAGGACTTTCTATCACTCAGAAAGGTTACAATGCTATCTGGGTAATAGTTGATCGTCTCACCAAGTCAGCCCATTTTCTAACTATCAAGGTTACTTATAATCTCGATCAGTTGGCCAAGTTATACATAAAAGAGATTATTTTTAGACATGGAGTTCCTGTATCCATAGTCTCAGACCGAGATCCACGGTTTACTTCGAACTTTTGGAGGAGTCTTTAGGCACACTTAGGAACCCAGCTGAAGTTGAGTACATTATATCACCCACAAATCGATGGCCAAAGTGAGAGAACCATTCAGGCGCTGGAAGATATGTTGAGAACTTGCATTATGGATTTTAAAGGAAGTTGGGAGGATTCAGTTGCCTTTGGTAGAGTTCGCATACAACAACAGTTAGCATGCCAGTATTGGAATGCCACCGTATGAAGCCCTATATGGAAGGAAGTGTAGAACACCTTTATGCTGGGATGAAGTTGGGGAAAGGCAAATGCTTGGACCTGAGTTAGTACAACAAACCACTGAGAAGATTCGAATTATACGACAACGGTTGCAAGCATCTCAAGACCGACAGAAGAAATATGCAGATCAACACAGACAGCTACGAGAGTTTAGTGTCGGGAGTCATGTATTTCTAAAAGTGTCGCCTTGGAAAGGCAAGATCCGTTTTGGTAAAAAGGGAAAGTTAAGCCCGAGATTCATTGGGCCATTTTAAGTATTAAGGAGAATAGATGAGGTAGCCTATGAGGTAGCTTTTCATGTGTCTGTGCTACGTCTGTATAAACCCGATTATAAGCATGTGATAAACTATGAACCTGTTCAGATAGAGAAAGACTTATCATATATAGAGGTTCCGGTGCAGATAATTTATCGAAAGGAACAGGTGATCAGCCTTTCATACCTGATGAACATATGAAACATGGACTAAGTGCGAATCAATAATCAGTAGAGATGTGAATAATTAACAATAATTATTCACTACCATGCTTTGAAAATATAACTCAAGTTTGAGTTAGGAAAAACTTGCTCAATAAAAGAGTATAGGAACTTGCCTATATCGTTGATTACTGCTACGCAATCTAATTTAATCTCTTTATTGAAAAGACCTATCAGTTATAAGATTGATTTTTAAATTAGTATAACATACTTATCTCATAATACTATTACTTTAAAAGTAAACTATCTAACACTTAATCACATAGTCAAATATTAGATATCCTTGACACCATACTTATTTACAAGTCTAAACCTATCACACATCGAGTCTTTAATAGTATTCAATATAGTATACTGAGTGGTTTCCCACAAACAACCAACAAATTAGTTTTTGTCTCGTTTACACTGTTTTCACATTGAGTTAGATCGGTTACTAATTCGTATATACCTTCCCCATATGAATGAATCGTTTAGCTCAGCTACTATACATCAACCATTAAATGGTACGATTGCACTACTTTAAACTTAACACTTTATAAATTCTTATTATAACTTGGTAAACTATTTATGAATTCAAGAGACTTAATGTATCATTTCAACAAACTAAAACTAAAATGTCTTCCCTTCCTAATCTTTTCAGTTTCCATTTCAGCAAGCTGAAACAAAACTGACTTCTCTTCCTGACATTTTAGTTTTCATTTCAGTATCCTGAATTGTTCATTTCAGGAAGCTGAAATACCCTTTTTACGAAGATACCAAAATAGCATATTATTTTTCTATCCTTTGGCCAAACATATATACATATAATCCATACACAAAAATAATTTTTCTGGAATTTTTCAATTCTCTTAAGTATTTTTCAAAAATCCGTTTTTAGTTAATACCTTAAGAAAATAGCTGCATCATGCTTAACTCTAGAAATTTTCAACCCTTGGCGGGATCTTACACATGTTATCGTGGACATCCATTTTAAATTTTGTGGCCATCGGAGTTATAGAACTCCGGTTATGGCGATTTTCGTTGAAAAAAAAATGCAAATATTGAAATGCTCATAACTTGCTCAATTTAAGTCGGAATGAGCTCATTTTTGGACACAAGCTACTTTATTACATATATATCAATGTCCCAAAAGATTGGAATTTATTTCAATAAATAAGTGGACGATACTACCCTTTGAAAAAAGTGGCAGCAGCTTTTCGGTCTTTTTTAGTTTTGGCGTCCTTTGCTAAAAACAGTCCACATGAAAATCTATACGGAATTTTTTAGTGATTCCACTTGAAAAAGTTAGAAGACTTGTATATATAACTTTAAAAATTGACCACACTCAAAAATTCAAAGTACAAAGAGAGATATGGTCGTTTGAATTTCACGTTACGTTTTCCAAAAATCTAATTTTTCCATCTTTGATGATTTCTAAGAAAACTCCCATATCTCACATAATAACCAACATAACCCATCATTAAAACATCATAACACATACTAATATCTCATATACCCATGGATTTACCATGATCCATGATATAATATCTCAAATAATCACCAAACACAAGATAAACACAATCAAGGCTAAGAAAAATTAAGTTTTCTACATTTTGAAAATCCTAGTTTCCATTTCATACTTTAAATCTAACTTTTGATCCTCAAAATGGATAGATCCACACATAACACACTCCAGATCATGTAGATCTAGAGTTTTGAAGTTCAAGAAAATAAATCCAAGTTTTGATTGAACATAACTAAAAATAACATAAACAAAAGATATTTATTCCTTTGATCTCCATGCTCTCCTACTTCTATGGTTGATTTTGGGGCTTGAAAGTATAAAATTTTCTCTTCCTCCTTCTTCCTCAAAGTAGTCGCCCCTCTCCTCTCTCTTATCTCTCTCTAGTTATTAGGAGATGAAATAATAAGACAAGAAAACTTATTTAGTAAATATGAGAGGGCTATTTATATTAGGAAAGATATATGCATATATCATATGCATACATATATAAAATCTCCTAACATATCTTGGCATATCATACCAAATCTCTCCATATCTATCCATATCTTTCAATATCTATCAAATATCTTTCCAAATCTATCAAATATCTTATCCACAAGATTTAATTCTCATTCTCCATTTCTTCCTAGCTTGGGTCGAAATGGGCCTCCTTTGGCCCAAGTTTTTGTTTTTCTTAATCCCTCATTTAACTTACTAAAGTCCATTAAGTCCCTTCTCCCATTGGGCTAAGCTTGAGCTTTGATTTAACTTCTTTTGGGCTTGGATCTTTCCTTAATTTACTTACTAATTAATAGGGACTTGGGCTTTCACTCATAAATAAATTGTGTCATTATAATACTTGTTCCATACATGATATATTGGGCTAGTTTAATAATTTAATTACTTTTAAATCAAATTAAGTACAAGTCCAATGCTTAATTAAATAATTGAGCTACTTATTTAATTTCTTGAGCCATAAAATCATCTTAGTCCCATACTTTTATTTTTTATCTTACCCTAATCATTTAGTTAGGATTTTCATTACATACCTTTGTAAATAAATTCCTTACTCATATATTTTTAATTTATAACCCAATTAGACTTGCTATTCTTAGGTTATAAAATTAATTAATTGAGATGTACAAAATAAATCTCTTAGGGTTAGTATATATTTTTAAATACTATCATTCTCTTATATTATAATCCCTTTGGTTATTTAATTAATAGATCTATGAGTCTTCTAACGTTTCCAAGTAGAATCACTAAAAAAGTCTTTTGTAGATTTTTGTGTGGACTGGTTTTAGCAAAGTAAGCAAAATCTGAAAAATAAGGAAAAGCAATCTGCTCAAAACTGTTGGGGGTAGTTTCATTCACTTAGAACATGAAAAAAAATCATGCCTTTTGTGACATGAAAATATATGATATAAAGTAGCTCCTGTCCAAAAATGAGTTTATTCCGACTTAAATTGACTGAGTTATGGTTATTTCAATTTTTAGGCTTTTCATGACGAAAATGTCTATAACTGGAGTTCTATAACTCCGATGGCCAAGAAATTTAAACTAGAAGTTTGGTGATTATCTATGATAAAAAAATTGCATTATGAAAAGCCTTTTGCTTATTTATACTATTTTTCCACGAGATGTCGGGAATTCCTTGTACCGCATTCCTAGTCATTTTGTTCGAAAGGCCCCTTTTTTACTCCCGCGGCCTGGCCTGGTCACTACCTAGCCGGGCCTTTTTTGTTCCAACGAATCCTAGCTAAACGTGTAAGAGTTTTCCAAGAGTTGGGAATTCTTGGAGTTGATCATGGTATAGCTAATTTTCTTAAGTTACGAACTAAAAACGGACTTTTGAAAAGTACTAAATGAACTTGAAAAATTCCAAAAAAATATTTTTGTTAATGGAATATATGTATATATGTGTGACCAAAAGATAAAAAAAAATACTAACATGATTTGGTATTTTTCATGCCTACGATTAAGTTAAGAATAATTGAGAAAATTAGATTCGTTAATTTGATTTTAGTGACTAATAATCATTATGATGTTATATTATGACCATATAGGGGTAATTTGGTCATTTTTGATAAAATGTTATATGAAGGGTTTGATATGTTTACTAAATAAATTAAATAGTAAGAGATAAACAATTAAATTAAAATTGTTTATAAGTTTTAAATAATTAAAATATTATTAAATGATTAATAATATTAGTAAAGGAATAAAATATTATTAAATGATTAATAATATTAGACTACAGTTTAAGATGACTGATAGAGGGATTAAGAAGGCTTAATGAGAATATTAAGCATTCATCGGAATAAAAAGTAATTATAAACTGTTGAGTCAGAAATCGTCAAAGTACATTAAATTGACTAGAGTCGATCAACTTATGAACTAATAAGACGTGCAATGAGGTTTAATGTAAATAAATTGAATGGATAGTAAAGAGTCTTAGAAAGACTTGAACACATGATTTTGCATTGTGTCTCCATATTTAAAAAGGGAAAATAATGAAAGATAAAGTAGAGCTAGCATAAATGACTAATAAACATCGTTATGTAGCTAATTATGGTTGTATATACACTTAATCGTGTAGAACAATGGAAGGATAAATTCTACTAATCGTGCAAGGAATGCTTCAAGGAAAGTTCTTCAGTAACTTGCTCTTATGTGATAATATGTATTAAACCATGTTATGGTTGTTAATGTAATATGTGCTTTATACGAACTCGTTGATTACATGAATATTATATGACTAAATGGAAAGCATGAAATATGTGAAGTATATGTTAAATTTATAACATGAAGAATATATTGTGTTGTATGATAAGTATGAACGATATAGAGATGCATAACATGAAGTTAGGATGCATATAGAAATGCATGAAACATGGGTAGATGCATTGACTAAAATTTTTGATGCATGAATATATGAAATTTGAATGCTATGTGAAGAATGAAAGGTGTAGACTGTTGAACTAGCTGAGCCGTTGTGCTCATTCCTTGCAAAAATAAAACTTTTGCAGATGTTAAAGAAATCATTGAAGATATCCGATTATAAAAGATGTATGTTGTGATAAAGAGCATTCAACGTAATTATTTTGAAAATTTAACTAATTGTTAGTAAGTTGGTAAATCGTTTAGTTATAAGAAACCATTTGTATATGTTACGAGGAAGTTGAAATTAGATGGTGAGTTATATTTACTTATAAATGTTGTAAAGGAAATTAATTAAGTTATAATGAACTTGGCAAGATGTGTGGGTAATCCAGGTTGCTGGATTAGGTAACCAGGTTGCTGGATTAGGCATTCGGTTTACTGAATTTAGGTATTCAATTTGTTGAATTATAAAGATGAACTTATAAAATAAAAGATTAAGTGTTAATTCACAAGTTATATGATAAAGTAGTAGTACAGTCATACTGTTTAATGGTTGATGTATAATAGCTGAGCTAAATGATTCCTTCAGGGAGCGGAGGTATATACGAACTAGCTACCGATCTAACTCCCTGTGAAATACAGTGCAGACGAGACGGGAAACTAGTTTGTTGGTTGTTGGTGTGAAACCACTCAGCATACTATATTGCACACTGTTAAAGACTCGATGTGTGCTAGGTTTAGACTTGTGAATGCGTATGATGTTAAGGTGTTATCTAATATTTGATATGTGGTTAACTATTAGATAATTTACTTATAAAGTAATAGTATTGTGAGATAAAGTATGTTATGCTAATGGAAAGATCAATCTTATAACTGATAGGTCTTTTCAATAAATGTAACAACCTATTGTAAAGGTTACAAATTCTGGAACAGAAGGGAATAATATATTAATAAGTACAAAAGACAAGTTGTATTCATTTAATTATGAATAAATATGGTATTTATTAAGATGTTTGTAGCACCATAATGTACCATGTCTGAGATTTTAGGGACCCGAATTTGGGGGCGTCACACGAGCTCTTCCTTGATGGACTGACATCGAGGTGTCGGAGGGTCTCTCAGAAAGGTTCGTTGATCATGGAGGTTTTATCGAATTTGGGTTTAATATGAGGTTTGGTGTCTTGAGACTGGTATTTAATTGGATATTTGAATGTATAAGTAAAGTGTTTGGCTTTTGTTTTGAAGGTTAGACCGCACTATAGATGGCTACCTACGTACTCCTGAGGTTGAGGGAGATCAGGTCTTTCGTAGTTCAGGCTTGGCCTGAACGGTTAAAAAGTGTTTATTTGGGTTTGAGCTTGGTTTGAGGGGTTTTTGAATATTCTGTTTTGTTTGATCGCACCATAAATGGCTGCCTAGGTACTCCTGTGCTAGGAGATCAGGTCTTTTGTAGTTCAGGCCTTGTAGTAAAGACCTGAATTGATTTGATTTGATTCTTTTCAGGACCATGATGGTGGTTTATAGGAATCTTAGATGTAGTACCTCTTCACTATGTCTGAATTGATAAGTTGGGGAAATTCTTGCCCATCCATTTCTTGCAGTCTGAGGGCTCCTCCTATTAACACTTCCTTGACGATGAAAGGGCCTTCCTAGTTTGGGGTGAATTTTCCTCTAGCTTCATCTTGATTGGCGAGGATCTTCTTTAGTACCAAGTTATTTTCCTTGAATTACCTAGACCAGACCTTCTTGTTGTAGGACCGAGCAATCCTTTGTTGATACAACTGACTATGAAAGATGGTTGCAGCCCTTTTCTCATCTATCAAAGATAAGTGGTGGTATCTCTCTTGTATCAATTGGCCTTTTTCCATCTAAACATCTATCAATAATCTTAATGGTTCCATTTCTACTTCTATGGGGAGTGCAGCTTCCATGCCATAGACCAATGAATAGGGGTAGTCCCAGTAGAAGCGCGCATTGACGTTATATAGGCTAATAGAGTCAGAGGCAATAAGTCAGGCCATTCTTTGTGATTGGCGTACATCTTTTGCATGATTTTCTTGATATTTTTATTGGTTGCTTCGACAGCACCATTCATCTTGGGATGATAGATGATGGAATTAAGATGTTTGATATGGAATTTACTGCATAATTCCTTCATCATCTGGTGGTTCAGATTCTTAGCATTGTCTGATACGATCACCTCCGGTTGTCCGTATCAATAGATTATGTTGTTTCTGATGAAACTAATGATCTACTTCTTAGTGACTTTGGGAAAACAGGCAGCTTCGACCCATTTGGTGAAGTAGTCGATCATAGTGAAGATAAAGCGATGACCATTGCTGGCTTTGGGATCTATTTGCCCAATCACGTCCATCCCCCACATGGAAAATGGCTATGACAAACTCATATTATGCAGTTCATTTGGAGGAGCGTGGATGTCATTTCTATGGATTTGGCATTGATAGCATCTCCTGACGTGATCATCACAGTCGGCTTTGAGAGAGATCCAGTAATGCCCTGTTCTTAGTATCTTCTTGGCAAGGAAATGACCGCTCATGTGTGGACCACAGACTCCACCGCGGACTTCGTCCATAAGTCTTTGGGCTTGGTCTTTGTCTAGGTACCTTAGCAGGCCTATTCCAACATCTCTTTTGTAGAGTTCATCTCCGCTTAAGTAGAACTTCATGGCCATTCTATGGATCCGCTTTCTTTCAGCTTGGGTTGCCCCAGTGGGCGTAGATCCATCTTGTAGATATTCTTTGATGTCCTGATACCAGGGCTGTTTGATGGGAGGTAGTTCACCAGATACTTCTCCAACGTAATTTCCATAGGCTGGTGCTTTCTGGCTTGCAAATTTGATATCAGGGATTCCTCTCCTATCAGATATATGGATCAAGGAAGCCAGTGTTGCAAATGCATCCGCAAAATCATTTCTATTTCGAGGGATGTGGATGAAGGCTATTTCGTCAAAATCTGTAGCCATCTTGATGACCTGTCAATGATAGGGCAGAAAATGCAATTCCTTGGTGTGATATACCCTGGTGGTTTGTCTGATGACCAACTCAGAATCTCCACAGACTACTAACCGTTGGATACCCATATATTGGGCCAGTTTTAATCCCATTATACAGCCTTCATACTCGGCTGTGTTGTTGGTGTTAACAAATTGAAGTTTGATAGCCACGGGATATTGTTCTCCCGTGATCGATACAAGGACTGCCCTTGCTCCTGCACCTTCCATGTTTACAGCCCTGTCGAAGTACAGTTTCCAGAATTGGCCGATATTTTCTTGAGGGTTTTGCTAAATTGTCATTATTCCATAATCTAGGAAATAAGTTTCTAAGGGTTCGAAGTTCCCTGATGGTATTTCGGCCAATTGATCTGCAATTCCTTTACCTTTGATGGACTTTTGAGTCACGTAGATGATATTGAATTGCTGATGGATCAATTGCCATTTGGACAATCGGCAATTCGACATGGGCTTGCTGAATATGTACTTCAGAGGATCTATGCGGGATATGAGATAAGTTGTGCGTCCATGAAGATAATGTTGTAATCTCATGGTAGCCCATGCTAAAATATAACAGGTTATTTCAATCAAGGTGTACTTCTGCTCACCGCTGTTGAATGTTTTGCTGAGGTAATAAATAGCTCTTTCCTTGCCTCTATCATCTTTCTGCCCCAGCATATAGCCCATAGCGTTGGTATTGGCCGATATGTCATGAATAAGGGAATTTTATCCCTTGGTGGTACCAAAATAAGAGCTTCCACCAGTTGCCTCTTGATTGTAAGGAAGGCTTTTTGACAGTCTTTATACCATTTTTCGGACGAATTTTTCCTTAACAGCTTGAATATGGGCTCACAAGTTGTTGTGAGTTGGGAGATGAATCTGCTTACGAAATTGATTTTCCTAAGAAATCCCCATATTTCTTTTTCTGTTTGGGGTACATGCATCTTAGTGATAGCTTTAATCTTGGCAGGATCCAGCTCAATGCCTCTGTTGTTTACCAGAAATCTCAATAATTTATCGAATTTGACACCGAGAGCACACTTAGCTAGATTCAGCTTTAAGTCGTATTTGTAAAGCTTGTTGAATAGCTTTCTTAGAAGGTCGAGGCGGTCATCTTCCCTTCGGGATTTGATGATGATGTCATCCACATATACCTCTATCTCTTTGTGCATCATGTCATGGAATAGGGCCATAATGGCTCTCTGATATGTAGCACCAACATTTATAAGGCTGAAAGACAATCACATGTAGCAGAAGGTTCCACAAGGGGTGATAAAGGCTAATTTTCCCTATCTTCTTCGACAACCACGATTTGGTGATACCCGGTGAAGAAATTGATAAATGAGTATATGTCGTACTTTGTCGTGTTGTCTATTAATATATGGATAAAAGGTACTGGGAAGTCGTCTTTGAGTCATGCCTTGTTCAAATCCCGGTAATCCATGCATACTCGTACCTTCCATCTGGGCTTAGGCATGGGAACTATATTGGACAACCATTCCGGATAGGTTGACACCATGATAATGTATGCCTTGAATTGCTTGATAACTTCTTCTTTGCCCTTTAAACTCCACTCGGGCTTTAGTCTCCTGAGTTTCTGTTTGACAGGCTTGAATCCCTCTTTGATGGGTTGTCGATGAATGACAATGTCAGTAGACAAGCCAACCATGTCTTTATGTGACCATACAAACACATCCTGGAAATTAGTTAGGAGTTCAATCAGGTCTGTCATTTAATTTGGGGTAAGGTCGTTGCTTATTTGGATCTCTTTGGGATTTTCTAAGGTTTTGATATTGATTTTGGTGTTTTGATTAAGGTTTGGTTTGGGTTTATCTTCGACCTATTCCTTGATCTCCTCAGGCACCTCATAGTCATATGTATCCTCTTCATCAATCCGTATCAACTCAAAGTCCCATTCTACATCAAAGCTGTAGTCACCGTTGAGACTTGGCAATTCATCGGCAAGGTTAGACAAATCCAAATTTGGAGTCCTAAAAACAAAATGCCTTCACTTAATATATGATATTGTTTAATCATACAAAGAAGCAATGAAAGCATGACAAAAGTAACTGCTAGTACTATGCAACAAAAGTAAGCAGTATATAATATATACGCTTCAGTGCAAATGGATTTTCTGCCCTTTTACCCTTTGCGACAAATGCAAGGAGTGAGGCTCTAGTTGTCTAGGGTCATGTCCTTATTGACTGAGATGATAAAGTTGTTATCCTCCTCCTCTTTGATGATGACCATGACTGAATTCTCATCAGGGTTAGTGCTTTTCTTTGAACATTTCTCCTTAGCCCTATTGATGATAGGGATCAGGATTTGATCTTCTGAATAGTCATCATCTGGGATATTGTCGTCCATACCCTCAGTATGTGACAGAAAATACATCTTTGCAAATTGACCTTGCACTTCTTGTAGGAACCTTTCATTCTTTTCCTTTTTTTCCTTAGCAGGAATCTGGATTTCTTTCTCACTAACCGGTTTGACCTGAGGAATTAGCATGCCTGACAAAGAAGCATAGACTTTCCTTGTTGGCTTCACAAATCCAGCATCTATGAGATTTGGTAATAGAATGGTGGATGTCTAAACCGGTTGATGCTTATGCGGGTTCTTGTGATTTGATCCATTGGAATAGCCTAATCTAGCCTTCCCTGCTTGGCTAGGTATCTGAACTGGATGTTTGCTGCCTTGTTGATTTTTCCCGAGCCCTTTGTCGGGATAAAAATCTAAAGATATCATTTCTTTACTGACGGACATCACTTCGGAAGAAATTCTTGTCTTTAAGGCTGGAGCTCCAATAGGTCTGTAGTGAGTGTTGCTGACTTCGAAGGCTTGAAAACTGGCTGGCTCAACTCCTTCGTTGAGGCTGATCATATGCATATCCATTTGTATATAGAAAAGATACTCTGGTTTGGCATTGACAGTAACCAGATTGCCATTAATAATGTACTTGACTTATTGATGAAGGGTGGATGGGACTGCTCCTGCCATATGGATCCACGGTCTTTCCAACAGTAAATTATATCCCGTGGTGATGTTCAGCACTTGGAATGATACATAGAATGTATGTGGACCAATCTCCACAGGTAGTTTGATTTCTCCTACAACATTTCGCCGAGACCCATCGAAGGCTCTTATGACTATATAGATGCTTCGGATTCAATTTCGACTGATCTTCATTCTTTCCAAAGTTTCATAAGGACAAATGTTCAAGGAGGATCCTCCATCAATCAACACTCCCCTATCACGTATCCAGAGGACATCACTGCTATATGTAGTGACTTGGAATGATCAGTCCCTTCAACTGGTATGCTATCATTAGTGAAAGATATCACATTGCTGTTGAAAATGTGCTCTATCACGAGACCAAACTTTTCGGTGTCTACTACTTTGGGATTGAAGCAGATCTGAGTGGCGCCTTACTTGAGCCTCGCAGGATTAGTCTTCTTTGAGTCTGGTAATCAAACGTCGACGGGTTCGCCTCCTGGTGGAGGAATCACACAACATACATTCACATAGAACGTGTCTCACCATATGAAATGATGATATTGTTTGAAGCACTAATATTTAAACAGTAAAACATTTATTTACATCCATTCAATGTAAATACATCATCCACACACATGCAGATAAAAATGGAATTTTTTGAAAAGATTGAAATGCGGCTTAAGCCCTCTACTGTCACCAACAGAGTCGTTGTGACGCCCCCAAATTCGAACCGCCACAGGGTCACTCGAATTCGGTTTGTCACGTTCTAAAATCTAACACCACAATAAATATTACGACTAAATGTCGCATCGCACAGCGGAATAATACACAACTATTACCGAATAGATTACATTTAATTAATATAATTTATTCACATCCCAAGGTCTCGTAACTTAAACATCGGTTACATAGCTTAAACATACCTTAAGCATATATAAACCTAACTAATACATAAAAGCATAAGTTCTTACTACAATTATAAGTTCTACGTAAATAAAGCTACTCAGTAGCCTTTCCCTTGCCCTTGTCAGTACTCGAGGGTCCGCACTGCTCTGCCTTAACTGAAATATTTTAAGGAAAGCAAGAATGAGCAACAAGTTTGCTCAGCAAGTAATATAATAATAAGGGTGAGTAATATAGTTTTCGAATCTAAAAAAGGGTATAGCAAGGTATGATAGTTCAAGGATAGCAAGAATATCAACAGTTCACAATAACAGTCGCTAAGGACAAAATAATATCAATATGATTCAATACTAAATCACTTTAAAATTTTAAGATAACTGAATACTGAGCAGTCACTAAGGACTATTGAACATCTACTAGAATCATCAATAATAAACTGATAACCCAAAAGAAATAAGTACGATAGATGATCAGTCTACAATACTCTATGTTATGCATAACACCATTATAATATTCACACGTGTGTTGAGCTTCCAACAATATACACTCCCCTTACCATAAGGGTTGTTCAACTCAGTTTTTCAAGATTTCCGCACCAGTCAATTGGTTTGGACAATTTTTTAAACATGCATATAGTTTAGCCGAATCAAATGGCATAGACTCTTTCACGATATTCAAGAATAATACCAAGTTCAACATGAATAATAGCTTTCATAAGGCTCAATGGAATAAGAGTTCAAGCATACTAACTTAATTTAAACGAGTAAGTAAGAAAAATATGCTTACAATATTCCTTGAATAAAGTAAACCCAAAGATATGATACTTGCAAAATAAAAGTAGGGTTCAGATACTTGCACTGTAAAAGAGTGTAAGTTAGAGAACTTGCCTTAAGCGTAGTCTATCCACATAATTTAATCAACCCTTTCGAATCCTATCGTAATATAGTTATGTATATATGATATCCATTAGTCATATAGTTTAACATTATACTTTATCTTATTCATACAACCAACATATAAGTTTAGTCTTTAATCTTACTATACAGTTATACCATGTATAGTATCGTATTAATTCACGAAACTCGATTGATATAACTTTCAATGTCTTAACATTCCTCTTCTCAAGTTAATCATCATCATAAATCATTACCATCACATAGGATCACAATCAATACTAAACTCATTTTATTTAGTAGGTTATGGAATAGTTATAAGTTATCCGTCAAAATCGGATTCAAGTATCAACATGTGATATCACATAGCATGTATACATATTAAAGGATACTTTCATGCTTGTATAACTTTTCAAAGTTCAATCATACATGATATAGGTTCTAAATCATGATTTCTAACGACTTAGGGTCATGCAATGCCATGAATTCACGTAAGTTATCATGCCTGTCATGTAAACATGTGAAATAGTCATATAATCTATTAATAAGCATGCTCACATGATTCTACACCTCAAATGTGGAACTAATGTCGTCGTTTATTTTGAAAACGTGCTTTGTTTTATGCTTAACTTGATTCCACAATATCTAACATGGTAGGCATACATGTGTGATACATTAGTGAGTCTAAGAGTACTATCAAACATGTCCATAAATATCAGAATTCAAATCTCAATGTAACATGTCAACGCTCACGTGCAAAGCTTGAATTTTGATTAGTAATGTTCACTAATTAGTCCAACATGTGCATGTTATATCATGAAATATGTATATACATGGTATCACGTTCTTCATGCACTTCTAGGTCATATTAACATGCTCAAAGTCAGAAATATAGTCGTGGTTCTCATATGTTAAAGTTCGCTTATGAAATCTTAAGTTTATTTCAAAACTATATGTTGTTTCATAAATATTGTATGCAAACATAGCCACACATGTGCATGTCATGTTAGTGTACCCATATAGGTATGTTACTCATGCTAGCAAGCTGGTTCAAGTAGTAATCTAATTATCTAGCACTCACAGCCTAAAAAAATCAGGATCTGGTGCAGGGTGCCGGCGCAGCTGTGCTGCGCCCCGGTGTTATACTGGTGCAGCTGCGCCACTACTGGTTTGCACCAGACAGCAGTCTGCTACGACAGAAAACTAGGCCAATTTCTAAACTTCACAACAATTTCGTTTCTACACAACTACATTTAAGTTTAAACATGCTTATAAGTCCATATAACACATAAACAAGCATTCTATATCCCAATTACACTCTAATTCAACATGATCAAGAATATAAGAATTCTAAGAAATTGCAGAAACAGAAAATGAAGAACGAGAAATGTAGTATACCTTTGTAAACAATTTAGCTTGCTGTTAAAACACTAAAATCTCTCTCTCAATTCTAGAATGCTTAACACTAATATATATATATATATATATATGCTCTCTAGTCTCACTTAGCCAAAATTCTCAGCAAATGAATTAGGATGAGGATGTGTTATATTTATAGAGAAAATGATATCCAGACATTGTTTGCTTCCATTGAATCAAACCCATGGATTGAAGAATTGCATGAAGGTTATGGGAGAGTAGGTAATTGGTTGGTAAATCTCATCATCAAAACCACTCCCCATTGATCATGAGCCATCTAGATTGCTGAGTTTAAGGAGTAGAGAGTAGGCTAGCTTGGAGTTTTCACGTGTGAGGAAATGTGACTATCAACATGGGACAAGGCAAAGCAATCTCAACATTTTGCAAATCCCACATACTAAGGTTACATATATAAGTCTACTTAGGTTACATAATGTATACCTAGGTTATAATGCAATGTCACAATGTATTTCCATGAATAAGTAACATTTTAATGTAGTAAATATAATTTGTACATATATAATCCATGTACATTTTATCTTACCGGTTTAGTTTAACCGGATATTAACACATTACACTGTATCCTTTATTATTAAATTCTACTAATCAATAATTGTTTATCATATATTCATGATGTACTATTTTAATGTACACTCACATACAATTGTCACGTAAGCATCATAATGTATTAATTAGTCATAATATATAGTTTCAATATGTATAGTCACATTGTATTAATCATGTAGCGTTCACAATTCAATAATTTTACTATATAGTTTATGTATAATTGTATAGTCACATTGCACTACACTTCATATAACATATATGTAGCTACTATACATTATACATTTAATTCGCATGCTTGCACATAGAAATTAATTTGTTACTTATCTTATCAATTAATTAATATTAATATTAATTAATCTCTTCCTCATCAATCATTATAATTATTAATCTCCATAACGATTGATTAACATTTATATGATTAATTATCACATTAAATAAATATAAATCTTATTATATTTATTGCTTATTATTATTCTATTACTTGCAATCACATCTCATTAATTAATCATCATTAATATTTTATAACAATTAATTAATATTCTATTTCTCATAATAACAATTAACAATTAATATAGATTAATTGTTCACTTAATAATTCCTTCGTTGATTAATATAATCATTAATATTTCTCATCACTGTGCCACACAAGGCATTCAACGAGTTTATCGTAAACTCTATATTTTCTCAATTATTATTATTATTCAATTTAATATAATTGAGTTAACTCATCTCATAACACAAAATTATTTATATACAGATAAATATTCATTTTTATTAATATATTCATTTAATAATATATGGAATTTCTCGGGTATTACATCCTCCCCCCTTATAAAAATTTCGTCCTCGGAATTGCTACAAGGTTACACAAATAGATGGGGATAATCCCTCACCATCCTATCTTCTAACTCCCACGTAGCTTCCTCGACATCGTGGTTACGCCAAAGTACTTTTACAGATGAAATAATTTTATTTCTAAAGGTTTGTTCTTTCCTATCTAGTATTTAGACAGGAATTTCTTCATACGCCAAGTTCTTCTCCACTTGAATGGGCTCGTAAGAAATCACGTGCTTGTAGTCGGCCTTGTATGGTCGCAACATGGAGATGTGGAACACGTTGTGGATGTGCTCCAACTTGGGTGGTAATGCAACTTTGTATGCCACTTCGCCCACTCGCTTCAATATCTCGAACGGTCCAATGAATCTTGGACTCAACTTTCCTTTCTTGCCGAAACGGATTTTTCCCTTTAATGGCGATACTTTCAAGAATACGAAACTACCGACTTTAAAGTCTCGGTCCTGCCGATGCAAATCTGCGTACTTTTTCTGGCGGTCTTGAGCTGCTACTAGTCTGGCTCTTATCACTGTCACCACGTCTGCGGTTTGTTGAACTAACTCTGGTCCAAGTATTCGTTGCTCTCCGACTTCGTCCCAACATAATGGCGTTCTGCACTTTATTCCGTAAAGAGCTTCGTAAGGTGGCATGCCGATACTCGCATGATAACTATTGTTGTACGCAAATTCTACTAACGGTAGATGGTCGTCCCAATTTCCCTTGAAGTCCATCACGTAAGTCCTAAGCATGTCCTACATCGTTTGTATAGTTTGCTCACTTTGCCCGTCTGTTTGAGGATGATAAGCGGTACTCAACCTCAACTGTGTTCCCATCCTCTCTTGGCAAACTTTTCCAAAAATTTGATGTTAAGCGCGGATCTAGATCAGAGACAATTGACACCAGCACTCCATGTCTTGAAACAATCTTCTTTACGTAAAGACTCGCTAACTGATTCAAGCTATAGCGGATCTTGATCGATAGAAAATGTGCGGTCTTCGTAAGTCGATCCACGATAACCCAAATGGAATCATATCCTTTCTGCGTGACTGGAAGTCCCACCACGAAGTCCATCGTAATGTGCTCCCATTTCTATTCTGGTATTTCCAACGGTTGTAGTAAACCACTCGACCGCTGGTGCTCTGCTTTAATGCGTTAGCAAGTCAAACATCTACTAATGCACTCTACGACTTCCCGTTTCAGATTGGGCCAGCAAAAGTGTTGCCTCAAATCTCGGTACATCTTTGTGCCTCCCGGATGAACGAAATACGTCGTATTGTGTGTCTCGTGCAAAATCTCTTCTCTCAACTCGGTTACCGCTGGTACCCACACTCTTCTTTCGAATCTCAAAATACCGTCTTTATCCATTCAGAATCTCTCTTCTTCATTTTCTGCTATCCTTTTTCTGATTTTCTCGCACTCCTCATCTTTCTCTTGTGCTTCTTTTACTCTATCCAACAAGGTTGGACGAACTTCCATTACAAACAACTTCTCTTCAGGCCTCTCCGGTCCCTTTACCTCTATTTCCAATTTCTCCATTTCTCTTATTAACTTCTCTTGAGTCGTCAAGTGAAACAATTTCTCTCTTCTTTTCCTTCTCAAAGCGTCGGCAACTACGCTTGCCTTACCCGGGTGATAGAGAATATCACAGTCATAATCCTTGATTAGTTCTAACCACCTTCTCTGACGCATATTTAAGCCCTTCTGTGTTAAGATATATTTCAGACTTTTGTGGTCCGTGTATATCTCACATTTCTCACCGTACAAATAATTCCTCCAAATTTTTAACTCAAAAACTACTGCCGCTAACTCTAAGTCATGAGTAGGGTATCGTTTTTGGTAGTCCTTTATTTATTGTGATGCATACGCAATGACTTTGTCGTGCTGCATTAACACACAACCAAGTCCTTTGTGCGATGCATCACTATACACTACAAAATTTCCCGCATGATCTAGTAGTGACAACACAGGCGCTTCGCCTAATCTCTTCTTCAACTCCTGAAAATTCTCTTCACATTCGTCTGTCCACACAAACTTCACCGTCTTCCTCGTCAGATTGGTCAACGAAGTTGCTATCTTAGAAAAATCCTGGATGAATCTTCGATAGTACCCAGCTAACCCTAAGAAACTTCTCACCTTCGTTGGTGTTCTCGGTTGTTCCCAATTACTTACTGCCTCGACCTTTGCAGGGTGTACTGAGATTCCATTCTTATCCACCACGTGACCTAAGAATTGAACCTTCTCCATCCAAAATTCACACTTTGAAAATTTCGCATACATCTTCTCCTTCCTTAGTGCCTCCAAAACAATCTTCAGATGTTCGGTGTGCTCTTCCTCTGTCTTCGAGTATATTAAGATGTCGTCGATAAAGACTACTACGAATTTGTCCAAGTAGGGCTTGAAAACTCGGTTCATCAAGTCCATGAATGCTTCCGGAGCATTAGTCAATCCAAATGACATTACCAAAAACTCGTAATGTCCATAACGGGTTCGAAATGCAGTCTTTGGTATGTCCTCATCTCGTACCTTCAATTGGTGATAACCTGTCCGTAGGTCTATCTTCAAAAAACACTTCACTCCTTTCAATTGATCAAATAAGTCGTCTATTCTTGGTAACGGATATTGTTCTTGATCGTTACTCTATTCAATTCTTGATAATCGATACAGAGCCTCATTGATCCGTCCTTTTTCTTAACGAATAACACTGGTGCTCCCCAAGGAGACACACTTGGTCGAATGTAACCCTTATCCAATAACTCTTGCAGTTGTATCATCAATTCCTTCATTTCTACTGGCACCATACGATATGGAGATTTCCAAATCGATGTCGTTCCTGGTGCTAAGTTTATTACGAATTTAATTTCTCTATCTAGCGAAAGATCAGGCAGATCATTCGAAAATACATCTCAAAATTCATTCACTACGGATATATCTTTAATTTCTACTCCCTTTTTTCGAGTATCTATGATGTAAGCTAAATAACCTACACATCCTTTCTTTAACAATTTTTTGGCCTGCATCATCGTAACGCAACACGATTGCTTAAGCGATGAGCTACCATAAAACAATACCTTAGACTTACTCGGAGTCTGAAGGTTCACACATTTGTTCTGACAGTCAATTATCGCAGCATGGTTATACAACCAATCCATTCCCAGTATTACTTTAAATTCTCCCAATCTAATAGGAATCAAGTCTATGCTCAGTTCATGTTCTCTAATGTTTGAGCCACAATTTTGATAAATGTATTCTACAGGGATTTCTTCCTTATTCGCAACTTCTATGTTCAAGGGATTTTTTAATCATTCTCGGGGTGAATTAATTTTACTAGCAAATTCTTCAGATATAAAAGAACAGGTGGCACCCGAATCAAATAATACATAAGCATTTATATCATTGATTGAGATTATACCTGACACCACGTCCTTCGCAGCTACTGCGTCCTGGACGGTCATGTTAAAGGTCCTAGCGGTTGGGCGGTTGGATTGTGCCAGTCCGCCGATTATTAACTTGCTACCTCGTCCCTGACCTCCGCTAGTTCCACCACTTCCTTTCTTTGGGCAATTCTTAATCTGGTGCTCCGTTGATCTGCAAGCAAAACATCCCCTGACCTTCTTTGGTTTTGGGAAATTCGGCGATATATGCCCCTCCTGGCCGCAGTTATAGCACGTGCTCTTTCCTTTCTAGCACTCCCCCTGATGACTTCTCCCACACTTATTACAAGATCCACTCCTTTTCTTAAAACTCCCTTGGTGACTTCCACCTTGATTGTTGTTATTTTTTTTGTTGATGTTATTCTCCCACTTCCTTTTTCCCAAGTTACTTTCTCCACTACTACTTCCTCCAGTACTCTTTCCTTTCTTCTCCTTGTTATACAAACTTAAGGCCTCACTGCCACCTTCTGCAATGATTGCCTTCTCCAGCAATGTTGCAAATGAATCAAGTTGAAGCACTGATAGCTTGTTGAACAGCCAAGGCTTTAATCCTTGTTCAAAGCATCTCGCCTTCCTCTCTTCATCTCCTACTTGGTGCTCCGCAAATCGTGCTAGTTCGTTGAACTTAGCCGCGTACTGCGCTACCGTCATATCACCTTGCTTAAGTTCCAAAAACTTCACCTCCATCCTATTCTTCATGCTTTTCGGGAAGTAGTTCTCAAAAAATAGAGTTTTGAATCTATCCCATGCTATTATCCCTTCTCCAACTCTTTGTTGATTAGCCTCCCACTAGTAGTTGGCTTCGCCTCTCATCATATATGTAGCGAATACAGTCTTTTTGTCTTCACCCACACGAGCTATAGTGAAGGCCTTCTCGATATCCTTAACCCATGTCTGCGCAATGATTGGGTTGGTAGTACCCTCGAACTCTGGGGGTCCTACACTCCTAAAGTTCTTAAAGTTTGTGATTGGTACTCTTTGAGGATTGGGGCGAACGGGTTCATTTTTCCTTCCCATTAGAGCTTCTTCTAACAAGTCTACTAACTTTTGGATCGGGTCTACTTGTTCCCTCTCATTGTTCACTGACTCCTCAGGTGCAGTCAATCTACGTCTGGGCGGCATTATCTGCTTCACAAATTTTTATTTTATTATTACTCAGTTATATTACTTAAGTATTTCATTTAATACTAAAGGCATAAAATTTTATAACACATTTCTGAAATAAGCTTCATTTATATTCATATGCCAAATCGTTTCATTACATGATTTCCCCTAGCATATTTCTATAAATGTTATCACATATATCCCCTAATATCACAAAAGACGGGGAACACTAACATACTACCATACTACCCCTCTTACAAAGCTTACTCGGGGTTTACAACACTATCCCATACTTTACACAAAAAGTTGGGATTACAACATAGTATATACATCACACAAAGTAAATACTACTAGACTGACTAAGGGCCTCATCCCATCATTCCCTACAGCGCTCTTGTACTCGATCTGTGCTATATATACTACCAGCTCTCGACTCATAGTATGTAGGGTATGTCCCTGCTCCTCTGGGTAGTGGTACACACCATCAATCACCCTCTCGAAAGCCGAACAGAACACATATCCCATCTTGTTCATCTACCTCTTCTTGTATCTGACCTCATCCTCTAGGTTGTCAGCTCTCTCGTTAGCCGCTTCCCACTTCTCCTCGAAGTGTATCCTATCCATCACCTCCAACTCTAGCTGAGTACGGAGTGCTTCTTTCTCAGTCTTCTCGCTCAATTCTCTCTGTTCTACTTCTTCCAGCTTCCCTGCAAGATTTACGTTTCTCGCCACCGACCTGTGGAATAAGGCTCCCATTTAGATCCCTGCCTCCCTACGATATGCAATCTCTACCTCTAACTCCTGCATGGCCAGCTTCCTCTGGTGGTCCTCGTCCCTCAGCTTTTAGAACTCAGACTCTCTCTCCTGGGCCTCGGCCTCCAGCTCCTGGACTCTGCAGTCCAACTCCAAAATACGCTCCTCGTACTCTCCCAGTATATGCTCCTCTAGGTTAGGCTCGTAGGAGTCCTCCATGGGCTCGTCCTCTACAGGCTCGTCTTCCATAGGCTCCTCCTCGGGGTTAAACTCCACCTCGATCTCATCCTCGTCGTCAGACTCGGATGGTGCAACAGCCTGCATTGGCACAACCTCTAAAGGTTCCTCGTATACTACGTGTATATCTCTGGGCTCCTCCTCGGCCACTCTACTAGGTACACATGTGTCTGTCATCCGATAAACACAAACACATGACAAACAAACAGCAACTCCATTAGAATGTTAAATAAAATATAAGTTCATTGTATAGAATGAAGTTACATTTCATAACATGCTAAGTTTCTCTCTAGGGAAAACTCTATGTGAGTTCTATCCCTTTCTAACTTCTAAATTCTCCTAAGTTATAATCTAAGGACACTAGCTCCTAAGGTTTATAACTACAACTTTGATACCAACCTGTTACGCCCCCAAATTCGGACCGCCCAGGGACACTCGAATTCTGTTTGTCACGTTCTAAAATCTAACACCACAATAAATATTACGACTAAATGTCGCATCGCACAGCGAAATAATACACAACTATTACCGAATAGATTACATTTAATTAATATAATTTATTCACGTCCCAAGGTCTCATAACTTAAACATCGATTACATAGCTTAAACATACCTTAAGCATATATAAACCTAACTAGTACATAATAGCATAAGTTCTTATTACAATTATAAGTTCTACAAAACTAAAGCTACTCAGTAGCCTTTCCCTTGCCCTTGTCAGTACTCGAGGGTCCGCACTGCTCTGCCTTAACTGAAATATTTTAAGGAAAGCAAGAATGAGCAACAAGTTTGCTCAGCAAGTAATATAGCAATAAGGGTGAGTAATATAGTTCTCGAATCTCAAAAAGGGTATAGCAAGGTATGATAGTTCAAGGATAGCAAGAATATCAACAGTTCTCAATAACAGTCGCTAAGGACAGAATAATATCAATATGATTCAATACTAAATCAATTTAAGATTTCAAGATAACTGAATACTGAGCAGTCACTAAGGACTATTGAACATCTACTAGAATCATCAATAATAAACTGATAACCCAAAAGAAATAAGTACAATAGATGATCAGTCTACAATACTCTATGTTATGCATAACACCACTATAATATCCACGCGTGTGTTGGGCTTCCGACAATATACACTCCCCTTACCATAAAGGTTGTTCAACTCAGTTTTTCAAGATTTTCGCACCAGTCAATTGGTTTGGACAATTTTCTAAACATGCATATAGTCTAGCCGAATCAAATGGCATAGACTCTTTCACGATATTCAAGAACAATACCAAGTTCAACATGCATAATGAAAGTAATATGCAAACAAGCCAATCATGTGTGATGATAAAGCATATACTTTGGAGACAATCTTATTTATTTATTAATAAAAATATTCACTTATTAAAGGCATTTAATTATCTACATGGTGCTATTTTTATAATATATAAATAACCCATAGTTTTAAGCAATACTTTTAGAATCATGATGATGATCATGCTAATGAGATCTAAATTCTTAGAAAGCTTTAAAACTAAAATAGTTCCCAATCGTGGGATTACTAAAAAGGGGATTAGTAAATTCGGATAGATTGGTGCATATGTTGCTTACTCATTGGATAAGGATGATTGATCTCATGATCATTTGTGTGGAGACACTAAAGCAAGTATGCAGGTGCTTATTGGAGAATAAGTTCACTGAACGTGACTCGCTATGGAATACCTAATGGAGTTTTACTCCCCTGTCAATAGGAATTTCTAATGTGATAGTAGTACAAGTGATCCTTGGACTTGAGATCATCATAGTATCTTGTATGTAATGAATTATACTTTGACTTATTCCTTAAAGCCATGTAGGGTATATAAAAGGGTATGCTTGGGTATAATGAGTTACATATGGAGATAATGAATGATCAATAAAGAATCTACCACCTCTAGTAAAAGAGGAGATATGTCCTATATGATTCGTTAAATGACAACCCAGGAATCCTTGGCTAATGTGGAATAAAATTAGAAAGGAGTTTCTAATTTGCATTATTTGGAGTTGTGTATTTTCTAATCGAAATACATATAATTAAATAAAATAAGATTTGACAGTAAATCCATATCTTATATTTAATTGGAACATTGTATGGTGGAAGGATTGAATTGTACGGTAACTATTTACTCACAGGTTCTTTTATGATTAATGTTGAAATCTATATTATCTGAAAAGTCGTTGATCGCTAGGGAGGCTTATCCCTATTGTAGAATAAATATTATTTATTTAAATAGATTATTAGTTTAATTTATTTATTTAAATAAGATTATAATTGTTCTAATTGATTTATTCACAACCGGTTTAATATGGAGAACCTAAAGGGTCACACCATAAAAGGAAGAATAATTATTTAAGAAGGTAATGGCATAATCGTAATAATGCATTAAGTATAATTAATTTAATCTATGGTGATAGAATAAATTAAATAGCTTAATATTTATTATTTAATATTTTGAAAATATTAAATACAAATTAATAAGAGGAGACTTATTAATATTATAATTCTTATTATTATTTTAATTTCTAAAGGAGTTTAGTAATTAATTTAATATTAGTACTCTCATTTATTCCTAATAAAATTAGGAGGCAAATTAATTAATTAAATTTAATTAATTATTCCCAATATGGTGGGAAGCCTAAATTAATTAAAAGAGTTTAATTAATTAAATAAAATCCCATGTCTAATAGGATTAGAAGGGTTGACCAATATCTATATAAGAGGAGTTTTATAATAGATATCAGTTGATGAAATTCCAATTATTGGATAGTACTCCTTTTCTATACAGGATAGAAAACTAGGTTTAGGTAATCACCCTCCTTCTTGATAATTCCTCTTCCTTGGTGGATCACTTCTAGAGGCCAAACACTTGGGTGGCTAACGTTGATCAAAAGAAGGAATCTAACCCGAAAATTCAAGGAGATCACGAAGAACAAGGAGTTGAACTCGTACATGTGGAAGCTTGGTTCTACAAGGGTATAATTCCATAACTTCTTATTTATCGTTTTAAATTAATAATTTGCATAAAGGATGACACAGGTAATGGTTTTGTAAAAATTTTTTAAACTCTGATATACCATGCTTTCGCTAATTTTTGCAATTTGATTGCGTCACGATTTCATACAAACCCAACAATGGCATCAGAGCTAAACCTTTATGCAATTATTAATTATTTTGATTTTATATACATATGGGTATGTATTTAGAATAATTTATTGGACATAATTAGTTGTATAAAATTATTTTTTTATGGGAGAAAGAAAAAAAATCAACGAAAATAAATTTTTTTTCTTCTTGGTTTGTTGTGTCCGCGAATTGATCACAAAATGGTGACTGCCGTTTTTTTTAAAAGGGAACCTATCGAATTTGTTTTTTAAAAGCTGACTCACGTTGACTTAGAAAAGGATATTAATTATTTTAAATGAAAAGTTATTCAATTCAAAACAAAAAGGGTTCTGCAAGTTTTTTGAAACGTGCAGGAAGTTTTAAAAGAAAGGCAACCCATGATTACATTAATATACTATAATATATATATATATATATATATATATATATATATATATTTTAAGGTTATATTATATATATATATATATATATAATATTCTTAATAATTTTATAATTAAAATAAAGAGTTTATTTTAATCTTAAAATTGGATTTCATGCAAATTAAAATTGTCCATTAAATGATACTCATATATATATGGAATAGTTTTAATTCATGAGATGAATATTTATTTATTTATATATATGGTGATATGTATGATAATAAATAGGGATTGATTATGGGATTATTGACCAATGTGATTGGATTTTATTTTAGTTGAATGTTTGAATGATTGAGTTTTATTAAATGGGGTTTGCGTACCTTGTCTTCTCTGATTTATTCTATCTCCCTCCTATTTACTTCCCCTTGACTGCTGATCAAGGTTTCTATTTAAATTAAATAGTTTAATGTAATAGAAATACTTAGAATTATCTTGAAGAAATTGAAGACCAAGGAGTAAGGAGCGCATGAAGACCCATTTGTATGGAGCCTGGGATTTAAATGTAATAGTTATATTTAAATTTAATTCTTACACTCCTAGGTTTGACCTTTTGATTCACTTGGTGGCTCTAGTGAACCAAATTAGAATAAAAGTCCATAATCAATCCGGGTAGAATATAGTATTCTATATGTGCATGCTTAGTATTATATATATTATATTTTATGCAAACATGCTTCGCATGTTTAATAAAATGACACGTATTTTATATATATATATATATATATATATATATATATATGTGCATGTGCGCTAAACAAGATAAGATAAATAATAACAAACCCTTCAAAGAAATAATATTAAGTCCGAAGTGTTCGATGATATTTGGAATATCGAATGTCGCCTTCTAGCATGATAACTTAATAGAGTATTAAATATTTAATATGAGCTTGTTGTGCTATTCACAAGGCGAATATTGCGTATTTAAGATATTAATTAATCACATTTGATGCTTATCAAGAATATTGAACAATATAGTCTTGTTGTGTTATCCACAAGGACTAGCATTTTTCTTTTTTGAATTTAAGGAAGTGCTAGGCTGGACTTAACTTAAATCATTTTAGTTCGGATGTGCACACACTTAACCAATATGATTTAAGAGGCAAAATAAAAGGAGTTACATGTTGATGTAATTAACAAGAGTTGTCTACCTATTTATTTATATATCGTTTGTTGTGTTATCCACAAAGCTATATACATTTGAAATGGGATCCTTAATCTCACTAGCAAATATTTAATTAGATGTTGCCGAACTATATAAGTGAGGGTAATATAGTTTGATGAAAATAGTGGGAGATACCAATTTAAAATAAAGACCTAAATTTATTTTGGTATGCAAAATTAATTAAATGAATGTTTGCTAAAATGTTGTCTTTTCACATACATAAATTTAAAAAATATCAAAATTACTAATTTCACTGCGTAGCATACTTGATGCTAATAAACTAACCGGACCAAATTATATAGACTGGTTAAGGAATCTGAGAATAGTTCTCACTGCTGAAAAGATTTCTTATGTTCTAAATTCACCTGTCTCTGGAACTGTTCCAGAATCAGCATCTAAGGAAGAAATTGCCACCATTGTAAAGTGGAAAAATGACGCATCTGTGGCTCAATGCATCATGCTCGCATCCATGAATAACGAGCTTCAGCGTCAGCATAAAAACATGGATGCTCCTACTATGTTGCTTCACCTCAAGGAGTTGTATGGTGAACAAAGTAAGACTGCTAGATATGAGATATCTAAGAAGCTCTTCCAATCTCGAATGACCAAGGGTAAGGTGAACATAAAGGAACAAAAGAAACTTGATCCAGCTAGCAAAGGAATGTGCTTCCATTGCAACGAGCCGGGTCATTGGAAGAGGAACTGCAAGAAGTTTTTGGCAGAGAAGAAGCTTGGAGAAGCTTCGACTTCCAATCAAGGTTTGTTCATGATTGAAATTAATTTTTCAGAAAGTCAAAATTCTACTTGGGTATTGGATACCGGCTGTGGTTCTCACATATGTAATAATGTGAATGGACTGGTCAGAAGTAGAAAGCTGAACAAAGATGAGGTTGTCCTACGAGTGGGAAATGGAGCAAAGGTTGCTGCATTAGCTGTAGGCACTTATTGTTTAGCACAACCTACGGGCAAATCCATTTATTTAAATAATAGTTATTTTGTTCCAAATATCATTAGAAACATTATTTCTATTTCCGTATTAGATATAGATGGATTTGACATTATAATAAAGAACAACAATTGTTCTATTTATAAAAACAATGTTTTATATGGTGTTGGTAATTTGCAAAATAGACTTTATATACTTGACTTGCATGAAAATATACTTCAAATAGAACAAACTAAGAAAAGGAAAAGAGATGATATTAATTATACCTATATGTGGCACTGTAGACTCGGTCATATTAATGAAATAAAATTATCCAAGTTGCATAAGGATAGGCTCTTAGAGCTATTCGATTATGAATCATATCCAACTTGTGAATCTTGTCTCATGGGTAAAATGACTAAATCTCCTTTTAGTGAAAAAGGAGGAAAAGTTACAGAGTTGTTAGCGTTGGTTCACACAGACGTTTGTGGACCTATGACAACGAATGCACAGGGTGGGTATTCTTATTTTATTACTTTCACTGATGATCACTCAAGATTTGGATATGTGTATTTAATGAAATACAAATCAGAATCATTTGAAAAGTTCAAAGAGTTCAGAAGTGAAGCAAAGAAACAAACGGGCAAGAGTATTAAGATTCTTCGATCAGATCGAGGTGGTGAATACTTAAGCGGTGAGTTTCTCGATTGTCTCAAAAAATGGTATAATTTCACAATGGACTCCACCAGGTACACCACAGTTAAATGGAGTATCTAAAAGGAGAAATCGAACATTATTGGACATAGTTCGTTCCATGATGAGTTTTACCGATCTTCCAATTTTATTCTGGGGTCATGCCCTAAAAACGGTTACATATCTACTAAATAAGGTCTCCACCAAATTCGTCCCCAAGACTCCATATGAGATGTGGACAGGGAGGAAACCTAGTCTTAAGCATGTTAAGATTTGGGGATGTCCAGCTTATGTGAAAAGGTTTCAAAATGATAAGCTTGGGACAAGATCTGATAAATGCACATTTGTGGATATCCTAAAGAATATTTGGGATACTATTTCTACAATCCATTGAACAAAAGGTGTTTGTTGCAAAAGACGTTGCCTTCTTGGAAAATGAGTTTGTCCTTGAAGGGGCTAGTGGTAGAAAAATAGATCTTGAAGAAATTCAAGAACCACAAACCACTACAGATCAAGTGGATGAACCTGTCCAAGTAGAGACACCTACTATACAACACCCTATTCGTAAATCTGGAAAGGAACCGAAGATAACTGAAAGATATGAATTCGTCATAGAGGATGACAATGAGGTACACATCATGGATGATGATGATCCAGTGAATTACGAACAGAATATAAGTAATAAAGACTCAGAGAAATGGTAAATGACCATATAATTTAAAATGGATTTTGAAGCTATGATCAAGTCCATTTGGATTTTACTTGCGATTGCAGCTTATTATTGCTTAATCTGGCAAAATGGACGTGGAGACGTCCTTCCTCAAATATACATTATTAGAGGAGAATGTATGTATGATACAACCAGATAATTTTTTGTTTCAATGGTTGAAGCAAATCATGTATATGAGCTACAACAATCCATTCATGGATTGAAGCAAGATTCTCGTAGATGGAACATTCGTTTTGATGAGACAATCAAAGAGTTTGATTTTATCAAAAATGAGAATGAACCATGTGTGTACAAGAAGGTTAGTGGGAGCGCTATTTTATTCCTTGTATTATATGTTGATGATATATTGCTGATAGGGAATGAAATTCCTATGCTAAAATCGATCAAAATAAAGTTGTCTAAACATTCCTCCATGAATTATTTGGGTAGAACATCCCACATTGGGGATATAAATCTTTAATGATATATTTAAAAGGATGTTCGCTAAACCCAAGGAAACGTATATTCATTAGATGCTAAAGGCGTTTAGCATGGCAAACTCCAAAAGATGTCTTATGATGATGAGCCATGTAATGAATCTCTCTAAAATTATCCTCAATAAAAGAGAGATCGCATGAGCTACTATCATGTATGCAATGAAATATATGAGACTTGATGTTGATCAGTCATATTCTGGAGAAGATCACTGTGAGACAGTGATAAACATCTTAAAGTACTTAACTGACACTAAGGATGTCATCATATCACATGATGAATCTGAATTAAACTAGAATGCTAAACAGACTCAAGTTTTCAGACTGACCATGTGACGCCCCCAAATCCGGGACCGCCACTTGGTCTCTCTCGAATTCGATTCGTCATGTGCTCATGGTACTACAATGATACCTAAAATCACACATTCACAGCGGAATATCTAATTTAGAATAATATACAATGATTTATTATAATTATTCTCCCAAGTCTCGCAACCTACAGTACTTAATAGATTACATAATAATATCAATTAACGACTCATTACATAATCTAACTTAAGCTTAAACATAAACAAATCCAGTCTTACTACATCATCTTAATATAACATTAAAATATTTAAAAACATAAAAGAGACAAGCTAGTTGGTAGCCTTGCCCTTGCCCTTATCAATGCTCGAAGGTTCGCTATGCTCTGCCTTAACTGAAATGTTTTAGGGAAAGCAAGAATGAGCACAAATTGCCCTGCAAGTAATATACAATAAGGGTAAGTTTTAAAATTCTCAATTCTCGAAAGGGTATGACAAGGTTTGATAGTTCAAGAATAACAAGAATATCAACAGTTTTCAATAACAGTCGCTAAGGACAGAATAATATCAATGTGAATCAATAATAAATCAATTTAAGATTTCAAGATAACTGAATACTGAGCAGTCACTAAGGACTATGAACTTCCACAGGAATTGACAGTAATAAACTGAAAATCCAACAAAAACAAGTACAACAGGTGATCAGCCTAAAGTACCCTATGTTATGCAAAACACTCAATCATACTAATATGCTCGTCGGTTCTCCGACAGTTATAGTTTGTTCTTCTCAGTCAAATATAAGATCCCGCACCAATCAATTGTTTTGGGTCGCTTTTCAATAATATCAGTCTAGCCGAATCAAATGGCATCGACACTTTCACAATATTCAAGAACAATACCAAGTTCAACATGGATAATAGCTTTAATGAAATAAGAGTTCAAGTATGCTAATTAAATTCAATGATTAAGTACAGAAACTAGTTCGCAATATACAAGGATAAAATACTTGCACAGTAACTTACCTTAAGCGTAGTTTATCCCCGTAATTTAATCAACACTTTTCGAATCCTATCGTAATATAGTTATGTATATATGATATTCATTAGTCATATAGTTTAACATTATATCTCATCTCGTACATACGATAATCACATAAGCTAAGTTTTGTCTTAGCGACACAGTTATATAGTATTATATTAATATAATTTCTATCCTGAACTTTCCTCTTTTCTCTAGTTAATCATTTTCATACATCATTACTATCATGTGAGACTACCACAAATAGTAAACATATTCAAATTAGCGAGTTATAGCTTTACTTATAAGTTAACCATAAAAAATTGGATTCAATCATTAACATGTGATATCACCTTAGCTATCATATTTATTTTAAACATATGAGGCGAGTATATAACTCATTCTAGGCATACTTATGAGTATTCATGTAACTATCATAGTTATTAGTTTGAAAACATGTTTCGTTTACGCTAAACTTGGTTTCACGACATGTAACATAGTAGGCAAACATGAATGATACTTTAACAAGTCTAAAAGTATTATCAAGTATGATCATAACTTTTAGAATACGAATCTTGTAATAACATGTTAAGGTTCACCATCAAAGCTCATATTTTCATTAGTAAGTCTTACTAACATGTTCGTGTTACATCATGAGATCCGTATACATAAGTCAATAGGTCTGGCAAGCATTTCAAGGTTATATAAACATGCCCGAAAAATCAGAATATATATATGGTCTTTACATGTCAATATCAACCTTCAAAACTTGTATTTTTGTTAGAAATGTTCAATAGTGAGGTCTAACATGCTCTTGTCATACTATGAACCATATATACATAAGTTAATATGTCTTTCATGCATTTCTGAACCATAATAACATGTTCAAAGTCCGAATATAATTATAGCACATCGAAATCCCCTTTTCATAATCTCTAAGTTCACTTAGCGAGGTTCACATGATCACATTTCGATACGGAGCTTATATACACGAGTTAACATGCATCTCATGTGTTTCTAGGTCATACTAATATGTCTCAAAAATCAGAACATCAATGTGTTACACACATGTCAAAGTTTGTTTTCAAAATATTGATTTTCGTTATGAAAGTGCACTAGTTAGGTTCACATATTCATGTTACCTTATGAAATATGTACACACCTATTAACATGCTTTTCATGCCTTCCTAGATCATACTAGTATGCTTGCACGGTCAGAATACCGACATAAGTCATATATGTTTAAAGTTTGTTTAGGAAACTTGAAATTTATTTCAACGCTATTCGTCATTCCATTAATCTTGCATGACATCATAGCAACACACGTGCAAATCATGTTAATATACTTATGTATAGGTAGTACTCATGCTGACATGTTCATCTAAGTTATTCAAGTAAACTATCATATAGCAGACATCAAGCAGGAAGCAAAAAGTAAAAAATCTGCAACAGGGGCCCTACGCAGCTGCGCTGCGCCGCAGTGTAATGCCGGCGCAGCTGCGCCGTGCTTGGTCTGATTCAAGATGCAGTCTGCATCGGCAGACTCCCAGGCCAAATGCCAAATTACTTCACGAAATCAGTTTTTTAAACAACTACATTGACTACTAACACATACATTGGCTTATATAACAACTAGACATGCATCTCATGCTTCAATTACCATCTTAATTCATCATGGTCAAGAATGAAATTTTGACAGAGAATGAAATTTGACAGAGAATCAAAATGAAGAACAAGAAGAGGAATTATACCTCTGTTAAATTGTGAACTGAACTTGCTGCTATACTCCCACTCACAATGCTGCTATACTATCAATGTATTCTCTCAACTCAACACTTATGCAAACTCACAGCAAATGAAATTGAAGGAGAAGGGGCCATATAAATAGCAAAGCCAAGACCCAGACAATGTATATGTACAACAAATTAAACCAACGAGATTTGTGAATTGCATGGGGGTTAAAGAATAGTAGGTAAATGGTAGTTGGATTCATCATGAATCCCACTCCCTCCATAATCATAAGCTATGCAATGCTGAGTTTGATGAAGAAATAGGGAGTAGACTAGCTTGAGTATTTCACGTGTGCAAGGATTGTGACTAATTATATGGGACAAGCCAATTAAAAGCTCAGCATTCTAGCAACATGCATATATACATACTTAGGCTATATACAAATACATATATCATATACTTAGGTATATATGTATACTTAGGTAGTAACTTCATTTAGAGTTATAATGTAGTTTTCAATAAGGAAATAATGTTACAACGTAGTGAATGTAATTTATATAGAATCCATGTACATTTATTAATACCGGATATAATTTACTTGGATATAATCACATCACATTTTCTCCTTTATTAAATTTTATTATTCCATTATATATATAAATAATCATCAATTATTATTTATATTCATGATACACTATTTTAATGTATACTTACATACATATTGTCACATAGGCTATTTTAATGTCACAACACATCTTGCCTTATTCAATGAATGAAGGAACTTTATTAATTATTTATATACTTAAACTATACACACATACTTATATTATACAAGTCTACTTAGATTATATAATATATACTTTTAAGTCACAATGTACTTTTAACATGGCAATGTGGTACAATTAATTTACACATATATAATCCATGTCATATTCTTTTACTGTATACTCACATGTCACATAGGCATTATCATGTAACTCTCATAATTCAATAAGCCTTACCATATAATAGTGTCATATTACACTTCACATAATACATAGTTAGCTAATATATGTTGCACATTTAATTCGTATGCTTGCACATAGAATTACTCATCTTATTAATTAAATATTAATTAATAATATACACATATCCTTCATCAATCAATATAATTGTTAATCTCCATAACAATTTAATTAACCCTTATATGATTAATTATCACTTTAATATAAATCTTATTATATTTATAAACACGTTGCTCATTATTATTATTATTATATTTCTTGCAATAATAATAATCACATATTATTAATCAATCACAGTTAATATTCCACAATAATTAATTAATACTCTACGATAACAATTAATTAATATTCTACAATAACAATTAATATAGATTAATTGTTCGCATAAATTAATATAATCATTCTTATATTACGTCACTGTGCCACACAAGGCTATCAACGAGTTTATTGCAAACTCCATCAATTTCTCAATTATTATAATTATTCAATTTAATATAATTGAATTAATCATTCTCATAACACAAAATCATTTATATTCTAATAAATTCTCATTTCCATTAATATATTTATTTAATAATATTAGAAAATTCTCGGGTATTACAGACCAAGACGATATCAAATCCACTTTAGGGTAAGTCGTTACCTTGAAAGATGGTGTAGTGAATTGGAAAGGTTCCAAACAACAAAAGGTTGCTGCTTTAGTGACAAAGATAAAGTATATAACTGTAAGTGAAGCTGCAAGTTGATGTTTCGGATGAAAAGTTCATTACAGAACTAGGAATAGTTTCTAAGTCTCATCTTGAATCTAAACATGTGTTGCGGCACTTTAATTAAAGAAATCATTGAAAGAGGAGCATATAGACTCTCAAGATAACATTGCATATCCATTTACTAAAGCTATAACACAACAGCAGTTTGATCGTCACTTAGAGAAGTTGGTATGAGATACCATGGCGATCGGCTTTAGTGCAAGTGGGAGATTGAAAGTAGTATGCATACAAGCCAATCATGTGTGATGATAAAGCATATACTTTGGAGACAATCTTATTTATTTATTAATAAAAATATTCATTTATTAAAGGCATTTAATTATCTACAAGGTGCTGTTTTTATAATATGTAAATAACCCATAGTTTTAAGCAATGCTTTTAGAATCATGATGATGATCATGCTAATGAGATCTAAATTCTTAGAAATCTTTAAAACTAAAATATTTCCCAATCGTGGGATTAAAGGGAATTAGTAAATCTGGATAGATTGGTACATATGTTGCTTGCTCATTGGATGAGGATGATTGATCTCATGATCATTTGTGTGGAGACACTAAAGCAAGTATGTAGGTGCTTATTGGAGAATAAGTTCACTGAACGTGACTCGCTATGGAATACCTAATGGAGTTTTACTCGCCTGTCAATAGGAATTCCTAATGTGATAGTAGTACAAGTGATCCTTGGACTTGAGATCATCATAGTATCTTGTATGTAATGAATTATACTTTGACTTATTCCTTAAAGCCCTGTAGGGTATATAAAAGGGTATGCTTGGGTATAATGAGTTACATATGGAGATAATGAATGATCAATAAAGAATCTACCACCTCTAGTAAAAGAGGAGATATGTCCTATATGATTCGTTAAATGACAACCCAGGAATCCTTGGCTAATGTGGAATAAAATTAGAAAGGAGTTTCTAATTTGCATTATTTGGAGTTGTGTATTTTCTAATCGAAATACATATAATTAAATAAAATAAGATTTGACAGTAAATCCATATCTTATATTTAATTGGAACATTGTATGGTGGAAGGATTGAATTGTACGGTAACTATTTACTCACAGGTTCTTTTATGATTAATGTTGAAATCTATATTATCTGAAAAGTCGTTGATCGCTAGGGAGGCTTATCCCTATTGTAGAATAAATATTATTTATTTAAATAGATTATTAGTTTAATTTATTTATTTAAATAAGATTATAATTGTTCTAATTGATTTATTCACAACCGGTTTAATATGGAGAACCTAAAGGGTCACACCATAAAAGGAAGAATAATTATTTAAGAAGGTAATGGCATAATCGTAATAATGCATTAAGTATAATTAATTTAATCTATGGTGATAGAATAAATTAAATAGCTTAATATTTATTATTTAATATTTTGAAAATATTAAATATAAATTAATAAGAGGAGACTTATTAATATTATAATTCTTATTATTATTTTAATTTCTAAAGGAGTTTAGTAATTAATTTAATATTAGTACTCTCATTTATTCCTAATAAAATTAGGAGGCAAATTAATTAAATAAATTTAATTAATTATTCCTAATATGGTGGGAAGCCTAAATTAATTAAAAGAGTTTAATTAATTAAATAAAATCCCATGTCTAATAGGATTAGAAGGGTTGACCAATATCTATATAAGAGGAGTTTTATAATAGATATCAGTTGATGAAATTCCAATTATTGGATAGTACTCCTTTTCTATACAGGATAGAAAACTAGGTTTAGGTATTCACCCTCCTTCTTGATAATTCCTCTTCCTTGGTGGATCACTTCTAGAGGCCAAACACTTGGGTGGCTAACGTTGATCAAAAGAAGGAATCTAACCCGAAAATTCAAGGAGATCACGAAGAACAAGGAGTTGAACTTGTACATGTGGAAGCTTCGTTCTATAAGGGTATAGTTCCATAACTTCTTATTTATCGTTTTAAATTAATAATTTGCATAAAGGTTGACACAGGTAATGGTTTTGTAGAAATTTTTTAAACTCTGATATACCATGCTTCCGCTAATTTTTGCAATTTGATTGCGTCACGATTTCATACAAACCCAACAAATAATAGTTTTCATAAGGCTCAATGGAATAAGAGTTCAAGCATACTAACTTAATTTATACCAGTAAGTAAGAAAAACGTGCTTACAATATTCTTTGAATAAAGTAAACACAAAGATATGATACTTGCACAATAAAAGTAGGGTTCGGATACTTGCACCGTAAAAGAGTGTAAGTTAGAGAACTTGCCTTAAGCGTAGTCTATCCATATAATTTAATCAACCCTTTCGAATTCTATCATAATATAGTTATGTATATATGATATCCATTAGTCATATAGTTTAATATTATACTTTATCTTATTCATACAACCAACATATAAGTTTAGTCTTTAATCTTACTATACAGTCATACCATGTATAGTATCGTATTAATTCACGAAACTCGATTGATATAACTTTCAATGTCTTAACGTTCCTCTTCTCAAGTTAATCATCATCATAAATCATTACCAACACATAGGATCACAATAAATACTAAACTCATTTTATTTAGTAGGTTATGGCATAATTATAAGTTATCCGTCAAAATCGAATTCAAGTATCAACATGTGATATCACATAGCATGTATACATATTAAAGGATACTTTCATGCTTGTATAACTTTTTAAAGTTCAATCATACATGATATAGGTTCTAAATCATGATTTCAAACGACTTAGGGTCACGCAACGCCATGAATTCACGTAAGTTATCATGCTTGTCATGTAAACATGTGAAATAGTCATATAATCTATTAATAAGCATGCTCACATGATTCTACACCTCAAATGCAGAACTAATGTCGTCGTTTGTTTTGAAAACTTGCTTTATTTTATGCTTAACTTGATTCCACAATATCTAACATGGTAGACATACATGTGTGATACATTAGTGAGTCTAAGAGTACTATCAAACATGTCCATAAATATCAGAATTCAAATTTCAATGTAACATGTCAACGCTCACGTGCAAAGCTTGTATTTTGATTAGTAATGTTCACTAATTAGTCCAACATGTGCATGTTATATCATGAAATATGTATATACAAGGTATCACGTTCTTCATGCACTTCTAGGTCATATTAACATGCTTAAAGTCAGAAATATAGTCGTGGTTCTCATATGTTAAAGTTCGCTTATGAAATCTTAAGTTTATTTCAAAACTATATGTTGTTTCATAAATATTGTATGCAAACATAGCCGCACATGTGCATGTCATGTTAGTGTACCCATATAGGTATGTTACTCAGGCTAGCAAGCTGGTTCAAGTAGTAATCTAATTATCTAGCACTCACAGCTTAAAAAAAATCAGGATCTGGTGCAGTGCGACCCAGTGTTATACCGGCGCAGCTGCGCCACTACTGGTTCGCACCAGACAGCAGTCTGCTGCGGCAGAAAACTAGGCCAATTTCCAAACTTCACAACAATTTTGTTTCTACACAACTATATTTCAGTTTAAACATGCTTATAAGTCCATATAACACTTAAACAAGCATTCTATAACCCAATTACACTCTAATTCAACATGATCAAGAATATAAGAATTCTAAGAAATTGCAGAAACAGAAAATGAAGAACGAGAAATGTAGTATACCTCTGTAAATAATTTAGCTTGCTGTTAAAACACTGTAATCTCTCTCTCAGTTCTAGAATGCTTAACACTGATATATATATATGCTTTCTAGTCTCACTTAGCCAAAATTCTCAGCAAATGAATTAGGATGAGGATGGGTTATATTTATAGAGAAAATGATATCCAGACATTGTTTTCTTCCATTGAATCAAACCCATGGATTGAAGAATTGCATGAAGGTTATGAGAGAGTAGGTAATTGGTTGGTAAATCTCATCATCAAAACCACTCCCCATTGATCATGAGCCATCTAGATTGCTAAGTTTAAGGAGTAGAGAGTAGGCTAGCTTGGAGTTTTCACGTGTGAGGAAATGTGACTATCAACATGGGACAAGGCAAAGCAATCTCAGCATTTTGCAAATCCCACATACTAAGGTACTACAAATCGAGATGCAAAGTATCCTTAACCAAATAATATATATGCAAGTGTTGGGCTCCTTATGGGCATGAAAGCCATCGAAGTGAGCACTACAAATCATAATTTACTATGCTGAGACCTTAAATCCGGATAACCGTTTTAAAGTTCATCTGATTTACATTTACAAAAAGACAAGCAGGCCGTATTTCCAGTTTAAATTTGTCCATCATGGGAATCGGATCTAGATCTATGTGGTTAATCGTAGATCCCGTGATTCCTAGGCTCACAAAATATCATCAAAAAGCTTGCACATCAGATATATTGAAATAAAAGGCAAATTAAAATTTAGACGTCGCAAGACAAAGGATTCATTAGTTAAATCTTTGCATGCGCGTAGCCAAAGCTTCCCGTTCCCTCTAGATACGGATCTAGGGTCACGTAGTTGCTTTAATATTTACAAAACTAGAAAGAAAACTAGATTTAAATAAATCTTAATCATTCTGGCTCAACGGTTCCAGTTTGATAACTTTTGATCCGATTAAAAGAGAGATATGGCTAGATTTAGATAAATCTAATCAATAAACTTTACATTAGAACAAATTTACATCAAATGAACTATTAAAACATATATTTAATCACATTGAATAAATAATATATATATTATTTATATATATTAAAGCTGGAAAGAGCTACGAATTTATAATCCAGGCGTGGCTGATTAATGTAAATATATATATGCTTATATATATATTGAAGCTGAAAACGCCACAGATTAGCAATCCATGCCAAACGAGTTAGTATATATATATATATAATTATATATATATTAAAGCGAGATAAAGTCACGGATTAGCAATCCAGGCTAACATAGTTATATATATATATATATATATATATATAGTTATATATATATATATATTAAAGCAGAAAAAAGTCACATATTTATAACCCAGACATGACTGAATTAATGTAAGTATATATATAGTTAGTTATATATATATATTATAGCTGAAAATGCCACAGATTAACAATCCAGGCTAAATAACACTTATATATATATATATATACTTACATATATATTAAAGCAATAAAAGCCACAGATTTGAAATCCATGCTGAAATAGCATTGAAAAGGGTATATATATATACTTATATATACATAGATTGAAGCCAGAAAGGCAACAGATTTGAAATCCAGGCGAACTAGAAGATATATATATATATATACGCTCATATATATATGTTAAAGCAGTAAAAAGCTTCAGATCATAAGAAATCTTACAGTGTATAGTGCTAGAGGCTTTAAGCCACTTGGTAAGCTTAAAAAGCCCATTTCCATCGATTAAAATTTGATATGTTAGTATATATACGTATACAAGTGTATTGGAAGAGTAAAATTGAAGTTTGGAGCATTGTAGGTAGGGTTAAGAGCTAAAATGGGTGGAGTTTTCTCTCTTTTTCTCTTTTTTTCCTTTTCTTTTTGGCTGGTGGGGGTCTCTATTTATAGACCAAAATAGCCGCGGGTCTACCTGTGGCTCCCCGGGTGGGCCCCGATCCCGTGGGTCTAGTTGACTTGAAGTACGTGCACTCAGACCAACAGACTGTCTCCTTCGAACCTTCATAACTTTCAATCTGGGAGTCCGATGGAGGCGTGATATACCTTTTTGGAAAGTCCTTTCCGAAAGCTACATAATGACTTGGGATTTGACCTTTTTTGAATATAGGAATATGGGTCCGTGACCAGATCTTCGAGTGTTCACAATCCGTCTGTTGAGCTGTCTTGTGCTGTTTTTACTCGAGATTGACGTTATGGTTCTTCATGACCTTTATGACATTAATTTTGCTTGACTTTGACTTGATTTGATGTTAAAGTTGTAAAATGACCATTTTGCCCTTCCAGGGGTTGTCTTCAGGATTGCCAGGGTTTTCGACTGTTTCTCAGAGTTGTCTCCGAGGTTTGATCCCAGCCGACTATGTTCTTCCTCAGTGTCATCTCTGAGGATGACTTGATATCCCAAGGTTGTCTCTAGGAATGATTTGATGCTTTGGGGCTATCTCTGAAGGTTGATTTGGTCTCCCGGGGTTGTCGTCGGGGTTTGGCTTGATCTCTCGGGGTTGTCGTCGGGGCTTGACTTGATCTCCCGGTGTTATTGACAGGGCTTGACTTGATCTCCCGGGGTTATCATTGGGGTTTAACTTGATCTCCTGGTGTTGTCGCCGGGGTTGACTTGATCTCCCGGGGTTGTCGCCAGGGTTTGATTTGATTCGTTGGTTTTGTAGCCGGGGTTTTGACTTGATGATTTGGACTTCCAAGGTTGTCTCTGGAAGGTAAAAGACAGTTTTTCCCTCCTGTAGGGTTAGTAATAGGAATGTAAAATTTTGAGTGTCTACACTGGGGATATCTCTCTGTTCACTAGTAACCCTCAATGGGGATTCCTGATGTTTATTCTGATGATAACTTGCACCAGTTTATATCATCGGATCCTTCCCAATGCTACGCTGGGGCTGTCACCAATAGTTTGGATTTCTATCCTGTTGATGTCGACGTTCTTGCCTGGGTAAAGTTCTTGATACCTACTCGAACGGTAGTTTACAATGGTTTGACCATCATCGAACCACCTTGATGCCTACTCGAATGGTATTTTACAAAGATTGCCTATTACCGAACTTCTTTGACACCTACTCAAACGATAGTTTGCAAGTTTGACCATCACCGAACCTCTTCGATGCCTACTCAAACAGTAGTTTACAACGGTCAACTGAACTAATTTGATGCCTACTCGAACGGTAGTTTACAAGGTTGACCATCACTGAACCTCCTCGATGCCTACTCGAACGGTACTTTACAACGATCTATCTGAATTGATTTAATGCCTATTCGAATGGTAGTTTTCAAGGTTGACCATCACCGAACCTCCTCGATGCTTACTTAAACTGTAGTTTACAATGGTCGCCTATTACTGAACTACTTTAACGCCTACTCGAATGGTAGTTTTTAAGGTTGACCATCACCGAACCTCCTCGATGCCTCCTCGAATGGTAGTTTACAATGGTCGGTTGAATTGATTTAATGTACACTCAAACGGTAGTTTACGTGGTTGACCATCATCGAACCTCCTCGATGCTTACTCGAATGGTAGTTTACAACGGTCGGGTGAACTGATTTTATGCCTACTCGAATGGTAGTTTTCAAGGTTGACCATCACCGAACCTCCTCGATCCCTACTCTAACAGTAGTTTACAACGGTCGGCTAGATTGATTTGATGTCTACTCGAATAGTAGTTTATAAGGTTGAACATCACCGAATTTCCTCGATGCCTACTAAAACGGTAGTTTACAACGGTCGGCTGAACTGATTGATGCCTACTCGAACGATAGTTTACAAGGTTGACCATCACCGAACCTCCTCGATGCCTACTCAAATGGTAGTTTACAACGGTCGAGTGAACTAATTTTATGCCTACTCGAACGGTAGTTTACAAGGTTGACAATCACCGAACCTCCTTGATGTCTACTCGAATGGTAGTTTACAATGATCTATCTGAACTGATTTAATGCCTAGTCGAATGCTAGTTTACAAGGTTGACCATCACCGAACCTCCTCGATGCCTACTCAAACGGTAGTTTACAATGGTCTACCTGAACTGATTTAATGTTTACACGAATAGTAGTTTTCAAGGTTAACCATCACCGAACCTCCTCGATGACTACTCAAACGGTAGTTTACAATGGTTGGATGAACTGATTTGTTGTCTACTCGAATGGTAGTTTACATGGTTGACCATCACCGAACCTCCTCGATGCCTACTCGAACGGTAGTTTACAATGGTCTATCATTGCCAAAACTTCTGCTTTGATGTCTCAGCTGAAGATGTCTTGTATAACAGATTCCATCATCGGTCTTTCCCGATGAAGATAGTTTTACATAGTCGTTCTTAACAGGTCTTTCGGAGTTTATGCTGGGTTGATGCTAGTGACTTGTAACGTCAAATCCGCTGATCTTGGCGAAAATAGCTTTTAAATAGTTTACACCATCGGCCCTTTCCCGATGCTACGCCTGAGTTGTCACCAATGGTTTGCAATATCAGGTACTCTAGTATTCGCTGAAGTAATTCTCAACAGCTTAGACCACCGGACCCTTCCCGATGCTACGTTGGAGTCGTTGCCAATGGTTCACACTGTAAGGTACTCAGATCTTCGTCTAAGCAGTTTTCAACGAGTTTTATCACCGGACCCTTCCCTGATGATACGCTTGGGCTGTTACCAACTGTTTGAATCACCAAATCATTCCCTGATGCTACGCTGGAGTTGTTGCCAACGATTCACACAAAATTTTAGACTTCGAAGTTTGACGCTCTGTTTCAGGGTTTCAAGCCCTTTATGCTCAATCGCGTAGAACCTTTTTTATTGATTTGACTTTTTGGCCTTAGGGGACTATTCTTTGACTCAAATTGGATCGAGCCAGAGGGGGGTGAGACCCACCTTAGGTTGCCATAGGTTTACCGACGGCTGCTGCAGGTAGAGTCGAGGCAGACCGCAGGTGGATTTATACCCCCCTTAGCCTTTTGAAATCCAGTTTCAACTTGAAAACCTCTAAAAAATACAAAATTTCTAACTCATATTTACTCATTTCGGGCGGCTTTTCACGAAATCAGTCACCGTACAAATGTTCTGCACAACTCTTGTAACGTTTACATCCTTTCTTTTCAAGTTTTGACCGTTAAAACGCCAGTTTTCATGCAGTATGAGTTTAAACGTAATGTATCAAATATGTATGCATAAATGACTTAATAAAAATAAATAGACCTAATAAATACGTGTATTTTACTATGCTGAGCATTCCAGTATACAAAATTTCAATTTTGGCACATTTAATTTGCGTCCATTTTAGCTGGTTTATTCATTCTATTTGAGGACAAATGAGCCTGGATTTTCAAATAAAAATGCACATGATAATTTAGCTGCCATGGTTAGTTTAATTTTGATGTTTTTCATATATATGAAATGCTCAATATTTTGGGTTGGTGTGCTACTGAATGGCCACCTAGTTATGCCTATGTGCATGAGGATAGTCTGTTTTATAAAGGAGACTCTGGCAAAAAAAATTCACGAGTCTGGGCAATTAATAGGCATGCAATTTTAACTCTACTGGGGAATTATGTCAAACTAATATATGTTTTCACATGGGCTATGAATGATGCAATGATTTGAATTTAATGTCTTTAATTTTAAAGTGTACCTCACCCTTTTTGAGGTGATTTGGAGATTTTGTTTAAGTTATAGACCCAGATAAATCGAACAGTTCTCGTTGGATTTCTCCAGGTATTAGGAGGAGGGATTCTGATGTCCCTTTGCCTCGTCCGACCCTGCAGCCTCGCCGGTTGACCGAGTCAGTGTTTCGTCCCATTCAGGTGGATAGAATGGAGGCTATATACGAGGAGGAGGATGTTCCTATTGAGGATCCTGCTCATTCTTCTTCTACTCCCCGTCGGGAACTTCCAGCTATCAGCATGATGATTCTAGATTTGCTGGATGATTTAACACGTCATCTATCTATTTATCTTCACGCGAACGAGGTAATATCAGTTTTCATTTTTACCTTTCTTCTTTTTCCACTTTTGGGGCATTGGATTGATCTTTGATTTTGAACTTGACACAGGTTCCTGGCTTCACACAGCCCAGGGGAATTAGTTCAACATTCATTTTTTGTACCGGACTCTTCATCCAGAGTACCAGGCCGTTGTCCAATCTTGGGGCTTTGAGGCCTTCTTTTTCCATTCCACCCCATCGCTGCCCATGGGGTTATCTGATGGCTTTGTCTGAGCTCTGGTTTCACCATACTCAGACTCTCCATCTTTTGGACTGTGAGGTGATTATGACACCGATGGATTGGCTGTTCATCGTTGGGATGGAGTTTGCAGGGGAGCTGGTGCCTTTGGTGGTGAATATTTCTCCGGCTGCGGTTCGATCACTCTTGGGAGTTCTTGCTACGACTCTCAAGGGTCGGGCTGTCCGTTCTAGCCCTTTGAGCATTGATGCTGTGAATGGAGTTTTGTCCATGCCTCTGCCTGAAGATAAGAGGGATAGAGATCGCATCCTTAGGCGATTGTTCTTGGTCATAACCAGGGGTTGTTTCCTAGCAGACAACTCCTCGACAGTATCTTTTGCTTTGGTCAGAGCCACTCGGGATGTGGACCGTATCAGAGAGTTTGATTGTGGCTCATTCACCTTTGCTCACTTCCTTAAAGGGATGCGCTTACGCTCAAATGGCATAACCGAGGCTTGGCTAGGCTTTTACTCATTTCGGTTGGTGAGTAATTTCTCCTTTATCTTTCAATTTCCCTCATTCGGGTTGTCAATCTTTATCATTAAGGACATTTGATCTTTGCATTTCCAGTTTTGGGCATATAAGAGGCTCCCTTGCCTACACCCAGTTACTACTTTAGGTCTGGAGACCTATCCGCGGGGACTACGATGGCATTATTCCACCTTTACAGATGTCCCAGTGGCAGAGGGGTTTACTCATTCCCGCTTGCAGTTGGAGTTGTTAACCGCTGATTCCTTCATATAGGTTCCTTACGCCCCTGATCATCTGACAGTCGATTTTGAGAACGATTTCCCGGCTAGGATGGAGTATATATTATCCACTCGTCGGATCCCTTTCTTGACTGAGGGAGGCTGGGAGCTCTATTTGGGAGAGCGTGCCATCAAGAGTATTATAGGGGATATTTGCATTCCATATCTTTCTCCTGTCGGACGTCATTGGTTTTTATAACAACAGATTACAGAGATTTCCCTGGCGGGTTTGGACGGCTTTACATTGTCAGAGGGCCCTTATACTCAGGAGGCATTTTATCACTGGTGGACTCCTCGCACCATTGGGGCTCAGACTCGTACTACTCAGTTCTTGGCAGACATGGTTCCCGGGTCTATGATGATGATGGACTAGATTGCCTTTGTTACAAAGCCCACTCATTTGGAGTAGATTTCCATCTTGTCCCATCGATCGGATAGGGCACATTTTTTTATCAGGCATTTGGGCAAAGATCCCTTAGAGGCAGATTCTTTTAATCTATCCAGCTCTGGCACTGTCCCCTCAGGTGGCCCATATTCTGACAGCTTTACCAGAGCAGATCCCCCGCTATACCGACTCGATATCCCATCTGGCAGAGAAATAGTGACTCAAGCAGAGTTGCAGCAGGTTGATCGGCCAGATGTAGACATAATTGATTTCTTTTGATAGGCTCGTTATCTCTTTTGATAGGCCTCTGTTAGATATTGGGTGGATGTGCCCCATTTCCATGTACTTTTTATTTCTTTAGCTTTCAGACAGAGATAATGTATTAGATGATGATGTATTTAGGAATGTATGTATAATGCTTTCTATTCATTACATCCTATTGTCATCTATCATGATGTATGCATTATATGTCATGGATATGCATGTATATTATTGAGTTTAGCATTGACCTCTACATGGTCTCATGATACGGTTCTACAGATGTCTTCATCCACCGTGACCAGGATCGAGCACAGTCCTACTTTAATAGCCTCGTCTTTGAGGTCATGGTATGATAGTCTGCCCTATCTGGACTGAGTGGCAGTTGATCGTATGCTGGGATATTCCATGTCCCTCCTGACATTCCAGGTTTTATTGGGCTTTGTAGACGGCATGTTATTATGCTGGATTCCTGAGAGACAGGTCTTCAGGTTTGGGACTTACGAGTTAACTTCTACGCTGGAGGAGTATGAGCGGCTTATAGACCTTCCCCTGGACCGGCCCTGTGCTAGGGTAGCTGTTGGAGAGTTAAGGAGACAGTTTATGACCTTGACCGATTTACGATGCACAGTCGTCTTAGACGAGATTACCTTAGGGCATGTAGTATCCCAAGTTCCTGATCGACCATTTCGGATCGCTGGATTGTTATCTACTGCATTCAGGAGATTTTTCCATTGCTGAGGATGGGTGGCGAACTGCCTGAGTAGAAGCTTTATTGATGTGCATTGACACTTATCTATACATGCCACTGTATATGGACCATCTGGATATTGGCTTGATCACAGTAGTTAGTTCTCTCAGAGAGGGTCGCACCATCTTGCCTATGATATTAGCAGAGACCTTGATGTCAACCTCATTATGTCCTACCCATAATACCGAGTTCTTCAAAGGTAGTGCAGTATTGTTATACATCTAGTTTATGATGCATTTGAGACCGATTGGTATTTTCAGACCCCATGGATATTGCTTGACACATGAGATATCTACAGCTTATTCTTTTTTACCGACTAATTGTGTAGATACATTGTCTTGGTTTGTCTTCTTGGCCGTGATTGAGGATCCTTTCTCCATTTTGCATTACTCTTGATTTAACACCCCTTACAGCTTTGTCACCCATGAAGTGGGTATGGACCTTTTGCCATTGGCTGGTCTGTGAGGAATGGTGAGTGGAATTTATACCAGCGAATCGAATACTTTTACATTTAAGAAGTTGCAGGTTCTTATTATTTTGTATTGCTTTTATATTATTTTGTTATTATTTTGGTTAATATATGTTTTGCAGGAGGTCATTTCTAGCTTTTAAGGGCAAAAAGGGCATTTTAACAGCATTGGCGCTGTAGCACCGGTTCTCAGTACAAAACTGGCGCCGCGACACTGCTTCTCTGCCAGCTCACCATACTCAGCGCTGCAGCACCCCAATCCTTCACATTTTTGGCGCCGCAACACCAACTTATTGATCCGAGCCCTTGACAAGGCGCTGCAACGCTATTCCAAGGCTTAATCTTAGCGCCACAGCCCCAGCTCCTATTTTCAGACAGTCAGCATTGGAAATGATCTAGAGGAAAGAGATAAGAGATATATATCATTCTAAGACTCATTTTGCAACTCTCTCTGGACTATCTAGCATTGCTCTATTTCTGGATATCTCTCTCTTCTCTTTATCATAGTTTTAGCTTAATTTCTATTAAGCTTTTATATAGCTTTTGATTACACATATATTAGGGAGAGAATTGGGATACCTTGGAGCATCAAGAGCATTCATCAACATGGTTTGGAGAGCATGAATTGATGGGATTACTTGAAGATTAAAGAAAGCTTTGACAGAGTTTATTCTTTTCTTATTGATTTCTTTTGGTTTTGTAATCTATAAATGTTGTATATTGCTACTTATGTTTAGTTTAAGAGATATGAACTAATTATTAGCTCTAAGATTATGATGGAACCCTTTGTCCATTTGAATTGATTATCTTATCTCTTTGGTTGGCACAATATGGTTTGGTTTAACATATTTACGCTTAATGATTCTTGATAAGGAATTAGTGATGATTGTGGTAATCTATAAGAAATTGGGAAATGGATTATAGATGTATACCTTGATATGTTGGCATGTGATTATGATTTATCTATACCAATGAATTGCATAATTTGTGTGTAATATAGGAATATACTTATATGCCATGTGTGACCTAATTGAGAACCTATGCTTTAATTCCTTGTTAAGGTTAATTCGCATAGGATTGTGTAGGATTATCATCTAGCTTGGATGTACTTTTCTATTCTATTCTCGTTCGGGTAGATCCAAAGAGGATAGGTTTATACATACCTCAGAAGAGGTGTATGAGCACTTATGTGTTCTCGATTGACAATCCGTTATGACCATTAAGAGCAAGGATAGACAGTTAGAAAGTTTGATGAAACATAGCACACCAAGTGTTAGACAAAATGCTAGTGTGGGGTGAAATTATGATCCTATCTTGTAGTGCCTTAGATACCAATGGTTATCTATTTAATTGCTTTAATAATTAGATTTAACTAGATTAATTACACATATTTCATTTTACTATTTGAATAAGACTTAAGCAATATAAAGTCGGTACTTGGTATATAATAGAAGTAGTTCCTCGTGGGTTCGACAACTCTCTTATCATTATATTACTTGTTAGACCGTGTATACTTGCGCGTGTTTTATTTATTACGAAATTGTCCAACAAGTTTTTGGCGCCGTTGTCGGGGAACTATTTATTCTAATATTGTCCAATATTGATTTCAATCAATTTTATCTTAATTTGAACTTGTATATTTATATTTAATTTGTTTTAGCTTTGTTTTGTTTTTACTTTTAAGTTCTTTCAGATATGGATGAGCATAACTACCAATGGTCTTGTGAGAGGACGACACAACCAAGTTCGGAAGGAATACTTGAGCAATTGAAAGAGCAAATTGCAATTCTCTCAAGATTCTCTGATAATCTTGAGTGTCAATCTACTTAGAATGCCTACAGTCAGGATCAAGCTGACTATGGCTCCACCTAGGAGAGCTATCCGAGTTATTCATGGGATGACAACCAAGAGCAAGCCAGTACTCCAACTTTTTCATAACCGTCAGAATATTCATACCAACCGCTGCCGCAATGTGAGGAAACATCGAGATTGGATGAGACTTTTTGCCAGTACTTCAAGTCCGAAGAAGAAAGAAGACTGGAGAAGCTCCTTATCAAATTCATAGAGCAGAATGAGGTTTAGATGACGAACCAAGAAGCCTCATTACGGAACCTCGCGAGACAAATGGGATAACTTGCCAATGCTATCATTAATCCACCACAAAGCAATCAACCTGAAGTCACTGACCTTGACGAAGGGGGTGAATAGCATTGCACTTTGGATATTCAAGGAAATGGCGAGGAGTTACACAAGGTTGTTGAGGGTAATATAGAAATGCATCCTGTAAAAATTATGGATTCTGAAGATGGAGAAAATAGGAGCATGGGTGGGTGTACTGTCAGGAATGAAGATCTGGAAACCACTCTAAAGGTTGTTAAAACCTAAGTTGAACCAAAGGTGCATGAAGAGCGGTTCCAAATTTTGAAAGGCGAATTAGTGGATAATTCGACCAAGGAAAGTTTCTTCGTGCCGATGGATGAAGTAGAGTTCGAGGCTCGCCAATCGTCCATATCCGCCCTGAAAATCAAAGAAAAGACAAAGAGGCAGCATGAAAGGGTTGTCTTTGCATATGAGCCGGACTGAAAGTAACTGCTTAGAGTCGGGTCGTAGACTGTAAAATAAGCGCTCGATGGGGAGGCTACCCTGTCTCAGTATCGCCCTTTTAACATCTTTATTTATGTTATGTTAATATTATATTTCGTCTATTTATAGTAATTTAGTAATATTATAGTCTATCTCCATGTTTTTGTTAGTATCGTGGTATGTAAATATGCTAGTTGTTGGAATATGCTTAACAAATTTTATAGTAGTACAGCCCCCGAAATACTTGCATGATGAATTCCATTGGTCATAACTAATATCTTCATTGTATTATACACTTCTGCAATATTTTGATTTTCACTATTTGAGTCTCTTATTTTCCATTGCTCTTAGACATCTTGGTATCCTATATATATTCATTGTTCTAAGTCATTGGTTGCCATTAGTCGATGTTGGTTTAGTGTTTGATATTAGTTTTAGGTTGATATTAATTGAGAGTAATGGTTTTAATTTGTAGTATGCAAGATTTTGGTATTCTTAATTTCTTGCTGATGGTAATTGGGATGTTGTGCTGATTAAAAGCTAAAACATTTTCTAAGTTGCAGGTCCAGCGCTGCAGCGCTGAAGTTTCCTCTTGAAATGGCGATGCAGCGCCTACCTTAAAGCTTTGACTTTACAGCCAACGCTGCAGTGCCCCATAAAGCCCATCAACCGGCGCCGCAGCACCAAGAGCTTCCTAATTCTCTGTATGCCAAGCACTACAACGCTAAATAAAGAAGAAAACACAGTGCCACAGCGCCAACATCAATTCAATTATCTGCCTGGTTAGCGCTGCAACGCCACCAACCAAAGAAAAGTCAGCGTCACAGCGCCAGAACCTCTCAAACTCATTGACTGAGCAGCTCTGCAGCGCTACTTCATGAAGAATAACCGGCACCGGTAGTGAAATTTGGTTTTTAAAAATAGCCAAGCAATCGACAGTTTGGCCATTTGCCCCCCTCTCTTCAACAGCAGCGGCTAGCACCCATAACCACCCAAAACCTAACTTTAGCTCCTTTTGCCTCTCAAGTTCAAATCATCTTAGCCACTTCTAAACCTAAGCTCGTGTCTTCACAAAGGATTTCTCATTGCAGGTTTGTGATTCTAGGGTTCTCTACTCATAGTTTAAAAGTGACTTGGTCATCTCTCCCTATAAGGAAACTAAGGTAGCCGAATTTCTTGAGATTAAATTTCATTTAGCCTTTGATTACATTGATATTGGTTAAATTTCCACTGCTTGGAAATTATTGGGTTTGATCAAGCTAAAATATACCTTAGCAAATTCAGTTTTTGGTTGTGCACACAAGTTACTCGACCAATTGCCGCAGTGGAAATTGGCATCTTGTTTGGCTCACTTACGCCCCGTTAGGCATGGATTTTGCCGGTTATTGCAATTATTTTCCTTTGGCGCACTTGGGCATTCAAATTAGACTAAACATGGGCATGGTATTTGGCATCTCTTGGGTATTATCTTTGACATCATATTTGGCACTGTGACTTAGTTTGGCTTGGCTTGACATTGGTCTGCAGTTGTGCGTCGGACCCACCAAGCGATAAAGTCCGCCGAAGAGATCGGACCCTCAGACAGGAGGAAACCATCAAACTTCAAGGCAGGAATCGATGCAACTGACGATGTCAGAGGCCAAAAGCGCTGGGCTAGAGGAAGATACGGCAGGCGAATCTCCCCAGTAATGCATCGAATAGGGCGCTCTCCAAGGTAGAGCTCCTAACCTCCATTAAAAAGGTGTGGAATCCGACGAGTCGATAAATAGAACTCTGGCCCTGTCGGCACGCCATCCTCAAATCCCTCGGTCAAGTGCTCTCCAGAATATGGGGTCCACAATATGTCTCGAGCAAGCAACGTCTCCAATAGAGTAGACTGATGCCATCTACGTCCCAGGGATAAATATCCAAGCCTAAGACAGAGGTAGGGTGAAGACAGAGAAGCCTCTTATAAGTCCAGAACTGTCAATTCAAACAAACCCTTCATCAGTTGTGGGAAAAGAGAAATCAATCAAAAGGCAAATAAATGAAATTCGATCAAGAAGATTTACCAGAAGAAACGGGAAAAATCCTACCCAGGCATCAGTAACTCGCTCGGATCGCAGTCGCATCCCATGCAAGAAAAGAGCGAATGTGAACGACCCCCAATCGTAGTCCCTAATACGGTCTACATATCGAATAGCCCCTACCATGCTGAAGGGCACAGTGTAGGAGTTGTTCGCTATGAAACAACCCCTCATGATGGTCAGGAACAGACGCCGCAAGATGCGATCCCTCTCTGCCAAATCAACAGGCAACTCCTGCTGCAAGGTGCCTTGAGCTGAATCAACACCCAGGCATCCTGATCGAATACTATGAGCCTTGAAGGCTCGCTCCTGAGGAGAAAACCCTAGGAGGGGACGCACAGCAGCCCCAGTGATAGACGGCTCCAAGGGCACCCTATCCCCGGTAAACTCCAAGACAGTGATGTACCTCCAATCCATGGGAGTCATCATCACCTCAGAATACAATAGATGCAGTGACTGACTCTGGTGAAACCATCTCTCACCCAAAGCCTGCAAATAGCCCCCAGGGCAATGACGGGGAACAATGGTGAAGAAGGCCCCAAATCCCCAAGAATCTACGATCTCTTTGTACTCGGGATGTAGTGACTGATACAAAGCATAGATACTGAATCAGTTACCCCTCAACTGGGTAAACTTTGGCACCTATACGGCGTCAAGGTTAAGAAAACCCATCTATGGCGAAAAGAAAAACAAAAAAAAATCGATTAATCCCATACCTCATTCGCCTGCAAGTGAATGGAAGGATGGTGGATCAAATCTGTGCCCAGCAAATCTGGGACCTCTACCTCAATGCCCGGAAGAAATCTAGGCGCATTAAGGAGTGGAGGCGGAACCTCAGGCTCGAGAATGTCCTCGTCCAGGAGTGGCTGATCCTCTCCAGTCGGCAAGCGAGCGGGCTCGGTCAAACGCTGCACCTGTCGGCTAATACGTGGAACAGGAACCTCAAAGGGGGTCCTACGCAGGCGAACTCCCGATGAAATCGGCCGTCCAGTGGCACGACTAAGCTCCTCAGGATCTATGTCTGAACAATGAGTTCATAGGAATTAAAGCCAAGTCAGGTATATTCTTACCATTTGCAAATTTCAAATTAAACCCATAAAATATGATCATCACATCTTGCATGTCTTACATGTGTCATTAAATGTGTATGTCATTTGCATCTTAGTACATCTATAATGTATCTATGATCCGGACATTTGGTTTATGAAATTTTTTTGCCAGAGTCTCCTTTATAAAACAGACTATCCACATGCCCGAAGCATGTATTAAATCACCCTATGAGGGTACATTATCACAACCAAGCATGCAAACATCAATTTCAATTGTTATTCTAACACATATGTACAATGTATGTCTAGATTAACTGATAAATGACAATATCTCACATTCATACGATCCATAGGATGATTTGTATCCATGCATTGCATCATAAACACATTTATCCATCTATACATGTATACACATTAGATATATTGCCTTTAAGAAAGGAAATACGTGTTTCCGCCAATGAAAACACTAAAGAACGGAGTTTAGACGTTACCCATAGTCCAAAGAAGGAGTATACGGTGGCGGATAGCTCCAAATCAAGACAGAATCAAGAATAGATGAAGAAATGCTCGGTTTTGTAGAGAGAAACAAGATGAAATCTGAATGGAATGGGTGAAAATGAGGCCTCTCGAAGGTTTAAGCTCGAACGCGGGTAGCCTTGAACATGGTTGCTCTAGCCTACAACCATGTATATGGCTACCTTAAGAGGGTCCCGCAGCATTCTATTTGGCAACACGATGTCCAGAGCGTGTTCTTTTGGGTTCAGAATGGTCACACTATGAAAAATGATGCCTTTCCGGGACAGTTTGAAACCCCGAAAACCCTAAAAATCCTCCAAAACAGCAGAAGTTTGGCGAAGATTAGACAACCCGACGTTGAACGTCGGAAGACCAGGAAATCAATCAAAATCAAGCTTACAACATGTAATCCACCGATAATGAATCTGTGAAGGCATCAGCTTGACCCCGACGATGTAATCCACCGACAACGTATCAGTGAAGGCGTCGGCTTGACCCTGACGATGTAATCCACCGACAACGAATCAGTGAAGGCGTCGGCTTGACCCCGATGATGTAATCCACCGACAACGAATCAGTGAAGTCATCGGCTTGACCCCGATGATGTAATCCACCGACAATGAATCAGTGAAGGCGTCGGCTTAACCTCGACGATGTAATCCACTGACAATGAATCAGTGAAGACGTCGGCTTGACCCCGACGATGTAATCCACTAACAATGAATCAGTGAAGGTATCGACAAATCCCCGATGATGTAATCCGTTGGCTACAACCCTACGCAGGTCGGCAAATCCCCGATGAATGTAATCCGTTAGCTATAAACCAGTGAAGGTCGGCAAATCCCCGATGGTGTAATCCGTTGGCTACAACCCTAAGAAGGTCGACAAATCCCCGATGATGTAATCCGTTGGCTACAACCCTACGCAGATCGGCAAATCCCCGATGACGTAATCCGTTGGCTATAACCCTACGCAGATCGGCAAATCCCCGATGAATGTAATCCATTGGCTACAACCCTACGCAAATCGGTAAATCCCCGATGGTGTAATCCATTGGCTACAACCCTACGCAGATAAAAAAATCCCTGATGATGTAATCCGTTGGCCACAACCCAGTGAAGGAATCAGCTCAACCCTAATAATGAATCCGTTGGCTACAAACCAGTGAAGGCATCGACATGACCCCGATGGTGCAATCCATTGATTACAATTCAACGCAGGTCGACTCAACCCCGACAATGTAATCCTTAACTTCCCCAGCCGGGGAAGTAACCATTTTATACATTTCATATATCATTGCATCGATCATACATGACATTGCATCATCAGATATACCTTGTCATGCATTCTCCATGTCTATTAAATCTTTGTCGTGTTCATTCCATTACATTGCATGAACATGACAAAGAGGGGCATCTGTAGACACTCGAAATTTTGCTTTCATCGTACTAACCCTGCAGGAGGGTAAAAGCATCATTTTACTTCAGAGACAACCCCGAGAATGGTGAAGAGGACCAATGAATTCTGAACATATCGCAACCCGATCGAAGATCGACGAGCTGAGACAGTGATCATCGAAAACCACCTCAGTAAACCTCGAACGACGTACCATTAAGAGATAAGCCTGCAGACTGATATCTGGACCTGGAAGGTATCTCGGCTATGAGTATCAACTTCCTGAACCCTAACTCAATCGAACTCGGTCATATCTCGCTGCGTTCGTCAAATACGGTTCGAAAGATCAAACGACAGACGTCAACTTTTACCGAATCAAGACCGAAGGAGCCATAACCAAGCCAGGGGTGTCCCACCTGGGTACCCTCCACCATGTATGCGGCTAGCTGCATACATATGTGTGGCTACCCCGGACAGGTTATAACCCCCCACTTAGTTCATTTTAGAAAAAAGAAGAGATAGATATAGAGAGAGAAGGACATTTCTAGAGAGAAAAAAGGCTCGGGTTGGACATCAACATAGCAACTTGAAGCTTATTTCTTCCATCTAGCATCTCATTGGAGCCATTTTAGTGTTCTTACTTCATCCCGGGAGTCTAAACGCTTGTTCATTCGTTCCCCAAGGTGAAATAACGCACTTCTAGCTTCGTTTTCTTTGTTAACTATGTTCAAATGATAGATTAATGAAGGATCTTGCTTGAATCTAGTTATATTTGTTGTATTATAAGCATATTGTGTAATAGTTGGTAGTTTTAACGTTTCTATCGATTATTTATTGCTTTAATACGTTGTATATAGCTTCAGAGACTAGATATACCTCAAGCTAAGCTTAAGCTAGTTCCCGAGAGGTTGTTAGCATGATGCTTTAACCCGGGAGCTAGAACAACTTAGATCCGTGGTATATCTATGGATGTATTTACTTGTAAATGGTCCCGGTTAACCCGTATAGCCCTAAATATATATTTAGAGGTGAAAGGGGGGCCGAATCAGCGTGAACGGTGATTTCAACCGATGAAATCACTTAGTAATGAAGTCGTGGACGTTATGTATATATGAAGTGGTACAAATATTGTTAGCCTAGGAATCCCAGTGTCGAGTTCCCCGAACAGATCCGACTTGATTCCTATGATGGACCGGTTTTTACGTTGTAAATGCTTTAAATATTGTAAATATCGATGTGCATGTAATATTTGGATCTTGAAGACGAACTCGAGGGGTTAGTCTCGAGAGCTCGGATTCAAGATCCCGTGATAGTGAAAACCTTCATTATGGGAGCTCGGTTCATCGAGATGGCTTTTATGCCCGATGATGATCCGAACCTTCTTAACGCTTTAGCATTTATATCATTAAAATAATTTCTCAAAGAGAACCACAAAGAGCTTTTAATGAAAAATAAAGCGATTCGGGGTAGATCACGTAATAAACGTAAAGAATAAAAGGAAGTATCGAAGTCCTTGATTCCTAGTAGGCCAAAGGATTTGAAAACCTTATTTTCCAAAACCTCGTTTCAATTTGCATATCTTGTTAAAATTGAATCTTTCGCTAAATCAAATCCTTCGTACCTAGGCGCAAAAGAGGTACAACACTACTTTCAAGTCACCAAAAAGACTTAGAAACTAACTAATAAAGCTTTCAAAATCACACACACAAACATACACACACACACACACACTTTTGCATAGAAAATCAATAAGATACGGTACCGTGCTTGCACGGGAGTCGGGGGGGGGGGGTGCCTAACACCTTCCCCCCGCTTAACCTAGCCCCCGGATTCCACGAATCTCGGGTTTCAAGACCAAATGAAAGAGTCACGCATCGGACCATCTTGCAAAAAACTATTAAAACCAGGATGAGTTGGTACATCCATTTCCAAAATACCAACTGGCGACTCTGTCTCAATCGGTCTAATCAATAAAATCAATCTTTCAAAATCGTCGACATATATGTCGGTACCGGTTTCCTACGAAATTCACCCTTTAAAATGGAAGCCCAAAGACAAAGCGAAAGCGAAAGAGAAAAGAATAAAATAGGGAAATCGGGGCACTCCTCTCTCGTCCCACTGATAAGAGACGAGGGTAAATAACTCCAAAAGAGAAAAAAGAGACCTCCTCCTTCAACAAAAGGGAGACCGAGGACTTGATTTTCTGCCCAGTGTCGACATAGGTCTAGCACTGCAACGCTGTGTTTAGTACTGTAGCTGGCGCGACAGCACCGACCCTACAGAACCCAAATTCGATAGTGGCATTGCGGCACTGATGTTTGTGCTGAGGACGGTGCTACAGCGCTGGTCCTGTAGTTTCGAAAGGTCACTGGCGCTGCAGCGCCAGTTTTGGCTTCCTGGGTAGCCCACCAGCGCCCGCTCGGCAGGATGCTTAGGCAAGAAATTTTCAGAAAATGTTTTCTTACCTTATTTGATTCAAACTTGCATAACTTATTCATTTTACATCCAAATAAGTTGAAATCACTTCCAATATCTCATAAACTTGTATATCTTCAATTTATGATATCTTTCATAATTTTTTAAATTATTTAATTAATAAGTTTATTGCTTTTCCAAGCTAGGGGTTTGCATATTGGCATATTTTACGGAAGGTTCCGCTACGAGTTCGTTTTATGTCCGATTACTATGATTCCACTTGGGTTATGTCCGTATTTCATAGAGGTTCAACATAACATTATTAGATCATATAAAAGGCTTATACATTTTATGACTCATATAAACATATCTCATGTTTACAAGTGTTTGAACTAGGTTTCAAGCTTAACATGCATTTCTACTTAACTAACTCAGCTAAGACAAGTATATAATGAACTTAATTAGTGATCCTACCTCTTGATGGATTTCTTCCTCTTAGTTGAGAATCTTAAGTAGGCATCCACTTTGTTTCCTTGAACCACCAACTAACAAGAACTCCTCTAGGTTTTTCCTTTTTTTGTCTCTCTACTCTCTCTAGCTCTCTAGCTCTCTAGCTCTCTATATCTCTTACTTAGCAATTGAATTAACAACCTTCTAACACCAATACAAGGCCTCTATTTATAGACAATCTATTATCCCCCTATGGTCATTACACAAAGGGCAAAGAAAGGAGTTGGTAACTAACTCCACCAACTAATACTATTCATTGTACCCTTAGCCATTGGCTACACCATCATTCCTATCACATGGGCTAACTTGTGAGCTCTTCTTAGCTAGAAAATTAGCATTCTAAAGGGTCATCGAAGGGGTCTATTGCACCATGTCACATTTTTAATTCCCACCTTGTACACAATGCTAGCATACATGTCCCTTATACATATATTTATATATGTATAAATACCTCTATTATACACCCATATACATATATACATATATATATATATGTATACATATATCCATCATCATATGATACTCATTGGGCCATTCCAAGATAAGTCAAATTTGGCTAGGCACATTACTAATGCACATGGACTCTAATATTTAATCTAGCACATATCATTTTGATTGGGCCACATCTCCTAACTCCTACAAGCATGTCACATTAATGTTGTTGGGCTTGGATATAACCTAAGTCCAATACATTATTAAATCATGACCCAATTAGTCTAATTAAGAAATTAATTATGCGACACAAGGCTTAACACTTAAGCTTAATTAAGCTTATCATTATCATCAACATACTTGATTCAATTATTAATCACATGATATATATATATATATATATATATATATATATATATGTACACAAATAATTGCAATAACCTTTGTTTTAAATTCTAAAATTATTTATAAAATTCTCGGGTATTACATCCTCCCCCCTTATAAAAATTCGTCCTCGAAATTGATACAAGGTTGCACAAATAGATGGGGATAGTCCCTCCTCATCTTATCCTCTAATTCCCACGTAGCCTCCTCAACGTTGTGGTTTTACCAAACTACTTTTATAAAAGATATAACTTTATTCCTCAAAGTCTATTCTTTCCTATCTATTATTTGGACAGGAATCTCTTCGTAACTCAGATTCTTCTCTACTTGAATCGGCTCGTAGGATATCACATGATTATAGTCGACCTTGTACGGACGTAACATAGAAATGTGAAACACGTTATTGATGTGTTCCAGTTCGGGTGGTAAAGCTACTTTGTACGCCACTTCGCCCACTCGCTTCAATATCTCGAATGGTCCTATGAACCTCGAACTCAATTTCCTTTTCTTGCCTAATTATATCTTTTCTTTCCTAGGGTGATACTTTCAAAAATATAAAACTGCCAACTTCAAAGTCTCGGTTCTGACGATGCAAATTCGCGTACTTCTTCTAACGATCTTTAGCTGCTACCAATCTGGCTCTTATCGTTATTACTACATCAACTATTTGTTGAACTAACTCTGGTCCCAAAATTCGTCATTCTCTAACTTCGTCCCAACACAACGGTATTCTGCACTTTCTCCAGTAAAGAGCTTCGTACAGTGGCATACCGATACTAGCATGATAACTATTATTGTAAGCAAATTCTATTAAGGATAGATGGTCGTCCCAATTACCTTTGAAGTTCATCACGTAAGCTCTAAGCATGTCCTCTAACATTTGTACAGTCCGCTCACTCTGTCCGTCTGTCTGAGGATGATAAGCAGTACTCAACCATAACTGTGTTCCCATCCTCTCTTGCAAGCTTTTTCAAAAATTTGACATGAAGCGCGGATCTCGATCGGAGATAATTGACACTGGCACTCCATATCGCAAAATGATTTCCTTAGCATATAAACTTGCTAATTGATTTAAACTGAATCAAATCTTGATCTGTAGAAAATGAGTTGTCATCGTTAGTCGATCCACGATAACCCAGATGGCATCATAACCTTTCTGTGTGACTGGTAGTCCTACCACGAAGTCCAATGTAATGTGCTCTTATTTCCACTTTAGTATTTCTAATAGTTGAAGTAAACTGCTCGGCCTCTGGTGTTCTACTTTGGCTCGTTGACAAGTAAGGCATCTACTGACACATTCTGCCACCTCTCATTTCAGATTGGGCCACCAAAAATGTTTTTTAAGATCTCGGTACATCTTCGTGTCTCCTGGATGAACATAATACATTGTACTGTGCACTTCGCCCAAGATTTCTTCTCTCATCTCGGTTATCGCTGGTACCCATACTCGTCCCTCAATTGTCCATATTCCATCTCTATCCATCTTGAACTTCTCTTCTTTATTTTCTACTATTCTCTTTCTTATCTTCTCGCATTCTTCATCATTCTCTTGTTATTCCTTTACTCTATCCAATAATGTTGGACGAGCTTCAATTACAAATACTTTTTTTCAGACCTTCCAGGTCCCTTCACTTCTATTTCTAATTTCTCTATTTCTCTTATTAACTCCTCCTGAGTTGCAATTGGAACAATTTCTCCCTTCCCTTTCTACTCAGTGCATCGGCAACTACGTTTGCTTTTCCCGGGTGATAAAGAATTATGCAGTCATAATCCTTGATCAACTCCAACCACCTTTTCTGTTGCATGTTCAACTCCTTCTGTGTGAAGATATATTTCAGACTCTTGTGGTCCGTGTATATCTCACATTTTTCTCTGTACAGATAATGTCTCCAAATCTTTAATGCAAAAACTATTGCTGCTAACTCTAAGTCATGAGTAGGGTATCGTTTTTCGTAGTCCTTCAATTGTCGTGATGCATACGCAATGACCTTGTCATGTTGCATTAGCACACAACCAAGTCCCTTGTGCGATGCATCACTATATACCACGAAACCTCCCGTATCATCCGACAATGATAATACAAGTGCCTCGCTCAACTCCTAGAAAATATCTTCTCATTTCTCTGTCCATACGAACTTCATCGTCTTCCTTGTTAGATTGGTCAACGGGGTTGCTATCTTAAAAAAATCATGGATAAATCTTTGATAGTACCCAGCTAACCCTAAGAAACTTCATTACTCCATTGGTGTCTTCGGCTGTTCCCAATTACTCATTACCTCCACCTTCGCAGGGTCTACTGAAATTCCATCCTTGTCGATTACGTGTCCTAGAAGCTGAACTGTCTCCATCCAAAACTCATATTTTAAAAATTTTGCATACATTTTCTCTCTCCTTAGCGCTTCCAAAACCATCTTCAGATGTTCGACGTGCTCTTCTTTGGTCTTTAAATAAATCAAGATATCGTCGATGAAAACTACTACTATCCAAGTATGGCTTGAAAACTCGGTTCATCAATTTTATGAATGTTGTTGGAGCATTAGTCAATCGAATGACATTACCAAAAACTCAAAGTTCCTATAACTGGTTCGGAACGCCGTCTTTGGTATGTCCTCCTTCCGTACCTTCAACTGGTGATAACCTATTCATAGATCTATTTTTGAGAAACACTTTGCTCTGTTTAATTGATCAAAAAGGTCATCTATCCTTGGTAACAGATATCTATTCCTGATCATTACTCTGTTCAATTCTAGATAATCGATCCAGAACCTCATCGATCCATCCTTTTTCTTAACAAACAACACTGGTGCTCCCCAAGGAGACACACTCGGCCGTATGTAACCCTTATCTAGTAATTTTTGCAATTGTATCATCAATTCCTTTATTTCTAATGGCGTCATATGATATGAAGCTTTCAAAATTAATACAGTTCCCTGTGCTAAGTCTATTATGAATTAGATTTCTCTATCTAGGGGAAGACCAGGCAGATCATCAAGAAATACGTCTTCAAATTCTCTCACTATGGATATATCCTTCATTTCTACTCCCTTTTTTTGAGTATCTATAATGTAAGCTAAGTAACCTACACATCCGTTCCTTAACAATTTCTTGGCCTGCATCATCGTAAGACAACATGATTGATTAAGCGATGAGCTACCATAAAACACAACCTTAGACCGATTCGGAGTCTGAAGGTTCACACTTTTGTTCTGACAGTCAATTATTTTCGCATGGTTATATAACCAATCCATTCCCAGTATTACGTAAAATTCTCTCATTCTAATCGGAATTAATTCTACGCTTAGTTCGTGATCTCTAATGTTTGAGCAATAATTTCGGTGTATAAATTCTATGGGGATTACTTCCTTATTTGCAACTTCTATGTTCAAAGGATTTTCTAATCGTTCTCGGGGTAAGTTTAATTAACTAGCAAATTCTTCAGACACAAATGAACAGGTAGCACCCAAATCAAATAATACATAGGCATTTATATTATTGATTGGGATAATACCTTACACCACGTCCTTCGCAGCCACTGCGTCCTGGACAGTTATGTTAAAGGTTCTGGCAGTTGGCCGGTTTGATTGCACTGGTCTGCAGATCATCAGCTTGATGCCTCCTCCTTGTTGGCCGCTTCCTCCGCTGCTTTTCTTCGGGCAGTCCTTGAATTGATGCTCAGTTAGACCACAAGTAACGCATCCTTTGATCTTTTTTGGCTTTGGGCAGTTGGGTGAAATGTGCCCCTCCTGGCCGCAGTTGTAATAGACACTACGTCCTTTCCGATATTCCGCTGGTGGCTCTTCCCACATCTCGAGCATCCCTCAGCTCTCTTCTTAAACCCTCCATAAAAACTTCCCGACTGATTATTATTTTTGTTGTTGTTGTTGTTATCCCATTTCCTCTTCCCCAGATTACTTCCTTCACTGCTGCTTCCTCCACTGCTTTCTCCTCCCGTATTCTTGCTCTTCTTCTTCTTATTGTACTAACTCAAGGCCTCACTACCTCCCTCCGCAATTATAGCCTTCTCCAACAATGTGGAGAATGAGTCGATCAGGAGAACCGACACCTTGATGAACAACCAATGTTTTAATCCTTGTTTGAAATGTCTGGCTTTCCATTTTTCATCCTCTACCTGGTATGTTGCAAATTGGGCGAGCTTATTGAACTTAGCCGCATATTGCGCCACTGTCATCTCACCTTGCTTATGTTCTAGGAACTTCACCTCCATCATATTCTTCATGCTTTTTGGGAAGTAATTCTCGAAGAACAATGTGTTAAACCTATCCCATGCTATGATTCCTTCTCCCGCTCTCTGTTGATTGGCCTCCCACCAATAATTTTCTTCACCTCTTATCATGTATGTAGCGAACACAGTCTTCTGATATTCACCCACACGGGTAATGGCTAAGGCTTTCTCTATCTTCTTGATCTATGTCTGTGCCTCAATAGGGTCGGTAGTACCAGCAAATTCTGGAGGTCCTACGCTCCTAAAGTCTTTGAAGTTAATTACAGGTACAACTTGGGGATTGGGGTGAATGGGTTCGTTGTTCCTTCCTCGAAGGGCTTCTCCTAACAAGTCAACTAGTCATTGTATAGGATCTACTTGTTCCCTCTCATTATTAACCGACTCCTCAGGTGCAGTTAGTCTACGTCTGGGCGCCATTATCTGCATCACAAAATTTCATTTTTATTATCTAATTATATTACTTAAGTATTTCTTTAATACAAAAGAAATAAAATTTTATAACACGTTTTCTAAAATAAGGACATTTATATTCATATGCCAAATCATTACGTCAATATGATCATTCCTAGCATACTTCTATAAATGTCAAAATCTATCCCCCAATATCACAAAAGATGGGGAAAACACTATCATACTACCCCTCTAACATAAGCCTACTCGGGGTTCACATAAATATCCCATATCTTACACAAAAGATTAGGATTACATCACAATATATACATCACATAATAATAACTACTACTACTAGACTAATAAGTCTCAACCTAACATCCCACGCTCCACTGCGCTTTGGTACTCTACCTGAGTCATGTGAGCCATCATATCTCTACTCAAGGTGTAACGGGTCTATCTCTGCTCTGCTGGATAATGGTACATACCATCGTTCAACCTTTCCATAGCTGTGCGAAAAGCATAGCCCATTTGGTTCATCTTCCTCTTCTTGCACCTAGTCTCATCCTTTAAGTCTTTAGTTCTATCTTTGGCTTCCTCCCACTTCTCCTCGAAGTGAATCTTCTCTATGACTTCTAGCTCAAGCTAAGTGCGAAGAGCCTCCTTCTCAGCTTTCTCACTCAACTCCTTCTGCTCGGAATCTCCCAGCTTACCCACCAAGTCCACATTCCTAGCTATCGAACGGTGAAAAAGGGTTCCTATTTGAATTCTAGCTTCCTTGCGGTAGGTAATCTCCACCTCTATATCTTGCATCACTAACTTCCTCCGATGGTCTTCGTCACTCAGTTTTTGCAACTCAGTCTCTCTCTCGTGAGCCTCAATCTCTAGCTCCTGAACTCGACAGTTTAACTCTAAGATCCGCTCCTCATACTCTCCTAGCATCCTGTCCTTGTACGTAGCCTGGTCAGAATCTTCCATGGGCTCGTCCTCCATAGGTTCCTCCTCGGGATCTGACTCTACCTCTATCTCATCCTCGTCGTCAAACTCGGATGGTGCTACTGCCTGAATGGGTTCGGCTTCCAAAGGTGCCTCATACACTACGTGTATATCCCGTGGCTCCTCCTCTACTACTCTACTGGGTCCTCCCAAGTCTGTCATCCTACAACCACAAACATAAGTCAAACAAACAACAAAGTCCAATAGAATGTTAAATAAAACATAAGTTTATTGTATAGAATGAAACTATATTTCATAACACACTAAGTCTCTAAGAAAACTCTACATGAGTTTTATCTCCTTCTAAGTTTTTCTAAGGTTATAGTCTAAGGATTCTCGCTCCTATGGTTTATAACCTAACACTTTGATACCAACCTGTGACGCCCCCAAATTTAGATACCTGTAACTTGAATTCGTTGTATCACGATCCAATTCTAATAACACATTACAATCTCATGTAACAGAATAATAGAATAATTTACATTGATTTAATATAAATATTCGCGTCCCACTGTATTGCAACCATGACTAACTTAAACATATCATAACATAACTTAATACATAATGTAAAATAAATCTTATTAAAACATCATAATAATCCTAAAAGAGAACAAAGCTACGCCGTAGCCTTGTCCTTGCCCTTGTCCGTGCCAGAGGGTCCACACTGCTCTACCTTAATTGAAATGTTTTAAGGAAAGGAAGAATGAACAACAAATTTGCTCAACAAGTAATATAGCAATAAGGGTAAGCATAATTATAAAGCTTAATAATATCCAAGGTATAATGTCAAAAGATAACTCAAGAGTTTAAAGAATAATGTTGTAAACAAAGAAATATCAATAGTTATAAAACTGTCCTTTGAATTGTAAACCGAAGGTCATTATTGACCAAAGCATTATCAAAACGGATTCAAAGGTTTCAACGTTTTCCAAAAGATAAAGTTTAGTACTGAGTAGTCACTAAGGACTAAGAACTCTAGCTAGAATTAACATTGTTTAATTGATAATTCGATATAAACAAGTACAACAGGTGATCAGCCTCAAGTACCCTACATTATGCATAATATTCAAATGCTATTTGTGAGCACCGATGAGTTGGTTTTATGCCTACAAATCGATGTCCGTTATAGCTTGATTCTTGGCTTCTTCAAGTAGTTTTAGTATCATTTTACTTGTTTCTATAGTGTTGATTGCAGGAGACAGAACGGATGGAAACAGGACTTTAAGAGCAAAATGTCAACATTTCTTGGATGGTACACCCGCTAGGGCGAGCATACATAGTACAAATACCCCGCTGGGGCGGGGATGCAGACAAGGTTGGACATAAAGTGGCTACCCGCTGGGGCGGGTGTTAGTAGAGTAAAACCCCCGCTGGGGCGGGGGTACTGCAGCAAGTATGGTAGTTTCCTTCTTCAAATGGGATTTTGCAGAAATAGAGGGATCTATTTGGTTCGTGATTAGGAGGATGTATGAGGTCATCAGAGAGGCTATTACAGACACACTTAGACAGATTTCAAGCCCTAGTTCATGAGTTTTGACAGAGACGGAGAATTGAAGCACGGTTAAAGCACAAAGAACACAAGGATTGTGAAGAAGAGCGGTGATACAATTCTAGAGTTTATTTTCTCTCTTCCTCTGTACCTTGTATTCAAAATGTTTACTACTTTGTGGATTATGGTTTTTTATTCATTCACGATGAACTAAATTCTTATTTAAGCCTATAACGGATCTTATTATGTAACGGAGGATTGAATTGCTTTCAATTTAGTTTATGAATATTATTTCCATGTTATTTACTATGTGTTGTTCATAACTTATATAGTTGCTTGCTCACCAATTATCTGTTATCCTATATAAATTCGAGAGATGATATATGGGATTAGAACTGGCTATAGTAACGTACGTTTGTGATTTCTACCGTAGTTAGGATTCATAATTTATGTGTAGGATAGAGATATCTATGCAGCATATGTAATTTGATGAGAACTTGATATTAAACCTTTTTTAATTATAATTCACATACAGATATAGTGAATGACTTAATTAAGGTGTTTGCTTATTCTATCAATTGTGGATTTGAGTGAGTATGGGTATAATGCATCGAGAGATGGTTATATCTACTTATGTGTTCTTGGTTAATAGCCTGGAATAATTGATATAAACTGAAGGAAACTATATTGTTCGAAGTGAACTAATAAGTGAAGTTGTAGGCTTATTTCTCAAAAACTTGTAAAAATCCTGAATTAGTGTTAATTTTGGTCTAAGTAGTATTTTATTCTAAAAATCATTAGTTAATCATTAGTTTAATAAAGCTGAAATAATATAGAATTGGTAATTGTTTCATTAAATTGGAATTATTGTCTCTGTGGGTACGATACTTGATGTTATCATTGTATTACTCGTTGACCACGTACACTTGCGTGTTGCGCGTATAGATTTTACCCAACAAGTTTTTGGCGCCGTTGCCGGGGACTGTAATTGCGTTTATTACTTACAATATCAGTTTAATTAGTTCAGTTTTAGTTAAACATATATTTATATTTGTGATCTTAATTTTTTTTGTTTCATTGGTTATTTAAGGTAATATCGAGTAGTGCATGCAAACTCGATCGAAGAAGATAGATTTGTTGCCTCTCGAGGACGACATCGACAAATGGTTTTAGAACTTAACTACGTGGATTGAAAAGACTTGAGAAGAACTTGAAATACCAAATGGTAACATGGCTAAACCGGAAAGAAAAGCACTGCGGGATTATGCTACACCGCGGATTTTAGAAATTTAGTCAAGTATCACCAGGCCAGCGATTAATGCTAACAACTTTGAGATCAAGCCTGGAACGATACAGATGTTGCAGAATAATTGCCAATTTGGGGGTCTTCCGAATGATGATCCGAACGAGCACATTGTCAGTTTCATAGAAATCTGCGATACCTTCAAGTGCAACGGAGTTTCAGATGATGCTATTAAATTAAGGCTATTTCTGTTCATACTTAGAGACAAGGCAAAGGGATGGCTCCACTCTCTACCACCGGGATCAATCACCACATGGAACGATTTGGAGCAGAAATTTCTGACTAAGTTCTTCCCGCCTTCAAAGAAACATAAATTGAGAACGGAGATATCTTCATTTGTATAGTTACAAGGAGAGCCATTATATGAAGCATGGGAGAGGTACAAAGAGCTGTTGAGAAAATGCCCTCATCATGGACTATCGTATTGGATGTAGATAAACACATTCTACAATTAGGAAGTCATATACGGACTAGCATTGATGCAGCCTCAGGTGGACCTTTTCTGGTAAAGAAATTTGAGGAGGCATGGGACTTGATAGAAACAATGGCTACAAATAACTATCAATGGCCGACTAAGAGAATGACTCAACCCAAAGCGGAAGGTATTTTGGAAGTGGACACTATGATAGCTCTATTGGCACAAATAGCAGCGTTATAAAAAAAGATGGATGCCATATCCACGGGAAACGTGCAGCAGGTAGCATTTATACGTGAACTTTGTGCAGGTGAGCATCCGACAGAACAGTGTGCGATAAACTCAGCTTCAGTACAGTTTGTGGGTAGCTATAACAGGCAACCCAACACATCAAAATGCATATAATCAGGGGGAAAGGAACCATCCTAATTTTTCATAGAGCAACAACCAAAATCAAAATCAGCAACAGGCTCCACGAACATCATACCCCCCTAGTTTTCAGAATCAACATCAATAGTCAGTTCCACCTTAAGAGAAAAAGACAAATTTTGAGGAGCTAATGGACAAATATATAACGAAAAATGAAGCGGCAATGAAAACTCAGGCGGCTGCGATCAAGAATTTGGAAACTCAGATAGATTAGATTGCTAGTGCATTAAATAGTAGACCCCACAGAACCTTGTCGAGTGACACATAAAAGAATCCGAGGGGAGGTCATGAGCAATGTCAAGCCGTCACACTTAGGAGTGGAAAACAGTTAGCCGAGCAGAATTCAGGGAAGCCAATGACGGATGAGCTAGTTGAGACACGTGTGGAAGAGATAGTGGAAGGGAAAGAAGGGGAAAATCTGTAGAAAAGGAATAAGTTGTTACACCGATAGTCTACCCACCACCACCATTTCAACAACGGATCCAAAAACAGAAATTAGAGAAACAGTTTACTAAATTTTTGGAGGTGTTCAAAAAGATACACATCAACATTCCTTTCTTGGAGGCATTAGAGAAGATGCCTAGTTGTGCCAAGTTCATGAAGGATATTTTGTCAAAGAAAAAGAAATTAGAAGACTTCGAGACTATGGAACTAACGGAGGAATGTAATGCGATATTGCAAAAGAAGCTTCCACCAAAATTGAAAGATCCGGGTAGTTTCACCATCCCATATAAAATAGCAAGTTTGGTCTTCAACAAATGTCTATATGACTTAGGCGCAAGTATAAACCTCATGCCACTATCGTTTTACACTCAGTTAGGTTTACCAGCACCTAGACCCACAAGCATCTCCCTACAGCTGGCAGATAGATCAGTAACATATCCATGGGGAATTTTTGAGGATGTTCTGGTAAAAGTAGACAAGTTCATCTTCCCAGCAGACTTCATCATATTAGACTATGAAGAGGATAAGGATATTCCAATAAACCTTGGGAGACCGTTTTTAGCAACTGGTAAGACTCTCATTGATGTGTAGAAAGGAGAGTTGACCATGAGGGTTCAAGATCAAGAGGTAACCTTCAACGTGTTTAAGGCCATGAACTTCCCTATAGAGGATGAGGAGTGTTTCCGGATAGATATAATCGATAAAGTGGTGGAAGTTAAACAACATCGAATATTGAGTACCGACCCATTAGAATCTACATTGATGGGAGACTGTGATGGAGATGAGCCAGAATTATTAGAATATTTGCAGTTATTAGAGGCACATCCTAGAGTGAGCAGGTTTAAATTACCATTTGAGCTATTGGAAGCAGCAGGAACTTTATCAGCAAAGATGAAGCCATCTCTAGAGGAACCACAGGCACTAGAACTCAAACCCTTACCCAATCACCCCAGGTATGCTTATTTGGGTAATTCATCTACTTTACCTGTTATTATTGCATCTGCGCTTAACGAATTATAGGAGAGTAAGCTGTTAAAAGTTCTGAGGGAATACAAGTCTACTTATTGAATGGACTATCGCCAACATCTAAGGAATTAGCCCTTTATTCTGTATGCACAAGATTCTGATGGAGGAAGATGGCAAGCCAGTAGTGGAACAACAAAGGAGGCTTAACCCAATCATGAAAGAGGTAGTGAAGAAGGAAATCTTGAAATGGCTGGATGCTGGAATTATCTACCCAATTTAGATAGTGCACGGGTGAGCCCGGTTAAATATATTTCGAAAAAAGGTGGGATGATGATAGTGAAGAATGAAAATAATGAACTAATACCGATAAGGACAGTGACTGGATGGAGGGTTTGCATGGACTACAGAAAGCTGAATAAGGCAACCAGAAAAGACCATTTTCCCTTGCCATTTATTAATCAGATGTTGGACAGACTGGCCGGACATGAGTAATATTACTTGTTAAATGGGTATTCAGGATACAACCATATCATTATTGCACCGGAGGATCAAGAGAAAGCGATGTTCACATGTCCATACGGCACCTTTGCCTTTAGAAGGATGTCATTAAAACTGTGTAACGCACCGGTGACCTTTCAGCGTTGCATGATGGCAATCTTTTTAGATATGGTGGAGCGCAGTGTTAAAGTGTTTATGGATGACTTTTCATTATTTGGGGAATCTTTTGACAGGTGTCTCGAAAATCTAGTCCTGGTACTGAAAAGATGTGTTGAGACAATCTGGTGCTCAATTGGGAAAAATGCCATTTTGTGGTCCAAGAAGGGATAATACTTGGGCATAAAGTGTATGGAAAAGGTTTGGAAGTTGATCGGGCTAAATTAGAGATAATTAAAAGTCTGCCACAGCCTACTTCAGTAAAGGGTGTTCGGAGTTTTCTTGGTCATGCTAGATTCTACAGATGATTCATCAAAGACTTCTCCAAAATTACAAAGCCACTATGTAGTCTCTTAGAAAATGATATACCGTTCAAATTTTATGAAGACTATCTAGCGGCGTTTGAGCAATTGAAGAAGAAGCTAACCATAGCCCCCGTGATCATAGCACCGGATTGGATAATGTCGTTCGAGCTCATGTGTGATGCCAGTGACTATACAGTAGGAGATGTGCTTGGACAACAACGGGAGAAAGTCTTTCATGCCATCTATTATGCGAGAGAGACACTGACCGATGCACAGTTGAACTACACAACCACTAAAAAGAAATTACTTGCGGTTGTGTACGCATTTGATAAGTTTCGTTCATATTTGGTGGGGACTAAGGTGGTGGTATACACAGATCACTCGGCCATCCGGTATCTAGTTGCAAAGAAGGATGCAAAGTCGAGACTAATTCGTTGGATTTTGCTCCTACAATAGTTTGATTTAGAGATTAAAGATCGGAAGGGGATAAAAAATTCAGGTGGCTGATCATCTTTCGGATTAGAGAATTCGAGTCAAGACCAGACAGACAAAGTATTAATCAATGAGTCTTTTCCGGATGAACAATTATTTTTGATCCACGGTGAGTTTTCGTCGTATGCGGATTTTGCGAATTACTTGGTAAGTAATAATCTCCCACCAGATTTGATACACCAGCAAAAGAAGAAATTCTTACACGACGTGAAGTGGTATATGTGGGATGAACCGTATCTATTTCGACAATGTATTGACAGAATGATTCGGCTGTATGTGCCAAAAAGTGAAGTAGAAAGCATATTACAGGCATGTCACGCCTCATTATATGGGGGACACTATGGGAGTGAGAGAACGGCTGCGAAAGTTCTCCAAGCAGGGTTCTACTGGCCCACATTGTTCAAAGACGCACATCAGTGCGTGAAAAATTGCGATAGATGTCAACGAGTGAGGAATATTTCTAAGTGAAACGAGATGCCACTCAACATAATTTTGGAAGTCGAGGTTTTTGATGTATGGGGAATCGACTTCATGGGACCATTTCTGTCGTCGTTCAGTAATTTGTATATCCTATTGGCAGTCGACTATGCGTCGATATGGGTTGAGGCCGTTGCGCTACCAATGAATTATGCAAAGGTTGTACCGAAATTCTTGCAAAAGAATATCTTCACACGATTTGGTACCTCAAGGGCAATTATCAGTGACAAAGGGAGCCATTTCTGCAATAAGTACTTCACCGCTCTTTTGACTAATTATGGGGTTAACCACCGAATCGCCACAACCTATCACCCTCAGACGAGTGGCCAAGCAGAAGTATCTAACCAAGAGGTGAAGATAATCATAGAAAAGGTCATGAATCCGAATCGAAAAGATTGGTCTTTGAAACTAGACGACGCTCTATGGGCTTATCGGACTGCTTATAAGACCTCAATCGGCATGTTTCCATATCAGTTGGTCTACGAAAAGGCGTGTCACCTTCTGGTGGAACTCGAGCATAAAGCTTATTGGGCAATTAAGAAACTCAACTTTGATCTATCAACAGCAAGGGAGAAAAGGCTTTTGCAAATCAATGAGCTAGATGAATTTCTCCTTCAAGCATACGAGAATTCAAAGTTGTATAAAGAAAAGGTCAAGAAATGGCATGATCAGAAGATAATGGAAAGAAAGTTTGAACAGGGCCAGTCAGTGCTATTATTCAACTCTCGGTTGAAACTCTTTCCTTGGAAATTGAAATCTAGGTGGTCGGGACCATTCACGGTCAAAACTGCATTTCCACACGGCGCCGTTGAGCTCTATGATCGGGATCCTATAGAAACATTCAAAGTGAACTACCAACGCCTCAAGCATTATTGGGGAGGTGACATCGATCGCCAGGCAACCGCGGTCGACCTGACCGACCCAATCTGAAACAGGAAGTAGTGAGGCTGAACAACTTAAAATTAAGCGCTCGATGGGAGGCAACCCATCCTTTACTTTCATTTTTCGTAAATAGATATTAATTAAGTGTAATCATGCATATTAGGTAGTAATTTGTCATTAAAATGCTTGTTCTAACAATTGCAAGGTTGTTCGTGCAGAAATAGGCCAAGTGCAAGACTCTGCAAACCAATCCTCAATGAGGCAAACATTAAGGAACTAAGGGGAGACTTTTCAAGCATATCCAGAAGAAAAATGCAAAAAAAAAAGTTTAATTCTGCAATTTCCCATGCCCGCCCCCGCCGAAAAAGCTAGACCAAAATACCCCCCCGGGCTTATCCTCTGTATACCACCCGCCCTCGCTGGCTTTCCAAGTATAAAGCGCCCGCCTAGGCGGGGGTTCGGCAGTTTCGGTTGATTAAAACACTTTCAAAAATTAATTAGAATCATAACACAGTATAATTTCAAGCCCTAGCTTGTCGAAAATCATTCTCCAATGTCCCTTGTCGATCAAAGCACCTTCAAATCCAAGGCATTTCACTTGGTAGTGCAATCATCCACAAATCAAGCAAAGTGAGCCAAATATTTCAACCAGCACTTGTCATCTGAACAGATACACAGGCAAGGGGCTTGCAATCAATTGAAGGCAATTGGGTAACATTCTAACCATCCATCACTTGGGCATTCAACACTACATCAACCAACTAAGACGAGGCACACACGAAGCTAGGTATATAATTGAAATTTCTCGTTTGAGTCGATAGTCTGTGTATCAATTGGGTTAAAATTTTGGGATGCTAAAGTGCTAGTTAAGATTATTATAAGTGATTGTAACATATATCTTACCTGAGTTGGTTGTGTGAGATAAATTTGGGGGAAAGCAAAGATACAAACATCACCAACATCAAGCTACATTGACAGTGCCCCCCACCTGTTTGATAGAAAGACTCAACCAAAACTCTTCAGGAAGTAGTTTATTTTGATCAATTGATCAATATGCCACCACGAGCACCTAAGAGACAGAAGGGTGAGGAATCGTCCACCCCTGCTAGGACATTTGATAGAAGGAAATTATAAAGTGAGGTCACCGCCGACAGATTTGATTATTTGGCGGGAAAGAAGAAAACCCCCGAGCGTGGCCTCCGGCCCGATGCGTCAGATGGGGAGATGTCACAATATATTCTAGATCAAAGCTGGGACACTTTCTCGGATCAGCCCGACGCGGCAGTGGTGGCCGTAATGAAAAATTTCTATGCGACATATCCCCGTTTAAGGCATTTGTCCGGGGGAAATTGGTTTATTTTAGTGCCTCGGCGATCAGTGACTTCTACAATCTACAACCGTTAATAATTTGTCAGTATGCTGAGTTCAGAGATAGGGGGCCTGATTACGATGAAATCCTCATAGAGATATGCAAGCCGGGCACAGTGTGGACAAGAGGCAAGAAAAGGGACAAGTTGATCATAAGCTCAAGCTTAAGCCTCTACGAGAAAGTTTGGTATTCGTTCCTCTGTTCTAAGCCCATTTCTTCGAAACATATAAGCAAGGTCACCAAAGAAAAAATCTCCCTGTTGTATGCTATCCTTAATGATTTCGACATCGACATCGGGTTAATCATCAGTTTCTCGATTCGCCGATGTTTGAGAGGATTAATGTCGAGAGGTTTGCCACATCCATCCTTGATCACCGGGTTATACCACCGTGCTGGTGTAAGGTGGGCGGACGATGAGCAGACTCAGCAGCCACTACATCTGCTAGACACGAGGATGATTGCCAGATTCAAATGCTAGAAGATGGCACCGTCACATCCCTGTGGCCTAAGCTTTATTTTTCCTTCAGATGCAGATGCGGAGGAGGACGAGGCCATGGATACGGATTATGTTCCCCATGAGGAGGATGAGTTGGACGAAGACCGACTGCCTGAAGAGGGAGAGGCAACTACATCGAGCACTCCTCGCTCGGTGAAGTCTATGTTCAGTTCCCTGTTTAGATCTCTTTAGCAGAAGTTGGATGAGTAGGGCCAGGTGGATGACAGAAAGAAAAATCGGCTGGTGGCGAGGCAAAGCCACATGTTCGACGCACAGAAATATTTTAATGCCGCTGTTGCTAAGGCATTTGGTAGACTGAATACTTTCGCCAATCCTTTCCAGTTCCCAACCCCACAGCTACGTCCCGGTTATCCACCTTCAGATTCTGATATGTTAGAGGTTGAGCCGGATACATGAGTTGTCAGGGAAGTCCTCTAAGATTTAATTTCTTTATTTTTCATCAATGAGGACATTATGCTATTTTAGTTTGGGGGTGTGTATATTATTCTTATTCATCATAATATTGTCAGAATCTTGCAGTTAGTTAGTAATAGTTTAATTTCATGAGTAGTTTAGTTAAGTATTTTTATGTTTAGTTTAGTTAAGTGTTTTTATTTTTATGCTTATAAAAAAATTTTGAAAAATCAGAATATATCAAAAAGAGTCGTTAATTAGGATTGCATGAGTCGAGTATGTCAGTTTGTATGAAGTAACCTTAGCCAGTGATGAGACTGGACTTACATAGAACTTGAACAGTAATGATAACTAGGACATATACGTAATTTCAGACTTTTATGATCTGTATATATTTCACACTTCTCCCCATACAAGTAGTGCCTCCAAATTTTTAAGGCAAATACTACAGCAACTAACTCAAGGTCATGAGTAGGATACCTCTTCTCATAATCTTTGAGTTGTCATGATGCATATGCAATCACTTTCCCATATTGCATCAATACACATCCTAATCCTTTGTGTGATACATCACTATAGACTACAAGGTCTCCTGTATCATCTGGTATTGATAGCACTGGAGCCACGCTCAGTCGTTTCTTCAACTCTTGGAAACATTCTTCACATTTATCTGTCCAGACATATTTCACTATCTTTCGAGTTAAATTGGTTAACGGGGTTGCTATTTTTGAAAAATCTTGTATCAAACGCCGATAATAACCCGCTAAACCGTGAAAACTTTTTTCTTCTGTTGGAGTTGTTGGTTGTTCCCAGTTCACAACCGTTTTAATCTTTGTTGGATCTATTGCAATCCCATTTTTGTCAATTACATGATCTAAAAACTGAACTCTTTCCAACCAGAATTCGTACTTGGAAAACTTTACGTAAAGTTGTTCCTTACGTAATATCTCCAATACGTTTCTCAAATGTTCAGCATGCTTTTCAGTGTTTTTGAATATATCAATATATCATCGATAAACACGACGACCAATTTGCCTAAGCATGATTTAAACACTCGATTCATTATGTCCATAAATGTTGCCGGTGCATTTGTCAATCCGAAAGACATTACAAGAAACTCATAATGTCCATAGCGTGTTCTAAATGTTGTCTTCGGTACATCTTCTTTTCTTACTTTTAATTGATGATAACATGACCGTAAGTCGATCTTCGAAAAGTGTTCGGCTCCATTCAATTGGTCAAATAGATCATCAATTCTAGGTAAAGGATATTTGTTCTTTATGGTTAGTTTATTTAATTCCCTATAGTCGATACATAATCTCACCTTTCCATCCTTCTTCTTCACAAACAACATCGGTGCTCCCCAAGGTGAAACACTAGGTTGTATGTACTTTTTGTCTAAGAGTTCCTGTAATTGTACTACCAACTCTTTCAGTTCTACTGGTGCCATTCTGTATGGTGCTTTAGAAATTGGCGCCGTACCAGGTGCAAGGTCGATAACAAACTTGATTTCCCTATCAGGAGGAAGATCTGGTAAGTCATCTAGAAATACATCTGGAAATTCCCTAACTACAGGTATTTGATCTAGCTTTACTCCTTCCTTTCGAGATCTACTATGTATGCCAAATAACATGTACAACCATTTCTTAGTAGTCTTTCTGCCTGAGTTATAGTCAGACATTGAGACTGCCTAGGTGAACAACTACCATTGAACACTACCTTTAACTTCGACGCTGTCAATAGGTTTATTCGCTTCTGATGGCAGTCAATCATTGCATTATGATTAACCAACCAATCCATCCCTAGGATTACATCAAATTCCCCTAGCTCTATAGGGATAAGGTTTTCAAGAAATTTGTGTCCCTTAATGTCCACACTACAATCTCTATAAATAATTTTAACAAGAATTTTCTCATTATTCGCAATTTCTACGCAGAATGGTATGTCTAAGTTTTCACATGGCATATTCAAATTTTTAGAAAAGCTTTTAAACACAAAAGAACAAGTAGCTCCAGAGTCGAATAACACATATGTATTTAAAGTGTTGATAGGGATGATACCTGCCACCACGTCCTATGAAGCAACATCACCCCTCACCGATATATTAAATGTTTTTGCAGTTGGATGACCCTGACCTCCAGCTACTGCTACGGTAGGTTTATTATTTGGTGCTTTGTTTCCCCCTCCTACTTGGTTCTTGTTTTTCGAACAATTTCTACTCATATGACCCAACGAACCATAGTTGAAGCATTTATTTCTATTAGGGTTAGGACACTGAGGAGAGTAGTGCCCCTCCTGGCCACAGTTGAAACACTTATTCTTTAGACATACCCCCTTATGATTTTTTTTGCAATTGGCAGAAGGGTCAATTTTGTTGTTGTTCCTGTTGTTGTTGAAATTGTTATTGTTGTTGAAATTATTCACCTTCCTCCCAAAGTTGTTTGGAAAAGTGGTATCCCATTTCCTTTTATTGTTAAACCTTTCTGAGCTGGGTTCTCCTTTAAATTCCCCCTTTCATTTTGACTATTTTTATCTTTATGGAATTTAATGAGATTCTCATTCTCGTTCTCGACTATAATAGCCTTCTTGAGAATTTCAAAAAAAGTCCTCAATTGCAACACAGACAGTTTACTACGAATATGGGGTTTTAAACTCTCATCGTACCTTCGGGTTTTCCTAGCCTCTTTATCAACTTGATGCGAAGCAAATCTTGCTAATTCATTAAACATAGATGTATACTGGGATACAGTAAGTTCTCCTTATTTAAGTTCTAGAAATCGCACCTCCATACGATCTTTTAATGATTGGGGAAAATAATTTTTAAAGAATAACTCTTTGAATCTATCCCATGAGACTGTTTCAGTTCCTGCACAATTTTTAGTAAACTCCCACCAAAAGTTTGCTTCCTTTTTTAAGAAAAAGGTTGCAAAAATTATTTTCTAGTTCTCACTAACATTGGTCACTAGAAAGAATTTTTCTATCTCTGTGATCCCAATTTGGGCCTCAACAGGTTTTTCGGAACCCTTAAACTCAGGTGTACCTACTAATTTAAAGTCTTTAAACAGTGTATTTTGATTAGTAGGTCTACTTTGTACAGCTCCTACCAATAGGTCCACTAAACTTTCGGTATGATCATTATCAATCTATGATTGAGGTCTCCTTCTCGGTGGAATATCTTTATAATAAAAAATAAAGCCAAGTATAAATACAAATATAATAATACACATAGTAAGAATCTGATAATTCAAACAGAACTTCTATATAATATAAACGGTAGGTTACATATCCAACTAGTGGTTCATATACTACCACTAGTTATCACAACAAAATTTTCTCTCTAGTAGTAACTGAGCACTTAGATTCCAATACTATAATTTAGAAATTTCCAGTTTCGTCATAAGAGTTCTGGATCATGTGGCATACCACTAATCGATCTATAAGATAGGGAATCTTTCTATTCTCTACTGGATATTTCATCACTCGACATTGCAAACTGTCGAATAAACCTCGAGTTCCTCGAACGAACCTAGTTAACCTTAAATGTGCCTCTTGTCTTCCGCTCTGAGCATTATGCAACATCATTTTTAGTCGGGTGGAGATTTCCTTTTCGTACTCTGGCATACCCTCAGCCCTTAGTGCCTTATATTCAGCATTCACAATGTTGTCTTCAGACTGCTGAACCACTGTTGCGAGTGCCTCCTCATTTTCTTCTATTCTTATTAATTGCACTGCTATAGGATCTTCGCCCTCTTCATCATCTAATATTTCTTGGTCATACAGTAGCTCCTCTTCCTCAGGATTACTATCTTTCACTACCACTATCTGGGGTGGATTGATGACTACTAGCATATCCTCTGCATCGGAGTTGGCCATTTCTACAAAAAAAATTACTTTCATTACTTGATTGTATTTTAAGAAACTCTACACAAAATATAAAGCTTTTAATGTTATTTTATGTGTAATTAAATATTTTTACGGACTCAAAGACTATATCCTAAGATACTTCTTCCTTAGAGCTATAGCCTAAAGCTCTGATACCAACTTGTGGCACCCCAAATCTATACACCCGTGGTATCTGATCTGGTTTTCATGACTATTCAATTAATGTGACACCTCTTAATCTATACACTTATGGTATCTAATTTAGAGTTCACTTCTAACTGATCTAACTATAAATATTCGATAAGATATAATTCCTATCTATCCAAGGTTTACAGTATCTTATAACAGATAATAATTCTCGTCAGAAGTATTACAGTGTTTGGATACCCTCACTTGGATGAATAAATTATATCTTATGAATATCCCTTTCATATCAGTAGTTCATATCCATCCGAAATCTAGAGTATCATCAATAACATGATCAGTCCATAGTGTTAATACCCTCACTCAGATGTATATTCCCTAAGAATATTAGTTCAACATTATCACTAAATCATCTAAGAATGTAAAAGTATACGAATGCGAAAATAAAAGATGATAATATATATTTCATATAATAAGTTCGGTTACATGGTTCTCAACATTGAGTTCTTATTACAACAAAAGTCTTATAAAACTTATATTTATAAAAGATAATAATATAAAGCTAATCTAAGCATGACCTTTTTCCACTACGTGTTCCAGAAGTGTCGGGGTAACCATCTAAAACTGCAAAGGAAATGATTTGCAACAATGAGATACGACATGCTCATCAAGTTTATATAAACACAATGTTTGATTTTAAGAAATGATAGTTCAACAATTTTACTTCACTAAGTGTTGATGACCATTTCTGAAATTTTTATATCAACTATTTCTGTCAATCACAATGACTTAGAAATCTGCGTATTCGGATATGAGTTATAGGATCAGCCTATTCAATATCCTAAGAGTATGCATATCATCCTACCTCTAGTGCCAATTTGTAGACACAATTTAATTAAGACCTAATTTAGGGTAAATTCAATTCAGTATAAGATGTTTTACCAAAGCAACTTGGTTCGACTTAACAGTTTATGCTTGATAAACAATAGTTCAATATCATATGAATAAGTAAATCATTTCTTAAGTTATGCTGAAACAAATAGCAATAACTTCACAATAAATGGGTAACAACTTGGTTTGGTATAATATATATCGAAAAGCATTCAAATAGGGTTCAAGAACTTGTGTAATGAAAAAGTAATGTTCGGATACTTGCCTGTGCGAAGAACGTCTATTTATCGTTACTCGAAGGGTTTAAGATCCTAAATACGTTAAACATATTTATATAGATCATTAGTATTGATAGCAATACTTAACTACTCAAACTATATAAGTCTGGTCTTTGTTTAATCTGATTTTGGTGTCCTAAAACCTTACCGAATATTTATTAAGTTAATATCTCAGTTAGACTTTACTTATAAGCTTTATTATAATTTTTGATAATTTACTTATCATTTATAATAATTTCTGGAAGCTTATAATAATTTTAAAGTATTTAATTATCCACTAGAGTAATTTTTAAGTCATTAATTTTATACTTAGATAATTATTAATTACTTAGTATAATTGTTAAAACCTTAGTATTATTTTTAAATAATTTATAATTATTTAATATGATTTTTAGAACATTTAAATCATTTTTAAATAATTAATTATTATTTATAAATTATAAAAATAATTATGGAATTTATGTCAAAATATTAAAAGTTAATTTTTATAACTTAAAATAATTTATAAAACTTAATTTGTAATTATTTAATAATTATTTCTATTTATTTTACATCTGTTCGTCGCTATAGGTCTTTAGCAACAGGAAGCGTCGTTATAGCTGTTCTTCAAATTGAAGAACAGCTTGGTCAAGGTCGAGTGGTCAGTTTGACCAAGCTGGATCTTTAAGCTTGTTATGATTCTGGGTTTCTAAGTGTTTCAATGGTGTAGTGTTTATATAATACTATAACATGATACTAAGTTTGGACTCTAATCATAACATATCAGAAAGTTATTAAGGCTCAAAGTAGCTTTCAGAGCTATTCTTGGGTTTCTGGGTAACCTAGAACAGTGGTCAACGTCGATCAATGACTTTGTGGTTCTAATATCTTTCAATCGGTGTATTAGATATGTGTTTTGATTGTTGCAGTGTGTAGTCTATATGTTATAGTACAACGATATAGCACTGGCTTGGACCGAGTAACATTCTAAAGTAAGGATCTAAGCCGGTCAAAGTCTTGTCAGAGGCAGTTCTTGGTGTTCTTCATTTTTTGGGTTTCCCAGAAAATGAAACCGTGAAAGATCAACGGGTTTTGACCATTAATTGTAGTCATCCTATGTATTTATCATGTGTTAAAGTGTATCATACTTGTAGTATACATGTAAGGGTATAATAACATAACACTTAGCTAGCTTAACAACATATAGAGGGAAAAATAAATGCCGGTCAAACTGCCTTGCTCAACTGTTCTTGATATTTATGGGTAACCCAGAAATCAGAACTTTGTGATCAGTCAACGACCTTTGACCACTTATATCTTTCATTCTGTTAATTCAATGAACCTGATTCTTGTTCTAGCTTACTAAGCTCATGTAATACTACAACTACCATACAATTAACAAACATAAACGTTAACACATGATTTACGGACTCTGACATTAGGCTTTCAGGCCTATTTTGACAAAATTTTCAAATTGCTTGAAACACCTTTTTGATGCATCTGGATGTTATGGAAACATGATCTATCAACCTAGAACACTTACTAACATGTTATTCCACATAATTAAACAACAAAACAACAAATCTAACAAAGCATCAAAGATATAAAGTATAATTAGGGTTTATACTTTTCTTGAGCAAAATTTGATATCTAAGTTTTGATTCTGATCTTGCTATTGCTAGGGCTTCTTATGGCATGTAGTATGAGTGTTTAAGTTGAGAGAATTCGTGGGTTTGGTCAGATATGAAGCTTCTATTTATAGATTTAGTAAATTAGGGTTTTTAGGTCATTTTTCCATCTTTGCCTCCAAAAATAACTTTGCTTGTGAACTTGTGCTGATATAGCCAGCTGTTTAGTGGCCAGATGAGATAGGATTGCTTGGTGTCGTGGTGGCACATGCTTGTGAGCAACTTCACTTTAATTAGTAAGCTAATCTTGTTCTAATCTTCACTAATTGTGATTTAGTGCTTTTATTTTTGTGTTTAGGATAACTTAATGAAGTTATTAACACTTAATTTAAGTTTAGTTAACATAATTAGGGTTTAAGATAACCTAATTAGGGTTAGTACTTCTTAATCAAGGTTATGGTTTGGAATTAGGGTTAGGTTTTGAAATCTAAGGTTAAGGTTTCCTAATTTAGCATTAGGGTTTCTTCATTTAGGGTTTGTCACATAATCAAGACGAAACACGACAAAGCGTTTTGACAGTGTAAGCACGACAAAAAAAGCATGATAAAATAATATACCAAAAAGTGCAAATACGGAATAAAAAATTTAAGCACAACGTGTCAAGCACGACATTTTTTGGAGAAAATTTATTTTGACTGAAGTCTTCAATAGAGTATATAATAACATAATACACATTCAAAACGGAGAGATTTTATTGAGAAACGAAGAATTTACATAACCAAGTCTTTTTAGAGTTTTGGGATTTTACACTACCTTTCCTTGATTTAGATTCCCCTAGACCATATTTCCAAATTTGAATTATTAGAACTCGAAAATACTTGACAAACGTGATTCGACGTCAAGGCGTTCCAAAAAAATCACCATGCCTCATGCCTGTTTACACAACATCCTTAAAGGGGCTCTATTTAGAGCTTGATCTTGACCTTATCTCTCAATTATTATTAAATGACAGATGTAGGTCAATTCTTAGCTTTCCGGATCATCTTAAATCATCTCAATCAAAGTTCGTACGAAAGAGATATGGTCAATTTACTAAAGCACATCAAAACTGATTTTGACCTAACCCTTGACCAGTGCCTAGGCGCTAAAAACTAGCATTTGGGTAGTGCCTAGGCACCCGACAATAGGGTTCCGGTGCCTAGCCAGGGCCTAGGTGCTGGCTCTTGAAGCCCAAACTCAAATTTTCTCAAGTTTGTCGCACCTACTTCACTGCTTCATAACTTTATCATCCGATATCAGAATGAATCCGTTCATGAGCCATTTTCTTGCTCGTAACATCCTCTACACATCCCCCTCAAAAAAATAATTTTTAAGGTTATTTAATTGATTGGAAAATTGGTACGAAAGTTACCCGGAAGCTATTTTTTTTCGAAAGACGTTTTAACATCGAACGTTCCAAACTTCACAACTCGCTCATCCGAAGTCGAATTGAGCTTGTTCTTAAGTCTATGGCTCACGTTTTTCACCAACTACAATACTCCAGAAACGAAATAACTTTTCGGAAGCGTTAACTACCCGTAAACTTGGCCCGAAAAAGGTACCAAGCTATAGTTTTTCATACTTAATACCTTTTACGAAAAAAATTCCCATAACTTTGTTATGGCGTATTTTTCCTCCGTTCCACTTGGAACATCTTACCAACTTACTTATCTATTATTCTATCTTTTCGGAATTCATCAACAATACATAGACATACAAATTTAGAAGTTCATTTACAGCAACTAATTTAATCTTTTCATCCTAATGCATAGGCTTATATTTTAATCTTTCATTCACTTATCATGCATATTTAAGGTGATTTAATAAGTTATAATCATTCGTATCCACCTTATAACTTTAAGATCCACCACGATCTTCACTTATCAACAATCACGAACAACTAATCTTACAAAAGAAAAAAAATGAAAAGATGAAGAGTTGATGGTTAATAGGCTTACCCTTTTTGGTTATTCTTCTTGTTTGGCTTATAAATGATCCAAGATAGCTTCTTGATCCTCCTTCTTCTCCCTCAAATCTGTACAACTCTCTCTTTCTCACTTGTTCTCTCAAGATTTCTCTTGCTTTCTCTTTAATTCTATAACACTTAGCCAAATTTGGCAAAGTAAATGAGATGAGACTTTTTTTTGTATATATAAAATCTAGTTTCCATTTCTTCTAAGTTGGTCACCTAACTAAAGTCACACAAGGTCTTCCCCCTCATGTTTAAAAGCTTAATAATCATCCCCTTGAGTTAGCCTAATAATATGACAATTAATCTAACTCAAGGCACTTATTCACCACTTATTGATTAAGATCACTTAATAGGAGGACAAAGCACTTAATGATTTATCTAGATAAGGTGAGTCATGCTAAATGACTCATCATTTTGTCCTCTCCACCTTGCATAGCCGACCATGATGGCCTAAAATACCCCTTATCATGCTTTATTTTTAAGTCTTGTCATCACATGTTTATCCCATATGGGATAAATGCCCACAACTTTGCTTTAGCCTTAAATCTTTAGGGTTTAACCCTAAAACTTAAACAATGGCTCAACCCTAGCCAAGCCACCTCAAATGTAATAAACGAGATTTTTGTATTTAATTTTAAATATTTATTGAATTAAATAAATATTTTAGTTAATTTATTTATTGATGAGAATAAATAATTAATGTGATTATGTGGTGGAGTGATTTAATTAAGTGTAATTTATTAATCAAGTTGATATTTAGTAATTTTGTAGTTGAAGTTTTAATGAATTGATGATTAATTATAGTGGTGTCTAATTTAATTTAATAATTAAATTGGAGATTTACTAATTTGTTACATGAAATTATGATTAATAAATAAATTATAATTGTGTATCAATTTGATTTATGTGACAATTTTATTTAATAAGTTGATACTAACTTTAATTTAATTGAATTTGAATATTGGTATTTAATTGAATAAAGTGTGACAATTAAACTATATAGTAAGTGAGTTATTAAAATAAATTAAAAGAAGTTTAATTTAGTTTTACCAAACAAGGCTTAAGGCTTTTGAAATTCCTATTTTAATCTAGTTTTGCCAAACAAGCCTTAGTGGCAGATATCATTAATTGCTACTTGTGATTAGACATACTTCGTTTGCTTAAAATATATCTTAATCTAGCAGATGATATCAATTCACTAATTTAATCTTGCAGAAACTAAATTTATCAATTGAATAACATATATGAAAGTTTCTGTAGATCAGCAGAATAAATCTCAATATGAAAGAATAAATAATATAACTTAATCAAATCATTAATTGATACTAAGGTTCAACATCCCTTCAGAATTGAATAAAAGAAATTAGCCTGACATGCTTTGATGAAATCAATATCCTCCTTCTAGTTCCAAGATGAGAGATGAAATATAAGATCCCAGTGATAGTAGTGTGCATACAAGCCAATCATGTATGATGATAAAGCACATACTTTGTAAATAATCTTATTTAAGGCATTTAATTATCTACATGGTGCTATTTTTTATAATATATAAATAACCCATAGTTTTAAGCAATGATTTAGAATCATGATGAGATCATGCTAATGAGATCTAAATTCTTAGAAAGCTTAAAAACTAAAATAGTTACCAATCGTGTGATTACTAAAATGAGGATTAGTAAATCCGGATAAATTGGTACATATGTTGCTTGCTCATTGGATGAGGATGACTGATCTCATGGTCATTTGTGTGGAGACACTAAAACAAGTATATAGGTGCTTATTGGAGAATAAGTTCACTGAACGTGACTCGCTATGGAATACCTAATGGAGTTTTAATCGCCTGTCAATAGGAATTCCTAATGTGATAGTAGTATAAGTGATCCTTGGACTTGAGATCATCATAGTATCTTGTATGTAATAAATTATACTTTGACTTATTTCTTAAGTCCCTTTAGGGTATATATAGGGTATGCTTGGGTATAATGAGTTAGTTATGGAGATAATGTATGATCAATAAAGAATCTACCACCTCTAGTAAAAAAGGAGATATGTCCTATGTGATTCGTTAAATGACAACCTAGGAATCCTTGGCCAAGGTGGAATGAAATTGGAAAGAAGTTTCTAATTTGCATTATTTGGAGTTGTGTATTTTCTAATCGAAATACATATGATTAAATAAATAAAGACTTGACAGTAAATCCATGTCTTATATTTAATTGGGACATTGTATGGTGGAAGGATTGAATTGTACGGTAACTATTAACTCACAGGTTCTTTTATGATTAATGTTGAAATCTATATTATTTGGAAAGTCGTTGATCGCTAGGGAGGCTTATCCCTATTGTAGAATAAATATTATTTATTTAAATAGATTAGTTATTTAATTTATTTATTTAAATAAGATTAAAATTGTTCTAATTGATTTATTCACAACTGGTTTAATATGGAGAACCTAAAGGGTCACACTATAAAAGGAAGGAGATTTATTTAAGAAGAAAATGGCATTATAGTAATAATGCATTAAGTGTAATTAATTTAATCTATGGTGATAGAATAAATTAAAGAGCTTAATATTTATAATTTAATATTTTAGAAATATTAAATATAAATTAATAAGAGGAGTCTTATTAATATTATTATTATTATTATTATTTTAATTCTAAAGGAGTTTAGGAATTAATTTAATATCAGTACTCTCTCTTAATCCTAATAAGATTAGGATACAAATTAATTAAAAGTGTTTAATTAATTGAATAAATAAAATCCTATTCTAATTAGATTAGCAGGGTTAACCTAATATCTATATAAGAGAGTCTTATATCAGAATAAGGTACGTGAATTTTTCCAAGGGTTGGGAGTACACATATTCTATAGAGACAGAAATAAAGGTTAAGCGAATAACCCATCTTCCTGAGTTCTTCGTCTTCCTTGGTGGATCACTGTTAGAGGCCAAACATTTGGGTGGCTGACATTGTTGAAGGGAAGGAGCCACTACAGAGGAATCAAAGGAGTAGAACTTGTACCTGTGGAAGCTTGGATCTTCAAAGGTATAATTCCGTTTACTCCTTTCAATATTGACTGGTAATTAATGCACAAGAAACATCATGGTTAAGGGTTTGTAAGAAAAATTCTAAACTCTGTTTTTCATCCCTTCCGCTACGTTTATGTAATTTGATTGCATGCTTATGTTTCTAGAAAACCCAACAGCGGTATCAGAGCCAATCTTGTGCTAATTATCAGTCTATGTGATTCCATACATGTATAATATGTGATTGGATCGAGTTCTTGGGCAACATAAAAATTTATGTTTCTCCGATGCTGCGCAGCTGCGCCGGTGCTAGCTCTTCTTGTTGCGCAGCTGCGCCGGTGTCGAATCCCAGTTTTTATACTGCGCAGCTGCGCCGGTTCCCTATGCTTTCCTAGCGCAGCTGCTCCCCTGGACATATACATAATTTTTTTTCTTTAAATTAAATAAATGGTTTATTTAATTAATAAAGGTTTAAAGTAAAGATGTTTATTTTATATGAAATATGATTTCAGAATTGCTAAAATTAAAGAGTTCAATTTGGATTTGTTTTTGAATAAAATAAAAGAGTTTATTTTTCCAAAAAAAAGTTTAGCAAACTTTTGCTGTGAGAACCCAGAATTTCACATAATTCAAATTTTTTGAATAATTTTTTTTATTTTCTTTATATTGATATTGATTATCTATATTGTGCTGAGTATCTGTGATACGAGTTTATCAAAGTGGTCAAACTGTGTATTGACTGAGAAATATGAGTACAATTTTATTTAACAGAGAATAAAAACCCTAACCCTAGTTACGGATAGGGATTCGGTAGAAAATAAAGTTATAATAATTGTATTGATGAATATGTGAGTGTTTATAACTTATTAAGTCAATAAGGGCTATTAAGTTAATACACTAGGGGAATATGTTATGACATATGTGAATTATGTATGTGATTGAATACATGTGTATTATGTAAGGTGTATACAAATTATTTTGTATATACAGAGAATTAAGAATAAAGTTATGTGACCTAATATATAAATTAGGTATAGTAATTAAATAACCTAAGGGTTGTGGCATGAGAGAATATTAATAGTGAAAATATTAACTAACTCTAAGGGATTTATTTTATTATCTCAATTTATTAATTTTGTATCCTAATTAAGGCAAGCCTAATTTTGTTATGCAAGCTAATTAATATTATTGATATATGTGAATGTGTATATATTAATAATAATGAATAATAGTCCAAGAGATAATTTATTCAATGGGCTAATGTGGGTAAGTGAGTTAAACAAGCTCAATAGTTTATTTAAGCATTGGACTTGTAGCAAATTGATTTAATATCAATTAAGTTGTTAAGCTAGCCCAATACTAGATTTAATTATCTAGTATACTAGTAGCCCAAGACTAATTATGTATCGAAGCCCAAGTTATTTTAATTAGTAGCCCAAAGAAATGAAAGGAATGGCCCAAATGTTTTAATTTGGAGCCCAAGACTTTAGCCCAATAGAAGAGGGGCATGTTGGACATTATTTAAACTAATTAGTGGGCTAAGACAAGGCCATATGGCCGACCCAAGCTAGAAAGATAGGGAGCATGTGAATCAAAGATATTTAATAAGATTTGAAAAGATATTTGATAAGATATGAAAGGATATGAAGAGATTTGGGAGATATGCTAAGATATGGTAAGATATTCGGAGAAAAAAATGGCACATGGCCGGTCACAAGGAAGGAAGGAGGGGGAGAGAATGCAATAATTAAATTTTACTAACTCTACCAACTCCAACAAGTGTCACACTTGGAAGCAAGCCACCACTATATACATTCTGGCAAGCAAAATCTAGTAAGATTGAGAGAGAGAAATTCGGTGGGGAAGAAAAGGAAGAAGAGTAAGAATCCTACACACTTTAACAAACAATACATTTACTTCTTTTCATCTCTCTCACTTCCAAGTTCTTCTAGCAAAATAAAAGAAGGAAAGAGGGAGAAAGGGAGTGAGTTCGGCAGCCATAAGGGAGGTAGAGGGAGAGTATTTTGTGTACTCTAAGTTCATAAACAAACTTAGGTAGAAGAAGAGAGTAGCATACAAGCAAAGGTATAACTTTAAACTAGTTCATGTAATTTGTGTTTGATTGTTCTAAATCAAAACATGGATCTATGGTTCAAAACTTCAAAACCTTAGATCTAGATGTTTTTAAGTGTTATACGTTTAGATCTATCACTTTTAAGTGTTAAAAATTGGATCAAAAGCAAGAAGAATGGAAATATGTTTCAAAAGGTTGAAAACCTTGATTTTCTTAGCATAAATTATGTTTTGTTTGTGTTTGGTGGGTTTTGATGTAATAAATTATGGATCATGGTAGATCCATGAGTATAAGGTGTATTGGTATGTATTATGATAGTTTATGATGGCTAAAGTTTGATTTATCAAAAGATCATGCAAGATTTCTTTGAAAACACAAAAGTTTTAAAATTAGATTTTTGAGAAAACGTAACACTGAAACGGAAATAACCATATCTCTCAATATATTTTGAATTTTTGAGAATGGTAAATTTCTAGACTTAGATCTATAAGTCTTCTAACGTTTCCAAGTGGAATCACTGAGAAAGGAGTTGTAGATTTTCGTGTGGACTGATTTTAACAAAGTAGGAAAAATCTGGAAAATGACAAAAGTAGGCTGTCTGGGATTTTGAAGGGCTGTTTCGTCCACTTAAATTATGTAATAAATTATGGACTTTTGGGACATGAAAATATATGGAATTAAGTACCTTGTGTTCAAAAATGAGCTCATTCCGACTTAAATTGAGCAAGTTATGGCCATTTTAATTTTTGGGATTTTTCGACAAAAAATGCTATAACCGGAGTTGTATAACTCCGATGGCCACGAAATTTAAACTGGAGACTCACGATAACATATATAAGATCCCGCCAAGAGTTGGGAATTTTTGGAGTTAAGCGTGAGGTAGTTATTTTCTTAAGGAATTAACTAGAAATGGATTTTTGAAAAATACTAAAAGAAATTGAAAAATTCCTGAAAAATTATTTTTGTGTATGAAATACATGTATTTGTGTATGGACAAAAGATAAAAAAATAATAAGATGATTTGATTAAAAAAGGGAATCCAGCTTTCTGGATTGGCCATCAGGTTGTTGGATTGCAATCTGGTTTGCTGGATTGGTCATCAGGTTGCTGGATTGCAATCTGGTTTGCTGAATTGACCATCAAGTTGCTGAAATGAAAATTGAAATGATATATAACTTATCTAAAATAATATTGAAGCTTTGAGATCGAGTTAATTAATAATAAATGTGTTAATTGTCAGATAGGGTGACCAGGACACCGAATTGAAGTCGAAGTCCAACTAGACCAAAATAGTTAGACTTGATAAGTGTTTATACAGGTTATAAATACTGATGTGACTACATGATGATGTGTCTAGGAGATATATTAACTGTAAATTACAGTGCTATGTGTTGTGATTTGTTGTGCTAATTGTGAGACTGATATTGTTAATTATAGGTTTTTCAAATGCAGATAGAATATATTATGTAGCAGTAATCAACGAAGAAGGTAATTTTCCTTAACTCAATCTCGAGTTATTACTTTTCAAATATAGTGGTGGTTAAGTATTGCTGATTATACCACGTCTAAGAATTTTTGTTGATTATTCGCATTTAGTGCATGTTTATTCAGTCAAATTGAATTATTGATTTTGAGAATATGCTTGGGGAATAACTGTTGATGGTTATTCACATCCGTAAAAGTTATTATTGATTGCAAATAGTACAGTTAATTTTTGTCTATTATTGAATCGTTTTGAGATATGTCGTAGCTAATTGTTTTGGCTAGACAAACATTTGTTGAAACTTGATAGGTTCGAGAAGAGAACTCAATTATTATCGACAGGTTAATGCCAATTATTTTGGGTAGATCGAGAAAGCGATTAGATATTGAAATCATTGTATTTCGTGGTTGTGATTCGAATTCTGGTTAGAAGACTGAGAAGAACAACCTTTTATATAAAAAGGGGCTTTGTGGTCGTATATTCGGCCGTTGCGCGCGTGTAAGTATTATGCATAATATGGGGTATAATGAAGCTGATCACTTTATATACATGCAGAGGGGTATAATTTAATCTTTATGGTTATCTGATACACCTGGGTACTTCAAAGTAAAATATTTGATAGTTACTCGAGAAGTTCAAGATCCTGTGGGGTCGCTCAGCTTACAAAATCTGGATAATATTTCACTTTGTTATTGCGTAGAATTTATTCTTGTTATTTAATTGAGAAATTTCGAAAGCATTTTACTCTTTCACTATCGAATTATTGTTTTGCATAAAATGCGAGAAAGTCTTGTTATTGATTAACGTTTTATTCAGCTAATTCAAAGTTCTTTGAACTTTGGTGATATTCTATCAAATTGATAGTCTTATATTCTTGATTCTTATACTTTATTGTATGATTTAACTTACGGAGCAAATTTGTTGCTCACCTTGCTTAAATAAAATATTTTAGCTAGGAACGAGGTAGCCGGAGGGGCAGAGAAAGACAAAGGCAAAGGTGTATTGCTGGAGTAGTTATAATGAACATATTTATTATGTTATCTTGTATAACCCTTTTTGTATATTTAAGGGTATATTTTTTATGTTAAGGTTAGAAAACCTGGGACAATGTATTATAAATATCAGTTAATGATATGTATATTCTATTCATAAATAAATGGGTAGTTAGATGATATTCAAATGTTGGATCGTGAGCACCAAACTCGGGAGTCAGGTAACCAGAATTTGGGGACGTCACATTTGCCCATTAATTGATATTAATATATATATGGAATGAATTTACTTTTATGAGATGAATAGTTTTTATTGATACGTATGATGATATGTATGTTAATAAAAGGGATTGATTATGGACTATGACCAATGTGATTGAATTTTATTTTGGATGAATGCTTGAATGTATGGGTTTTATAAAATGGGTTCTGCGTACGTCGTCTTTTCTGGTTTTCTTCTTGTTATAAATTCTATCTCTCTCCTATGTACTTCCTTTTGACTGTTGATCAAGGTTTCTATTTAAATGAAATAGTTTATGTAATAGGATTAGTTAGAATTTTTTGAAGAACCGGAGATCAAGAAGCAAGGAGAGCTTGAAGACCCATTTGTATGAAGCCCGGGTTTAAATGTAATAGTTACGTTTAAATTTAAATTCTTGCACTCCTAGGTTTGACCTTTTGGTTCACTTGGTGGCTCTAGTGAACCAAACTAGAATAAAAGTCCATAATCAATCCGGATAGAATATAGTATTCTATATTGCATGCTAAATATTATATATATTATATTTTATGCAAACATGCTTCACATGTTTAATAAAATGAAGCGTATTTTATATATATATGTGCATGCGCGCTAAACAAGATGAGACAAATAATAACAAACCCCTCAAAGAAATAATATTAAGTCCGAAGCGTTCAATGATATTTGGAATATCAAACGTCGCCTTCTAGCATGATTAATTAATAGAGTATTAAATATTTAATATGAGTTTGTTGTGCTATCCACAAGGCGAGTATTGAGTATTTAAGATGTTAATTAATCACATTTGATGCTTATCAAGAAAATTGAACAATCTAGTCTTGTTGTGCTATCCACAAGGATGAACATTTTTCTTTTTTGAATTTATGGAAGTGCTAGGCTGGACTTAACTTAAATCATTTTAGTTCGGATGTGCGCACACTTGACCATTATGATTTAAGAGGTAAAATAAAAGGAGTTACATGGTGATATAATTGACAAGAGTTGTCTACCTATTTATTTGTATATCGCTTGTTGGGCTATCCACAAGGTTATATACATTTGAAATGGGATCCTTAATCTCACTAGAAAATCTTTAATTAGATATTTCCAAACTATATAAATGAGGGTAATATAGTTTGATGAAAATAGTGGGAGATACCAATTTAAAATAAAGTACCTAAATTTATTTTGGTATGCAAAAATTAATAAAAATGAATGTTTGCTAAAATATTATCTTTTCACATGCAGAATTTTAAAAATGTCAAAATCACTAATCTCACTACGAAGCATATTTGATGCAAATAAGCCTACCAGCTCGAATTATGAGGATTGGCTAAGAAATCTGAGAATTGTTCTCACTACTGAAAAGATTTCTTATGTCCTAAATTCAACTATCCCTAAATCTGTTTCGGAAACAGCATCTGAGGAAGAGATTGCCATTTTCAATAAGTGGCAAGATGATGTATCTGTGGCTCAATGCTTCATGCTCGCATCTATGAATAACGAGCTTCAGCGTCAGCACAAAAAAATGGATGCTCCTGCTATGCTACTTCACCTCAAGGAGTTGTATGGTGAACAGAGTAGGACTGCTAGAAATGAGATATCTAAGGAGCTCTTCTGATCTCGGATGATCGAGGGCACTGCCGTCGAGACTAATGTCCTAAAGGTGATCAATTTGATTGAACGCCTTGGACAGGTTGGGTTCGTCAAGGATGGGGAGTTGAGTCAAGAATTAGTCTTGTAGTCACTCCCTGAGACCTTCTCGCAGTTTGTGGTTAATTTTCACATGAATAAGCTAGATGTCAGATTGCCTGAGCTGCTTAACATGCTGAAAATTGCAGAAGGTCACTTCCCATCCAAGAAGAACCACGTCTTGTTGGTGGATTCTTCCAATAAAAGGAAGAGGCCCAAGGTATCTTCTGAAAAGAAGAAATCCAAGAAGGCTAAGGGAAAGGGGCAAGAAAAGGAACAAAAGAAACCTGAACCAGCTAAAGGAATGTGCTTTCATTGCAAAGAGCCGGGACATTGGAAGAGGAACTGCAAGAAGTTTCTAGCAGAGAAGAAGCTTGGAGAAGCTTCGACTTCCAATCAAGATTTGTTTATGATTAAAATTAATTTTTCTGAAAGTCATAATTCTACTTGGGTATTGGATACCGACTGTGGGTCTCACATATGTAACAATGTGCAGGGACTGGTCAGAAGTAGAAAGCTGAACAATGATGAGGTGATCCTACGAGTGGGGAATGGAGCAAAGGTTGCTGCATTAGCTGTAGGAACTTATTGTTTAGCAATGCCTTCGGGCAAGTCCATTTATCTTAATAATTGTTATTATGTTCTGAATATTATTAAAAATATTATTTCAATTTCTGTATTGGATATGGAAGGATTTAACGTTGTTATAAAGAACAATGGTTGTTCTATTTATAAAGACGATGTTTTATATGGTATTGGAAATTTGCGAAATGGACTTTATACACTTGACTTACAAGAAAATATATTTCAAATTGAACAAACTAAGAAAAGGAAAAGAGATGATATTAATTATACCTACATATGGCACTGTAGACTCGGTCATATCAATGAAACAAGATTATCTAAGTTGCATAAGGATGGGCTCCTAGAGCTATCCGATTATGAATCATATCCAACTTGTGAATCTTGTCTAATGGGTAAAATGACTAAATCTCCTTTTAGTGGAAAAGGAGAAAGAGTTATACAGTTATTGGCATTGATTCACACAGACGTTTGTGGACCTATGACAACAAGTGCACGGGGTGGGTATTCTTATTTTATTACTTTCACTGATGATCACTCAAGATTTGGATATGTGTATTTAATGAAATACAAGTCAGAATCATTTGAAAAGTTCAAAGAGTTCAGAAGTGAAGTAGAGAAACAAACGAGCAAGAGTATTAAGATACTTCGATCAGATCGAGGTGGAGAATACTTAAGCGGTGAGTTTCTCAATTGTCTTAAAGAAAATGGTATAATGTCACAATGGACTCCTCCAGGTACACCACAGTTAAATGGAGTATCTGAAAGGAGAAATTAAACACTGTTGGACATGGTTCGATCCATGATGAGTTTTACCGACCTTTCGATTTCCTTCTGGGGATATGCCCTAGAAACGGCTGCATACCTACTTAACAAGGTACCTACCAAATCCGCCCCAAAGACTCCATATGAGATGTGGAAGGGGAGGAAATCAAATCTTAAGCATGTTAAGACTTGGGGTTGTCCAGCTTATGTCAAAAAGTTTAAAAATGATAAGCTACAGACTAAATCCGATAAGTGTAGATTTGTGGGATACCCTAAAGAAACTGTAGGGTATTATTTCTATCATCCAACTGATCAAAAGGTGTTTGTTGCGAAATATGCTGCCTTCTTGGAAAAGGAGTTTATCCATGAAGGGGTCAGTGGGAGTAAGATATATCTTGAAGAAGTTTAAGAACCACAAATTACCACGGATCAAAGTCAGGTATTTGACCAAGTAGAAGAACATACTATACCATACCCTGTTCGTAAATCTGGAAGAGTACCGAACATACCTGAGAGGTATGGATTCATTATAGAGGATGACGACGAGGTACACATCATGAATGATGATGATCCATTGAATTACGAACAGGCTATGAGTAATAAAGACTCAGGGAAATGGCTTGAGGCCATGAAATCCAAAATGAACTCCATGAAAATAAACCAAGTATGGACTTTGGTTTCACCACCTGAAGGTATTAAGCCTATTGGGTGTAAATGGGTCTTTAAAAGAAAGACTAGAGCAGACGGAAAGGTAGAGACCTATAAAGCCCGACAGGTCGCAAAAGGTTTCAAACAAAGATAAGGAGTTGACTATGATGAAACCTTCTCACCAGTAGCTATGCTCAAGTCTATTAGGATTTTGCTTCCGATTGCAGCTTATAACTACTATGAAATCTGGCAAATGGACATGAAAACGGCATTCCTCAATGGGAAACTAGAGGAGGATGTGTATATGACATAGCCAGAGGGATTTGTTTCAAAGGTTGGAACAAATCAAGTCTATAAGCTAGACTGATCTATTTATGGGTTAAAGCAAGCTTCTCGTAGATGGAACATTCATTTTGATGAGACAATCAAAGAGTTTGATTGAGCCATGGAATACATCTCTCCAAGAAACAGGCCCCAAAGACACCTGAGGAGGGAGACCGTATGAGTAAGATCCCTTATGCTTCTGCAATAGGACCTATCATATACGGTATGATATGTACTAGACCAGATGTTGCTCATGCACTTAGTGTAACGAGCAGATACCAGTCGAATCCTGGAGAAGAGCACTGGAAGGCAGTGAAGAATATCCTAAAGTACTTGAGAAGGACTAAAGATATTTTTCTTGTCTACGGTGGGTCTGAATTAAAACTCGAGGGATTCATGGACTCAAGTTTTCAAACAGACCAAGATGACAGTAAATCTATTTCAGGGTATATGTTTACCTTGAACGGAGGCGCAGTGAGTTGGAAGAGTTCCAAGCAGCAAACAGTTGCTGATTCAGTGACAGAGGCAGAGTATATAGCTGCAAGTGAAGCTGCAAAGGAAGATGTTTAGATGAAGAAGTTCATAACTGAACTTGATGTGGTTCCTAGCATTGGAGAAGCAGTCCCCGTTTACTGTGACAACACCGGAGCGGTTGCACAGGCTAAGGAACCCAGTTCTCATCAGAAATCCAAACACGTGTCGCGGTGATTTCACTTGATCAGGGAGATCATTGAAAGAGGAGACGTCACCTTAGAGCGTGTGGACTCTCAAGACAATATTGCAGATCCATTTACTAAAGCTCTAACACAACAGCAGTTTGATCGTCACTTAGAGAAGATGGGTATGAGATACCATGGCGATTGGCTTTAGTGCAAGTGGGAGATTGATAGTAGTGTGCATACAAGCCAATCATGTATGATGATAAAGCACATACTTTGTAAACAATCTTATTTATTTATTAATAAAATATTCATTTAAGTCATTTAATTATCTACATGGTGCTATTTTTTATAATATGTAAATAACCCATAGTTTTAAGCAATGATTTAGAATCATGATGAGATCATGCTGATGAGATCTAAATTCTTAGAAAGCTTAAAAACTAAAATAGTTCCCAATCCTGGGATTAGTAAAATGGGGATTAGTAAATCCGGATAGATTGGTACATATATTTCTTGCTCATTGGATGAGGATAACTGATCTCATGGTCATTTGTGTGGAGACATTAAAGCAAATATGTAGGTGCTTATTGGAGAATAAGTTCACTGAACGTGACTCGCTATGGAATACCTAATGGAGTTTTACTCGCCTGTCAATAGGAATTCTAAATGTGATAGTAGTACAAGTGATCCTTAGAATTGAGATCATCATAGTATCTTGTATGTAATAAATTATACTTTGACTTATTCCTTAAGGCCCTTTAGGGTATATATAGGGTATGCTTGGGTATAATGAGTTATATATAGAGATAATGTATGATCAATAAAGAATCTACCACCTCTAGTAAAAGAGGAGATATATCCTATGTGATTCGTTAAATAACAACCCAGGAATCCTTGGTCAAGGTGGAATGAAATTGGAAAGAAGTTTCTAATTTGCATTATTTAGAGTTGTGCATTTTCTAATCGAAATACATATGATTAAATAAATTAAGACTTGACAGTAAATCCATGTCTTATATTTAATTGGGACATTGTATAGTGGAATGATTGAATTGTATGGTAACTGTTAACTCACAGGTTCTTTTATGATTAATGTTGAAATCTATATTATCTAGAAAGTCGTTGATCGTTAGGGAGGCTTATCCCGATTGTAGAATAAATATTATTTATTTAAATAGATTATTTGTTTAATTTAGTTATTTAAATGAGATTAGAATTGTTCTAATTGATTTATTCACAACCGGTTTAATATGGAGAATCTAAAGGGTCACACCATAAAAGGAAGGAAAATTATTTAAGAAGAAAATGACATGATAGTAACAATGCATTAAGTGTAATTAATTTAATCTATGGTGATAGAATAAATTAAATAGCTTAATGTTTATTATTTAATATTTTAGAAATATTAAATATAAATTAATAAGAGGAGTCTTATTAATATTATTATTATTATTATTATTTTAATTCTAAAGGAGTTTAGGAATTAATTTAATATCAGTACTCCCTCTCAATCCTAATAAGATTATGATACAAATTAATTAAAAGTGTTTAATTAATTGAATAAATAAAATCCTATTCTAATTAGATTAGTAGGGTTAACCTAATATCTATATAAGAGAGTCTTATATCAGAATAAGGTACGTGAATTTTTCTAAGGGTTAGGAGTACACATATTCTATAGAGATAGAAATAAAGGTTAAGCCAAAAACCCATCTTCCTGAGTTCTTCGTCTTCCTTGGTGGATCACCATTAGAGGCCAAACATTTGGGTGACTGACATTGATCAAGGGAAGGAGCCACTACAGAGGAATCAAAGGAGTAGATCTTGTACCTGAGGAAGCTTGGATCTTCAAAGGTATAATTTTGTTTAGTCCTTTCAATATTGACTGATAATTAATGCACAAGAAATATAATGGTTAATGTTTTGTAAGAAAAATTTTAAACTCTGTTTTTCATCCCATCCGCTGCGTTTATGCAATTTGATTGCATGCTTATGTTTCTAGCAAACCCAACACCAGATCCCCCCAAAACCTAAAAAAACAACTCATATAAATAGCCTATAAAAATCCTAATACAATAAGGCAAGTCCCCAACCCTATTCCTAATCAACTTTGCTTTTAAAATAATCTAAATCTTGTCAGATCATCACCCTGGCGCGCCCCATGCCCGACTCCTTCATAGGCTGGGGCGCCCCGCGCTGGGTATACAGCAACTCTGATTTCCTCTGGTGCGCCCCGCGCCTGATGCAATGTAAAGCCAGCGCACCCCGCGCCTGGCTGTCAGCAACTTTTTCCTACATTCCTTTTGTCCTTCACTCCTCCCATTTGTCCTACTACTCTTCTATCTTGCAAATTAACACAAAACATATGAAAAGTAACATGCGCACTTAAGTAATAACAACATATCAAGCTAAGAAATACCTATTAAGTAGGTTTTTAACCTACTTATCAAATACCCCCAAACTTTAACAATTGTTTGTCCTCAAGCAAACAAACACAATGAATGCAATATACAGAATGAATGCAACTAACAAGATCGAGCTGAAATCTTTAGTAACCAAATACAGGTTGTATAATCTTGACGAATTTTCACTTAAGATACAACCCATCTTGACTCATGACTAATCATAGACTCGCTCATCATCACATCACTTACATGACTCTAATTCTCTCCCGTGCGTGTGTGTCCAATTGCATATCTGAAGTTCAAAGTAATTTATATGATTATTCCCAACAAACATCTTACCTTTTACACAGATCATTACACAAACATGGCATCCACATAATCATTATGGAAATTAGGCTAAATAAGCAATAAAAAATTTAAACTTCAAAGCTCATGCTTCGTGGGTGCGTTTTAACGCCCCATCCCACCAATTATTCCATACATTTGACTTGTGCAATGTTCAACCCCCTTAGGCTTTTCAATGTTACCCATGTAACGAACTTTCGGCCAATGACTCCCAAACCCGAAGGCTTTAGGGCGCTAGGTGTTAAGACATCCCCTAGGATTTACTTATCCGAGTAACAAAGGCCACGAAGTCAAACAAAGTCATATTTTATTTCATAAGTACTCTTTCTTTTTCCTTTTCGATTTTTCTTTTCTATTTTTCTTTTCTTTATTTTTTTCTTTTCTGAACCTTAATTCCCCCAAACTTATGTTTCAGTCAATGTTCTATTTTTAATATGTGATCAAGTAAGTGTCCGTGCTCTTAATACACATGAATTCCTAATCACAACTGACCATCAATCGATATGCTTGAAATTTAAAGAAAACCAAAATCATGCAATGAGATTACTATGGTTGAGCCTAATTAGTTCATGAATCTTAATTTTATGCAAAATTAGTGAAAATCGAGAAGTCATTAACCTTTTATTTTATTACCGTGAAGTACTGCTCAATATATATGTATTGATCCTATATGTATGCAATACATATATATATGTATGATCCTATATATATGTAATATATATATATATATTTAATGCATATGACTAAATTAATTAAATTAACCTACATGCAACCTAATCTGTATGAACTAAACACAAAAAAATTGAATTTCCCCCCCCCCCCCACACTTAAATCAGGTAATGTCCTCATTACTTGGCATATGAAATAATAAAAACGAGGACTTCTTTGAGCGACGAGTTAAGGCTTGTCAGAATTATCATATTTGGATGGGGGGTATCAAGGCAGAATTGGAGGAATGGGCAGCTGGACTGGGTCAGAATTTGGAGAGAAGCGCGAGAATGCATCCACCACTGCTGTAAAGGCCCCAACGTTGTATATATGCATTACAGCTTGGCGTTGAGCAAGTTGGATACTCCTCTGTCGACTTCGTCGTTGAAAAGTGGTCGGCGACTCTGCTTCATCCTCTTTATCCATGTGCTCGTCAGCTTGTGGCGGTGAGGGTGGTGTGGATGGTGGAACCATAATGAACCCCTTTCCCCGCAGATGTGACCGAGCTGCTGTCCATGGTTTATACTTTTCAATTGTCGGATGGTCAATGACGACCATTGGTTGTTGGATCAGTTCCGAGGTGTGCCATTGAACTCCTGCTTGGCGGCATAGGTCGGTGATCAAAAATTATTGCAGTAATCCGTCTGTGGTGCCCCCTCGCAGTTATCGGTCAATGGACTGTTGGATACATAGGCCGATGTCGACGTTCAAAATCTCGATCGCATTATTTGGTCCGGCCTCATGAGTGACTATGCCTTAAAGAAGCCGTGCTCGTTCTTTAGTTACGTCATTTTGGTGGCTCGTTGGCATGAGGCAAGCACATATAAAGGCGTACCAGGCTTTCCCATAACGACTCAAAGCGGTATGAGGGAAATGTACTTTTTCATCGGTGTCCGCTTTTGTCACCCATTGCATTTCGGGCTTGCAAAGGCGAGATATTATCTCATCCAGATTTGGCAAATGGTCCTCGTATAGATCTGTCTGTGGTGTCTCCAACCAAAAGTAGGCATTGATCGCCGCTGCTCTAAATGACACCGGCTTGCCTCGAACCATGACCACGTGATCAACATGCTCTATTGCGTTGGCATAAATTCCTTCACAATGTTTATCATTGCAGGCTTAGGTTGCTCTACCAGTTGTAATTATTCACGCTCCACAATCATCAGTGGCATGTCGTCGTCAAGATTTGTATCCGGTTTTAGCCCTCGTTCTAGTACCAAAGTCTTTTTGTCTATGACCTTGGTGTAGCATGTTGACATTCCCTCGCTCACAAACCGAGTGGCATCAAATCTTGGAGGAGCACTTGAAGTTAAAGTCCTTGGCCTTTTGGATGCCATAGTTATGCTTGCTCGTCAAATTGGGCTCTAAAAAATGAAGTTAGCTTGTGAAAACTTGTTGAAGCAATTTATCGAACACGTGGTTGGGGACAATGTCTCTCCCCCAAACATAATACAATTTGTAATAGCAAATATCCTAAATTCAAACAATTCAAATTAACCTTGGGTCTTTAGTAACCCAAGGATTCCCAATTCAAGTTTTAAACAATTCAATGCAACTTTTGATACCACAATAAAAAACTCCAATATCAATGAATACTTGTGTTACCTTTGTGTCTTGTTTGCTTTGATTGGATGTTTGGATGTTTGATGATTGAACTACCTTTCAAGTCGTTGCTTCCAATTCCAATTGCCCCCAATGTCTCTTGCTTCCAATTCTTGATGAAGATTTGTGTATGGGGAGGATATTGTATGCGTGTATGGAATTCGGGAGTGAGGGAGTGGGTTGGACGAATTTGATGTTGGTTGGAATTGGGAGTGATGAATTTTGATAATGGGTTGAATGGGGTCAGGTTTAGAGAGAGATTAGAAGTAGAATAGGATTTGGGGGAGAGAGTTATGAACTTGGATTAGGTTTAAAGAGTTTGTATAGGGGTAGGAGTAGCAAGAGTTGGCCTAGAATTGATTTAGGTTTAGAGAAAGTAGACTTAGATTAGGATTTGGGAAGGAAAAAGGGGCGACACCATCTGTTTAAAATACGAACCAGTCGACCGGAGCGCCCCGCGCCCGGTCTTCACTTCCTTTCGCGCAGCCCGTGCTGTAATGCTTAAAATTTTTGGAGAGGTAGCGCTCCCTGCACCCAGGTGAGTACACCTCGCGCCAGACAAAAAAATTTGCCTTTATTTCTCTGCATGGGTAGCGCGCCCCGCGTTACTTGGATTTTTTGGACACTTGATTTTTGCTTTTCCTTTCCTTAATTCCTGTCCATAATTTACGTGAAGTGTATTAGGTTCTAATAAACATCTATGAATGGACTTCTAATAACTACTAAATATTAATAACTAATTACTAATAACTACTAAAGGTAAATAAATTGGGTTGCCTCCCAAGTAGCTGCCCTTGTTTAACATCGTTAGCTCGACTGTACTCCATTTATTAATCCAAAAGCCGGATCCATTAGCGTCACCACCTCAACCTTCTTAACTTGACTGCTATCCAGGAATGGCTTCAACCTATGGCCGTTCACCTTGAATGCATTTCCTATTTTTAGATTTTGGATATCTACTGCACCATGAGGAAATACATTAGTTATTACAAAAGGACCCTCCCAGCAAGAACGCAATTTACCTGGGAATAATTTCAATCGTGAATTAAAAAGAAGGACTTTTTGTCCCATAGTGAAATTCTTCCTCAATATCTGCTTGTTATGGAAAGCTTTTGTCTTGGTTTTGTATAATTTAGAACTTTCATATGCTTCAGTACGCAACTCCTCGAGTTCTTGTAACTGCAACTTCCTATTGACGCCAGATTGGTCCATGTTCATATTGCATTGCTTGATCGCCCAGAAAGCTTTATGTTCTAGCTCCATAGGTAGGTGGTAGGCTTTCCCGAACACTATCCTATAAGGCGACATACCTATCAGAGTTTTGTATGTCGTCCTATATGCGCATAGTGCATCATCCAATCTTAAGACTCCAATCCTTCCTATTCGGGTTGATGACTTTCTCCAAAATAGATTTAATCTTTCAGTTGGATACCTCAGCTTGGCCATTGCTTTGCGGATGATAGGATGTAGATACCCTGTGAAGAACGTTATACTTCTTCAACAGAGCTGCTAACACCCTATTGCAGAAATGAGTTCTGCAATCACTGATGATGTAAACATTACCAAAGGAAATAGGAAAGGGTCTCATAAAATCAATACCCCAAACATCAAAAATTTCAACGATTAGGATAGGGTTTTGTCGCATTGATTTTTATGAGATATATTACCCGTTCTTTGACAATTTTCACATGATTTACAAAATAAATAAGAGTCTTTGAAAATAGAGGGCCAAAAGAAACCACTCTCTAACACCTTACGCGATGTTCTCTTAGGTCCAAAATGACCTCCACAAGCATAGGAATGGCAGAAAGTTAGAATAGAGTGGAATTCATTATCAGGTACACACCGTCTAACTATCTGATCAGCACAAATTTTCCACAAGTATGGGTCATTCCACACATAATGTTTTGCATCACTTATACGCTTTTCTTTCTGGGATTTAGAAAATTCACTCGGTAAATACTCACTTACCAAATAATTCACTATGTCGGCATACTAGGGAGTTATATTGCCAATGGAAAGTAGATGCTAGTCCATAAACATGTCGTGTAATGGTAGTGCTTCCTCCTCCTTAAGAATTCTCCTCAAGTGATCCGCTACCAAGTTGTCCGCACCTTTTTTATCTTCAATTTCCAAGTCAAATTCTTGCAGTAGTAAGATCCACCGTTTGATACTAGGTTTGGACTCCTTCTTGGTCAGCAAGTACCTGAGAGCAGCATGGTCAGAATAAACTATTACTTTACTACCAAGTAAGTATGATCTGAATTTATCTAAAGCAAATAAAACAGATAAGAGTTCTTTTTCTGTTGTTGAATAGTTTATCTGAGCTACATTTAATGTTCTTGAAGCATAGTAGATTACATGGACAGCTTTGTTAATCTTTTGGTCCAAGACGGTGCCGACATCATAGTTTCTTGCTTCACACATTATCTCGAATGGGAACTTCTAATTGGATGGTTGAATGATAGGGGTTGACGTCAATAATTTCATTAAGGTATCAAAAGCCACCTTGCATTCGTCCTAAAACTGGAATTCCTCATCTTTCTGAAGCAACTTGCATAATAGCAATGCTATCTTGGCGAAATCTTTGATAAACCTGCGATAAAATCCTGCATGTCCAAGAAAAGAGCGTATCTCCCCCACGCTGACGGGGTAAGGCAATACAGATATAATATCAATCTTAGCTTTATCGACTTCTAAACCATTAGCTGACACTACATGACCAAGTACAATTCCTTATTCTACCATAAAGTGACATTTTTCCCAATTTAGCACAAGGCTTGTTTCTAAACATCTATCCAATAAACGTGTCAGATTATCTAAACAGGCATCTAATGAATCACCATGAACTGTGAAATCATCCATAAAGACTTTAATGTATTCTTCTAAAAGATCTAAAAAGATACTCACCATACATCTCTAAAAAGTACCTGGGGCATTGCAAAGTCCAAAGGACATTCGCTGGTAGGTAAAGGTTCCAAAGGGACATGTGAATGTGGTCTTCGGGTGCAATCACAATCTGGTTATAACATGAAAAACCATCTAGAAAGCAATAATAAGAATGCCCAGCTAATCGTTCTAACATTTAATCAATAAATGGAAGGGGAAAGTGATCTTTTTTAGTTACGGTATTCAACCTCTTATAGTCGATACACACTCTCCAACATGTTTGCATTCGTGTGGGCACTAACTCATTATTGTCATTCTTGACAATCGTGATTCCGGATTTCTTAGGAACTACCAACACCGGACTTACCCATTGACTGTTGGAGATGGGGTAGATGATTTTTGCATCAAGCAATTTAATTACCTCTTTCTTCACTACCTCCATCATCGGTGGATTCAACCATCTTTGTGCATCTCTCGTAGGTTTAGCTCCTTCTTATAGCAAAATCCGATGCATGCACATCGCAGGACTAATACCTTTGATATCTGCTATGGTCCAACCAAACATTGTGATGTGGTCCCTAAGGACTCTCAACAATTTTTCTTCCTGCACTTTGGTTAGATTACTAGCAATTAGCACAGGTAAAGTTTCATTAGTCCCTAAATATGCATATTTCAAGTGTGCCGGTAATTGTTTCAATTCAAGTGTTGGAGCTTGCTCCATAGATGGTAATAGTTTTTGATGAGTTATAGGTAATTGAATTATTTGGACTGCATGCTTATCTGAGAGTTTAGGCAATGAATGTAGTGTAGCCACAGTTTCCTTCAATTCTTGACTGTGCTCAAGTTCATACTTCCCATCCATGTCCAAACTGCTGGAAATAGAACCCTCCAAACTGTCTCTCTAAATTTGCTCAAAAGTTTCCTGCACTAAAGAGTCACACACATCAATTGTAAAAACCTGACAAATATCACTAGGGTACCTCATAGCATCATATATATTAAATAGGATCTTATCGCCATCAAACTCCATTGTCAAGGTCCCAGTTGTGAACATCAATCATAGTCTTTGCTATCTTTAGGAAGGGTCTTCCTAGCAAGATGTGTGATGGGTTCGGGGATGTTTCATCTTCCATATCAACTATGTAAAAATCTGCAGGAAAGATTAGTTCGTTCACCTGCACCAATACATCTTCTAATACCCCTCGGGGGTAGGTGTTAGTACGATCAGCCAAATGAATAATTACACTAGTATTTTTTAAAGGTCCAAGATTCAGAGACTTATAAATAGATAATGACATCACATTAATTGAAGCACCTAAATCTAGCATGGCCTTCTCAAATCTAGTGTTTCCTATCTTACATGGGATCGTGAACATGCCTGGATCTTTACATTTAGGTGGCATTTTTCTTTGAAGAACAGCTGATACATTATCCCCAACTGTGACTTTCTCATCATTTTTTAATTTATGTTTATTAGTGCACAATTCTTTTAAAAATTTTGCATACCGTGACACTTGTTTAATTGCATCAAGTAGTGGAATATTCACTTTTACTTTCCTAAATGTTTCCAGAATTTCTTTTTCCTATTCATTTTTCTTTGAATTTCTAGAATTTTTTTGAGGAAAGGGAAGTGGAATATCTTTAAGCTGACAATGAGTGTTAGGATTTACCTTGGATTTCTCCGGTTCATCCTTTGCTTGCTCTTTCTCAAACTTAACTATAGCTGTAGGTGTATCCATCTTCTTTTCGCTCTATAAGGTTATAGCACTGACATTCTCTTTAGGATTTACAACGGTTTGAGATGGAAGCTTCCCTGAACCTTGAGAGTCCAACCGTTCTGCAGTAGTGGCTAATTGGCTCATTTGACTCTCCAAACTGTGGATGGAAGATTTCGTCTCTTGTTAGAACTGTTGTGTCTATTGCAAGAATGCCTTGAACATGTCCTCCAAGGATGTTCAAGGATTGGCCTGTGCTGTTGGTCTGGGTTGGTACTGTGGCTGAAACAGTTGAAACGGCTATTTAGTTTGGTAGAACCCTTGCGTCTGCGGCCTAGCACCCCCATAACTCAAGTTAGGATGATCCCTCCATCCTAGATTGTAGGTATTGGAAAAAGGGTCATATTTCCTCTGCGGCTGTGCTTGGTAATTCCCCACTGCATTAGCTTGCTGAGCATTCTCATCCTCTTGTAATGTCGGACATGCATCTGTAGGGTGCCCCGCCATTAAACATATCTGGCAAGCTTGCACAACCGGCAAGTTACCTTTTGCTAATTGTTTCACCACAGCAGTTAAGTCAGAAATCTGTTACTCTATATTAGTCATGCTTACCTCACTTACCCTTTGCGCTGGATGATCATAATGTGTTCCATATTATTGTGCATCGGCTGCCGTGTTTGCAATCAAGTTCTCTGCAGCCTCTGGTGTTTTATCCATTGATGTTCCTCCACTAGCAGCGTCGATCATACTCCTATCCATCGGTACGAGTCCCTTATAAAAGTATATGATAAGGTGTTGATCGTCAATCTGGTGGGGTGGACAGTTGAAGCAAAGCTTCTTAAATCTCTCCCAGTATTCATACAGTGTTTCACCGCTGAATTGTCGGACTCCGCAAATTTCCTTCCATATGTTGGCCACTCTTGAAGCAAAAAAGTACTTCTCCAAAAATAGCCTTTTCATGTCGTTCCATGATTGTATTGATCCCGAAAGGAGATAATACAACCAATCCTTTGCAAAATCCCCCAGTGAGAATGGGAAAGCTCTAGCTTTATCTGCTCCTCCGTAACATTGTGTGTCTTCAGTGGTGGAGCACACAACATGGAATTCCTTCAAATTCTTGTACAAATCTTCACGTAAGACCACAAAAAGTAGGCAAAAGATGAATTAGTCCATATTTTAGTTCAAACGCTGCATTCAAAGCAGAATATTCAATACAAAGGGGTTGTTGAGTAAGATTAGGAGTTGACAACTCCTTTAAAGTCCTATTATTTGGCACCGCCATCTCCTCTTCTGATTCTCTTGAAGAAGGTTGGTCCGAAAGTAGTGTGAGTGCGATGTTGAGGCCTGGTGATAGAGCTTCGTCGGAATCTGCAAGTGGATCTTGGGTTTTTCGAGCTTCCTTCCTAAGCCTTCGTGCGATTCTCTCTATTTCTAGATCAAATTTCAATTCAAGAGAGTGAGAGGATCGAGGCATAAAAAAATAAAAAATATAAAAACAATCGAATAAATAAAAACAAATACCACTCCCGGACAACAACGCCAAAATTTGGTAGCTGTCGTCTAGCACTACAAAATTTACCTTACTCTTTATTCAACTAACTCAAGAATTAGTATAGTAATAAGTAAGGATCGATCCCACAGAGAGTGAATTGCTTATTAGTTATCCAAGTATTTCCAATGAATTTGGGATTTTTTTAGTGTGAACAGTTTAAATAACGAAAGTGAGTTAAGAAAATATCAATGAGTAAAAAGCTTCAATTCTTCAGTTCTGTATCCCCTTTTCTCAATTATGAATTAATCAAGTAATTACACTATTTACCCTTTTAATGAGATTAATAACCCTAGATAATCGCGATCGCAAATTACCCGAAGTTCTCCTTAAGTGTAATCTAATATGACGATCGCCAACAAAAGATCCTAACTAACATACAACCAGAACTATCAGTCTAGATTTAATATAATAGAAGCATGAAGAATGAAAATTAGATTATTCCAAGCAATAATTACACAATCAAGAATTATTTAACTTGTCTTCTGAAAACCTTAACAATATTCAAAAGCTTGACCACAATCAAATATCATTAATTGCTACTTGTGATTAGACACACTTCGTTTTCTTAAAATATGTTTTAATCTAGCAAATGATATCAATTCACTAATTTAAACCTGCAGAAACTAAATTAGTCAATTGAATAACATATATGAAAGTTTATGTAGATCAGCAGAATAAATCTCAATATGAAAGAATAAAAAATATAACCTAATCAAATCATTAATTGATACTAAGGTTCAACATCCCTTCAGAATTTGAATAAAAGAACTTAGCCTGATATGCTTTGATGAAATCAATAGCCTCCTTCTAGTTCCAAGATGAGAGATGAAATATAAGATCCCAGATCCCCCCAAAACCTAAGAAAACAACTCATATAAATATCCTGTCAAAACCCTAGTATAATAAGGCAAGTTCCCAACCCTATTCCTAACCAACTTTGCTTTTAAAATAACCTAAATCTTGTCAGATCGTCAGCCTGGCACGCCCCGCGTCCGACTCCTTCATAGACTGGCGTGCGCTGCACTAGGTATGCAGCAACTCTAATTTCCTCTGACGCGGCCCACGCCTGATGCAATGTAAAGCCAGCGCGCCTCGTGCTTGGCTGTCAACAACTTTGTCCTGCATTCCTTTTATCCTTCATTCCTCCCATTTGTCCTGCAACTCTCCTATCCTGCAAATTAACACAAAACATATGAAAAGTAACATGCACACTTAAGTAATAACAACATATCAAGCTAAAAATATCTATTAAGTAGGTTTTTAAACTACTTATTACTAATTCATGTTGCTATTGTTAATAACATGTGTGTAGGATAATTGAGGAATGAATTATTAATTTGCTAGCTTTCGTACGAGGCAAGTTGTTCTATCCTTTTTTTGTTTACGTTTAAGCATGCTCTTTAATCTTATTTTCATATTGGACAATTTTCTAATTTAATTTCCATGTTGAAAGAGATTGCAACCTTGACTTATTATTATCATTCAAGCAAGGTTTATTGTATCTTTCGAATGCTTTTAAGTTTACTTCTAAATCATGATTTTTAAGTATAATGTCTATTCGTTTGTGACTCATAGTTATTCCATAACTCTTTTGTTATCAAACTTCTAAGTTATTGTTAAGTTTTGATTCAACTACTCCTTAATTGATGATTGTTGAACTCTAAATTACCCATTAAAGTAATTCAAACCAAACTTTCTTTGGTGGGGACTCATTAGTTAAAGCTTAGATGAACAACCCTATTATAGGGGATTATTATGCGAAAACGTTAAGATGTTTGTGCACAATACATGGTACAAAGGGCTGATCCCCCTAAGTACGAGATAGAAGGTCCATATAGTCTAACGGTTGTTAAAGGTTTAAGTAGAAATACCTATAACATGGGACATAGTTCAAGGTCTTGTAGCCCTCAGATGAATTCTAAATCTTGTTTTCAGTTCTTGATTATCGACGATATAGAATGTTATTCAATTCTATTGAACTTATTCAGTGACAATATTATGGTATCTTTATTGATTATTATTTCAAGTAAGCTTTTGTTTTTCTCACTCTTTCGTATACAACCATTGCAGCCAAAGTTGAGAAAGTTGACGAGCTGTCAATCAGTATGGGCAAGGGAAAGATGAACAAGTGATGAAGGATTGTTCAATTTATTATGTGATATTTTATTTTCGCACTTGATGATTGTTTTAAGGTTAGAAACTTGGGAACTTTTAACGATTATGTAATCCTTTTATAAGAAAGATTATTATTAAGGTTGTAATTTATTTTGCATTCCTTTATTCATGGGCAGTTAGTTATGATTTATTTAGATAGTGAATACCAAATCCTGTTGAAATAAATTACCCGGATTTGGGGGTGTCAAAAGTTGGTATCAAAGCTGTAGGTTATGAACTTTCGGTGGGGAAACCTTAGGTAGTAGCCTTATAGAAGATCGAAAAGATAGTAATGATAGTCAAGGTAATAAACTACCTTATATGCTATGTGCTTATATATGATTAGTTTATGTGCTCACAAGTGTCGAACATCATCACGTGATAATTAAAACTTAAAATTTTGTTGTCAGGATGACGATTGTTGGAGTGTCCAGTCAGGATAGGAAGGAGTTACCTCAGATGCCTAGGGATGAGGAGCCCTGAGGTACATTCATACTGTCTGGGAGCAGTTGGTTTAGAGAGAGCCATCTCCACTGATCAGTATTGTGGGTCAGGAGCATGAGCCTGTCTTTGACCAAGAGGATGAGTAGGAGACAGAGGAATAAGATGATCCTGAGTGTTTCCACCTACCTCTATCAGCGCTGTGATGTACGAGGAGGTTTATGACCTCAACATTGAACTGCAGGGTAGAGTCGGGGAGTTAGAGGAGCTGGTGGATGTGCTTTAGACCACTATAGAGCAGAAGGATGAGATGATTCAAGACCTGGATGAGCGTCTTGGAAAGGTGGAGTTGGATCTAGTTCACGTAGAGAATCAGAGGGATGATGCACTGGTTGAGCTTGAGAAATTGAAGGGCGACATGAAAGAGGAGTCGGTGAAGCGCGCTAGAGTAGCGGATGCTTGTATGAAGGGTACCCAACATGTAGATCGTGCATAAGACTAGATTCAAGCAAAGAAGGCCAGAATAAAGGAGGTGGACTATGCTTTTCATTCAGCTATAGATAGGGCCCAAGATCGAGTCTTTTATTACCCAGCTCAATTTGAGGATTTACCATGGTATATAGTGGATCATAGAAAAGTGTTTCGGGTCATAGAAGAGGAATGTAGAGAGGTTGTGTGACGTCTTAATATGCCTAGATAGAAAAGTAATAAGCTATGTGGTTATTTATGCATTAAATAAATGTAAGTCATAGAGTCTGTGATAAATAATGGGATAAGATGATGATGTAATCCTGTAACTTTTTTCAGTTCAGGAAAGTTGATGTAAATAGCAGAGATGCTATCTTTTCTATGTTTTAAAACTATGAATGAATGAAATACCAAAGTTTATTAAAGTATTATGTGGTTAAGTGTTAATTTTAAAATGTTTAAGTTTGATCTTAAATATTTAAAAGTTGAGTAGGGATCTAATAAGCGTACGTCTTAACAGAAAGATGCCTCTTAGAAGAACACCAGCACGTCAGCAACCTCAAGAGGGGTCTTCAAATAACAACAACAATGAGGCGAATGCCAATCCATTTCAGCAACCGGTGAATCTGCTAACGGGAGCACTTGCGATTCAGGCACAAGTTCAAGCTGCAACCTTCAAGGAGTTTATAGCGGTAGGAACACCAGAGTTTCAGTGATCCGTAAATCCGATCGAGGCCCAGACTTAGGTAATGGAAATGGAGAAAGTCTTTGATGTTGCCAAGGTCAACGACGACCAAAAGGCGACTTTTGAAACATTTCTGTTAAAGTTGGAAGCTAGCTATTGGTGGCAAGCAAATAAAGCTCGGGGAGAAGAAGGCATAATAACGTGGGATCGATTCAAGGAAATATTTTTTGAGATGTACTTTCCAGCAAGCTCGCGGAACCAGATAGAGGTTCAGTTCTTGGAGCTGAAGCAGGGAACAATGTCTATGCCGGAGTACACTGCAAAGTTTAATGAGCTGGCAAGGTTTGCTACGTATCAAGTCTACACTGATGAGAGAAAGGCGAGGAGGTTTGAGCAAGGAATGAAGCCCTAGTTGTATAGCAAAGTCTCGATGTTTCAGCTGAATACATTTGCAGTAGTGCTTGAAAAGGCGATCATCGTGGAAGGTGGAAGCGATGCCTTGACTAAGTACAACCAAGATCAGAAGAAGAAGAAGAATGAGAATGAGAATAAAGTTGGTGGTAGTGATCAACCAGAAGAGGAACTGGAATGACAACGCTTCTGTTGGGAGTTAACAGAGAAATCAGCAGAAGAAAAGGTTTAAAGCCTGTGCTACTTATGGGAAGAATCACACTAGAGTGTGCTTGAGAGGTAAACGGGTATGTTTCAACTGTGGTCTGGAAGGCCACATTGCCACATTGTACCGAATTATCCTAACCCGAAGAAGGGAGCTTGTTTTACATGCGGGTCAAAGGAACACATGGCTCATGATTTCCCTAAGAAGCCAACTAGAGGGTCGAGTGGAGGAAGAGGAACTAACAGCGGCAGCACTTTGACTATCGCTGGACCAACGCAAACGAACAGACCCACCGCTAAAACATTCAACATGAATGTACAGGATGCTGTGCAGTCAAAGGATGTGGTGTCATGTATCATTCCGGTCAATAGTATTAATGCTTATATATTATTTAATTTGGGTGCTACTTGTTCATTTATATCCGATGACTTTGCTAAGAATATAAACTTGCTGATATACACATTAATTATACATTTTAGTATTCTCATATTTATTATTTTGTGCGTTTATTTTATTTAACTAATACATTTTATTTGATTTTATAGGATTTATCTTATTTTTCTTGGGAAGCAAATAAAAGATTACATGGGACTCTTGGAGGATAATCATGAAGAAGTTGGAGTCAATTTGGAGAATAAGAGATAAAGAAAAGAAAAGACTAAGTTCAATGTATCTTAGAATAGGTTACAATTTATTTTTCCCTATAAATAAATCTCTTGTTTTAGAGAGAGGAGAGAGGACTGGTTATTATTTTTCTTTTTCTGTCTGTATTTCAGATTGGACAAGGAGGGTGCTGTAGCTTTTTCTTTTCAACATGATTCTAAGTTGCTTTTCAGATTGTTCAAGTGTAGTGGTTGTTTAATTTTTTTTTATATTAGCTCCTTTCTTTTGAATTGGCTTAGCAGGATCAATTATTCATATTTCTTTTTCTTAATTTTTAACGTCCTATGTAGATAGTTCATTTGATTAATATCGTTTGACCTTAAAATTTTTAAATATTTTTTTGTTCACCTAAATAAGAATAATAGTAATAATATTCTCTTTCAATTTATATTGATTTTATGGCTAACTAAATTTGTAATACCTAGGTTGATGATGAAATTATGTATTTTATAATAATCTTTTCTTTCCGTTCCGAAATTAGTACCTAATTATTTTCTCCTTCATATTTTTCTTCACACAAATTGCATATAATTTTTATATTGATTTCGAGGTTTTGATAAGTTATTGTTAATCTGTGAATTTTTCATAACTTATGCTTACCCATATTATTTATTTAAATCATTATTTCTAAAGGGAAGGGAATATAATTTGGGAATTAATTTGGAAAATAAGAAATTGTTTATTATGTTAGTACTTAGTGGATTCAGATTCCTAGGTATCTTTTATCATTGATAGTTTTCATAATTTAGTTAGTTAATCCTCACCACTATATTTATTTCTAATTTGCCTAAAATATTAATTAAGGATATATTAAAGAATTGATCTAGTCTCTGTGGTTCGTACTGCACTTGCCAAATCTATAATAGACGCTGTGCACTTGCAGTACATAATTTTAACTCATCAAGTTTTTGGCGCCGTTGCCGGGGACTAGAATTAATTTTTTTTTATTATTCCTTAATTTTTATTTATTCGAATTAGCTTTTAACTCTAATATTTTTTTTCTTTCAAGATTATTGAAGCAGATCGAAGGAGCGGGAAGATAAAGATTTTGTTGCTGCGCTTTTCCTGGTACTTTATATCTCCAATTTTTTTTATATAAAAAAAATAAAAAAAGTAGTAGTTTAGTTTTTATTAATATTTTTTTAGTTGCCGCATTCATGCATTCACTCACGTAAAGCACATCCTTTTAGGTTTTTATTTTTATTTTTATTTTTTTTGTCAAATATAAACTGTGGTGATTGCTGGAGGACTGAGGTATGTCAAAATTTTTCATTCTTTCGTAATTCACATAGTTCTATGACATTTTATTTATTTATAGTTGTTTTTATTTTATTTGTGCATTTTCATCTTTAATCTAACATTAAGGGAAAAACCTATAATAAGATAAGGTGGGGAATTCATCACCGTTCCTTGGCCCACAAACAACCTCATTTGCATTTTGCATAACATTGACCTAATAAAATCAAGTAGACGTTGGCCCCTTGAACTCTCGAGCTCAATTAGGACAAGAAACTCCAAAAGGAGGTTGGATTTTAAATTAATCAAACTACTGGTGTCTAGGAAAGTGGTTTAAAAGGTAAACGCCTAAAGATTGTGTGGTTATTTAATTAGTCACCGTATCTACGGAGAGACTCTTACACTTACCTGGCTAGTGGTGTGATTAATTTCTAATTTGGTGGACCTTGCGGTGTAACTTGGAACAGTTAGGAGCTGTCTAAATTTTATTTATGTTGACCTTAGAAGTAATTTTTTTTTGTGCTTATCTGCTTATTTGCTAAGTAGTGTATGCAAAAAGTGTGGATTAGGGATGAAACATCGCGATTAGTGAAAAAACTTGATTTTTCAGATTGCACTTTAAAAGATCTCACTTTAAGAAATGTGGAGGGCGCACAAACTATTTCTTTGAGGGATCGATGTTATCCTTCCCGCTCTGCCCAACCATCCTGTAACAGTTTACCACCAGTAACTGGTAACAACTTTGAACTTAAACTGTAATTTATAAATATGTTACCTAGGTTCACGGGGATAGAAGATGCATATTTATTTATTCAGGAATTTGAGGAAGTTTGTGCTTTAATGAAAATTCAACAATTGACTGATGACTCAGTTAGGCTAAGATTTATCACATTTGCTTTAAAAGATAATGCTAAAAAGTGGTTATATAGCCTACCAAATAATTCCAAATCAACTTAGGAGGGATTTGTTGTTACATTTCTAAAAGAGTATTTTCCAAATTATAAAACTGCTAAAATTAGGACTGCAATTCATCAATTTTGCCAACTTGAAAAAGAGTCCTTTTGGAAATATTTTGACAGATTTAAAAATTTATTATCCCAGTGCCTACACCATGGAATTGAGAAATGGAGATTATGTCAAATTGCTTACGAAGGTTTAGACTATTCCACTAAAATAATGTTAGAATATATGTGTCAAGGGGATTTTCTGAATAATGATGATGAAAAGGCTTGGGAATTTTTAGAAGACTTAGCAGAAAAAATTATGCAATGGGAAATAACCCGAGAGACCGATAAACCTAGCTCATCTAGGGGTGTTCATACAATTGACAATTCAATTGCCACCAAAGCTAAGTTGACTGGTGTAATTAAAAGACTTGAAGCTTTAGAAACTTGTGGACCATCACATGTGAACCAAATCTCAACACTAACACCTTTGTGTCTAAGGTGTAATTCACAAAGTCATGTGATAGAGGAATGTCCTAGAGTCATGGATCAGCTTGAAGAATATGAACAAGTTAATGCAATGTTTCAAAGCCCTAAGAATGACTCATTTGCACCCACTTATAATCCAAGTTGGAGAAATCATCCCAATTTTGCGTGGAACCAAGGACCCTACCCAAATAACTCTTCAAATTAGGTCAATCAGTCTCTAAATCAATCTTTTCAACCTTACCAAAAGCCAAATCCTGGTTTATACCAAAATTCAAATTCAGCACCTCAATATCCACCAGGTTTTTCTAATGAAAGTGAGAAGAGACTTAGCACCTTAGAGAAGAGTGTGGAAACTTTAATAAAATCTCAGCAAAGCACTAACCAAGCCTTATCTAGTCTAGAGATCCAAATGAGTCAATTGGCCACTACAGTTAGTGAAAGAGAGAAGGGTAAGCTTCCTATTCAACCCGAGATCAATCCAAAATTTTTAGCCCCTAATCAAAAACCTTATCATGCTAATTCACTTGAAAACAACCAAGTCAATCATGTGAATTCTGTAATCTCTTTAAGGTCTGAAAATTATTTTAACAATCATGTTGGCATTGATAATGAAGAAGAGAAAAATTTAAATGTTGAATCTAATGATCCATTTTCAAAGTCAGCCCAGTCTGAAAAGCCCACAAACTCTGAGTCAGTAGGCCCATCTACTAAGCTTGTGTCAAAAAAAATGATCAAACCACATCTTCTGAGTCAAATGAAAAAGTCTTTAAACCAAAAGCCGCATTTCCTTAAAGACTTATTTCAAACAAGCAATCAGCCTAATTAGACAAAATTCTAGAAGTGTTTAAACAAATAAAAATTAACATTCCTCTTCTAGATGCCATTCAACAAGTTCCCTCATATGCTAAATGCCTAAAAGATTTGTGCACACACAAAAGAACCACTCATGTTCCTAAAAAAGCTTTTCTAACAGCTCATGTTAGTTCTATCTTGTCATGTCAAGTCCCTATGAAATATAAGGACCCCGGTTTTCCTACTATTTCATGTATCATAGGTGACACCTTAATTGAAAAAGCTTTGCTTGATTTAGGAGCTAGTATGAACCTGTTACCATTTTCAGTGTACCAAACCTTGGGCTTAGGGGAGTTAAAAAAGACAAGTGTCACACTCCAACTAGTTGACCGTTATGTTAAAGTGCCAAAGGGAATAGTTGAGGATGTACTCATTAAGATTGGCGATTTTATCTTCCCTGTTGACTTTGTTGTCCTTGAAACCCAGCCTGTTGCCAATCCCAAGGGTCAAATTCCTTTCATTTTAGGTAGACCATTTCTAGCAACCTCTAATGCGTTAATCAATTGTAGAAATGGACTAATGAAATTAACTTTTGGGAACATGACAATTGACTTAAATGTGTTTAATGTGGGAGAGCAACCTAGTGATTTAATTGATCAGTCCGTTGAGGTGAACATGGTTCATGAAGTGTCGGAAAATGAACTTACGGGGAAAGTTGAAATTATTAACTTCTGTCTAAATCATTTTGGTCAAAATTGGGATGAAACTGAATACTTGAATGAAGTCAATGAGATGTTGGACTCCATAGCCCAAAAATCTTACTCTAGATTGGTACCTATAGTTGAATCAAGTCTGACATCATTTTGAGCAATTTCAAGAGAATCAAATTGACTTTGAATTTAAGTCCTCTTATGATCATTTTAAGTCTACCTTGGGTCCATTCGAAGCGCCTTCCAGAAACACTAAATGTGATTTAACAAATGAACCAAAGGTTGTGGACAATGAGAATCTTCCATGTTTAGATAATGAGATCATATCTCCCATTTCAAATAATGCATGTGTTAATCCAGTGGTGCCTAAAAATCTTGGTATAACAGTTATTCAAAATGAGAAAAATATTTTAGTGCCCCTTGGTAACGATTATGGATGGCAAGTTTGGATATATTTTATGAAGTTAGAATTTTTCAAAAGGAACTATCTTTTTTCGTTGTCATTCCCTGACTCAATTTAAAAAGAATCAGTCGGGTGTGCTCACAATTATTCTTCTGTTGTAAATTTTAACTATTTTTAATTACCCAGACCTCCTGAAAATCATACGAAATCCACTCTAGGTTGTCTGTTTGTATCACTGATTATTTACAGTCGCATAGTTTTTAGGATGTATAAAATTTGTAGTTATGTACATTTATTTTCCTTCTCACCACATTTTCTTGTAGACCAAATGTTCCACCATACAAGGTACAATTATTTCACATCTTTGTTCTCTTTTCTTCATTTTCTTCATTTGCATACATTGAGGACAATGCATGATTTAGGTAGGGGGGGGAGTTTTGCATTTTTATTATTAGATTTTTTTTCTCTTCTTTTTAGGAAATTAAGTCTTTTTGAAGAAAAAAAATATGAAAAATTTTTGTTTGATTTTTTATGGATTGAATTTATTCTAATAAGTGTCCGTGGAGTTAAAAATCATGAGTAAGATTGAAAGAATTAGAACTCTTGAATCTTTGATAAGGTACGAAATCTTAGTTTGAAATACCATCTAGACTAAAATTGATTTCAAAATCACTTTTGCACTTCACGATCACACTAACTCTTAGTTGTGGATATTAACTATGATTCAAGCAATTTCAAGAAAAAAAAGGAAATAAACCAAGAAGAAGTTGAAGAATTTGAAAAAAAATAGAAAAGAAAAGAAAAGAAAAAGAAATAAATAACTGCTTCAATGTCCATTGAACGAAATAACTGGGTATCCAAGCCTCGGGAAACATCGGTATTCACGCTGAAAAGTGCGATGGATAAAAGCAGTTTGACTAGTCTAGTTTTGTGGCCTTTGTTACTCGAGTTAGTAAGCACTTAGGGGTGTCTTTACACCTGGTTCCCTAAACCCAACTGGTTTGGGAGCCATTGGTACAACGCTCGCAACATGAGTAACTCTAAAAAGCCTAAGAAAACGAGACATTGCACAAGTCAAGAAAAAAAGAAAAGCAAAAAAAAAATGGAAAAAAAGAAGAAAAATGAGTTTACTTGATTTTCATGGTAAAATCCCTACTAAGAGTTGCATTATATACACATGCATGCATCACATGAAATTAATGTTATGAAGGATGGTGTCTAGAATGAAGATTGAATAATTTTGATAAGGTGAAAGTGTGATTTTAAATTTAATCTTGCTTTTGTATAAATGCCCATGGATATTTAGAAGTTTCTAATTCAATTTCATGACTTGTTGAACTAAAAATATTTTTTGAATTTTGTGGGTATATTCACTGCAAACCATCACGAGACACAACTCGTCCACTTGGGGTAACCTTGGAGTTTAAACGCTTGTTACACACGCTAAGTATAATCGTGTTTCCTACGAAAATGGGGTAGTATAATTTTTTGTTTTTATTTTCTTTTTACTTTACTCGAGGACGAGCAAAAGATAGGTATGGGGGTATTTGATATACACATTAATTATACATTTTAGTATTCTCATATTTATTATTTTGTGTGTTTATTTTATTTAACTAATACATTTTATTTGATTTTTTAGGATTATTCTTATTTTTCTTGGGGAGCAAATAAAAGATTACATGGGACTCTTGGAGGATAATCATGAAGAAGTTGGAGTCAATTTGGAGAATAAGAGATAAAGAAAAAGAAAAGACCAAGTTCAATGTATCTTAGATTAAGTTACAATTTATTTTTCCATATAAATAAATCTCTTGTTTTAGAGAGAGGAGAGAGGAGAGAGGAGAGAGGAGAGAGGAGAGAGGAGAGAGGACTGGTTATTATTTTTCATTTCCCGTCTGTATTTCGGATTGGACAAGGAGGGTGCTGTAGCTTTTTCTTTTCAACATGATTCTAAGTTGCTTTTCAGATTGTTCATGTGACGCCCCCAAATCCACGTTCCTTCGAAACCTCGGATTCGGTGCAGTCACGATACTATTATCGCCAAATTATTATATCTTTTAATCATTAGTAAAAGAGTACAACTTGCTTTATTACAATTTAGAATATAAATTCTATTCATATCCAAGATCTCGTCTTTACATCATATTCGATCTTACTAAAATGCGGAATAATTTAAACTTTTCAATATCCTTTGAATAAAAATCTTTTTATTGATTCCATAACTTTGATACCGATTACAAATCTTGAATCAACTATATAATATGATTCCTTCTTATCTGAGTTATCGTATAAACATTTACAACTCAACTCGATATCCTCTATGTATTAATTAATACATTCTTACAATACAACAAGTATTAAACAGTTTAAGCAACTATCGAGTACATCATCTAGAATCTAAATATGGTCCAGACAATAATCTAAGTAATATTCTTCAATACGATACTATCTATCTTTATCAATCAAGAAGCACGAAATCTTTACCGTGAATCCTTAACCTGCAAAAGTGGTTATTTGCAAGAGTGAGCTCGACAGCTCAGCAATTCTAACAGTCCTCATGCATCACATAGCATATAACATCATACTCAGTTCATGCATTTATAAACAGTTTATATTTACTACGCATGTTACTTTTCACATAACAAGTATATCATCAAAGATCAACTTTCAATCTCATTTATATCTCATATACAGTTCATATATAAGTTCACATTATCACAGCATAATATAATTCAACTAACAGTTATTGAATTCATATATCAAATAGGAACTGAAAGACTTGCCTGATTCGTAGTTTAACAACTACGACTTAACTGCTTAAGAATCTCTGCACTTTGTGTAATCCTACACAGTTATATTAATCATAGAGATCACACTCATCAGTTATATGTATCCACACATTCTCAATGTAATAATAAATATTACATTGTTGTCTAACTTGGTTCTTAGAATAACTATGTAAGTATACGTATACTTTAACCATACGTACTTACTAACATTCTTCATATACACATACCTGTCTACCACTAATCTATTTACATATAGCTAGTGTAGTCCATCTTTTGAGTTAATCATTCTCATTTGTCATTGAAGCAAAGCATCGAAGCATCTTTTGAGTTAACCATAACAAAGCAAATATACGCTATTAACCATCGAAGCTGGATTCAAGTATTAACATATGGTCCTACATAGCATGTATACACATTAAAGGATACTTTCATGCTCGTTTAACCTTTTCACGTTCAATTTACATGATATAGGTTCTAAGTTAATACCCGTAAAAACTTAAGTCCATTCAAGGCTATAAAGTCATAAAGTCTAGCATGCTCGCTTTTAAACACATAAGGTAATCATATAACCTATGTTAGGCATGCTCATGAATGTAGCTATCATTGTTATTAGTTTGAAAACATGCTTCGTTCATCACTTTAAAACATGCTTGAACTCATGCTTGATTAGTTGTCAATATATCCAATCACATACGAATCATATTTAGAGACGTAATAAACACAAACATGGCATCTTAAATCTTTAGAATCTAGCTACTCATACTTAATGCAACTTGATTTGAAAACATATTCAAGTTCGCCTTTGAAATCATTTTAAACTTGAACGATACAATTCGACACATACAAGACAACTTTAAAGTCCTTATCATTTGTAGTTAAAGTATGTTAACATCTTCACAAGATCAGAATGTTCACGTCGCACGTATGTGTCAACGTTCATATTTAAAACTATAAGTTTTATTTTAAAACTATAAGTTTATCTTTAAAACATACGCTTTCCATTTCATGATATACATTATAACATTGTTAAAATCATGCATGTTGTATCAAAGTTTGCATGTTGTTTATGTTCATATGTTTGCTCTAAGTGGTAACAACCAAGCTAGAAGAAACAGACTGCAACAGAAAACAAGATTCCAGAATCTGGAACCGGCGCAGCTGCGCAGAGCCCCAGTTCAAAACTGGCGCAGCTGCGCAGGGCCTTGCCCAACTCAAGTCTGGTACCGGCGCAGCTGCGTCGCTGGCCAGTATAAAACTGGCGCAGCTGCGCCACTGGCCGGCCAGAGACAGTGACTGCTCTGCTTCGGCAGAACTTAGCCCAAACTCAAAATTTTCTTATCAATTCGATTCTACACCAGCCATATTACATAACTAACATGTTTACAATCTTATATAGCAGTTAACAACATTTTCCAAATCAATTTAACATCTTATTTAGTAAAATTAAGAAGTTGACATTGAAGAATCAAGAATAGGAAATATACCTCTGCAAAAAGGGAAGTTAACTTGCTGCTAAACAAATTCTCCCTCGCTGATAACTCTCACAGTAACTTACTCATAATAATGCTATATTCACTAGCCTTACTACATAGAATTCTCAGCAAAAGAAAATGATAGGAAGGGAGGCTATATTTATAAGCCAATTGATACACAGACAATGCTCTTACCTTCCAAACCAAACCAAAAGATTTCAAGAATGCACAATGGTTAAGGGAGAGTGGTTGAGAGTTGGTGGATTCATCATGAATCCCACTCCCTCCATGATCATTTGCTATCATTGAAGCTAAGTGTAGAAGTAGCATAGGCTTTGTGAGCTCACGTGAGGAAGAAATGAAGATGTGCACCCAAGTTGGGACAATTGCTAAACTCTCAGCAACTTGAAATATACAACTAATGTATGCCAACACTTAGGTTATATATACATTCTATATACATTTAAGTCACAATGTAATTCTAATAATACTATCGTGTAGTAAATTTTAACTTGCACATATAAATTCGTGTACATTTCATTCTACCGGATATAATTCTATCGGGTATCATCACAGTGTATTGTCTCCGTTATTATTAAATTTCATTAATTCAATAATTGTTTACTATATATTCATGATATATTATTTTATTGTATACTTAATATACACATTGTCACACCCACATTTCATGTACCTATTACAACTCAATAACTTTACTATATAGTTTATTTTCATATATAGCATAGTCGCATTGCACTTTATACTTCGCATAACATATAGTTAACTATCATACGTTATACTTTAATATCGCATGGTTGCACATAAAAATTAATAAATTACTTATCTTATCAATTAATTAATAATAATATTAATTAATCCATTTCTCATTAATCCATGGAATTATAATTCCCACGCTAATTGATTAACACTTTATATGATTTATTATCACGTTAAATAAATATAAATCTTTTTATATTCATAAATTATTTACTCATTAATCATCATATTATCAAATAATTACTTGATAATAGTATATTGTTCATAACAATAATTAATATTAGAAGACAATTTATCTCATCACAAATCCGATTATACTTATAATCGATTTCCTTATTATTATACTATCACTAGCCATAATAATTTAACATACTATCATAATAACAATTAACAATTAATTTAGATTAATTATTTAATTAATAATTCCTCCATCATTAAATTAGTCAATTCATTACTGAATCTATTATTGTGCCACACAAGGCATCTCTCACAAGCTCAATCTTAAGCTTATCATTATTCTCATCACTTACTCATTTCTCACCACATTACTACTTATAACCCGTTCAATTAAATTAGAACTATTAAATCCAAGGTCCACATATAAATATTTTACAAATCGACTATTCAAATATTATATATAACCTTTACGGAAATATAATAACTCAAGCTATTAAAATGTTAAATTACTTCAATTAATTATACTTATAATAAGTATTACCTTTACGCTTATAATAATTAATATATACTCTATTAATTATTCCAATAATAATATTCACGATCAAATAATAACTTAAGTTATTTAATATATTAAAATAACTTAGTTTCCTTTCATTAATTAAACTCCCTTGAAAATACATTTAAAATTATGTATTTAGCCATATCATAAAATATTATGTTTTCTCCAATTAAGCACATTCGTTATTAGAAAATAATTTACTTATTGTCTCATGATATTATTCTTAATATAATATCAAATAACTATATGTATGACACATGTACATATATTATATATAAAAAATAGATAACAAGTTTATTTTCTATTATAATAAATTATTTCCATCAATTTAATTACATATAGCAAATACGTTTTAATATATTTACCATATTAATCAAACACACCTCATACAAAAACATATAAGGTAATATTATTATTCAAAAATAACATTTCCTCCTTTTATTAAAATAATTCAATATTAGAAATTATTTTAATATCCTTTATTAGAAATATATAATAACTATTTCTCTTTCTTTTCTATAAATTGTTCCCAAAACAATTTCTTCAAATATTCATTTAATCATATAATGATTTCCATCTCCCTTTAATAACGTATATATATTTAACGTTATTCGCACATTAGACTTTCTCACATATTACCACTCTAAGTAATATATATAAAAAGTATCAACTATAATTACATATTCAACACACATATTAATTCACTCCTTTACTTAAGTAAATTAAACATTGTACTATATCACCTTAGTTAATTAAGATTCAATACTGACATTATATTATTCCATAATATAACTCACAACTTATATTAACTAATATTTATTCTTATTAGTTAATTCCTTAACTAACTCATGCTTCACTATCCAAACCTATTCACGGATAGCTTAAGTGCTATTAATAACTTATATTATAAACATACTAGTTATTAATACACATACACAAGAATATGGTGATTTATACATTAAGGATATTTAATGTCACCAACTTACTATAAAATAATTCTATAAATTATTTAATATCGATAGGAATTTATCCACCTCCTTTATCTCAACTGGATCGTCTCTACGATAAGTAACAAATATATATTAATAATATATTTATAAATCACAAAAACACATTTTACATAGTCCATATTATCCTATGTAATATAATACCACATACCTCATATCACATATATATATTATTCGAACCCATATCACAGTTTAAGAATTTTATTTATTAAATTCTTATTTAATAATATCTGAAAATTCGGGTTCTTACATCCTCTCCCCCTTATAAGGATTCCGTCCTCGGAATCACCGAAACTTCCTCTACTCGGTGCTATTCCGAATATTACATATTCTTTAGAATAATTTCATTCATTCTCTTTTCAGAAGTTTTATTACTATAACTTTCTCAATCTCATTCTACCACTTTCTCCTTTCTAAGGAACATTCTACTTACTACATTCATCCTTTAGAAGAATAAGAATCTTCCACGATTTTTCAATAATCGGGAAGTAGTATGAATAACTCAGATTCCAATTTATGCTGAGGGGTCACAAGACCGTGAACTTTTCTCCAGGTTTACTAATGCTTCAACACAATTCTTCACACCGCAAACCAGAGTGTTTATCAATCACAAAGACCTAAAACACTCTCCACACGTACTCTAGGTGGCCAACCTATTGTACCACTATGTTGGGCCGCAACGTAGTGTTTTGTAACGACTATATGCATTACGTTCGGAACCATTGTCCCCGAAAACATGTCCCCTTATAGGGTTGTTCACCTCAGCTTTTCAACATCAAAATCCGCACCAGAGCAATCTGGTTTGGCATACATACACAAGAATACTTGAATTCTATAATCCCTTTCCAACAGTCGCCTAGCCGAATCAAATAGCTTAGACTCTCATCAACAATTCGGACATCAATCGAAATAATTTAGTCAACTTTTCATAATTCGAAAGAAAACCAAAAACCGTTTTATGACGTCATGATGCCGCACCAACTTAATAGTACGTTGAGGATTCCGCCATTTTATGACTTTGTCATATTACATCATACCATAGTGGGCTGACGATCCTTCGATCACAACCAACACTAAGTTCGATTGTATTGATGACTCCATCATTTACCATTCTACATCATATCAAATGATGCACATGGTCAAAATACATTTTGAAAGATTTTCAAATTATTTTTGTCTTAGCCGAAACAAATAGCGTAGACATACGAATAACGGTGTTGTTTTTAAAACTCATTAGTTCAGTTACCTGACCCAATGTTTTCTCAAGAAAACCGAAGTGCAAACACTAGCACGAAGTCAATAAATATTGAAAATCTAGCGTAGCTAGAGGATTTAGAAAAATCCAATTTCTCCATCGCTTCAATCTCTTACCACCATCAATGCTTACTATTCCAAAACTCTTATATAATATATCTATTTTCAGTACAGTTCACCAACTTACCACACCATGGAAGTTCAGGAACTTACCACAATCATATGGGTTGAGAAACTTATCCTAGTCAAACCAAAATCGTCCATTCGCTGAGGGGTCCCATCATACGATTATGAGTCACGAACTCGTCATAGGCATAAGTCTTAAGAACTCGCACCTAATCTTAGTATTATCTAATTATATCTTAGAAATCTCTATCTATCAAAATAAATATGAGAAAAGAATTACCTTTCCGCCATATGTATAATGATACCGCGACACTAACATTCCAACGATTATCAATGTGACGCACTCAGTGCAAGCACAGAACTTCTGCCCATACAAAAGTTTGTACAACTAAGCCATCACATGAGTCCTCAATGGAATTCCAACACTTAACTATATCTTACTCTATCACGAGCTTTCTACGTTTCACCACATACAACTCCTCATGAGTTCATCTTGTACTTTTATCATAGTACATTCTCTTATAGCATCAAGCTATACATACTTAGTCATTACAGACTATCTATCATTTCACAGTTCAATCTGATCACGTCGTGATCATCACTATACCTCAGGGTTCTTTCCCTATTATCAACCAAACTCCATCTGAGTTCATTCTCATTATCTTTGTCATATACATCTTATAGACATCATCTTAACATTTTCATTACCGAAGTTAGGAAACTCCTGATTCTTATTCTCTAGATATTTCGAGATTCTTCTTTGAATCTTCACGTATATATTTTAATCTTATCTTTCCCTCTCTCAGGTTATAGTCTAAGGTACACTTACCTAAGGTTTATAACCTACAGCTTTGATACCAACCTGTGACGTCCCCAAATCAACGTTCCTTCGAAACCTCGGATTCGGTGCAGTCACGATACTATTATCGCCAAATTATTATATCTTTTAATCATCAGTAAAAGAATACAACTTGCTTTATTACAATTTAGAATATAAATTCTATTCATATCCAAGATCTCGTCTTTACATCATATTCGATGTTACTAAAATGCGAAATAATTTAAACTTTTCAATATCCTTTGAATAAAAATCTTTTTATTGATTCCATAACTTTGATACCGATTACAAATCTTGAATCAACTATATAATATGATTCCTTCTTATCTGAGTTATCGTATAAACATTTACAACTCAACTCGATATCCTCTATGTATTAATTAATACATTCTTACAATACAACAAGTATTAAACAGTTTAAGCAACTATCGAGTACATCATCTAGAATCTAAATATGGTCCAGACAATAATCTAAGTAATATTCTTCAATACGATACTATCTATCTTTATCAATCAAGAAGCACGAAATCTTTACCGTGAATCCTTAACCTGCAAAAGTGGTTATTTGCAAGAGTGAGCTCGACAGCTCAGCAATTCTAACAGTCCTCATGCATCACATAGCATATAACATCATACTCAGTTCATGCATTTATAAACAGTTTATATTTACTACGCATGTTACTTTTCACATAACAAGTATATCATCAAAGATCAACTTTCAATCTCATTTATATCTCATATACAGTTCATGTATAAGTTCACATTATCACAGCATAATATAATTCAACTAACAGTTATTGAATTCATATATCAAATAGGAACTGAAAGACTTGCCTGATTCGTAGTTTAACAACTACGACTTAACTGCTTAAGAATCTCTGCACTTTGTGTAATCCTACACAGTTATATTAATCATAGAGATCACACTCATCAGTTATATGTATCCACACATTCTCAATGTAATAATAAATATTACATTGTTGTCTAACTTGGTTCTTAGAATAACTATGTAAGTATACGTATACTTTAACCATACGTACTTACTAACATTCTTCATATACACGTACCTGTCTACCACTAATCTATTTACATATAGCTAGTGTAGTCCATCTTTTGAGTTAATCATTCTCATTTGTCATTACTAACACATAAGACCATAACAAAGCAAATATACGCTATTAACCATCGAAGCTGGATTCAAGTATTAACATATGGTCCTACATAGCATGTATACACATTAAAGGATACTTTCATGCTCGTTTAACCTTTTCACGTTCAATTTACATGATATAGGTTCTAAGTTAATACCCGTAAAAACTTAAGTCCATTCAAGGCTATAAAGTCATAAAGTCTAGCATGCTCGCTTTTAAACACATAAGGTAATCATATAACCTATGTTAGGCATGCTCATGAATGTAGCTATCATTGTTATTAGTTTGAAAACATGCTTCGTTCATCACTTTAAAACATGCTTGAACTCATGCTTGATTAGTTGTCAATATATCCAATCACATACGAATCATATTTAGAGACGTAATAAACACAAACATGGCATCTTAAATCTTTAGAATCTAGCTACTCATACTTAATGCAACTTGATTTGAAAACATATTCAAGTTCGCCTTTGAAATCATTTTAAACTTGAACGATACAATTCGACACATACAAGACAACTTTAAAGTCCTTATCATTTGTAGTTAAAGTATGTTAACATCTTCACAAGATCAGAATGTTCACGTCTCACGTATGTGTCAACGTTCATATTTAAAACTATAAGTTTTATTTTAAAACTATAAGTTTATCTTTAAAACATACGCTTTCCATTTCATGATATACATTATAACATTGTTAAAATCATGCATGTTGTATCAAAGTTTGCATGTTGTTTATGTTCACATGTTTGCTCTAAGTGGTAACAACCAAGCTAGAAGAAACTGACTGCAACAGAAAACAAGATTCCAGAATCTGGAACCGGCGCAGCTGCGCAGAGCCCCAGTTCAAAACTGGCGCAGCTGCGCAGGGCCTTGCCCAACTCAAGTCTGGTACCGGCGCAGCTGCGTCGCTGGCCAGTATAAAACTGGCGCAGCTGCGCCACTGGCCGACCAGAGACAGTGACTGCTCTGCTTCGGCAGAACTTAGCCCAAACTCAAAATTTTCTTATCAATTCGATTCTACACCAGCCATATTACATAACTAACATGTTTACAATCTTATATAGCAGTTAACAACATTTTCCAAATCAACTTAACATCTTATTTAGTAAAATTAAGAAGTTGACATTGAAGAATCAAGAATAGGAAATATACCTCTGCAAAAAGGGAAGTTAACTTGCTGCTAAACAAATTCTCCCTCGCTGATAACTCTCACAGTAACTTACTCATAATAATGCTATATTCACTAGCCTTACTACACAGAATTCTCAGCAAAAGAAAATGAGAGGAAGGGAGGCTATATTTATAAGCCAATTGATACACAGACAATGCTCTTACCTTCCGAAACCAAACCAAAAGATTTCAAGAATGCACAATGGTTAAGGGAGAGTGGTTGAGAGTTGGTGGATTCATCATGAATCCCACTCCCTCCATGATCATTTGCTATCATTGAAGCTAAGTGTAGAAGTAGCATAGGCTTTGTGAGCTCACGTGAGGAAGAAATGAAGATGTGCACCCAAGTTGGGACAATTGCTAAACTCTCAGCAACTTGAAATATACAACTAATGTATGCCAACACTTAGGTTATATATACATTCTATATACATTTAAGTCACAATGTAATTCTAATAATACTATCGTGTAGTAAATTTTAACTTGCACATATAAATTCGTGTACATTTCATTCTACCGGATATAATTCTATCGGGTATCATCACAGTGTATTGTCTCCGTTATTATTAAATTTCATTAATTCAATAATTGTTTACTATATATTCATGATATATTATTTTATTGTATACTTAATATACACATTGTCACACCCACATTTCATGTACCTATTACAACTCAATAACTTTACTATATAGTTTATTTTCATATATAGCATAGTCGCATTGCACTTTATACTTCGCATAACATATAGTTAACTATCATACGTTATACTTTAATATCGCATGGTTGCACATAAAAATTAATAAATTACTTATCTTATCAATTAATTAATAATAATATTAATTAATCCATTTCTCATTAATCCATGGAATTATAATTCCCACGCTAATTGATTAACACTTTATATGATTTATTATCACGTTAAATAAATATAAATCTTTTTATATTCATAAATTATTTACTCATTAATCATCATATTATCAAATAATTACTTGATAATAGTATATTGTTCATAACAATAATTAATATTAGAAGACAATTTATCTCATCACAAATCCGATTATACTTATAATCGATTTCCTTATTATTATACTATCACTAGCCATAATAATTTAACATACTATCATAATAACAATTAACAATTAATTTAGATTAATTATTTAATTAATAATTCCTCCATCATTAAATTAGTCAATTCATTACTGAATCTATTATTGTGCCACACAAGGCATCTCTCACAAGCTCAATCTTAAGCTTATCATTATTCTCATCACTTACTCATTTCTCACCACATTACTACTTATAACCCAGTTCAATTAAATTAGAACTATTAAATCCAAGGTCCACATATAAATATTTTACAAATCGACTATTCAAATATTATATATAACCTTTACGGAAATATAATAACTCAAGCTATTAAAATGTTAAATTACTTCAATTAATTATACTTATAATAAGTATTACCTTTACGCTTATAATAATTAATATATACTCTATTAATTATTCCAATAATAATATTCACGATCAAATAATAACTTAAGTTATTTAATATATTAAAATAACTTAGTTTCCTTTCATTAATTAAACTCCCTTGAAAATACATTTAAAATTATGTATTTAGCCATATCATAAAATATTATGTTTTCTCCAATTAAGCACATTCGTTATTAGAAAATAATTTACTTATTGTCTCATGATATTATTCTTAATATAATATCAAATAACTATATGTATGACACATGTACATATATTATATATAAAAAATAGATAACAAGTTTATTTTCTATTATAATAAATTATTTCCATCAATTTAATTACATATAGCAAATACGTTTTAATATATTTACCATATTAATCAAACACACCTCATACAAAAACATATAAGGTAATATTATTATTCAAAAATAACATTTCCTCCTTTTATTAAAATAATTCAATATTAGAAATTATTTTAATATCCTTTATTAGAAATATATAATAACTATTTCTCTTTCTTTTCTATAAATTGTTCCCAAAACAATTTCTTCAAATATTCATTTAATCATATAATGATTTCCATCTCCCTTTAATAACGTATATATATTTAACGTTATTCGCACATTAGACTTTCTCACATATTACCACTCTAAGTAATATATATAAAAAGTATCAACTATAATTACATATTCAACACACATATTAATTCACTCCTTTACTTAAGTAAATTAAACATTGTACTATATCACCTTAGTTAATTAAGATTCAATACTGACATTATATTATTCCATAATATAACTCACAACTTATATTAACTAATATTTATTCTTATTAGTTAATTCCTTAACTAACTCATGCTTCACTATCCAAACCTATTCACGGATAGCTTAAGTGCTATTAATAACTTATATTATAAACATACTAGTTATTAATACACATACACAAGAATATGGTGATTTATACATTAAGGATATTTAATGTCACCAACTTACTATAAAATAATTCTATAAATTATTTAATATCGATAGGAATTTATCCACCTCCTTTATCTCAACTGGATCGTCTCTACGATAAGTAACAAATATATATTAATAATATATTTATAAATCACAAAAACACATTTTACATAGTCCATATTATCCTATGTAATATAATACCACATACCTCATATCACATATATATATATTCGAACCCATATCACAGTTTAAGAATTTTATTTATTAAATTCTTATTTAATAATATCTGAAAATTCGGGTTCTTACATCCTCTCCCCCTTATAAGGATTCCGTCCTCGGAATCACCGAAACTTCCTCTACTCGGTGCTATTCCGAATATTACATATTCTTTAGAATAATTTCATTCATTCTCTTTTCAGAAGTTTTATTACTATAACTTTCTCAATCTCATTCTACCACTTTCTCCTTTCTAAGGAACATTCTACTTACTACATTCATCCTTTAGAAGAATAAGAATCTTCCACGATTTTTCAATAATCGGGAAGTAGTATGAATAACTCAGATTCCAATTTATGCTGAGGGGTCACAAGACCGTGAACTTTTCTCCAGGTTTACTAATGCTTCAACACAATTCTTCACACCTGCAAACCAGAGTGTTTATCAATCACAAAGACCTAAAACACTCTCCACACGTACTCTAGGTGGCCAACCTATTGTACCACTATGTTGGGCCGCAACGTAGTGTTTTGTAACGACTATATGCATTACGTTCGGAACCATTGTCCCCGAAAACATGTCCCCTTATAGGGTTGTTCACCTCAGCTTTTCAACATCAAAATCCGCACCAGAGCAATCTGGTTTGGCATACATACACAAGAATACTTGAATTCTATAATCCCTTTCCAACAGTCGCCTAGCCGAATCAAATAGCTTAGACTCTCATCAACAATTCGGACATCAATCGAAATAATTTAGTCAACTTTTCATAATTCGAAAGAAAACCAAAAACCGTTTTATGACGTCATGATGCCGCACCAACTTAATAGTACGTTGAGGATTCCGCCATTTTATGACTTTGTCATATTACATCATACCATAGTGGGCTGACGATCCTTCGATCACAACCAACACTAAGTTCGATTGTATTGATGACTCCATCATTTACCATTCTACATCATATCAAATGATGCACATGGTCAAAATACATTTTGAAAGATTTTCAAATTATTTTTGTCTTAGCCGAAACAAATAGCGTAGACATACGAATAACGGTGTTGTTTTTAAAACTCATTAGTTCAGTTACCTGACCCAATGTTTTCTCAAGAAAACCGAAGTGCAAACACTAGCACGAAGTCAATAAATATTGAAAATCTAGCGTAGCTAGAGGATTTAGAAAAATCCAATTTCTCCATCGCTTCAATCTCTTACCACCATCAATGCTTACTATTCCAAAACTCTTATATAATATATCTATTTTCAGTACAGTTCACCAACTTACCACACCATGGAAGTTCAGGAACTTACCACAATCATATGGGTTGAGAAACTTATCCTAGTCAAACCAAAATCGTCCATTCGCTGAGGGGTCCCATCATACGATTATGAGTCACGAACTCGTCATAGGCATAAGTCTTAAGAACTCGCACCTAATCTTAGTATTATCTAATTATATCTTAGAAATCTCTATCTATCAAAATAAATATGAGAAAAGAATCACCTTTCCGCCATATGTATAATGATACAGCGACACTAACATTCCAACGATTATCAATGTGACGCACTCAGTGCAAGCACAGAACTTCTGCCCATACAAAAGTTTGTACAACTAAGCCATCACATGAGTCCTCAATGGAATTCCAACACTTAACTATATCTTACTCTATCACGAGCTTTCTACGTTTCACCACATACAACTCCTCATGAGTTCATCTTGTACTTTTATCATAGTACATTCTCTTATAGCATCAAGCTATACATACTTAGTCATTACAGACTATCTATCATTTCACAGTTCAATCTGATCACGTCGTGATCATCACTATACCTCAGGGTTCTTTCCCTATTATCAACCAAACTCCATCTGAGTTCATTCTCATTATCTTTGTCATATACATCTTATAGACATCATCTTAACATTTTCATTACCGAAGTTAGGAAACTCCTGATTCTTATTCTCTAGATATTTCGAGATTCTTCTTTGAATCTTCACGTATATATTTTAATCTTATCTTTCCCTCTCTCAGGTTATAGTCTAAGGTACACTTACCTAAGGTTTATAACCTACAGCTTTGATACCAACCTGTGACGTCCCCAAATCAACGTTCCTTCGAAACCTCGGATTCGGTGCAGTCACGATACTATTATCGCCAAATTATTATATCTTTTAATCATCAGTAAAAGAATACAACTTGCTTTATTACAATTTAGAATATAAATTCTATTCATATCCAAGATCTCGTCTTTACATCATATTCGATGTTACTAAAATGCGAAATAATTTAAACTTTTCAATATCCTTTGAATAAAAATCTTTTTATTGATTCCATAACTTTGATACCGATTACAAATCTTGAATCAACTATATAATATGATTCCTTCTTATCTGAGTTATCGTATAAACATTTACAACTCAACTCGATATCCTCTATGTATTAATTAATACATTCTTACAATATAACAAGTATTAAACAGTTTAAGCAACTATCGAGTACATCATCTAGAATCTAAATATGGTCCAGACAATAATCTAAGTAATATTCTTCAATACGATACTATCTATCTTTATCAATCAAGAAGCACGAAATCTTTACCGTGAATCCTTAACCTGCAAAAGTGGTTATTTGCAAGAGTGAGCTCGACAGCTCAGCAATTCTAACAGTCCTCATGCATCACATAGCATATAACATCATACTCAGTTCATGCATTTATAAACAGTTTATATTTACTATGCATGTTACTTTTCACATAACAAGTATATCATCAAAGATCAACTTTCAATCTCATTTATATCTCATATACAGTTCATGTATAAGTTCACATTATCACAGCATAATATAATTCAACTAACAGTTATTGAATTCATCTATCAAATAGGAACTGAAAGACTTGCCTGATTCGTAGTTTAACAACTACGACTTAACTGCTTAAGAATCTCTGCACTTTGTGTAATCCTACACAGTTATATTAATCATAGAGATCACACTCATCAGTTATATGTATCCACACATTCTCAATGTAATAATAAATATTACATTGTTGTCTAACTTGGTTCTTAGAATAACTATGTAAGTATACGTATACTTTAACCATACGTACTTACTAACATTCTTCATATACACGTACCTGTCTACCACTAATCTATTTACATATAGCTAGTGTAGTCCATCTTTTGAGTTAATCATTCTCATTTGTCATTACTAACACATAAGACCATAACAAAGCAAATATACGCTATTAACCATCGAAGCTGGATTCAAGTATTAACATATGGTCCTACATAGCATGTATACACATTAAAGGATACTTTCATGCTCGTTTAACCTTTTCACATTCAATTTACATGATATAGGTTCTAAGTTAATACCCGTAAAAACTTAAGTCCATTCAAGGCTATAAAGTCATAAAGTCTAGCATGCTCGCTTTTAAACACATAAGGTAATCATATAACCTATGTTAGGCATGCTCATGAATGTAGCTATCATTGTTATTAGTTTGAAAACATGCTTCGTTCATCACTTTAAAACATGCTTGAACTCATGCTTGATTAGTTGTCAATATATCCAATCACATACGAATCATATTTAGAGACGTTATAAACACAAACATGGCATCTTAAATCTTTAGAATCTAGCTACTCATACTTAATGCAACTTGATTTGAAAACATATTCAAGTTCGCCTTTGAAATCATTTTAAACTTGAACGATACAATTCGACACATACAAGACAACTTTAAAGTCCTTATCATTTGTAGTTAAAGTATGTTAACATCTTCACAAGATCAGAATGTTCACGTCTCACGTATGTGTCAACGTTTATATTTAAAACTATAAGTTTTATTTTAAAACTATAAGTTTATCTTTAAAACATACGCTTTCCATTTCATGATATACATTATAACATTGTTAAAATCATGCATGTTGTATCAAAGTTTGCATGTTGTTTATGTTCACATGTTTGCTCTAAGTGGTAACAACCAAGCTAGAAGAAACAGACTGCAACAGAAAACAAGATTCCCAGAATCTGGAACCGGCGCATGCTGCGCAGAGCCCCAGTTCAAAACTGGCGCAGCTGCGCAGGGCCTTGCCCAACTCAAGTCTGGTACCGGCGCAGCTGCGTCGCTGGCCAGTATAAAACTGGCGCAGCTGCGCCACTGGCCGACCAGAGACAGTGACTGCTCTGCTTCGGCAGAACTTAGCCCAAACTCAAAATTTTCTTATCAATTCGATTCTACACCAGCCATATTACATAACTAACATGTTTACAATCTTATATAGCAGTTAACAACATTTTCCAAATCAACTTAACATCTTATTTAGTAAAATTAAGAAGTTGACATTGAAGAATCAAGAATAGGAAATATACCTCTGCAAAAAGGGAAGTTAACTTGCTGCTAAACAAATTCTCCCTCGCTGATAACTCTCACAGTAACTTACTCATAATAATGCTATATTCACTAGCCTTACTACACAGAATTCTCAGCAAAAGAAAATGAGAGGAAGGGAGGCTATATTTATAAGCCAATTGATACACAGACAATGCTCTTACCTTCGAAACCAAACCAAAAGATTTCAAGAATGCACAATGGTTAAGGGAGAGTGGTTGAGAGTTGGTGGATTCATCATGAATCCCACTCCCTCCATGATCATTTGCTATCATTGAAGCTAAGTGTAGAAGTAGCATAGGCTTTGTGAGCTCACGTGAGGAAGAAATGAAGATGTGCACCCAAGTTGGGACAATTGCTAAACTCTCAGCAACTTGAAATATACAACTAATGTATGCCAACACTTAGGTTATATATACATTCTATATACATTTAAGTCACAATGTAATTCTAATAATACTATCGTGTAGTAAATTTTAACTTACACATATAAATTCGTGTACATTTCATTCTACCGGATATAATTCTATCGGGTATCATCACAGTGTATTGTCTACGTTATTATTAAATTTCATTAATTCAATAATTGTTTACTATATATTCATGATATATTATTTTATTGTATACTTAATATACACATTGTCACACCCACATTTCATGTACCTATTACAACTCAATAACTTTACTATATAGTTTATATTCATATATAGCATAGTCGCATTGCACTTTATACTTCGCATAACATATAGTTAACTATCATACGTTATACTTTAATATCGCATGATTGCACATAGAAATTAATAAATTACTTATCTTATCAATTAATTAATAATAATATTAATTAATCCATTTCTCATTAATCCATGGAATTATAATTCCCACGCTAATTGATTAACACTTTATATGATTTATTATCACGTTAAATAAATATAAATCTTTTTATATTCATAAATTATTTACTCATTAATCATCATATTATCAAATAATTACTTGATAATAGTATATTGTTCATAACAATAATTAATATTAGAAGACAATTTATCTCATCACAAATCCGATTATACTTATAATCGATTTCCTTATTATTATACTATCACTAGCCATAATAATTTAACATACTATCATAATAACAATTAACAATTAATTTAGATTAATTGTTTAATTAATAATTCCTCAATCATTAAATTAGTCAATTCATTACTGAATCTATTATTGTGCCACACAAGGCATCTCTCACAAGCTCAATCTTAAGCTTATCATTATTCTCATCACTTACTCATTTCTCACCACATTACTACTTATAACTCGTTCAATTAAATTAGAACTATTAAATCCAAGGTCCACATATAAATATTTTGCAAATCGAATATTCAAATATTATATATAACCTTTACGGAAATATAATAACTCAAGCTATTAAAATGTTAAATTACTTCAATTAATTATACTTATAATAAGTATAACCTTTACGCTTATAATAATTAATATATACTCTATTAATTATTCCAATAATAATATTCACGATCAAATAATAACTTAAGTTATTTAATATATTAAAATAACTTAGTTTCTTTTCATTAATTAAACTCCCTTGAAAATACATTTAAAATTATGTATTTAGCCATATCATAAAATATTATGTTTTCTCCAATTAAGCACATTCGTTATTAGAAAATAATTTACTTATTGTCTCATGATATTATTCTTAATATAATATCATATAACTATATGTATGACACATGTACATATATTATATATAGAAAATAGATAACAAGTTTATTTTCTATTATAATAAATTGTTTCCATCAATTTAATTACATATAGCAAATACGTTTTAATATATTTACCATATTAATCAAACACACCTCATACAAAAACATATAAGGTAATATTATTATTCAAAAATAACATTTCCTCCTTTTATTAAAATAATTCAATATTAGAAATTATTTTAATATCCTTTATTAGAAATATATAATAACTATTTCTCTTTCTTTTCTATAAATTGTTCCCAAAACAATTTCTTCAAATATTCATTTAATCATATAATGATTTCCATCTCCCTTTAATAACGTATACATATTTAACGTTATTCGCACATTAGACTTTCTCACATATTACCACTCTAAGTAATATATATAAAAAGTATCAACTATAATTACATATTCAACACACATATTAATTCACTCCTTTACTTAAGTAAATTAAACATTGTACTATATCACCTTAGTTAATTAAGATTCAATACTGACATTATATTATTCCATAATATAACTCACAACTTATATTAACTAATATTTATTCTTATTAGTTAATTCCTTAACTAACTCATGCTTCACTATCCAAACCTATTCACGGATAGCTTAAGTGCTATTAATAACTTATATTATAAACATACTAGTTATTAATACACATACACAAGAATATGGTGATTTATACATTAAGGATATTTAATGTCACCAACTTACTATAAAATAATTCTATAAATTATTTAATATCGATAGGAATTTATCCACCTCCTTTATCTCAACTGGATCGTCTCTACGATAAGTAACAAATATATATTAATAATATATTTATAAATCACAAAAACACATTTTACATAGTCCATATTATCCTATGTAATATAATACCACATACCTCATATCACATATATATATTATTCGAACCCATATCACAGTTTAAGAATTTTATTTATTAAATCCTTATTTAATAATATCTGAAAATTCGGGTTCTTACAGTTCAAGTGTAGTGGTTGTTTAATTTTTTTTATATTATCTCCTTTCATTTTGAATTGGCTTAGCAAGATCAATTATTCATATTTCTTTTTCTTAATTTTTAACGTCCTATGTAGATAGTTAATTTGATTAATATCGTTTGACCTTAAAATTTTTAAATATTTTTTTATTCACCTAAATAAGAATAATAGTAATAATATTCTCTTTTAATTTATATTGATTTTATGGCTAACTAACTTTGTAATACCTAGGTTGATGATGAAACTAAGTATTTCATAGTAATCTTTTCTTTCCGTTCCGAAATTAGTGCCTAATTATTTTCTCCTTCATATTTTCCTTCGCACAAATTGCATATGATTTTTATATTGATTTCGAGGTTTTGATAAGTTATTGTTAAGATGTGAATTTTTCATAACTTATGCTTACCTATATTATTTATTTAAATCATTATTTCTAAAGGGAAGGGAAAATAATTTGGGAATTAATTTGGAAAATAAGAAATTGTTTATTATGTTAGTACTTAGTGGATTCGAATTCTTAGGTATCTTTTCTCATTAATAGTTTCCATAATTTAGTTAGTTAATCCTCACCATTATATTTATTTCTAATTTGCCTAAAATATTAATTAAGGATATATTAAAGAATTGATCTAGTCTCTGTGGTTCGACCTGCATTTACCAAATCTACAATAGACGATGTGCACTTGCAATACATAATTTTAACTCATCATTTGCCTAAGGAGGAATTAATTTACCCTTTGAACATAGAGATTGCGAATAGGGAGGTAATTCCTGTTAGGTTTGTACATAAGAACTGTAGGTTGGTTATTAAGGGTTATGAGTTGATGGTAGATTTAATTCCGATAAAACTTGGGGAATTTGATGTTATACTAGGAATGGATTGGTTGTTCAACCATGGGGCAGTAATTGATTGCCAGAGGAAATCTGTAAACTTTACGACTCCGTCGAAGGTAGTGTTTTATGGCAGTAAGTCGCCTAAAAAAGAGAGTTGTCTGATAATTATGCAAGCCAAGAGGTTATTGAAACAAGGTTGTGTAGGGTACTTATCCTACATAGTGGATACTCAGAATGAGAGTCCAAAGTTGGAAGAAATAGCAGTCGTTAAGGAATTTGTGGATGTGTTTCCGAGCGATTTGCCAGGACTTCCGCCGGATAAAGAAATAGAGTTTGTGATTGACTTAGCGCCAGTGACTGCTCCGATATCGAAGGCCCCGTATAGAATTTCTCCGGTAGAGATGAAGGAGTTGATGGTTTAACTGCAAGAATTGTTGGATAAGAAGTATATTTAGCCGAGCGTATCACCGTGGGGAGCGTCGGTGTTGTTCGTCAAGAAGAAGGATGGGTCAATGCGGCTTTGCATTGATTATTGGGAGTTGAACAAAGTCACGATTAAGAATAAATATCCTTTGCCAAGGATTGATGATTTGTTCGATTAGCTGAAGGGAGCTAGGTACTTCTCAAAAATAGATTTGAGAAGAGGATATCATCAGTTGAAGGTTGTGACACCCCTGAATCCGGGTCCTGTCCGGTCGCCACGAAACAATACTAACATCCACCTTTAAGTAACATACGATAACTAAAATGCAAAATATAATAAACGTACGTCGTTCATTCAAAAGGTGTTACTAGTCCCAAGATTCGATAACCTTAATACATCAATACGAACATACCCTAGAATAAACAATATGGTTCATATTACATTAACAGTAATTAAACAAATCACAAAGACAAAGTCTGCTTCTTGCAAACCATCCTAAATCTTTCCTTTACCCTTGTCCTTCCCTGAGGGCTCGGGCTTAACTGCAATATAAGTCATGATATAGCAAGAATGAGCAACAAATTTACTCAGCAAGTTTAAATACAACAATAAAGGATATATCATGATGAATGAAAAAATATCTGACAATGATTTCAACAAAATGAATATCTTAAAGATTCAACAATATGAATATTAGAACGATTCAATAATGTGAATATCTGAACGATTCAATAATATGACTATTAAAAGCAAAGATAATAATTGCCTTTAGAATGACTGATAGTCGAGTAGACTCTGAACTATAACTTTCCAATGGGTTCAATAGCTAATTGACCCTTTTTGGATTACTAGGCTTCTGGCTATAGAAAATCAGTACCTCGAGGAGATCAGCCTCGGGCACAACGTGAATATGCATAACACTTATATCTGCTTACTCGTATCATATATATTAGATACCTGGGCACACTCCTATATATGAGGGGTGTTCTGTTTCGTCTAAGAATCCTTACCATCAATTGGTTTGGATAGTTTCAAAAAAAACTTCATACACTAGTCTGACCGAGCAAAGGTTCAGACTCTTACTGATAGAGTTCAAGAAATTTAGGACCTTGAATAATGTACAAGTCCAAGACTGTACGAGCTCAAATGCACTAGGTGCGGACATCAATAATATCAATGTGGAATAATTGATAAGTAATTAAACCACTAAATAACATGCTTGGAAATAAAGTTCAAGAAATTAAGTAAACAACTTTTGATTCAACAATAACCTACTCAATACAATATGAGAAGGATAGAGAACTTGCACAAAGTGAAGTTTAGAATTTGCACAAAATAGGAATTTGTGTAAGTTCAGGGAACTTGCACAATACTCAACGTGTGAAGTTCGGGGAACTTGCACGATAATAGATTCCTTGCATAAAATAAATACATGGGCTTAGACACTTACAACATCAAAGAGTGAAATTCAGAGAATTTCACCATAATAGATCCCTTGCATAAAGTAAATGCATAGGGTAGGACATTTGCTTACAATGTTCTTTGAGTAAAGTAAACACAAAGATAAGATACTTGCACAATATACGAGTTTGTATAAGTTTAGAGAACTTGCATAATAAAGAAATGAAGTTCGGGAATTTGCAAAATAACCAAAGTGTGAAGTTCGGAAAACTTTCACAATAACCAAAGTGTGAAGTTCGATGAACTTTCACATTACTCAAAATGTGAAGTTCGGGGAACTTTCACAATACAATAATAACCTGCTCAATACAATATGATAAGGATAGGAACTTGCACAATAAAGGTGAAGTCTAGAATCTCGCTTACTCGAGTAATTGAATAAAGTAGTGCAAGGATTTAAAATACTTGCACAATAAAAGTAGGTTTCGGATACTAGCTTACAATATTTGTTGAATAAAGTAATACAAGGGTCTAGAATACTTGCCTGTTTGCTCAGCTACAAATAAATTCTAGCTTTAATAAAACTGCGTTGGAACGACCTAGCATTAACAAGTCGGCCTCTCCAATTAGTATATATAAACTAATATAAGTTCACACATACAAGACTCTAGTCATTATATAATTCTATCACATAATTCACGTAAGTCAATCTAATCATGTCTTAGATTTAATAATTTTAGATTGTCTAGTTCATAAGCATCAACATAGGCTTGAACACATAGAACTTCCAGTTACTGATATAAATCAACACATATGTTTATCAAGTTTATAATCTCCCATTCGAAACTAGCATGCTCGTCCTAATCCAATTTTGAAGTCATATATTTTCATGCTGGTAATTCACATACTTTAACTAATACATGCTCATGCTTCAAGATCGGTTACTAAGGTCATGTTATCACATAACAAGGCTAAACAATATATAATATGTATGCTCGAGTATACTACACACATATACTTTAATCACATAGTTCGTGCTTCAGAAATTCATTTCTTATGAATACGTGCATATGCGAAATTCACGCTTTGACCAAACGAGGTCTATGTTAATATGCTTATAGGCCTAACGAACTTTAATACACATGCTCGCATGGTCATAATATCATTCACATGGTATTCAATGCTATTTCACATTCTAAGTTTCTATTACAAGGTACACCAAGTCAAAAAGACAACACGGTACATGTAAAGTATCTCGTAACCGTGATTCACATGTACTAGAACGCTTATATAAGTCACATACATGTATTCAAGTGGTCCCAATCTAAAAGACACAAGTCTTGGTTATGTTTACTTTGAAAGTCTTTAAGTTTCCCTTGAAAAACCTCTTGAAGCTTTCAATCAAGTATGCTAACGTGTTTAACATTTTAAACATACATTTCAAGTTAATATAAACCATGCTATTATGATCGCAAAAATCAGAATAGTAACATGGCATAGCATGTCAAGGTTTGTGTTTTATTTTTGTTAGGAACGTGCATTAGTGATTCACATGTACTAGAACGCTTATATAAGTCACATACATGTATTCAAGTGGTCCCAATCTAAAAGACACAAGTCTTGGTTATGTTTACTTTGAAAGTCTTTAAGTTTCCCTTGAAAAACCTCTTGAAGCTTTCAATCAAGTATGCTAACGTGTTTAACATTTTAAACATACATTTCAAGTTAATATAAACCATGCTATTATGATCGCAAAAATCAGAATAGTAACATGGCATAGCATGTCAAGGTTTGTGTTTCATTTTTGTTAGGAACGTGCATTAGTAAGGTTCATATGATCACATTTCATTATGGAACCTATATATGCTAGTTAGCATGCTTCTCATACATTTTTAAATCATACTAATATGCTTGCAAAGTCAGAACACTAACATGCTTCATATATGTTAACATTCGTTCATGAAATCTTAAGTTTTATTTCAAAACCATAAGTGATATGTCAACCATGTGTATCATCATTGTTATGCCTATTCAATTACTTGTATATACTCCTATAAGTGTATTAAGTCTGTTCACATGCCTGCTCTAAGGGATAATGCATGATAGTATACAACAGGCTTGCATCAGAAGAAGAAAACCAGCAATTTGTACTGGCGCAGCAGCGCCGCTGGCCAGTGCAATACTGGCGCAGCTACGCAGGCTGGCGGCCAGACCAGGAGCTGCTTCCTGCTTGGCACACTCACATCCCATCTCAAAATTTTCCAATAAATTGATTCAATCACAACACATTGCTATTCTAACACCTTTAGAAGTTTATATAAAACTAAATTAACATATTCCATAGTTCAATTAACATTTCACTCAACAAATTAAGAATCAAGGATTTAGAAATCTCAAAAACAGCAAAATAAAGAGCATGGATGGAAGCTATAGGAATTATACCTCTGTTAATGGAACTTGCTGATATCTCTCACCCTCTCAACTCACAGACTCTCACTATAATGTATACTCACTCTAGCTTACTTGGTAGGATTCTCAGTAATTGCAATATAGAAGAAGAGAGATAATTTATAAGCAATTTCAATATCCGGTTCTAGACATTGTTCCTCAAATCAAACTAATGAATTACATGATTGTATATTGGTTGATGAATGGTAGTGAGAAACACTGTGTTGCCCACTCCCTTTGAAATGATTGGCTATTTTTGTGGGAATTGAGAAGAGTTATAGGGTAGCTAGCTAGCTCTTCACGTGGGAAGAATGAGATGGGCACATATATAGGACAAACAAAGCAATCTCAGCATTCTTGCAATGTGTGGATAATATATGGCCATACTTAGGCTATATAATATAATACACTTAGGTAATATGATATATATACACATAATATATATACTTAAGCTACATGTATCCATTCCATATGTATTTAAATGGGTGTTACCATGTTATCTCAATAAAATAATGTATCAAGTAGGTATATATATACCAATCATATAATTCATGTACATTATCTATTAACACCAAATATAAAGTAATTGGGTATTATTATAATAATAACTGTTATTATAATAATTATAATAACGTATTGAAATCATTTATCAATTAATAATATTATTGATATAATATAAAGTAATAGGGTATACATATTAATGTCTATCCATGTATTGTCACATGCTCTTATGTACACAGCGACGATGAGGATCAGATTCAAATTCCTCGCATCAAGAAGGATAAAGGGGCAGTTCAAAGAAAAACCGGCCTTATTGTAAAGGATGTCTTAGTCGTTGTTCGAGAAGAGACAGATGATCACAAATCCTTGATCCTCCCTGTTCATAAGGATCTAACCCTGGATAACTAGAATAGTGTCCCTTGCCTCAGTTAAAAAGGGTAAAGGGGAAGATAGTTTGTCTGCCCTTTAAACATGCTTTCATTTACTGCTTACTTTTGATTGCACAGGTATAGAAGTAACTTTTGTCATGCTTTGCCAAATGCTCTGTATACTTAAGCAGTTGTATTTTTTAAAGTGAAAGCATTTTTGTTTTCAGGACTCAAGCATTGGATGTGTTTTTCTCTGCTGGTGAGATTCCAACCTGTCACAGTGACTACAACTTTGATGTAGAACTGAACTTTGACTTGATGGATATTGATCAAGAGAGGAAGATGACTATGACGTGCCCGAGGAGATCAAAGAATGGGTCGAAGACAAACCCAAACCAAACCTCAACCAAACCACCACTATCAATATAGGAACCTTTGAAAACATCAAAGAAATCCAGATAAGATTAGACCTTACACCAGATCAAAAAATCGACCTGATTAAACTCCTAATACAGTTCCAGAATGTGTTTGCATGGTCACATAAAGACATGATTGGCTTGTCTACTGGTATTGTCGTCCATCGAATGCCCATTAAATATGGATTTAGGCCAGTTAAACAAAAGCTCAGGCAATTGAAACCTTAATGGAGTCTGAAAGTCAAAGAAGAAGTCGTTAAACAATTTAAAGTTGGAATCATCATGGTATCAACATACCCAGAGTGGCTGTCAAACGTAGTCCCCGTGCCAAAGCCCGGAGGAAAATTGCGAGTATGCGTAGATTACTGGGATTTGAACAAAGCCTTCCTCAAAGGCAATTTCCCAGTACCTTTCATCCACATCATGATCGACAATACGGAGTAGTATGTCATGTATTCCTTCGTAGATTTCTTTGCTAGTTACCATCAAATCATAGTTGCTGAAGAGGACCGTGAGAAAATAGCTTTCATCACTCCCTGGGGAACCTTCTGTTATAGGTGACTGTCCTTCGGCCTCATCAATGCCGAAGCCACGTATCAGCGAGCCATGATGGCCTTATTTCATGATATGATGCACAAAGAGATAGAGGTCTGTGTGGACGGCATCATCATCAAATCCCAGAGGGAGGATGATCACTTAGACCATCTCAGGAAGCTGTTCAACAGGTTACGTAAGTACAACCTCAAGCTAAATCCAGCCAAATATGCTTTTGGCATCAAATCTAGCAATTTGTTAGGATTCTTGGTGAGTAATCGAGGCATCGAGCGAGACCTTGCCAAGATCAAAGCCATCACTGAGATACCAGTACCTCGAACAGAGAAAGAGATAGGTGGGTTTCTTGGAAGAATCAACTTCATAAGCCGATTCATTTCCCAGCTCACAGCACTCTGTAAACCCATATTCAAGCTACTAAGGAAGAATTCCTCCACCAAATGGAACGAGGATTTTCAACAAGCCTTCCAAGCCATCAAGAAACAGCTGGTCAAAGCACTTGTTTTAGTACATCAGAGGGATGGAGTTCCCTTATTCATGTACCTGACCGTCAATGCCAGTGCAATGGGATGCATGCTAGGACAGAAGTATGATAGTAGCAAGGAAAGAGCCATCTACTACATCAGTAAAAGATTCAGCAGTGGTGAACAGAAGTACACCCTGATCGAGAAGACATGATGTGCATTAGCATGGGCCGCCATGAGGTTGCAACACTATTTGCATGGGCACACGACCTACCTTATATCCCGCATGGATCCCCTAAAGTACGTATTCAACAAGATAATATTAAATTATCGACTATCCAAATGGCAGTTGATCCTATAACAGTTCGACATTATCTACGTGACTCAGAAGTCAATCAAGGGTCAAGGCATTGCAGATCAACTAGTGAAACCGCCTTCGAGCCCCTGGAGACTTATTTCCCGAATGATGGGATCATGATAATTCAACAACTCCAACAAGAGAATACAGTCCAACCATGGAAAATATATTTCGATGGAGCAGTAAACATGGAAGGTGCTGGAGTTGGGGTAGTCCTTATCTCCGGTACGGGAAAATAATATCCTGTGGCTACCAAACTTCAATTTGGCAACAATAACAACACAGCCGAGTATGAAGGCTGCATAATGGGGTTGAAACTAGCCCAATCCATGGGTATTAAATAACTACTGGTCTTTGGAGACTCTGAGTTGGTCATCAGACAAACCACTGGGTCATATCACACCAAAGAACTCCATTTGTTGCCCTATCATCTGCAGGTCGTCAAAATATCCATGAAGTTTGAAGACATAACCTTCAGCCATATTCCTCGGGGTAGGAATGCCTTCATTGATGCATTGGCAATGTTAGCTTCCTTGATCCACATATCCGCTAGGAGTGGGATTCCCTGCATCAAATTCATAATTCAAAAAGTCCCGACATACAGGAATTACATTGGAGAAGTATCTGATGAAATACCTTCGGTCAATCAGCCTTGGTATCAAGACATCAAGGAATATCCAAATTCCTTGATGTCTTGATTCAAAGTAGATTCAAGGCTTGTTAAGATGCCTTGATAAAGAACAAGCCCAGAGGCTAATGGATGAAATCCACGGTGGAGTCTGTGGTCCACACATGAGCAGTCATCTGCTGACCAGGAAGATATTAAGAACAAGACATTATTGGATCTCTTTCAAAGCTGACTGTGATGATCACGTCAGGAGATGCTTTCAATGCCAAGTACATGGAAATGCCATACATGCTCCTCCAAATGAGCTACACAACATGAGTTCACTATGGCCTTTCTCCATGTGGGGAATGGATGTGATCGATCCAGTGGAACCAAAAGCTAGCAATGGTCATCGATTCATCTTCACCATGATTGATTACTTCACCAAATGGGTTAAAGCTGCCTCCTTTCCCAAAGTCACCAAAGAGGTCATCATTGGTTTCATCAGAAACATTGTTGTTTGTCGATATGGACAATCGGAGGTGATCGTATCAGACAATGCTAAGAATCTAAACAATCAAATGATGAGAGAACTATGCAGTAAGTTCCACATCAAGCATCTTAACACCGTCATCTATCGGCCCAAGATGAATGGTGTTGTCGAAGCGGCCAACAACAACATCAAGAAGATTATGCAGAAAATGTACGCCAATCAGAAAGAATGGCCTGACCTATTGCCTCTAACCTTGTTAGTATACAGGACGTCAACGTGCACCTTTACTGGGGCTACCCCCTATTCATTAGTCTATGGCATGGAAGTAGTCCTCCCCATAGAAGTAGAGATGGAGTCCTTGCGAGTGTTAATTGATGCTTACATGGACGAAGATCAGTGGTTGCAAGACCGGTAACACTAACTGTCCCTGATAGTCGAAAAGAGGCCTACAGCCATTTTCCACGAACCTTTATATTAGCAAAAGATTGCTCGAGTCTACAATAAGAAGGTCCGAATATGGCAATTCAAAGAAAATGACTTGGTGCTAAAGAAAGTTTTGGCCAATCAAGACGAAGCCAAAGGGAAGTTCACCCCTAATTAGGAAGGCCCTTTCATTGTCAAGGAAGTATTGGCAGGAGGAGCTATCAGACTACAAGAGATGGGTGGGAGCGAATTTCCCCAACTCATCAATTCAGCACCGTAAAAAGGTATTATATCTGAAGCACATGCATGCCCGCATTCGGGTCCTACAAATTAAATCAGGTTCGGTTTTCATTACATGGCGGAACTACGAATGACCTAATCTATCTACACCCGGGAGTACGTAGGCAGCTATTTCTGGTGCGGTCAAACCAAATAAAAATTTGAAACTCATCAAACCAAACTCAAAACACAAGAGAAATAGTTTTCAAACCTCTCTCACAAAAAAAACTGAACTACGAATTACCTGATCTCCCTCCACCCGGGAGTACGTAGGAAGCCATTTACGGTGCGGTTTGACCTTCAAGAAAAAACAAAAAACTAACAAAAACCAGTCCCAAGATACCAAAACCATATAAAAACTAAGTCCTATCAAGCTACCCTTATCAACAGGCCCTTCTGAGATACTCTCTGACATCTCAACTGTCAGTCCATCAAGGAGAAGCTCAAGATATATCAACAACAGCAAGTTATGAAAGAAGTGGTAATCACTCAGCAATGACAATACATATCAAAACAGGGAAGTGAATTAAAAATATATTTCTCTGATATATAAAACTGTTTGATATATACATAGTGTCCTGTACATGACAAAAATGGCTGATCTAGTATGTGCAAAAAAATAAAGCTAGTCTATGGACCTAAGGATAAGCGGCCAGCAATGCCAACATGGCATCTCTCTCTGAAGATAGAGGAGCAGCTGCAAGTACAATACCCTCAGCCTCCATACGGCTCAAAACCTCCACAGTCATTTGCAGTGTGGCACTATGATAATCAATATATGCACTTATCTCAACAACCAGACCATGAGTATAAGATCGAAGAGCAGTACTGTCGGCAATGTGGAAATCCCGGGAAGCTATAGCCTCGTCCCTCTCCACAAAAGCTACGTCCCTAGCAATCAAAGTCTCCTCAATATCGACAAAAGCCGCGTCTCGAGAAGATCGAGCCTTATCTCTCTCAACCAATGTCATATCTCGAGTGGCTTGAGCCTCATCTCTCTCCTCTAAAGCTATATCTCTGCTATAAAAGGCGGTCAACATCAGCGCTCTAGCCTGATCTCTCTCAAAGGTCATCCTAGCTAGCGAGTCTGCCAAGGCGGGATCTGTCCCTGCAGGAATGATTGGCGGGTCACTAACTAGTGTTGCTGTCAAACCCATAAAAAGCTCATCCTCAGTAGGAGACTCAGGATCCTCCACAGGCTCCTCCTCGTACGAATCCACTATAGGAGCTGACTGGAAGAATACAGCTAATGCTATCTCGGCCTCTATCCATATTGAGTACTCTGGAGAACGATCCGGATGGTTATAGGAGAAATTAGCCCTCTCCCTGTGTGTCCAACACTCATACACTCTGATCAAATCAGCAGATGACATAGACAAAGCTAGCATCCTTTGATCAGCAGCCCCCTCAAACTGATGCAGGCTCTGAAACTAATCGAACTGGCCCATAACAGGCAGAGGATGGTAAGAAGTCACTCCCCTTAATCCCGCTAGGGGTAAGTAGTCCATACCAGGTGCATGGGTGATGAAGCTATAGGGGGAGACTAGTCCTGCGCAGGGCAGAATCGAAAACGGATGCACAATATCAGACAGAAATGCTGACCATGTCTCTACATCGGTACACTCCACCGGCTAAATAGAGTAAGACATAGCTATATCATGGGAAAAACAATACCCTTGATGCCTGAAAAATCCAATTGGTCGAATATAGGACATAAGCCATATATACAATAAGACCAAACTGCCTGTGAAAACCCCCTCCGGCCGGGTACTGCAGTGGGTGACTGATCTCAGCGTCTTAGCTAATATCATCGTTATAATGGTGCTATCTTGCCTAAGGGCCCGAACCACAACTATCAATCCCACATCCAAGTGGTCCAAGCGTAGCGGCATATAGACGTATGATACGATGCACATCAGCAAAATGTCTATCTTGGCTAAATGCCACGCCTCTGTCGATACAATAAAATCCCCGACATGTCGATCGTAACTGTCGAGCTCACCAAAGCGATCGATCAAAAAGTCAATGGAGATCATACGTCCAGAGATGATCTCATCCATAATGACGCTCTGGCGAAGACCTTACATCCGTATAAACGATCTCCTCATATCACTGATCGTCGTACGAGCGCAAGGCAACTCTAAAGCTAAGCTAGTAAACCGCTGGTACTCTTCAAGTGTCGGAGTCAACTCATGATGCCTGAAGTGAAAGACTTGTCTATCGGGTATGCAGCAGGATAAAATGCCATCTCCGAACCCGTATGGCACATGAAAATCTACAAGGGCCAACAAATGCCCCAGCATCTGGTCTACTGTCCCTCTGGTTGAGAAGGGCAGGCTCTCATACTACGATCTCAACTACGATACCACCTCAGATGGTGGCGAGTGCTCGATATGGCTAACGGTAGATGACGACATCTGTATCACCGTACCACAAGACCATCCAGGGGTCAAATTTAAACTCATCTATCTAAAATGCATACACATGATATAATACATGCATAATGACAATGATAAATATGATGCGATAGATAGGAAATATCATGCATATCTACAATAAACTATCTACTGCAAGCATTATCCCTGTCTGATAAATACAAAGAAAAATAAAAAGTACAAGGATATGGGGCACTACCACCCAGCTACTAACAGTGGTCTATCAAAATGGGGCACAGCTGCCCAAAAGCCAAAACAGTGGCCAACCAAAAGATATAGCTATAATAGCTATCCAAAAAGATCCAAAACATCTACGCTCAGGTGGTTAACCTGCTCCATCTCCTCCGTGGACACAAAATCGTGGTCATCAGGCATATCTGGGAGGTACAAGGGAGGATCAGCCCATGCAAAATTGTTGGAAAATGGACCTGATGAGGGGCCCGCTCCTGAGCTGGAAGGGTAAAAAGAAGATTCCTCTGACAGATCTCTGCTAAGATGCCTGATAAATAAATGAGCTCTCTCCAACTGTTGGGTCAGCCCTGTGTTCTGGTCTAAATGAGTCGGCTTCCTGAGGCAAGCTATCCAGTTTATCATCATCACAGACCGACGCACCATGTCTGCCATAAACTGGGTAGCATAAGTTTGAGCTACAATAGTGTGAGGACTCCACCAGCTGCTAAATGCCTCTTGGCTATAAGGGCCCTCTGATAGGTAAAGCCATCAATGCCCTCCATAGGGATATCTGTCAATGGCAAGATCAATGGCCAATGGTGCCAAACCGGAGGAATAATGGAAATGCAGATCTGACCCATAATGCTCCTGATCGCCCGCTCTCCTAAATAGAGCTCCCAGTCTCCTTCTATAAAAAACAGGACTCTGCGGGTCGATAATGTAAACTCCCAACCAGTGGGGAACCCTCCCTCAAATTCGACAGTCAAAAACTCAGAGGTATATGGGATCCATGAGATCGCTCCAGCCGTCAAAAGCTCCAACTATAAGGGAGAATGGGTAAAACCCTCAGCAATAGGGACCTCCATCAGAGTGGAGTGATGCCAACGTCGTCCCCGGGGATAGGTCTCCAAGCCTAAAGTAGTGACAGGCCGTAGGTAAGGAAGCTTCTCATACGCCCAGAACTGGCCATGTAAATATCAAAAGTCCTCAGTGACCAAGACTGACAAATATAAATGCAGAAATCAAAAAAGGTACAAGAGAGATGTACTCACCAACAGAAACGAGAAGAACCCTAACCAAGCCTCCGTTAAACCCTCCGAAAGCATGCGCATGCCCCAGAAAAAATAGGCAAAGGTGTAGGAACCCCAATTAAAGTCATTGAGGTGCTTTACTTGTCGGGTAGGGCTAACCAGGGCGAAGGACACAGTCAATGAGTTATCCGCCACAAAACAACCACTGATGATCACCAGAAATAATCGCCTCAGGATGCTATCCCTAACCCTCTGATCATTAGGAAGAGGCTCAAGTAAAGCCCCACTCTGGGCATCTATACTCAATGCACCAGATCATACCATCTGACCCTTGATCATCGTTGCAAGAACTCCCAACAAGGACCGAACAGTAGTAGGTGTGATGTCATAGGCACTGGCTCACCCTCGAACTCGATGCCGGTGATGAACCGCTAGTCTATAGGGGACATCATCACCTCATAGTCCAACAAATGAAGGGACTATATCTGGTGGAACCAGTTCTCAGACAAAGTCCTCATATACCCCCAGAGGCAATGACAGGGAAGAATAGAGAAGAAGGCCTGAAACCCTCAGCCATTAACGATATCCCTGTAGTCCTCGTGCAAAGTATGGTACAGGGAGTGCACATTGAACTAGTTCCCTCGAGGCTGCGTGCAACCGAGATCTTGCATCAAAAGTCAATCCATGTCAAACCCCTGTGCCCCAATAATGGCAAAAGGATGAAAGAGAATCCAGAAAGAAGAAACTTTATGTCACCTCATTGGCATGGAGAAATCTCGATGGATGGCAACTTAAGTCTCCCAACAGCTCCTAGGTCAGCACAACAATACCCAAAACCTCGGTATGTGGTGCCTGAGCAGGGGCATGAGCAGTAAAAAGAGCCTGTTCATCATCAATATCAAGCGGCTGCTCGTCATGGGCTGGATGAATCACCGACTCTGCCAATTTGCGAGGCAGTCGAGCTGGACGGGGCTGAGGAACATCAGAAGCTTGCCTCCGTCTAACGCCTAAAACTACCTTGCTAGCACTGCCGGGTCTGTCTCGGTCCTTCACCTGGACAAAGTCTCTAAATCACCTTAGAAAGGGTGTGGTAAGCCTAAAACATGTGGCTTATTAGTTTAAATCAGTACTTTATGCATTTCTAAATCCAAAAACATGCATGGGTCAGTCAAAATACCCAGTGAAGTCAAAAATGCATGTTTTTCAAAAACTAAATCCTAAAACATGCATGGGTCAGTCAAAAATCCCCACTAGAGTCAAAACTACAAGTTTTTTTTATGCTCGGACATTTGAAAAAATTTCGCCAGTCTCCTTTGTAAAATGGACTGTCCCCACACATAGGCATGTCTAGGTGGCCATTCAGTAGCACACCTTCCTGAAAATAGAAACAGTTCATATTTATGAAATAAAATCAAAAGTAAGCCTCACATGGTAGCCAATTTACCATGGATATTTTTAGTTGAAAATCCATGCTCACTAGGCCTCAAAAAGGATGAGTAAACTAATAAAAAAGAGCAAAATATGACCGTCTTAGAATATAAATTTTCTTACATCAAAACGTGCATTACTGTAAAATATGCATACATATGAAGTCAAAAAAATTTTAGCAGGTCGTATAGGCATACATTTTTTATACATTGCGTCTAAAATCCCCTACGTGGTTTACATGCTTTTAACGGTCAAAACTTATGAAAGAAGGACGTAAAACGTTACCTGCGATGCACTGAACGTATAGGAGCTAACGAAATCAGAAAAAAGCTGCCCGAACTCCGTAGATCTTAAAAAGAAAATCGGATTCAGTTTGAAACTTGAAAATAATGAATCTCGCTGTCCAATATAAAGCCACAGGTAGAAGCGGGCCCACCTACGGCAGCCACACCTCTACTTGAGGTTCCCCAAGGTGGGTCCCGCTTCCTTGGGCTCGGTTCGGTTCAAGTTAAAACAAGTTCTTATCAGCTGCCAAGTCAAATCTTAAGAAACATCACTACGCGATTGAGCGGTTTGTCCTGAAATCCTACTTTTAAGCAATGTAATCGTGACAGAAAGGGGAACTCTCTGAAAACCCTTAGTATTCATCCCAAAGTAATGTTCGAGGATCAATGATGAAGAATACTGAAAAAAACTGCAAAAAATTTGCGCAAAACTGTCGAAAACTACCGCTTTCGAAGCATTGGATACTGACTAATGACAGTTCAGCCATTGGCACAACCCCAGCGAAGCATCGGGTATTGACCGATGACAGCTCAGTCGTTGCCACAACCCCAATGAAACATCTATTACAGACCGAGATAGTTCAGCCGTTGGGTCAACCCCAGCGAAGCGTCGGGTATAGACCGAGATAGTTCAGCCGTTAGCTCAACCCCAACAAAATGTTGGGTATAGAACGAGAAAGTTTAGCCATTGGCACAACCCCAGCAAAGCATCGGGTACTGACCGATGATAGTTCAGCCGTTGGCATAACCCCAACGAAGCGTCGAGTACAGACCGAGATAGTTTAGCAGTTGGCCCAACCCCAACGAAGCGTCGGGTATAGACCGAGACAGTTCAGCTATTGGATACCCAGCGAAGCATCGGGTACAGACCGAGACAGTTCAACTATTGGCACAACCCCAGAGAAGCTTCGGGTACAGACCAAGACAGTTCAGCCATTGGTAAAACCCTAACAAAGCATCGGGTGCTGACTAATGACAGTTCAGCCGTTGACACAACCCCAGCAAAGAGTCGGGTACAGACCGAGACAGTTCAGCCTTTGGTACAACCCCAATGAAGCGTCAGGTACAGACCAAGATAGTTCAACCATTGGCATAACCCCAGCGAAGCATTGGGTACTGACTAATGACAGTTCAGCAGTTGGCACAACCCCAGTGAAGCGTCGGGTACAGACCGAGACAGTTCAGCCTTTGGCACAACCCCAGCGAAGCGTCGGGTACAGATCGAGGTAGTTCAGCCATTAGCTTAACCCCAACGAAGCATCAGAAGGGTATCGATGACGGAAGTAATATAATAATCCATCCCCGATGATGGAATCTATTATACACATCCTCAGAGGAAGCACAAAGATAAAGTAGTGATTCAACTTATTGTGGCGAACTACTGGTGTAGATTATCGTCAAGATAGGCATCGGGAGCACTCATTGGAATACCTCAATGTCAACAATGTCGTCCTTATCAGAGTCACCTAGGCTATTATGGATGATGTCATCCCCAGCGAAAAGTGACAAAAATAGTTTGCGGTGACCTATTAATGACCTCATCTGACAGCAGCCTAACTCTGATAACCTGTTAGTGGATGTCCTACTAGTAATGGGCTGACAATGCTGCCCCAAGGGTTATCACGAATAATGTTGTCCCCAGCAGAAGCTAACGTAATCAATCAGTGATAATCCTAACCCCTCAAAGGTATCTTACCTGCATAACATATCTTAAAATGGTGGCATCTCCCGTGTGTACTAATCTTTATCCTATCCATTTCATTACATTGTATGAACATGATAAAGAGGGGCATCCGTAGACACTCAAAATTTTCTTTCCCTGTTACTAACACTGTAGAAGGACAAAACTGTCTTTTTAACTCAACCTCGGTCTCAATATTGGGGCGTCAATTCAACCCCTGTCTCAATACCGGATCGTCAACTCAACCCCGATCTCAAGACCGGGTCATCAACTTAACCCCGGTTTTAATACCGGGTCGTCGACTCAACCCCGGTCAGAATATCGGGCTATCAGATCAACCCCGATCTCAATATCGGGCCATCAAATCAACCCTGATCTCAATACCAGGCCATCAGATCAGCCTCGGTCTCAACCCGAGATGTACATATCAGCCCCGATCTCAACCCGGGAGATAGAGGTCAGCCCCGGTCTCAACCCGGGAGGTACAGATCAGTCCTGGTCTTAACCCGAGAGGTACAGGTCAGTCCCAGTCTCAACCCGAGAGGTAAAAATCAGCTCTGATCTCAACCCAGTAGGTACAGGTCAGCCCCGGTCTCAACCCAGGAGTTATAGGTTAACCCCAATCTCAACCTGGGCGGTACTGGTCAGCTCCGGTCTCAACCCGGGATGTACAAGTCAGCCCCTGTCTCAACCCGAGAAGTACAGGTCATCCTCGATCTCAACCCGGGAGGTACGGTCAACTTTAGAACCAATCTTGAAGCATCACAACATCTACAAAGGAAAACCTGGAGCGACCAAGTCAACCTCAGAGACAACACTGACCACAAACAGACTCGAATGGTATCCAAATCTTGGAAACAGCCCCAGAAAGTCAACTGAAGGCCATGCTGACATTGAAGGCAACCCCAAGAGGGGAAAATGGTTATTATACCAACTCCATGCCGATTTGGTCAACCTCAAGCCAAATTAATGTCATCAAGGTCAGAACGAACCATAACGATGATCCCGAGTGCAAATAGCGCAAGACAGCTCAACGAATAAACTACAGGGAATCAAAGACCTAATTATGAACACATCTTCTTGGACCCATAAAATGTTTTATCCCATGTCATTGTAACACTCTCGGCGAGGGCTTTTCGAAAAGTTATAGCACGCCTCAATCGGATGCTCCGATCAAAAGTTAGAAAGTTTTGAATCAGACCTCGAGTTGCACGGAGTGCACGTACTTCGAGACGATGGAACCCACCATGGGGCCCAAGCCACGTGGAGCCGCACCTCTACCTGCGGCTACATCAGGTAAAGTGTAGGCTCCCTGGCTTATATATAGAGGTGCACCCCCTCTTATTTAAAAAAATTCAAAAACACTCTGAACCCCAGCCTGTTTGGTTTTTTATCAATTTTCTTGTCTTCCAAACCTACAAATTTTCACTTTAACACGTTGATATACCCACATACTACCACATATCAGAAAACAATCGGTAGATTCGGACGTTTAAAGCCTATAATTTGGCAAAAAGCCCGTGTAGCAGTCCATTGTGAGTATTTTTACGATCAGCAAGTTTATATTACTTCTTCGCACTTTTATACACTTGCACGTTAAGTTTTGTTTTCTAAATATGCCTGAAACTCAGTTCCGTGGCTGTTTTTGTCAACTTTTGGTACATTTTTGTACATAAACGCATTTTCTGACATTTCTACAACTCAGATTGACGATCTGTCGCTTACAACAGCTTTTATATACTTGCATCTTTGTTATTAGCAACTTCGCCGAACTGGGTAATCTTTCCAGTCCGGGTTTGGCTTTTTTTGTATATATTTAACTGTATATATACTAACTTTTCAATTCTATCAAGTCCGGATGTCAAATTTGCTGTAGTTTACTGCTTTTATATATGAATATGCATATATAAGCAGCCTTCACCACACTGGGTTATCTTCCCAGTCTTTGTTGACTACTTTTAAGTCTATATATATATATATTTATATTTTAGTTCAACCTGGATTATTCTGTGGCCTTTTTAATATTTTTATATATATTTATGCATATATAAGCAGCCTTCACCACATGGGTTATTTTCCTAGTCTTGGTCGACTACTTGTATGTATATTTACATTTTAGTTTAGCCTGGATCATTCTGTGGCCTTTTTACTATTTTTGCACCATTCACCACACAAGGTTATCTTCCCAGTCTTGGTTGACTATTTTTCTATACATTTATATTCCCGTCCGGGCACAGGCATGAAAACCCATCGCTTTTTTACTATTTTTCTATATATATATATATTTCAATTTTGTCCAGCCTGTATCATTCCGTGGCTTTTATAAATATATATATATATATATATATATATACTTCAATTCCAGTCCGGGCACCTGTGTGAAAACCCGGCGCCCTTTACAACTTTTGTATATATAATTATATCTATATTGCTTTAATTATTTTTATTAAATTGTTGCTTTAAATATTCATTTGATATGGATCGGCACTGACATCTCTGCGGGCAAACTAGATTTCTTTAAATCTCACCAACTCTAGCTTTCAAACGGTTCAAATAGGTATAGACAGAACCGGGAAGCTAGAATGGCTGAGATTTATTTAAATCTAGTATTTTTCTAGTTTCAGTTATAAAAGCTACCTCGCGACCCTTAGATTGCTATCTACTGGGAACGAGACGCTACGGCCCTGTGCAAACCAGGATTTACTGAATGAATCCTTGGTTCTGGCGATATTTGGATATATATCTATTTCTGCACAAATTTGAGCTGTGCAATTTTATTGGTTAGTCCTATGTGAGCCTAGCAATCATGGGATTCATGATCAAACTGATCAGAATCTGATTCCCACGATGGACAAACTTCACTTTACAAATGTACCTTGCCAGTTTTTCTGTAAAAATTTACATACAAAAGACCTTAAAACGGTTATCCGGATTTAAGGTCTCAACATAGTGAAAATATGGTTTGTCGTGTCAGAGCCCCTCCGATGGCTATCATGCCCATAAGGAGATCGACACCTGTATATATGTTGTGGTCGAGGATGCTTCGCAGCCCGACAATCACCCTTCAAGTTGAGCCTTAAGGCTAAAATAAAAAAAAAACTGAAGTATCGATATGTTTCAATTCCTATGATAGCGTAAGGGTTTGAAAACATTCTTTCAAAACATCATTTTAATAATCTTTTCGGAAAAAAAAAGCTTTTGCAAATCAAATCAAACACTTTTGCAAATCAAATCAAAGGCTTTTTGCAAATCAAATCAAACACTTCATATATAGGTTCAACGATGCATAAACATACTTTTCAATCAAATATAGGCTTAATTTTCTTCTAACATTCACACACACATTGCAGATTTAAAAGAGAAATATTGAAAATATGAGGTACGGTGTTTTCACGGGAGTTGTGGGGTGCCTAACACCTTCCCCACACTTAACCAAGCCCCCGAACTTAAAACTTTATTTTCAAAGATAAAGTTTCGACAGTGTTCAGCAATTGGCCCTCTTTTCAAACAAAACTCGGTTGAGTTGGTACAACCATTTCAAATCTACCAACTGGCGACTCTGTAAAATATTCAAATCATCGACATGATACATGTTGGCCTTTTCCTAAAAACCCCTTCAAAACCTTTTTCACAAATAAAAAGAGTAAGGGTAGAGATAACTTAGGAAGAGAGAAAGATCCGGGTTGTGACCCGACCCTCTGATTTTTTCCCGACGTCGACACCAGGCTAGCATGGGATCCGTTATGTCTTGGGATATGACTTGGATCAGAAGAGCAAGGATGTTTTGGCTCTTCACTTTGTGTGGATTTCACAAATGTAATGCTTCTATAGAAATTTGAAGCACTACTAATGTTAGTTTCCTTGGGCTTTTCCACACAAAGTTCTGAGGTAGATTCCCCAAAACTAAGACCTAATTTGTCAGATGTAATTCTCTAACTGGAGATTAAGGAGTCCATAGATGAAGAAGACATGTTCCACATTAGAATAGTCTTTCCTAGCGCCTCAATCTTAGAGGTTAGATTTAACTCTCTTTGTGTATTTAGTTCATTGGCTTGTCTTAAGATTTTATTCTCAGCTTCAAGTTTAGAGAGAGAGGAAGTGCTGAGTAGAGTTGTCTCCAGTTCTACTTGGACTTTCTCTTTCTCTTTTTAAAGAAGAGAATAATCTTTTGACAGAACTCTAAACCACTTCATGTATTGATGCAGATCAGAAGTTATGTCATGTAATGCAGTTCTTAGAACATCCATATCTACACTAGAAGAGTTAAAGTAAAATACCTCATCAATACTTACTTTATGATGGTCAGTGCTCTTCTTGTCTTTGACTTCTTTGGGAATTAGACATAGATTGGCTACTTGAGGTTCTTCATCATCTCCGACTCAGAGTTTGTGTCGTTGTCTGAGTCACTCCAAGGTCTTCTAACTGCAAGACCTTTGCCTTTCTTCTGAAACTTCTTATAGCCTTTGAACTCCTTCTTTGGATTTGTTCTCCTCTTCAGCTCTTCTCTAACACCCTTATTGCAGTTTGCAATGAAGTGGTCAGGCTTCTTGCAGTTATAACATAGGTCGTTGATCTGCTTCTGACTGCTGCTGTTGTTGAATATATTGGGTCTGCTGCTTCTGCCTTTTCGCATGAATCTCTTGAGTCTTTTGACCAGCATTGCAATGTCCTCATCATCATCTTCTTCAGAGTCAGATTCATTTTCAACTCGAGCTTTGAGGTGGCTTCTGTTGCCTTGAGAGCAACTCCCTTGTCCTTCTTTCTTCCATCATGTATAGTTTCTGCTCGTTGAGTCAGCTTCAATTCGTAGGTAAGAAGGTTTCCATAAAGTTGTTGTACTGTCATTTCATGGAGGTTCTTTGATTCTCTGATGGCAGTGGTTTTTGCATCCCACTTGCTTGGTAAGGACCTCATGAACCTTATGATAAGATTTTTGTTTGGATAGATCTTTCCAAAGGCTCGAAGAAAGTTGAGTAGTATGTTAAATCTTTCATAAGTGGAAGTGATGTTCTCTCCTGGTACTTGGGCGAACATCTCATACTGTTGAGTCAGAAGAGATTGCTTGTTCTCTCTAACTTTTTCTGTTCCTTTATATATGATGAGCAATGCTTCCCAGACTTCCTTGGCCGTTTTGCTGTTAACCACATCCTCGAACAGATCATCTTCTAAAGACTGGAACAGAATGTTCTTGAACTTCTTGTCCAGTTGAATAACTTTCTTCTCGTTGTCAGTTCATTCTGATTTGATCTTGATCTACATTCTGTTTGGATCTTCAGGAGTAGGTGCAAACTTTGTTGGAACGTAGGGCACACTCATAACAATTTCAAATAGATCGTCATCTATTGAATCCATATAAGCTTGCATACGAACTTTCCAGTTGGAAAATTTGTCTTTGTTGCACAATGGTGGCTTGCTGCCTCCACCAATCTTGGACTCGCTTATCATGTGTGCCATCAAATCTACTCAATCTTTGTAGGCTAGTTAAGAGAACCTGGTCTGATACCAATTGTTAGTTTCAGGAGGCACAAAAGTTATCTAGAAGGGGGGGTTGAATAGATATTTTTAAAACTTTTCTTTTTCAAAAATAACTTATCAGATTTGTTAATTAAATAAATTAATTAACCACAGTAGAATATGTTTTTTTTATCCCATTTAAGATAAAAACACGTTTATAGTTCGATTAGCAGTTATAGCAGTTATGGCTGATATGGCAGTTAATGAATACACAATGTAAGTGACACAGTTGTTTAAAGTAGTTCAGAGCACTCATGACTCCTAATCCACTCTTATACTCCACGAGTCGGAATTCCACAAAGGATATCTTTACAACTTCGAATCACTGAGATTACTTCAAGACCAGCAGTCTTGGAACTTCTAATTCACTAAGAACTTTACAAGTCCAGCAAACTTGGCACTTCTAGTTCATTGAGAACTCTTCAAGTCCAGCAGACTTCGAATACACTATAATGAGAGTTTAGTTCTTTGGTGTGCTACTCAGTTGTTGTAAAGCATAAGTTATAAAGAATTGAGTAGCGAAGAAAACTATATTTCAGGATTGTAGAGTTTGGCTTTGAGTTTTCTTTAGCTTTGTGCGTTCTTGCTTGCTTTAACTGAATCTTTAATCTGTTTTCCTTTTGAAGGAGCCTTTGAAATCTTCCCATTGAAAGGCTTCTGTTGGAACATTTAATGTTCCAGACGTTTCTGAGCACTGATGTTGACTTCCTAGGAATATTGTGTTCTGTTGTCTGACTCGCCTGACACTGCAGACTGCTTTTTCACCTAACATCTGAAAAGGTGCTTTCATTATACAGAAAGTAGTCCCCTTATCTTTTTCAGCACGTTTCTTCGATTCAAACTAAGGATAAGTGTTGTGGCATTGGGATTTCCAAAATCTCAACAATCATAAACCATTCTTCATTTGTTAGACATCCTCTTTCATCAGATAGGCGAATCTTGATACTCTGATGCTAACTGAAGAAGCACCACGATCATCGTCGTCATACCACGATCGTTGTGTGTTGGTGTGCTCGTAAGTGATTCAGTTTTGATCGTAGAGATCTCAATGATTCTGCTTAAGCTTTGATTAACTACGATCTCTACTTGCATCATTTTGCAGACTCCACATTTCTGAGAGTTGACTGCGATTCTTGACTTGGCTCGGCAGGCGCTTGGACTATCTCCACGATTCTGAATGTGGCTTCCTTGACAGACTACGATTCTGGAGTGACTTCCTCGACACTCCACGATTATGCCATGGCTTCTGCAAACTCTTGGCTGACTCGACAGACTACGAATTTGTTAAGGCCTAACTATTACATTTCAAGAGATATGTAATACCCGAGAATTTCCATCTATTATTAAATGAATATATTAATGGAAATGAGAATTTATTTAATATAAATGATTTTGTGTTATGAGAAGGATTAATTCAATTCTATTAAATTGAATAATTATAATAATTGAGAAATTGATGGAGTTTGCGATAAACTCATTGATAGTCTTGTGTGGCACAGTGACGTAATATGAGAATGATTATATTAATTTAAGCAAACAGTTAATCTATATTAATTGTAGAATATTAATTAATTATTGTGGAATATTAACTGTGATTGATTAATAATATGTGATTATTATTATTGCAAGAAATATAATAATAATAAAGAGTAACGGGTTTATAAATATAATAAGATTTATATTAAAGTGATAATTAATCATATAATGGTTAATTAAATTGTTATGGAGATTAACAATTATATTGATTGATGAAGGATGTGTGTATATTATTAATTAATATTTAATTAATAAGATGAGTAATTCTATGTGCAAGCATGCGAATTAAATGTGTAACATATTAGCTAACTATGTATTATGTGAAGTGTAATATGACACTATTATATGGTAAGGTTTATTGAATTATGGGAGTTACATGATAATAGCCTATGTGACAATATGTATGTAAGTATACATTAAAATAATATATCATGAATATTTTGAAATCAATTATTGATTGTAATAATAAAGGAGATAATGTAATGAGATAACATCCGATTAAATTATATTGGTAAGATAAAAATGTACATGGATTATATGTGTGTGGATTATACTTACTACATTATGTGAATAACATGATTATTGGGATTACATTGTAATTCTAATTGTACTCTAAATATATAGTACGATAACTTAGGTATACATATATGCCTAAGTGTATATAAAATGTGGATGTATTGGGTTATTTTATTGTTCATATCGCTGAGCCTTACTTGTTCCTAAATGATAAACTCATTTTGCTCTTCACGTGCATAACAAAAGGCTAAGGCCTATTCCTTCTTCTTCTCCCCAAACTCAGCAACTAGCATTTCATAGCTCATGATTATGGAGGGAGTGGGATTCATGATGAATCCAATAACCATTTACCTGCTCTTTCATAATCCTCATGCAATCCTTCAACCCGTTAGTTTGGTTTAGAAAATAATAGTATTGCCTGGACATGAATTTCTCTGTATATATAAGCTCTTCCCCTTCAATTTCATTTGCTGAGATTTTGCTTGAGTTTGATAAATTGAGAGCATATATAATATCAGTCTAGAGTTGTAAGAATTGAATAGCAGCAAGCTCAATCAGTTACAGAGGTATAATCCCTCTTCCTTTGTTCTTCATTTTCGTTTTCTGTTTCTGAAGTTTCCTTCAAATTCTTGATTATGCCAAATTGGTTCATAATTGGTTTGTAGAACCCTTATATTGTTGTTATATGAACATACATACATGATGGAACCACTATATAGCTTTCTTGACTTTAATTTCCATTTTTGCTCTGCAATTTCTGTAAAACATCAAATTCGTGAATTTAGTTGGAGTTCAGGAAATTGGGAATTTATAAATGGCGATTGACTGTTATATAAGCATATATATATATATGTGTGTGTGTTAGTAAGTTAAAGAAGTCTAATGGCATATGGGTATGTCGAAATCGATGAAATGGGAAGTTTGGGGATGGTTTTGGCTGCAGCGTGAACTACAGGAACTGAGTCTGCATCGCGGCGCCGATGCGCAGCGTTATCTGCGCGCTGCAGTGCCACAGTGCCTCAGACCCAGTGTCCCCGCGTCGCAGTGCCAATCCCAGGCATTATGCCCACGCCGCAGCGCCTCTTGTGTCGCAACGCCAGATTGTGGCTGTTGTTGCCGCGCCGCAGCGCGGGCACCCTGCTGCAATTTTCTGCATCCTGCAACAAAATTGTTATGTACTAATTATTTGATTTTGTTTAAACAAGCATGGAAGCATGATTAATACATATATATAAACCTAATGAGGTAACGAACTTAAAGTTTCATAAACGAACTTAAAGTTTCATAAACAATCATTAACATTATAAAGCATGAGTATATTCTAATTTTTGATATGTGGTAGAGCGGCTTAGAAATGAATGAAATGAATGATGACTTGTGTATACATGTTTCATAGTATAACGTGAGCACGTGAATCGCGTTAAATGAACTTTACTAGTGAAAGTATAAGTTTTGAACGTAAATCTTAACATGTTATTATAAGTTTCATATTCTGATATTTATGGACACATGTGATAGTACTCTTAGACTCATTCATGTGTCATGCATGTATACATACCATGATTAGTTGCCATGATTCAAGTTTAGCGTAAACGAAGCATGTTTTCAAGATAATAACAATGCTAGCTACATATATGCTATACGAGTACTCATGAGCATGCCTAATACAAGTTAATATAAATACCTTAAGTGTTTTGAAAGCAAGCATGATAGGCTTTGTAAATTTCATGACCTTGAATGACCGTAAGGGTCGACCTGGAACCTGTATCACATATGTTTGGAACAAGGGAAGGTTATACGGATATAAAAAGACTCTTTAACATATATATATACTATGTGATATATGTGAATCCGATTTTGACGGTTAACTTAGGGGAATGCCATAACTTGCTAAAATAAAATATATTTAGTATTGATTGTGGTCTTATGTGGTATTAATAATATGAGGGCATGTTTGCTAATTATTGCGATCTTATATGATATGAGAATGTGTTTAAACTCAAAAGGAGGAACGTTAAGGATAGAAATTATATTCTATATAACTGTGTAACTAGGTTAAAACTTAGCTTATGTGTTGATCGTATATTCGAAGATAAAATGTGAAGTTTAATTATATGACTATTGAATATCATGTATATACGTTACGATAGGAATTCGAAAGTGTTGGCTAGCTTTACGTGAGTAAACTACACATAAGGCAAGTATCCTAGACCCTTGCATTACTTTATTCAACGGATATCGTAAGCGAGTATCTAAACCTTATCTCTTTGGATACAAGTATTCTATCTTTGTATATTGCGAACTAGTTTCCTACTTAATCGTTTGAATTGAATTAGCATACTTGAACTCTTATTTCATTAATGCTATTATTCATGTTGAACTTAGTATTGTTCTTAAATATTGTGAAAGTGTCTATGCCATTTGATTCGGCTAGACTTACGTTATTGAAAAGCGACCCAAAACCAATTGATTGGTGCGGGATCTTGTATTTGACTGAGAAGAACAACCTTCTTTGAAGGGAATATATAATTGTCGGAGAACCGACGTGCACACTTGAGTATGATTGATTGTTATGCATAACGATGGTGCTTTAGGCTGATCACCTATTGTACCTGTTTTTGTTGGATTTTCAGTTTATTACTGTTAATTCTAGTAGAAGTTCATAGTCCTTAGTGACTGCTCAGTATTCAACTATCTTAAAATCTTGAATTGATTTATTATTGAATCACATTGATATTATTCTGTCCTTAGCGACTATTATTGAAAACTGTTGATATTCTTGTTATCCTTGAATTATCAAACCTTGTTATACCCTTTCGAGAATTAAGAATTATATCACTTACCCTTATTGTATATTACTTGCTGGGCAATTTGTGCTCATTCTTGCTTTCCTTAAAACATTTCAGTGAAGGCAGAGCATGGCGAACCTTCGGGCATTGATAAGGGCAAGGGCAAGGCTACCAACTAGCTTGTCTCTTTTATGTTATAAATATTTTAATATTGTATTAAGATGATGTAGTAAGACTGGATTTGATTATGTTTAAGCTTAAGTTAGATTATGTAATAAGTCATTAAATGATATTATTATGTAATCTATTAAGTACTGTATGTTGCGAGACTTGGGGGAATAATTATAATAAATCATTGTAAATTATTTTAGAATAGATTTTCCGCTGTGATTGTGTGATATTTAGTTATTATTATTGTGATGTATTACCATGAGCACATGATGAACCGAATTTGAGCGACCCCGTGACGGTCCTGGAATTTGGGGGCGTCACAAGATCAACCTAACAAGCTTGATCTTTCTTCTATACATTCAAATACAGAATGATAAACGTTTAGCTCAGATCAACTTAATAATTTTGATCCTCAATCTAAGTCATTATACATATGTTCTATTTAAGGACTTTACAATATTAGAAAACACATACACATATATTTACTTTCAACATCAAATTTGAATATGCAATTCCCAACAAACTGTAGCGCCGCAGCACCAAGACTGGACTACGGAGTCTGATGACATGCCATGGCACCGCAACGCCTGTCCTGTGATGTTTCACTAGCAATGCAGCGCCGAGGCTGAGCCGCAGCGCCGCATCATTTGTGACTCATAGTTATTCTATAACACTTTAGTTATCAAACTCTTAAGTTATTGTTAAGTTTTGGCTCAACTACTCCTTAGTTAATGATTGTTGAACTCGAAATTATCCATTGAACTAATCCAAACCAAACTTTCTTTAGTGAGGACTCGTTAGTTAATGCTGAGATGAACAACCCTATTATAAGGGATTATTACGCGAAAGCGTTAAGATGTTTGTGCACATTACATGGTATGAAGGGCTGATCCCCCTAAGTACGAGATAGAAGGTCCGTATAGTCTAACGACTGTTAAAGGTTTAAGTAAGAATACCTATAACCTGGAAAATAGTTCAAGGTCTTACGATCCTCAAATGAATTCTAAATATTGTTTCCAGATCTTGATTATCGACGATAGAGAATGTTATTCAATTCGATTGAACTTATTCAGTGAAAGTATTATGTTATCTTTATTGATTATTAGTTCAAGTGAGCTTTTGTTTTTCTCACTCTTGCATATATAACCATTGCAGCCAAAGCTGAGAAAGTTGACAAGCCGTCAAACAATAAGGGCAAGGGCAAGATGAACAAGTGATGAAGACTTATTTGACGATTATGTAATTTTTTTTAAGGAAGATTATTATTAAGGTTGTAATTTATTTTGCATTCCTTTATTCATAGGTAGTTAGTTATGATTTATTTAGTTAGTGAACACCAAATCCTATGGAAATATAGTACCCGAATTTGGGGGTGTCACACCAAAACCTAGGCTTAACCCTTGGCTCAACCCTTAACCAAGCTCTCCAAACACTAGGCTCAACCCTTGGCTAAAACCTAGCCAAGTCTTGCAAACCCTAGGCAAGCCTTGAATATCTTAGGCTTGGTTAGTTCAACTAATTCTAGTTAGACATTTTTTTATCCAGTTAGATTTTCTAACTTTTTCGATTACGTTTTTCGTAATCCGCTCGGTTAGCCGAAAATATGACTTTTGATCTTTGAAAATCTAATTTCGCCACCGATCCCCATTTCTTTAAGAAACGCTATGTCGTAATTTAAAAAGTTAAAAAAACAAAGTCACATAAAACACAAATGCTCACATAACACGTAACATAATTATATTACGACCACAAATCACATAAAACACAAATTATCAATAAATCTCATTTTATTAGATAATTTCACAAAAATCTCAATTATAAAGATTGTTTGATCATCGTGATCATTACAATCAATTGATAATATGGACCGTTGTCTGCATCATTAGATGGAATAGCATTAAACATAAACATTTGTTTACTGCTTTTCCTTCTTTCTTCATTGCATCCTTACTCCATATAGTCTTTGATGTTCGTTGTGTTGATTTTTTAGACTTCAACCTGAAACAATCAAGACCCTCTATGGGTAATTGGACACCTTCCTTCATGCTAAAATTGCGTTTCAGCACAGCCTTCACACCGAGCATTGAATGGTTTGCGCATGAAATAGAATTCCTACGTCGTTCTTCTTCCATGTGAAACTCTTGACGACTTTGTTTTAGAGTTTGTTTTAATGTCTCTCTCACTAAACGGCTCATGTCAGTATTACCATCACCATCCTCAACATCACCATCGCTTTGACCATATCCATATTGGTTCAATTGTTCTTCACTTTGCAAACTGTCAATTAATTTAATTTTCTTCTTCTTTTCGAGCTACCTTTTGGAAGCACCTTCTTTGAGATGGTTTCTCATTAGATTTTCTATCTCATCAGATGCTAATCGACACATTTCAACATTTCCACTAATTCTTGTCAAATGCTTTTTAAATCGTTTGATCCTACCAGTCACTACTTTGCTATAGTACTTGCACATAAAGTTTCTTTTATCTCATCCAAAAAGATTTCCATGTTACTAACCAATATCTTGTAATTTTGGTGCCATTCTACAAAATTAACAAAAAATATAGTTATAATTTTAATAGATTAAGCATTAAATACAATGTATTAAGTTCTAATTGATAACTAAACTATGCATAAAGTTATATCCCTAAATTTGTTTAATTTATTGCACTAATTAAACTAAACCAATAAAAATATTTAAATTAAATAAACAAATCAAGCTCTAATTAAGATACATAAAATAAAATAAAATAAAATAGACAAATTAAATAAATTAATTAAACATAAAGAAACAAACAATTAACTAACCCAAGATAGTTATTTAATTATGTAACTAGCACTTCTAATTTATGAACATATAACAATAATGTTGTTTCCCAGAGGCACACTGGAGATCTAAAAGGGTCGGGGCTGAATAGATCTTTAAAAACGTTTCGATTAATTAAAGAAGTATTACCAAGTAAACAGTTAATTATATTGATTAAGCACATCGAAATATTCTTTTGTAAAATCTCCTTTAAAGATTATGAAAATCTCATATCTAGATTTAGTCTTGTGGATGTACAAACACATAGCAGACATAGAAGTATAATGTGAATAATGTTGTTGGTTGATTTAGAAATCAAGAAATGCGAGCAAGTAAACACAATCAATAAGTAATAAAGTGATAAGAAGAGTATCGTTCCCACGAGAAATTAATTCTAACATTTTTCCAAGTACCAATTTTATATCAAGTCAATCTTATTTAAACGGATGAATTAATTAAAATAAATAATTAAACTAAATACTAAAAGTAACTAACTAAATATAAATAAATAATCCTAAGAATTCAATTTCATCCCATACTTCATTCAAATATCACAACTCTCCATTTAAGTATACGGTCACGATGAATTATTAACCGAGAATTCGTTAGTATTTATACGCCTCTTCCGATGGTCATATAAACATATCCTTTCTAAATCCACCACAATGGGAATAGAATCGGAAAGGAACATCCTAGATAAATAACTCACTATATTCCTAAGTGAATTAAATTAGCAAGGATTTTAAGCATAGATTCCCCAATTGGTTACACATGACATATAGGTATATCCCTATCCTATACACGAATCATCAATTCCATCCCATGCAGAAAACACAAGCATGTGTTTTCATATTGAGATCTAAACCTATACTTCATCTCCCGAATTTATATAGAGTATCCCATTAATTACTAGCTAGTTAATTAATACATGAACGAACAAAATCTGATAAGCCAATCCATATGGTGTCAATTAAATAGAAATAAAATCAATTTAAACTACACATAAGATTTTATTAAAATATGTTCACAGCAGATAAAATTATAATACACAAAATATTCCACATCAATGAAAGACAAAAATAAATAATGGTTTAGAGAAGAAAAATTGTCTCCTGTAAGTCTTCTATCTACAAGCTTCATTAATCCATAGCATTCATCTTTAAAGATATCTTGTTTGCCCTTGAACTTGGAAGAGAATTAGCCTCACGTAGTGTTCATTGGCTTTTTCTCAACACCTTTTCCAATCCCAAAATAAGACTATTTATAGTAGTTTATTGTTACTAACCCTAATAGAATTACATTCCTAAATAAAAATTACATACACAATATCCTAATTTTAATAAACTTCTATTACACAATTCCTTTTCCAAAGCTACTATTAATTCTCATGCAAAATGTAGGCATTAGAGCTTCCAAATTCAACTAGGAAATTGCATCATACTTTGACTCAGCTACACAAAGCACTCGCCACCAAAATTCTGCAGCCCAGCACCCCAGCGCTGGGTTTAGTTCATATTGGAGCACCTGGCGCTGCTGGTCTCCAAAATTACCAAATTACCACTCTTCAGCTAGAATTTCCAGATTTGCCCCTTCTTTGCATTTTCCTACAAAATAACATAAAAAAATAGAATACATTAAAATTTCTTAAAGATAGCAAAATACTAAATCTAAAAGTATCCAAATAATAGGTATAAAACTCACTTATCAAATGTAAATGACAAAGTAAACGAAATGAGATTTTTAACTTGTTCGATGATAGAACAACTCCTAATCCACTCTTCTAATCCATCGAGCATGTATCCACTAAGGATAAGGTCCCTCAGGCCATTTTACAACTAAAACACTAAGGTTCCTTCGAGTCATTAAGTCTAGGCATCGAGTCACTAAATCTCGACAATTCGGTCACTAAGACCAGGTCACTCCTGACCCCAAGTTCGATCACTAAGACCAAGACACTTAGACCTCAATTCCTATTTAATGATGTTTGTTGGATGTGCTGCTGATACAATCCTGGCTAGGCTCTCATCGAACAACAATGACTCAACTCAAGTAAAGAAGATTCAACAAGTGATCATGATTGATGGGGTTAAAATCTACTCGGGAATGTTTAAGAGTTTACAATATATCACGTGGCATCACGAGTTTGAATTACATGGGACGAAGGATAAGGAATCAAGTTACACATCAAAGCATTCGTCAAGGCATTCACTGGGAAAATGATACTAAGATCATTAGTTCGGGCCATACAAAGACTCAAGCTAAATGGAGGGAAAGAACGAGGAGTAAAGAATCACATTTGGAGCTTAAAGGCATCGAAAGAAGTACAGTGGGAAAGTTCATCCAGACCGGCACTGCCGCGCTGTCATACAGGACAAATTGGGCGTTTTCACGCCATATCAGTTCGTCAGAAGATTCTCTGGAGGTCTGGGCCTGCCGCCCCATTCCTAGTTTAATTTTTGATACTGTCGTGCCGCAATAATAAGTCAGGATCTCTAGTGTGTTTGTGCTATCGCACCATTGTGTAGCTCAAACACGGCACTGCCGCGCTGTGCATAAAAATTGAGGGCGCGTTTTTTTATGTATTTTAAAAGATTTCTTCCTTATTTTGAGAGATTTTCAGATCTTTTTATAATTCTAATGTATCTAGGATATTTATTAGATAGGATTTAATTTCCATATTGATTTGCTAGCTAGGATTTCTATTTCCATTCAAATTCTTATCCCTTATAGGAATTGGGGTTTTGATTTCTTATTTCTTATAGAATTAGGATTTTTTTAATTATTATAAATAGGTTACATAGCTAATGTAATAGAGAGACAACTTTCAAAAATAAAACTTGTGAGATTATTCTCTTTTTGGTCCTTTGAGAATTCCTGAATTGTTCACAGTTTTCTGTGAGATTCAAGCCTGACTTATCGTACAACAATACATAGTTGTATATGGCGTCTTCTACTGCATCAATCATCTATTATACTGAGATTATTGCTTTAAAATAGGCGAGGGGTCAAGGTGTCGTTGGTGTCCATTCAATGCAGATTTTCGAATGCGAGCAATTGTACCAAGATTACTGTCTACATATAGACGAGGGGTTAAGGTGTTGCAAGAAATTCACCCAACAACTATGCTAGAAACGATTCGGATGACGACTACCTCACGCAAGCGTGCCATGGAGTCCATCATTTGGTAAAGCTAAGTACTCTAGTTGTGACGCCCCCAAATCTGGGTACCTTCAAGCCCTATATATGGTGCTATACGGTAGTACTAACTACTCATACATTCGATTGAATACTTCATTGACAAGCATACATTTACTAAATATTACATCATAATAAATTCCTTCCCAAGTTCTTTATAACCATTACATTCGTTCATTGTTATAATATCATTCATTACAAAAATAATACTATGCTATTACAAGGATAATCTATTTATCCATCTTGGCTTTGCCCTTATCCTTACCGGATCCTTGGGTCCGTTTGTTCTTAGTTGCATTTATATAATTCAAGCAAGGAATGAGCATTAACAAGCTCAGCAAGTTTGACAATTATAAAGCAACCACAAAATCAATAATTATATGATTTTATCTTCAATAATTGTACAATAGTTATGAAGTACTATGAACAATGAAAAAGAACTTTTATTTCTTTTTAAAACATTCAACAATTGCAAAACATCAGTTAAATTATGAGTTAGGTCGTTATACCAAGAACATTCATTCTTTCATTTCTTTGAAAAGGACATCACGGCACTAAGACTGTAAGTCTGATATTACTTACGAGCACGTCTAGGTGATCAACCTATAGTACTTTATGTTGATCAACACTACTCCATTAAACGTATTTACATTTAAGTTCGACAACTCATGTTCCAGTCAATTCACGACTTAAAAACCTTTGTTTATTCATACTCAGGCCTACCTTTGAATCCGTACCATACCAAAGTAATTGGCATAGGATAGCAACATCAATAATATCTTGAAGACTTGTAAATAAATCAACAAAATACTTTAAAACTCAGTCTGGCCGAATCAAATGGCATCAACTCTTTCTTAAATAATTCGTGCATAAATATCATGCATATTGACAACTTGTCCAACACAAAGTATAGACAAGAGTTTTAAAAACTTGTATAACATAAGTTAATACAGGAGTTGAAAGAACTTTCCCTAAGCATCTTCTAGCTTTCAATTTTACTCAGTCTTTATATGTCTACATGGTATAATCACATTAACATATAATTAGGCACATAACAATAGTTACATATTATCATTAACCTATGTTCTACTTCTTTTTATCATAATCTAATAACGTTTATTAGGCTATTTGCATTCATTACAGCTTAATAACATTTAAATGTTATTTCTTACCATTATTACATAATGTTTACGTGATTCCATCTTTAGTAACCTTAAACGTTCATTTCACTTGAATACAGTCTACCGTATTCCCGAATACAGGATCCCGTATTCAATTACACTCTTTGTACTTACTTTGAAATATCAAAAGTCAACATCTTTGTGTATCACTTACTAGATTATAACCTATGTAACCTTAAAGGATAGTTCAATACGAAAATAATCGACGAAAATCGTTTACTTATTTTATATTTAATTTAATAACCTTTTAATTCACGTTTAATTACTAAACTCTAGGTTTTACTCATCATTCATGATGTTATATTACATGAATAATAGACTTATACTTGCCCCCTAATTATCACCTCGAAAGTTGGGTAATAAAAAGCTCGTGTCGAAAAAAATTTGGCTAAGGGCGCAGCGGCGCCGGATCCTTTGTTAAATGGGGTGCTGCGGCGCCCTTCGGCAGTACATGAGCCTCCGGGCAGGCGCTGCGGCACGGCCTAAAGAGCTCTAGGCGGTGCTGCGATGCCTCCTTTGATTTCTTAAAAAAAAAATTAAGTCTTAAGGAATCTTTGACACGCTCACTTCCCGAACTCGTAACTCGTTCATTATAACTCGGAACAAGTTCGTTCAAAAGTTATTTTCTTACATTCCTTACATACTTCAATTTCCCTTGGACAGAATAAGTTTTTGAATGCGTTAACGAGGTTTTCCATTGGTTAAATTTTTATTATTCGTTCGTTTTACGTTCTTGAGCGTTATTCACTCGTTCGTCCGTAATCCGTTCATCGAATTTCAAATCCGTCCGTTCTTGAGCCTATGGCTCACAAATTCCTTGCTCTTCGATATCCTAATGAAAGCTAAGTTTCTTAGGTTTGTTATTAATAATCCCTTTTAGTTGTGAAATCCTAGTTAACTAAGATTTCAACGATTAACGTCTTTTATTGAAAATTTTGCCATAACTTTGTTATTACGAATTTTTACTCCTTTCCAAATGGAACCATTCCATCACTTATTCATCTATATCCTAACCAATCAATACGCACCAAACTTATATGCGATTGTTTTAAACTTGTCCATCAACAACAAGCTCTAAGTTTTCATATGTTCTTCATTACGTTCTTAACCATTCGATTATGATTTCACTTATACATGGTTTATTAATGTTTTAAGTCCAATAATAGCCATCCTTATTGCTTTGAGCAATACATACACCACCAATTTTGTGACGCCCCCAAATCCACGTTCCTTCGAAGCCTCGAATTCGGTGCAGTCACGATACTACTATCGCGGAACTATTACATCTTTTAATCATTAGTAAAAGAATACAACTTTGTTCATTACAATTTAGAATATAAATTCTATTCATATCCAAGATCTCGTCTTTACCTCATATTCGATATTACTAAAATACGGAATAATTTAAACTTTTCAATATCCTTTGAATAAAAATCTTTTTATTGATTCCATAACTTTGATACCGATTACAAATCTTGAATCAACTATATAATATGATTCCTTCTTATCTGAGTTATCGTATAAACATTTACAACTCAACTCGATATCCTCTATGTATTAATTAATACATTCTTACAATACAACAAGTATTAAACAGTGTAAGCAACTATCGAGTACATCATCTAGAATCTAAATATGGTCCAGACAATAATCTAAGTAATATTCTTCAATGCGATACTATCTATCTTTATCAATCAAGAAGCACGAAATCTTTACCGTGAATCCTTAACCTGCAAAAGTGGTTATTTGCAAGAGTGAGCTCGACAGCTCAGCAATTCTAACAGTCCTCATGCATCACATAGCATATAACATCATACTCAGTTCATGCATTTATAAACAGTTTATATTTACTATGCATGTTACTTTTCACATAACAAGTATATCATCAAAGATCAACTTTCAATCTCATTTATATCTCATATACAGTTCATATATAAGTTCACATTATCACAGCATAATATAATTCAACTAACAGTTATTGAATTCATATATCAAATAGGAACTGAAAGACTTGCCTAATTTGTAGTTTAATAACTACGACTTAACTGCTTAAGAATCTCTGCACTTTGTGTAATCCTACACAGTTATATTAACCATAGAGATCACACTCATCAGTTATATGCATCCACACATTCTCAATGTAATAATAAAGGTTACATTGTTGTCTAACTTGTTTCTTAGAACCTTGTTTCACTTTCTTAACATACTCCTATAATAGCTAGTATAGGTATACTTCTAATATCAACATTCATACACCTTTACTCGACTCGCTATGTGTTCGACATGTATTTAGAGCTCATAGATACATGATCTATATTGCTTTCATGTTTCTCAAACCTTATCGAAACCATTACATTCAAACTTTTCTAAGTTTCACCTTTCAAAATCCTTGTCATATTTTAAACTAGGCATGCAAGGTCATTATGTTTATCATATAGTCATAAACCAGTAGGGGTCAGACCATGATTTGCAGTTTAAGTAATAATACAAGTCTACTACAAAATCAAGAACAAACAGACTGCACAAATCCTGAAAACAGGATGGCGCAGCTGCGTAGGTATTGGCCTTAAGAGTGGCGCAGCTGCGCCACTCACTGGTCAAACCAGAAATGACCTTTCATTCTGCTGGACAACCCGAGGTCATTCACTAGCATTCAGATTACTGATATCCATTACGTACATATGTCTATACGGTCATTAACTCAAGTTTGAAACCTAGCATGCACATTCAAATCTAATTCAAAGTTACATGGTTTTCATGTCGGACTTTCATATACCTTAAGTAATTTAAGTCCATACTTCAAGGCCAACTACTAAGGTCATATTACCACATAAAGAGGCTAAACAATACTAAGTAGGCATGCTCGTGCTTATACTACACATGTATACCTAATCACATAGTTTATGCTTTAAAATTTTATTTCTTGAATACGTGTGCATAGGTGATATCCATGCTCCATCAAATGATGCTCATGTCAACATGTCTATAGGCATAATGACATCCTAATGCATATGCTTGCATGATCACAACATAATTCATATGGTAATTGATGTCCTTAGCTTTTCATTGGAAATCACACTAAGTCAACAAGGAATCATAGTACATGCATGGCATCTATATGTATTTCATATACACTAGAAACTCATATTTAAACCACATAAATATTCTCAAATGGCCAGAATCTAAAAGACATTAGTCTTGGTTAAGTTCGTTTTTGAAAGTCTTAAGTTTATTATTTCGAAAATTATCTTAACTTCTAATACTAGTGTACGGTTAATACTTTAAGCATGCATTTCATGTCAATATAAACCATACTATCATGTTTAAAATATCAGATTATATACATATTATATATGTGTCCAAGTTCACAATCGAAACTATAAGTTTCATTTCAAAACTATAAGTTTTTCTTCAATCGTGTGTACTAATATCGTTACACATGCTCATTTCATATCAAGGTAATCATATATGTATGTTATCTATGTCCACATGCTTGTTCTAATTATATATCTCATGCTAGCACTTAACAGTACTTAACAGACAACAGAAACTGGGACAGGGGACCGGCGCAGCTGCGCAGGGCCTTGCCCTACTCAAGTCTGGTACCAGCGCAGCTGCGCTGCTGGCCAGTACAAAACTGGCGCAGCTGTGCAGTTGGTCGGCCAGAAACAGAGCAGCCTTCTGCTCGGCAATTCTACAGACCCATCTCAGAAATTTCCTACGAAATTCATTCTAGACAAGCTACTAGCATACTAACATATATATCAGCCCACATATCAACTAACAAACAATTCTTGATCACATTATCATGAATTTCATACTAAATTCAAGAATTAGAAATTCTCAGAAAACAAAGATGAAGAACAAGAAATTAAGTGTTATACCTCAGTAAATCTTGAAATGAGTTTACTGCTATATCAAACTTCCTCTATTCACAGACTCCTTGCTAATATAATGCATTACCTCTATATTTTATACTTATTAGAATTTCTCAGCAAATGAAATGAAGGAGGAGGAAGCCTTATTTATAGAGTCTTGAATACACAGACAATGTTACTGCCTCCCAAATCAAACAAATGGAATAAAGGATTACATGATGGTTCATGGATAGTGGTTGAGAGTGGGTGAAATCCATCATGAACTCCTCACCCCTTGCAATCATTAGCTAGTTTTGTTGCTGAGTTTGAGAGAAATAGGCATAGCTCCTAGCCATTCACGTGAAGGAGAAGTTGGGCACTAAAATTATGGGACAAGAAATTTATAACTCAGTATTACCAACATATAAATACCTAATATTAATACTTAGGCTATATATATTTATTCCATATATATTTAAGTTGTACACATTTCATTTTATATAACTTAAGTTATAATTTAATGTGTCACAATGTAGTCCCAATAATACTATCGTGTAGTAAATTTTAACTTAGCACATATAAATTCGTGTACATTTCATTCTACCGGATATAATTCTATAGGGTATCTTCACAGTGTATTGTCTCCTTTATTATTAAATTTCATTAATTCAATAATTGTTTACAATATATCTATGATATATTATTTTATTGTATACTTAATATACACATTGTCACACCCATATTTCATGTACCTATTACAACTCAATAACTTTACTATATAGTTTATATTCATATATAGCATAGTCGCATTGCACTTTATACTTCGCATAACATATAGTTAACTATCATACGTTATACTTTAATATCGCATGGTTGCACATAGAAATTAATAAATTACTTATCTTATCAATTAATTAATAATAATATTAATTAATCCATTTCTCATTAATCCATGGAATTATAATTCCCATGCTAATTGATTAACACTTTATATGATTTATTATCACGTTAAATAAATATAAATCTTTTTATATTTATAAATTATTTACTCATTAATCATCATATTATCAAATAATTACTTGATAATAGTATATTGTTCATAACAATAATTAATATTAGAAGACAATTTATCTCATCACAAATCCGATTATACTTATAATCGATTTCCTTATTATTATACTATCACTAGCCATAATAATTTAACATACTATCATAATAACAATTAACAATTAATTTAGATTAATTGTTTAATTAATAATTCCTCCATCATTAAATTAGTCAATTCATTACTGAATCTATTATTGTGCCACACAAGGCATCTCTCACAAGCTCAATCTTAAGCTTATCGTTATTCTCATCACTTACTCATTTCTCACCACATTACTACTTATAACCTGTTCAATTAAATTAGAACTATTAAATCCAAGGTCCACATATAAATATTTTACAAATCGAATATTCAAATATTATATATAACCTTTACGGAAATATAATAACTCAAGCTATTAAAATGTTAAATTACTTCAATTAATTATACTTATAATAAGTATAACCTTTACGCTTATAATAATTAATATATACTCTATTAATTATTCCAATAATAATATTCACGATCAAATAATAACTTAAGTTATTTAATATATTAAAATAACTTAATTTCCTTTCATTAATTAAACTCCCTTGAAAATACATTTAAAATTATGTATTTAGCCATATCATAAAATATTATGTTTTCTCCAAATAAGCACATTCGTTATTAGAAAATAATTTACTTATTGTCTCATGATATTAATCTTAATATAATATCAAATAACTATATGTATGACACATGTACATACATTATATATAGAAAATAGATAATAAGTTTATTTTCTATTATAATAAATTGTTTCCATCAATTTAATTACATATAGCAAATACGTTTTAATATATTTACCATATTAATTAATCATACCTATTACCTCATACAAAAAAATATATAAGGTAATATTATTATTCAAAAATAACATTTCCTCCTTTTATTAAAATAATTCAATATTAGAAATTATTTTAATATCCTTTATTAGAAATATATAATAACTATTTCTCTTTCTTTTCTATAAATTGTTCCCAAAACAATTTCTTCAAATATTCATTTAAAGATATAATGATTTCCATCTCCCTTTAATAACGTGTGTGTGTGTGTATATATATATATATATATATATATATATATATATATATATATAACGTTATTCGTACATTAGACTTTCTCACATATTACTATTCTAAGTAATATATATAAAAAGTATCAACTATAATTACATATTCAACACACATATTAATTCACTCCTTTACTTAAGTAAATTAAACATTGTTCTATATCATCATAGTTAATTAAGATTCAATACTGACATTATATTATTCCATAATATAACTCACAACTTATATTAACTAATATTTATTCTTATTAGTTAATTCCTTAACTAACTCATGCTTCACTATCCAAACCTATTCATGGATAGCTTAAGTGCTATTAATAACCTATATTATAAACATACTAGTTATTAATACACATACTCAAGAATATGGTGATTATACATTAAGGATATTTAATGTCACCAACTTACTATAAAATAATTCTATAAATTATTTAATATCGATAGGAATTTATCCACTTCCTTTATCTCAACTGGATCGTCTCTACGATAAGTAACAAATATATATTAATAATATATTTATAAATCACAAAAACACATTTTACATAGTCCATATTATCCTATGTAATATAATACCACATACCTCATATCACATATATATATTATTATTCGAACCCATCTCACAGTTTAAGAATTTTATTTATTAAATCCTTATTTAATAATATCTGAAAATTCGGGTTCTTACATCCTCTCCCCCTTATAAGGATTCCGTCCTCGGAATCACCGAAACTTCCTCTACTCGGTGCTATTCCGAATATTACATATTCTTTAGAATAATTTTATCCATTCTTTTTTTTTTCCAGAAGTTTTATTATTATAACTTTCTCAATTGCATTCTATCACTTTCTCCTTTCTAAGGAGCATCTACTTACTACATTCATCCTTTAGAAGAATAAGAATCTTCCACGATTTTTCAATAATCGGGAAGTAGTATGAATAACTCAGATTCCAATTTATGTTGAGGGGTCACAAGACTGTGAACTTTTCTCCAGGTTTACTAATGCTTCAACACAATTCTTCACACCGCAAACCAGAGTATTTATCAATCACAAAGACAGAAAACACTCTCCACGCGTACTCTAGGTGGCCAACCTATTGTACCACTATGTTGGGCCGCAACGTAGTGTTTTGTAATGACTATATGCGTTACGCTCGGAACCATTGTCCCCGAAAACATATCCCCTTTATAGACCAGAGCAATCTGGTTTGGCATACATACACAAGAATATTTGAATTCTATAATCCCTTTCCAACAGTCGCCTTGCCGAATCAAATAGCTTAGACTCTCATCAACAATTCGGACATCAATCGAAATAATTTAGTCAACTTAATTGACCTTCTTTATAATTTACAAGAAAACCAAAAATTCTTTTATGACGTCATGATACCATACTAGATTAGTAGTACGTTGAGGATTCTGCCATTTTATGACTTTGTCATATTACAACATACCATAGTGGGCTGACGATCTTTCGATCACAACCAACACTAGGTTCGATTGCATTGATGACTCCATCGTTTACCATTCTACATCATATCAAATGATGCACAAGGTTAAAATATATTTTGAAAGATTGTCAAATCATTTTTGTCTTAGCCGAAACAAATAGCGTAGACATACGAATAACGGTGTTGTTTTTAAAACTCATTAGTTCAGTTACCTGACCCAATGTTTTCTCAAGAAAACCGAAGTGCAAACACTAGCACGAAGTCAATAATTATTGAAAATCTAGCGTAGCTAGAGGATTTAGGAAAATCCAATTTCTCCATCGCTTCAATCTCTTACCACCATCAATGCTTACTATTCCAAAACTCTTATATAATATATCTATTCTCAGTACAGTTCACCAACTTACCACACCATGGAAGTTCAGGAACTTACCACAATCATATGGGTTGAGAAACTTATCCTAGTCAGACCAAAATCGTCCATTCGCTGAGGGGTTCCACCATACGATTATGAGTCACGAACTTGTCATAGGCACGAGTCTTAAGAACTCGCTCCTAATCTTAATATTATCTAATTATATCTTAGAAATCTCTATCTATCAAAATAAATATGAGAAAAGAATCACCTTTCCGCCATATGTATAATGATACCGCGACACTAACATTCCAACGATTATCAATGTGACGCACTCAGTGCAAGCACAAAACTTCTGCCCATACAAAAGTTTGTACAACTAAGCCATCACATGAGTCCTCAATGGAATTCCAACACTTAACTATATCTTACTCTATCACTTGCTCATTACAAGCTTTCTATGTTTCACCACATACAACTCCTCATGAGTTCATCTCGTACTTTATCATAGTACATTCTCTTATAGCATCAAGCTATACATACTTAGTCATTACAGACTATCTATCATTTTACAATTCAATCTGATCATGTCGTGATCATCACTATACCTTAGGGTTCTTTCCCTATTATCAACCAAACTCCATCTGAGTTTATTCTCACTATCCCTATCATATTCATATTATAGACATCGTCTTAACATTTTTATTACCGGAGTTAGAAAACTCCTGATTCTCATTCTGTAGATATTTCAAGATTCTTCTTTAAATCTTCATTTAGATATATTTTAATCTTATCTTTCATTCTCTCAGGTTATAGTCTAAGGTACACTTACCTAAGGTTTATAACCTACAGCTTTGATACCAACCTGTGACGCTCCCAAATCCACGTTCCTTCGAAACCTCGAATTCGGTGCAGTCACGATACTACTATCGCGGAACTATTACATCTTTTAATCATTAGTAAAAGAATACAACTTTGTTCATTACAATTTAGAATATAAATTCTATTCATATCCAAGATCTCGTCTTTACCTCATATTCGATATTACTAAAATACGGAATAATTTAAACTTTTCAATATCCTTTGAATAAAAATCTTTTTATTGATTCCATAACTTTGATACCGATTACAAATCTTGAATCAACTATATAATATGATTCCTTCTTATCTGAGTTATCGTATAAACATTTACAACTCAACTCGATATCCTCTATGTATTAATTAATACATTCTTACAATACAACAAGTATTAAACAGTGTAAGCAACTATCGAGTACATCATCTAGAATCTAAATATGGTCCAGACAATAATCTAAGTAATATTCTTCAATGCGATACTATCTATCTTTATCAATCAAGAAGCACGAAATCTTTACCGTGAATCCTTAACCTGCAAAAGTGGTTATTTGCAAGAGTGAGCTCGACAGCTCAGCAATTCTAACAGTCCTCATGCATCACATAGCATATAACATCATACTCAGTTCATGCATTTATAAACAGTTTATATTTACTATGCATGTTACTTTTCACATAACAAGTATATCATCAAAGATCAACTTTCAATCTCATTTATATCTCATATACAGTTCATATATAAGTTCACATTATCACAGCATAATATAATTCAACTAACAGTTATTGAATTCATATATCAAATAGGAACTGAAAGACTTGCCTGATTTGTAGTTTAATAACTACGACTTAACTGCTTAAGAATCTCTGCACTTTGTGTAATCCTACACAGTTATATTAACCATAGAGATCACACTCATCAGTTATATGCATCCACACATTCTCAATGTAATAATAAAGGTTACATTGTTGTCTAACTTGTTTCTTAGAACCTTGTTTCACTTTCTTAACATACTCCTATAATAGCTAGTATAGGTATACTTCTAATATCAACATTCATACACCTTTACTCGACTCGCTATGTGTTCGACATGTATTTAGAGCTCATAGATACATGATCTATATTGCTTTCATGTTTCTCAAACCTTATCGAAACCATTACATTCAAACTTTTCTAAGTTTCACCTTTCAAAATCCTTGTCATATTTTAAACTAGGCATGCAAGGTCATTATGTTTATCATATAGTCATAAACCAGTAGGGGTCAGACCATGATTTGCAGTTTAAGTAATAATACAAGTCTACTACAAAATCAAGAACAAACAGACTGCACAAATCCTGAAAACAGGATGGCGCAGCTGCGTAGGTATTGGCCTTAAGAGTGGCGCAGCTGCGCCACTCACTGGTCAAACCAGAAATGACCTTTCATTCTGCTGGACAACCCGAGGTCATTCACTAGCATTCAGATTACTGATATCCATTACGTACATATGTCTATACGGTCATTAACTCAAGTTTGAAACCTAGCATGCACATTCAAATCTAATTCAAAGTTACATGGTTTTCATGTCGGACTTTCATATACCTTAAGTAATTTAAGTCCATACTTCAAGGCCAACTACTAAGGTCATATTACCACATAAAGAGGCTAAACAATACTAAGTAGGCATGCTCGTGCTTATACTACACATGTATACCTAATCACATAGTTTATGCTTTAAAATTTTATTTCTTGAATACGTGTGCATAGGTGATATCCATGCTCCATCAAATGATGCTCATGTCAACATGTCTATAGGCATAATGACATCCTAATGCATATGCTTGCATGATCACAACATAATTCATATGGTAATTGATGTCCTTAGCTTTTCATTGGAAATCACACTAAGTCAACAAGGAATCATAGTATATGCATGGCATCTATATGTATTTCATATGCACTAGAAACTCATATTTAAACCACATAAATATTCTCAAATGGCCAGAATCTAAAAGACATTAGTCTTGGTTAAGTTCGTTTTCGAAAGTCTTAAGTTTATTATTTTGAAAATTATCTTAACTTCTAATACTAGTGTACGGTTAATACTTTAAGCATGCATTTCATGTCAATATAAACCATACTATCATGTTTAAAATATCAGATTATATACATATTATATATGTGTCCAAGTTCACAATCGAAACTATAAGTTTCATTTCAAAACTATAAGTTTTTCTTCAATCGTGTGTACTAATATCGTTACACATGCTCATTTCATATCAAGGTAATCATATATGTATGTTATCTATGTCCACATGCTTGTTCTAATTATATATCTCATGCTAGCACTTAACAGTACTTAACAGACAACAGAAACTGGGACAGGGGACCGGCGCAGCTGCGCAGCTCCCCAGTTCAAAACTGGCGCAGCTGCGCAGGGCCTTGCCCTACTCAAGTCTGGTACCGGCGCAGCTGCGCTGCTGGCCAGTACAAAACTGGCGCAGCTGTGCAGTTGGTCGGCCAGAAACAGAGCAGCCTTCTGCTCGGCAATTCTACAGACCCATCTCAGAAATTTCCTACGAAATTCATTTCAGACAAGCTACTAGCCATACTAACATATATATCAGCCCACATATCAACTAACAAACAATTCTTGATCACATTATCATGAATTTCATACTAAATTCAAGAATTAGAAATTCTCAAAAAACAAAGATGAAGAACAAGAAATTAAGTGTTATACCTCAGTAAATCTTGAAATGAGTTTACTGCTATATCAAACTTCCTCTATTCACAGACTCCTTGCTAATATAATGCATTACCTCTATATTTTATACTTATTAGAATTTCTCAGCAAATGAAATGAAGGAGGAGGAAGCCTTATTTATAGAGTCTTGAATACACAGACAATGTTACTGCCTCCCAAATCAAACAAATGGAATAAAGGATTACATGATGGTTCATGGATAGTGGTTGAGAGTGGGTGAAATCCATCATGAACTCCTCACCCCTTGCAATCATTAGCTAGTTTTGTTGCTGAGTTTGAGAGAAATAGGCATAGCTCCTAGCCATTCACGTGAAGGAGAAGTTGGGCACTAAAATTATGGGACAAGAAATTTATAACTCAGTATTACCAACATATAAATACCTAATATTAATACTTAGGCTATATATATTTATTCCATATATATTTAAGTTGTACACATTCTATTTTATATAACTTAAGTTATAATTTAATGTGTCACAATGTAGTCCCAATAATACTATCGTGTAGTAAATTTTAACTTGCACATATAAATTCGTGTACATTTCATTCTACCGGATATAATTCTATCGGGTATCTTCACAGTGTATTGTCTCCTTTATTATTAAATTTCATTAATTCAATAATTGTTTACAATATATTTATGATATATTATTTTATTGTATACTTAATATACACATTGTCACACCCATATTTCATGTACCTATTACAACTCAATAACTTTACTATATAGTTTATATTCATATATAGCATAGTCGCATTGCACTTTATACTTCGCATAACATATAGTTAACTATCATACGTTATACTTTAATATCGCATGGTTGCACATAGAAATTAATAAATTACTTATCTTATCAATTAATTAATAATAATATTAATTAATCCATTTCTCATTAATCCATGGAATTATAATTCCCATGCTAATTGATTAACACTTTATATGATTTATTATCACGTTAAATAAATATAAATCTTTTTATATTTATAAATTATTTACTCATTAATCATCATATTATCAAATAATTACTTGATAATAGTATATTGTTCATAACAATAATTAATATTAGAAGACAATTTATCTCATCACAAATCCGATTATACTTATAATCGATTTCCTTATTATTATACTATCACTAGCCATAATAATTTAACATACTATCATAATAACAATTAACAATTAATTTAGATTAATTATTTAATTAATAATTCCTCCATCATTAAATTAGTCAATTCATTACTGAATTTATTATTGTGCCACACAAGGTATCTCTCACAAGCTCAATCTTAAGCTTATCGTTATTCTCATCACTTACTCATTTCTCACCACATTACTACTTATAACCTGTTCAATTAAATTAGAACTATTAAATCCAAGGTCCACATATAAATATTTTACAAATCGAATATTCAAATATTATATATAACCTTTACGGAAATATAATAACTCAAGCTATTAAAATGTTAAATTACTTCAATTAATTATACTTATAATAAGTATAACCTTTACGCTTATAATAATTAATATATACTCTATTAATTATTCCAATAATAATATTCACGATCAAATAATAACTAAAGTTATTTAATATATTAAAATAACTTAGTTTCCTTTCATTAATTAAACTCTCTTGAAAATACAATTAAAATTATGTATTTAGCCATATCATAAAATATTATGTTTTCTCCAAATAAGCACATTCGTTATTAGAAAATAATTTACTTATTGTCTCATGATATTATTCTTAATATAATATCAAATACCTATATGTATGACACATGTACATACATTATATATAGAAAATAGATAATAAGTTTATTTTCTATTATAATAAATTATTTCCATCAATTTAATTACATATAGCAAATACGTTTTAATATATTTACCATATTAATTAATCATACCTATTACCTCATACAAAAAAAAAATATAAGGTAATATTATTATTCAAAAATAACATTTCCTCCTTTTATTAAAATAATTCAATATTAGAAATTATTTTAATATCCTTTATTAGAAATATATAATAACTATTTCTCTTTCTTTTCTATAAATTGTTCCCAAAACAATTTCTTCAAATATTCATTTAAAGATATAATGATTTCCATCTCCCTTTAATAACATATATATATATATATATATATTTAACGTTATTCATACATTAGACTTTCTCACATATTACTATTCTAAGTAATATATATAAAAAGTATCAACTATAATTACATATTCAACACACATATTAATTCACTCCTTTACTTAAGTAAATTAAACATTGTACTATATCATCATAGTTAATTAAGATTCAATACTGACATTATATTATTCCATAATATAACTCACAACTTATATTAACTAATATTTATTCTTATTAGTTAATTCCTTAACTAACTCATGCTTCACTATCCAAACCTATTCATGGATAGCTTAAGTGCTATTAATAACCTATATTATAAACATACTAGTTATTAATACACATACTCAAGAATATGGTGATTATACATTAAGGATATTTAATGTCACCAACTTACTATAAAATAATTCTATAAATTATTTAATATCGATAGGAATTTATCCACTTCCTTTATCTCAACTGGATCGTCTCTACGATAAGTAACAAATATATATTAATAATATATTTATAAATCACAAAAACACATTTTACATAGTCCATATTATCCTATGTAATATAATACCACATACCTCATATCACATATATATTATTATTCGAACCCATCTCACAGTTTAAGAATTTTATTTATTAAATCCTTATTTAGTAATATCTGAAAATTCGGGTCCTTACAAATTTCACTTGTCTACTAATTCAAAATGGAAAAGAAATGAAGATTTGTGGTTCAAGTGTTTTTACCTCTTGCGTTCTTGCTTTGTTCTTGATTGAATGGTTGATTTAGCTTCTTTTCCTCCTTGATAACTTGTATTGCTCTCAGTTCTTTCTCAACATGTTAGTTAATTTGCAAAGGAGAGAAAAATGATGGCTTAAGGCTCACTTTTGTAGAATTTACAAAGGAGGGGCAAAAGGATCATTTCCATCAAACCTCCTTAACAAAGCTTCCTAAGAAGCCTGGCCATATGTTGGCCGACCACATGGGGTTGTGTGGCCCTCATGGGTTTCCCCAACCCCTTTTTACCCACCTGTTGACCCACAATTTGGCCCACGGGTTTTGATTCTTGGTTCGGGCTTAAAAAAATTCGATTTCGGGCCTAACTTTTTGCTTGAATTAAATTCTTATTGGGCCTTGATATATTTATCATTGGGCTCTCCCCTTAATTCATTTGGTCTTGGAAATGTCCAAGTCTATTGATTAAATAGTCAATCTTGACTTTTATTGATTAAGACTTTCACTTTCGGTATTCTTACCTTATAATTTTTGTATTCTTTTCGTATTTACTTTGTATAACATTCATATTATACGTCGTATTATACTCGTATAATACATTATATTATACTTGTATTCTTCCCGTATAATAATAATCTTTTTATACTTAATTATTTCTTTTCTTTAGATTTTCACTTTCCCTAACCACTCGAATTCTTAATTACCGGGGCTAAAAATTCGTTTGCTATAACTGAATTATTATTGAATAATCCATCTTTCCTCAGAATTCTAACATTATGTGTTTCTCAAAAATTCAAAAATAAATTCCAAGGAGAAATGGATGAATAGTGATCTTTCGAAAGTTTCTCGGAAAACTTTTATTTTCGTCTTAAAAATTCATATACGTTAATTCTAGCACACAACCAGAATCCTACGTTCATACATTCATCCTAGGTCATAAAATGACCTTCTCATAGCTTACTCATTATGTTAAACATATAATCTCATTTTATTCAATATAATCAAACAAAAATTTATTTAAATAAAAATTCGATTTTCTCGGTTGTTACATTCTCTCCCCCCTTATAAGGATTTTGTCCCCAGAATCTCGATACAAGTTAATCAAATGAAAGGGGATAATTTTTCTTCATTTTCTCTTCGAGTTCTCACGTTGCTTCATCGGTATTGTGGTTTTTCCATACTACCTTCACCGAAGGTATTACTTTGCTCCTTAAAACTTGTTCTTTCCTATCAATAATTTGAATCGGAATTTTTTCGTACGTTAAGTCCTTCTTGACTTGAATAGGTTCATACTCTATTACGTGCTTATAATATGATTTGTAAGGGCGTAATACAGACACATAAAACACAATGTGTATATGTTCCAACTCTGGAGTTAATGCTATCACATAAGCTACCTCTACTACCCTCTTCAAAACTTCAAAAGGTCCTATAAACCTTGGACTTAGCTTTCCTTTCTTCCCAAAGAATATCTTTCTGTTCCAGGGAGATACCTTAAGAAACGCATACGAACCAACTTCAAACTCTCTCTTCTTTCGATGCGGGTCTGCATACTTTCTCTATCTGTCTTGAGCTGCTACCAGTCATGTTCGTATTATCTTAACCACATCAGTCATTTGCTATACCATTTTCGGTCCTATCATTCGACACTCACCTACCTCATCCCAACACAGTGCAGTCCTGCACTTTCTCCCGTATAACGCTTCGTAAGGCGGCATGCCTATACTTGCGTGATAACTGTTGTTATAAGAAAACTATACTAATGGTAGATGATCATCCCAACTCCCTATGAAATCCAATACGCAAAATCATAGCATATCTTCTAACGTCTGAATTGTCCTTTCACTCTGTCCATCCATTTGAGGATGATACGTTATACTTAACCTCAACTGCGTTCCCATTTGTTCTTGTAAACTCCTCCAGAAATTCAATGTGAATCATGGATCACGATCTGAGACAATTGAAACTGGTACCCCATTGCTTGAAACAATCTCCTTGACATAAAGTTTAGCTAGCTGCTCCAGATTAAACCCGACTCTTATCGGCAAAAAGTGAGTCGACTTCGTTAAACGATCCACTATCACCCAGATAGTGTCATACCCTTTCTGCGTAGTTGGAAGTCCCACCACAAAGTCCATTATAACATTCTCCCATTTTCATTCTGAAATCTCCGGTGATTGTAGCAATCCACTTGGTTGTTGATGTTCGGCCTTGACCTTTTGACAAGTCAAGCACATACAGACATACTCTATTATTTCCCTCTTCATGTTTGGCCACCAAAAGTTCTGTCAAAGGTTTTGATACATCTTGGTTCTACCCAGATGAATCGAGTACCTCGACCCATGAGCCTCTTATAATAATTCCTCTTTTAATTTCGTTTCATACAAAACCTAAATTCTTCCTTCAAATCTTAATAACCCTTCGTTATCAAGACTGTACTTAAGTTCTTCTCCGTCTGCAATCCTCTTCTCACTGTGTTGTACTTATTTTACTCTCTCCCCAATTTTAGGTTAAGTCCCCATCATAATTAATTTCTTCCTCGATTCACTTGGTAATTGTGACGCACCCAAATTCAAGTACTTATACCTCGAATTCGGTGTTTCACGTTCTAATTCTAATAATACACTAATAACTCATACAGCGGAATAATAGAATAATTTACATTGATATAACATAATTATTCTTGTCCCAAGGTCTCATGACCGTTACTACAACATTCCATAATTAAGTCTAAAACTTAACTTAAACATAATTTAACCATTTCTTAATACAACATAATATTAAATCTTCTAGCTTAAAGGACTAAACCTTTTTCGTACCCTTGCCCTTGCCCTTGTCATTTTCGGAGGTACTGTCTTGCTTTGCCTTAACTGTAAAGTTTTTAGGGAAGCAAGAAAGAGCAACAAAATTGCCTAGCAAGTAATATAGAAATAAGGGTGAACAATAATAATGTTCGAATCTCAAGGGTATAACAATAAATGATAGTTCAAAATAACCAGAAGTATCAATTGTTCTAAATAAGAGTCGTTATGGACTGAAAAATATCAACAAGATTCAAAGGTTTAATCATTTTAAAGTTCAAGAAGAATGAACACCGAGTAGTCACTACGGACTAAGAACTCCTGCTAGAATTAACAGTATTATACTAAAAATAAAATATAAACAAGTACACCAGGTGATCAGCCTAAAGTACCTTACAATATGCATAACATTTACATGCTAATATGTGCGCACGTCGATTCCCCGACAGTTATATAATTTCCCCTTCAATGAGGGTTATTCATCTTATTAGATTTATAAGAGTCTGCACTAAGTCAATTAGTTTGGATAGCTTTCTAACACATGATATTAGTCTAGCCTAATCAAACGGCTTAGACAACTTTTATAATGCATTTAGGAACGATAAGTTCAATGCTTGCAACAACATCAAATTATAAAATTGATTTTCGAAAAATAATAGGTATTTTCTCGATGTAAATTTTGTCGATATAGCAACAATTCAGATTTACATAATATGTAAAGTTAAGAGAGTTAGGAAACTTGCATTCAATATGAAAATCAAATAAAGTTAGAGAACTTGCCTCAAGCGTAGTTTACCAATCTATAGCTTATCAACACTTTGAAATCTTATTATAACCTAGTTATGTATATATGTATATTCATTAGTTATACAAGTCAATTACATATACTTGATATGTACGTTAAGCATATACATTAAGTCTTAAGTTAGTTATACAATCGGACCATGTATATCACATCATCAAGCCACTTAGTTTCGTAATTATCAATGACTTTTCTTCTAAAAGCTTATTTAGAAAACTTTCAAAAAAAACCTTTAGATTCTTGGTTTCACATAGCTATTACGTGTTAGAACACTTTAAACAATATGGTAATCATGTATTATGACTTAAAATAGGATTGTACTCATGTTACAAGTCTCAGATCACAAATAAAATTGTCAGACAAAACTGCAACAGGCACAACTGCGCTCTGGCTAGGCCTAGGGACGGTGCAGCTGCGCTGTTCCCTGGCCAGACCAGAGTTGAGCTTTGCTCTCCTAGTTCTGTCTCATTCTTTAGCACACCTAGATATTACACATAGCATGTACTCATGTTAAAGGGTTTTGCATGCCTTTGCGGTCATCTCAAGTTCACCTTTCCACATCATGGATTCTTAGTTTAGAATTCTGGCAAGCACATTGTCAAACGAGTTCATGAAATCGCGAAGCCAACTATATTAACTATTTATTTATATAAGAAGATCATATAACCTATAATATGCATGCTCGCAAGTATTCACATCATTTACACATGGCTAGTATCGTTTATCATCTCAAAACGGGTCTAAACTCATGCTTGAATGGTTCTTAACATACCCTACTAAGTGAGTGCACATGTAGGTCATGTTTAGTGACATAAGGAGTACTAGCATGCATATCTTTAAAGTTCAGATTATGACCAACACAACGTTTATAGTACTTAGTTTGTAAAACGTCCAAGTTTGCCTTTCAAAGTTATTTTAACCCAAGCTAAGGTAATTTAACTTATGCATATCAATTCAAATCACATTTCATGCATAACTAGACCATATACACATGCTCACAAGGTCAGAACATACGATGTTACAAGTTTTATCAAATCGATTTTCAAAACTTTGAGTTTTTCTTGAAAAAAATCATTTTAACCAAGTCAAAGCAATCTAACACATACAAAGCAACTTTAAACCTTATGTGATGCATAGTTAGGCTACGTATACATATTAACAAGGTTAGAATTTAAGGTACACAAGTTTCGTCAAAGTTTTCTTTCAAAATTTCATGTTCCTTTTTAAAAAAAATGCATACTAAAACAACTAAAACAATTCATGGTATGTATGGTGACTCTATACCACAAGCTAGGAATATATTCATGCATGCCTAAGCCAAACTAACATGTCCATGATAACAGAACATAACTAAAGTCAGAATTTTTGACTGGTGACCGGTGCAACTGCGCCGTTTGGTAATGATGAATAGGCACAGCTGCGCCCTTCTTGGGCAAAAACAAGGAAGGGCTCTGCAACTACAAAACTCAACCCACATTCAATTTCCTTCACAATGCAGCATGCTCAGACCATACATATAGATTCCATACACACATATATACTCAGTTAATACATTGGTATCAATTCACAACTCAATTTATATGAAATTCATGGAAATTCTAGCAATTTACTGACTTGGAATAAAGAACACATTTAAGAAATGTTACCTCTGTTAGAGCTTTAGAATGAAAATCCTTCCAATCCCAGATTGCTCTCCAACACACAATACTCACCCTCTATAGAAATCCAGCAATTTGAATTGAGAAGAAAGGAACTCCAATTTATAGAAATTTTAGTGACTATGCCAAGCCTTTCCCCATTGATTTCAACTATTGGGAAGAAGAAGAAGATGATGGTTTGTTGACGTCGGGAAAAATCTTTGGCGATCCCCCTTTCCCTATGTGTTTCTACCCTTGGTACCCTCTATTTGATTTGTTTGATCTGAAGGGTGAATTTTTAGGAAAAGGACGACATAGAATGTCAATGATTTGAAAAGTTTGATTTTACAGAGTCGCCAGTTTGTATGTTTGAAATGGTTATACCAACTCAACCGAGTTTTGTTTAAAAAGTTTTGCAAGTAGGCCCAATTACTAGACTTTGTTTAACTTGGCCTTGAAAATCGAGATTCATAGAGTTCGGGGGCTTGATTAAGCGGAGGGAAGGTGTTAGGCACCCCCGACTTCTGTAAAACACGGTTACCGCGTCTTTTTAATTTCTCTATTTTATTTGCAGTGTGTGTGTGTGTGTGTGTGCTTGCAGTAATTGAGTTTAAGTGCTTTTTTTAAAAGTAGTGTTGTGCTTCGTTGGACCTATATACGAAGGGTTTGATTTAATGAAAAGTCCATTTTAGATAAGATATGAAAATGATATTTTGAAAGATTACTTTCAAACCCTTTCGCTCGCATAGGAATTGAAGCCTTTTGGTACTTCCATTTTATTCTGCATTCGACTGATTTTGATTTTAATGTCGGGATGCAAAGCATCCTCGAGCAAATAATATATATACAAGTGTCGGGCTCCTTATGGGCATGAAAACCATCGAAGTGACCCGAGCACTAAAAATCACAATTTTCTATATTGAGACCTTAAATCCGAATAACCGTTTTAAGGTCCATTTAATTTACATTTACAAAAAAGCAGGCAAGCCGTATTTACAATACAAAGTTGTCCATCGTGAGAATCAGATGTAGATCCACGTGGTTAATCGTAGATCCCTTGATTCCTAGGCTCACAAAATATCATCAAAAGCTTGCACAACAGAGATATTGAAGTAAAATGCAAATTAAAATCTAGACGTTGCAAGACAAAGGATTCATCAGTTAAATCCTTGCATGCACGTAGCCAAAGCTTCCCGTTTTCTCTAGATACGGATCTAGGGTCGCGTAGTTACTTTAATATTTACAAAACTAGAAATAAAACTAGATTTAAATAAATCTTAGTCATTCTAGCTTAACGGTTCTAGCTTTACATCTTTTGAACCAATTGAAAGTTAGATATGGTTAGATTTAGATAAATCTAGACCACAAACTTTACATTATAACAGATTTACATCAAATGAACAGTTAGAACTGATATTTAATCACATTTGAATAAATAATATATATATATATATATATATATATATATATATATATATATATATACTTATATATATATTAAAGCTGGAAAGAGCCACGAATTTACAATCCAGGCGTGACTGATCAATGTAAATATATATATATATATATGCTTATAAATATATTGAAGCTGAAAAAGCCACGAAATAGCATTCCAGGCCAAACAAGTTAGTATAAATATATATATATATATATATATATATATATATTAAAGCTAAAAATGCCACAGATTAACAATCCAGGCTAAAAAAGATTTATAAATATAAATATAAATATATATATATATATATGTATTAAAGCGATAAAAGCCATAGATTTGAAATCCAGGCTAGAAATAGCACTTAAAAATGTATATATATACTTATATATACATAAATATAAGCTAGAAAGGGCACAGATTTGAAATCTAGTGAAACTAGAAACTATAAATATATATATACGCTCATATATATATATATATATGATAAAGCAGTAAAAAGCTTCAGATCATAATAAATATTACAGTATATAGTTCTAGAGGCTTTAAACCACTTGAAGGGCTTGAAAACTTCGTTTTCACAGGTTAAAATTTGATATGTTAGTATATATATGTATACAAGTCTATTAGAGGAGAAATATTGAATTTAGAAGCACTATAGATAGGGTTAAGAACTGAAATGGGCGGAATTTTCTCTTTTTTCTTCTTTTTTTCTCTTTTTTTTGGCTGGTGGGGGTCTTTATTTATAGACCAAAATAGTCGCGAGTCTACTTGCCGTAGCCATGGGTCTACCTGCGGCTCCCCGGGTGGGCCTCGATCCTGTGCGTCCCGTTGTCTCGAAGTACGTGCACTCCGACCAACGCGTTGTATACTTCGAACCTTCTTAACTTTCAATCCGGGAGTCCGATTAAGGCGTGCTATACCTTTCCAGAAAGCCCTTTCCAATAGCTAAACAATGACATGAGATTTGACCATTCTCGAATCTGGGAAGATGGATCCATGACCAGATCTTTGAGTCTTCGCAGTCCGTTCATTGAGCTGTATTGTGCTGTTTTCATTCGGGATTGACATTATGGTTCTTCATGATCTTCATGTCATTGATTTGGCTTTATTTTGACTTGATTTGATGTTAAGTTGGTAAAATAACTATTTTTCCCTTCCTGGGGTTGTCTCTAGGATTGACAGGGTTTTCTACTATTTCGCAGGGTTGTCTCCGAGGTTTGATCCCAGCCGACTCTGTTCTTCCTCAGTGTTGTCTCCGAGGTTGACTTTATATTCCAGGGTTGCCTCTGGGGATAATTTGATGCTTCGGGGCTTTCTTCGAAGGTTGATTTGATATCCCGGGATTGTCGTCGGGGTTTGACTTGATCTCGCGGTGTTGTCGTCGGGGTTGGATTTAATTTCTCGGGGTTATCGCTGGGGCTGAATTTGATCTCCCAGTGTTATCACCGGGGTTGGATTTGATCTCCCGGGTTATCACCGAGGATGGATTTGATTTCCTGGGGTTGTCACCGGGGCTGAATTTGATCTCCCAGTGTTTTCGCTGGGGTTGGATTTGATCTACCAGGGTTGTCGTCGGGGATTACTGGAACTCCCGGCGTTGTCACTGGGGTTGGATTTTATCTCCCGGGGTTATCACCGGGGTTTGATTTTGATCGGGACTTCCAGGGTTGTCTCTGGAAGGTAAAAGACGATTTTTCCCTCTTGCAGGGTTAGTAACATGAATGAAAATTTTTAAGTGTCTACAGATGCCCCTCTTTATCATGTTTATGCAATGCAATGGAATGAACAAGATAAAGACTGCTAGACACTAGAAGTAAGATACATGCAAATGTAATGCAATGCATAATATGCTATATTATGCATGTTATATTCTCTTGTGGGGTTAGTAGCCACGGGTATTCTATCACTGACTGTTAGCGCCATTTCTGTTGGGGATGAAGTTATTCATGATGCTTTTCACCGAACTCTCTTGATGCCTACTCGAACGATAGTTTGCAAAGATTTCATCACCAGATCTTTCCTGATGCTACATTGGGTTAAAGCCAACGGTTTAAGATATCCATCAGTGCTATGGAAACCGATTAGACGAATTATTGTAGATATCTTCAAGATCTCTGTGGGAAAGATTTCTATGGTTGATACCCTTGAACCTTTCTAAATTCAACGTCAGGGTTGTCACCAATGTTCCTTGTCTTTAGATATGCTTTTTACCTTTACCTCCGCTGAGGATATTCCTCTTATGATGAGTGACCTCATTGGGGATTCCTTATACATATCCTGATGATAGATTACACCAGTTTACATTACCGGATTATTCACGGTGCTACATTGGGGTTGTCGCCAACGGTTTGAATTGTTGTCCGGTTGATGCCGACGTTTCTGTCGGGGATAGAAGTCTAACTATCTACTCGAACAATAATTGACAATGATTTGACCATCATCGAACATTCTCGATGCCTACCCGAATGGTAGTTTATAACGGGCGATTGAACTGATTTGATGCCTACTCGAACGGTAGTTTGCAGCGTATGACAATCACTGAACCTCCTCGATGCCTACTCGAACGGTAGTTTATAACGGTAGGTTGAACTAACTTGAAGCCTACTTGAATAATAGTTTGCAGGGTTTGACCATCATCTAGCCTCCTCGATGGCTACTCGAATGGTAGTTTACAACGGTCGATTGAACTGATTTGATTCCTACTCGAACAGTGGTTTGTAGAGTTTGACCATCACCGAACCTCCACGATGCCTACTCGAAACGGTAGTTTACAAAGGTCGATTGAACTAATTCGAATCCTCGCCTGGGGATTTGTATAACAGATTCTATCATCGGTTCTCCCCGAGAAGGATAGTTTTCCACTATTTTCATCATCGGATCTTTCCCGATGTTACGCTGGAGTTGTCGCCAACGGTTTGCAATGTCAGACGTTCTAACCTTCATTGAAGAAGTTCTCAACGGCTTTCATCATCAGATCTACAGATGCTACGCTAAAATTATCGCCAACGGTTTGCAATATCAGACATTCTAACCTTCATTGAAGTAGTTTTCAACGATTTTCACCACCGAATCTTTCTTGATGCTATGCTGGAGTTGCCACCAATGGTTTGCAATATCAGACATACTTAATCTCGATGTTGGGGGTATCCTTCTAATAAGTTATACCCTCGGGCAATTTTGTATACTTTAACGCATTTAAAATCCACTGTTCACAACGTCGGACCTTCCCGATGATTTGACAGAGGCAATTTTTAGCAATTTACATCATTGGCATTCCAAATAACACATCAGGGTTCATACCAATGGCTTATATGAAGATTTTCTTTTATCAGGAGTTTGACACCCGGATTCAGGGTTTCAGGCCTGTTTTGCTTAATCGCGTAGCACTTTTTCCCCTGATTTGACTTTTTAGCTTATGGAAACTCCGTTTTAACCTCATTTGGACCAAATCAAATGGGGTGGGTCCCACCCTAGGGTGCCGTAGATCTACATACAGCTACCGTAGGTAGAGTTACGGCTCCCTACAGGTATATTTTGGTCTCCCCGTGGCTTTCACAAGTCATTTTCAAGTTGAACTATATAGAAAATCTAAAATATCCTCTTCAGATCTACTAAGTTCGGGCTACTTTTTTCAAAATCCGTCATTGTACAATCGTTTTGCACAACTCTGGTAACGTTTACATCCTTTCTTTTCAAGTTTTGATCATTAGAACGTTAGATTTCATATAGAATGCTTCTAAACACAATATAGTGAATATGCATGCTTATATGACTTGATAAAAATTTTTAGACTTAGTAAATGTGTATGTTTTACTATGCTAAACATTTTGATATGAAAAAAATGATTTCTGAGACAGTCATTTGGCGCCCTTTTTGGCCAGTTTACTCATCCTATTTGAGGACAAATGAGCCTGGATTTTTAACTAAAAATACACATGGTAATTTAGCTGCCATGGGGAGTTTGTGTGACGCCCCCAAATTCCAGGACCGCCACTTGGTCTCTCAAATTCGGTTCATCACGTGCTCATGGTAATACATCACAATAATAATAATTAAATATCATACGATCACAGCGGAAAATCTATTTTAGAATAATTTACAATGATTTATTATAATTATTCCCCCAAGTCTCGCAACCTACAGTACTTAATAGATTACCTAATAATATCAGTTAACGACTTATTACATAATCTAACTTAAGCTTAAACATAATCAAATCCAGTCTTACTACATCATCTTCATACAATATGAATATATTTAAAACATAACAGACATAAGCTAGTTGGTAGCTTTGCCCTTGCCCTTATCAACGCCCGAAGGTTCACCATGCTCTGCCTTAACTGAAATGTTTTAAGGAAAGCAAGAATGAGCACAAATTGCCCAGCAAGTAATATACAATAAGGGTGAGTAATAAGATTCTCAATTCTCGAAAGGGTATAACAAGATTTGATAGTTCAAGAATAACAAGAATATCAATAGTTCTCAATATCAGTCGCTAAGGACAGGATAATATCAATATGATTCAATAATAAGTCAATTCAAGATTTCAAATAATTGAATACTGAGTAGTCACTACGGACTATGAACTTCTACTAGAATTGACGGTAATAAACTGAAAATCCAACAAAAACAGGTACAACAGGTGATCAGCCTAAAGTACCCTTGTTATGCATAACAATCAACCATACTCAAGTGTGCACGTCGGTTCTCCGACAATTATATATTCCCTTCAAAGAAGGTTGTTCTTCTCAGTCAAATACAAGATCCCGCACCAATCAATTAGTTTGGGTCGCTTTTCAATAATATAAGTCTAGCCGAATCAAATGGCATAGACACTTTCACAATATTCAAGAACAATACTAAGTTCAACATGAATAATAGCTTTAATGAAATAAGAGTTCAAGTATGCTAATTCGATTCAACCGATTAAATAGGAAACTAGTTCGCAATACACAAGATAGGATACTTGCATAGTAAAAGAGTATAAGTTAGGAAACTTTCACAATCATAGATTTCCTTGCATAAAGTAAATGCGTCGGTTAGGATACTTGCACTTTAAAAGAGTGTAAGTAAGAGAACTTGCCTTTAGCGTAGTTTATCCACGAAAAGCAAATCAACACTTTCGAATTCCTATCGTAATACAGTTACGTATATATATGATATTCATTAGTCATATAATTTAACTTCACATTTTCTCTTTGAATATACGATCAACACATAAGCTAAGTTTTACCTAGCTACACAGTTATATAGAATATAATTTCTATCCTTAACGTTCCTTCTTTAGAGTTTAAACGCATTCTCATATTATATAAGATCTCAACAATTAGCAAACATGCTTGCATATTATTAATATCTCATAAGACCACAATCAATACTAAATATATTTTATTTTAGCAAGTTACGGCATCTCCTTAAGTTAACCGTCAAAATCGGGTTCAAGTAACATCATATAATATCACGTAGCATGTATTCATATTTAAAGGATACTTTACATGCTTGTATAACTTTTCCAAATCCAATCGTACATGGTATAGGTTCTTAAGTTAATACTTAAAGCCATTCAAGGACACGAACTCATATGGTCTAACATGGTCGCTTTTAAACACATAAGATATTCATATAACTTGTATTAGTCATGCTCATGAGTACTCGTATTGCATATATGTAGCTAGCATTGTTATTATCTTGAAAACATGCTTTGTTCATGCTAAACTTTAATCATGGCAACTAATCATGGTATATATACATGCATGACACATGAATGAGTCTAAGAGTACTATCACATGTGTTCATAAATGTCAAATTCTAATTCTCGTCATAACATACCAACGTTCACGTTCAAAGCTTATACTTTGTTAGTATAGTTCATTAATAAGGTCTATCATGTTCATGCTTCCTTATGAAACCCATATACACAAGTTAACATGCTTTTCATGTATTTCAAGGCCCTAAAAACATGCTCGAAAAGTCAGAATGTATATATGGTTTTTACATGTCAATATCAACCTTCAAAACTTGTATTTTTGTTAGAAAGGTGCACTAGTTGGGTTCACATGTCCATATTATATCACGGAACCTATATACATAAGTTAGTATGCATTTCATGTGTTTCTAGGTCATACTAACATGTCTCGA